>CAKKXW010000001.1:27544218-27687389 GCA_920937365.1 Sphaerophoria rueppellii | reverse complement strand
CCATCGGTCACTAAAATGATCATCAAGCCAGTTTCTCACTTGTAAGCTATAGTGTGCTGGAGCACCATCTTGTTGATAGATTAATCGGTTATAGCCAAATAATTTTTTTGTTTTTGTTTTTTGAAAATTTTGAGTTTGAAAATTAATATTTTTTAACCTATTGGTTAAAAAAATTTAATTTAATAACAGAATGAAAGAAAATGTTTCTGGCTTTCCAAAAAGGTACAACACGGGGTTGTAAGCGAAGCCGTTGATTTTTAATTTTTATTTTTATAAAATAAGTCAATTTTTCAGAAAATTGCCCCTCCCGGCTAAACGGGCGAGAATAGACCCCCCCATACGATTTTTTTCTTGTCTCAACTCAACCTACACGCTTTAGCTTTTTGGCACAACGCTCTTGAATCACCCTGTATATGTAGGTACCTAGCAAAGCACTCACCAAAAACTCGACTAACAACACATTTCACTTTCAACGCCAGCTAAACGGCAAAAAAACATTCTCACATATAGCGTGAAAAAGATGGTTGTTGCCAGTGAGTGAGGAAAGTTTTTCTGTCCTTGAAAAGTTTTAATAATTTTGCTGACGGTGTTGGTGAGGGGCGAAATTAAATCTCACTTAGTCGATATCCTAGGATACCTACCTCATTTTTGCATATTACACATACCTACACCCTTAAAAACAATTTATTTTCACACTCCGACATCCCTACTAGCAGTGGATGTGGAATGGATGAATTCACAATCCTCTCACGAGGACATGATTTCTTCACTCGCTGTTTTTATCCTATACCGAATGCGTCATGTAACCAGCCAAACCAAAGCTGAGCGCACAAATGTTACACAAGCACCAAATCTATTAACATCAACAAAAACAACCGCACAAATGACATTGCTGCACAGAAAAAAGCTCTCACCAAAAGAGAAAGCGAAAAGAATAGCAACATTTTCACCTGTCCGATCCAGTGGAACCGAGCAACAACACAACGAAGCCAATGTTGATGTTCGCGTTGTGTCGTTTCGTTACGTGTGCATAAGTAAACAATATTCAGAAAAAACTCCAACCACTCGTCGTCATCATGTTGTCAGCCTCCCCTCCACCTAAAGCCAAGTTGATTTTCTAGTAACCCTTCTCGTTCTGTATGTACGTAAATTTATTCCCGCATACACAAATATGTCGAGTGTATTTTCTCTTCAGATTTGCGATTTTTTTCTTCATTTTTGTATCTAGAATTCAGATAACGAAACGTCTTTGAAGCGTGAGTTTGAGGTTGAAGCTGATGGCTTTGTGGCAGGCTATAAGGTCGCGACACGAAATGAATCGTGTTGAATTGAATGTGGAGAGAGGTCCTTCAAAGGTGTTTGTATATGGATCTGATTTTTGTGTGGCGTCATGGCTGCCACTGCCACTGCTACCGTGGCAGAGCTCCTTTATATTCCTTTGCCATTATCGTCTTTGTAGTTACATTTTTTCGTCATCATTTTAATCAGTTTGGATACCACCCACAGTCACAATCAATTTTGTTTATAATATTGCACCTGAACGGAATCAAAAAAAATGTGTGTGATATTTTTTTTTTTCGGGGGCCAGGGACAGACAAGGAAAATTATGTGTAGTTTAATATGAGAAAATATACTCAAACAACAAAATTTAAATTTTCGCATTAATAAAAGGTTGTCTTTTATAGAGCTTTAAGTTGACAGTGGGCGAATGTTTTACATAAGCCCATAGGCAGGGTTGCCAGTTTATCTTTCAAATTGCGTCTCAGCGATGAGATAATAACATTAGAATAACCATTCGCGAAATTTCTGAAGGTTTCCACAGTCTGTTGGCTGTTAGGCTTGGCAACACAGAGTAGTTTATACTCATAAAATATAGAATACAATTTTGGCGTATCGGAAATAAAAGAAACTTCTAAAACATTATTCTATCAACTAACGCTAAAATTTAGACGAAGGTGGTAGATGGTTTAAAAGCCCGAGAAGAGGATAAAACCTTGATAATGTTATCCCCAGATACATATGAGTTATTTGCATTGATTGGAGACAAGCACACGTCAGATCTCTGTCTTGGATGTCCTTTTTTGTTAACCCTCGAAAATGAATGTGTAAATCCTAAATAAATCTTCGGGTTAACATGTTATATAATATTATATTGAACTTTATTCGCCGTTGATACATTTTTGTTGATACTGCGTAGGCTCGGGATGTCAATTCTGTATGAAATTAAATTTCAAGTTTTTAGACTATTCTAACCATTTACGCTCAATGGCATAAAAGAATGAAGAGGTACTTTGACTCTAAGCTCCCACGCATGAACAAACAAATCATGAAAACTCTTAAGACATTTTTTGGACGAATGAACTTAAGATCGAGGAAAAGTTTTTCGTAGAAATTGTGTATGGAGAACTGAGTTCTTCTTGAAATATTTCGTTACAAAAAAAGGTATTGGAAAGCTTTCCTATATTTCTGTGGAACGATATTATGATTATCTTCAATTAAATATATATTTTTATAAGGAAAATCGTAATAAAATAGCAGTAAAGGTTGTTCAAAAAGCGTAGGTTATATTTTTCAGAAATATGTCTCCAAGGTCGTACGCAAGGAAAGATGAATGGACATCTCATCGCCTTTGCACTAGATCGATTCGTTGAAGAAGCTACACTTGATCCACTGAACCTCAATGGGCAAAAGTATGAGGGTTGTTTAACCATTCCGGGAAAAGATATGGGTGTACAGACAATTAGAGGGTCTTTTTATTTTCATTGTACCAGCCCTAAGTTAAATTTTGTAGTGAATGACCTAAACGAAATTCTGGATTTATCTTCTTCTGTTGAAGGTTATTCTTCAACAAAAACAACCGTTTTTCATTTCCATAATACGAGTACAAGCGTAATTAATAATATGCCTTATCCTTTTCTATAACCAGTTGTGAATATTTTGCAGTTATTCATTTATTCATTCACAAGATTATTAATATAGTAAAGGCTCATCGAACAAATGTAGCCTCAGCAGTGCAATAACTGCTGAGTCATGACTGATTCGAAATTGGTAGCTGATAAACTGAATTCAAACTTCAAACACAAACAATAGTCCTACGGATTGTAAAATTTTGTTGGGGAGGCTGACTTAGGGAGCAAAGAGCAATATTTGCTTACTTTACTTAAGGTGGCGCTACAGTCCGTTGTGGACTTGGGCCTCAATCAACAGTCTCAGCCAGCTAGCTCGGTCCTTAGCTAGTCGTCTCCAGTTTTGCACTCCAAGTTGATTGAGGTCCTCTTCCACTTGAGTGCGCCACCTAAGTCGCGGTCCTCCTCTCCTCCTACGTCCCTCGGGAATAGTGTCGAAGGCTTTCCGGGCCGGAGCATTGGTGTCCATTGGCTCTAAATGACCGAGCCATATGAGTCTCTGGACCTTGACCCTTCTGGCTAGGTCTATGTCGTTGTACAACCCTTAAAGTTCGCTGTTGTATCTTCTTCGCCATTCCCCTTCAATGCACACGGGGCCAAAGGGAGCAATATTTGGAAACATAAAAATTATCTCCCGAAGATCTCCAAAAAATCGACTTTCGTTATATCCATATCCTGCAATAAGCAGGCAATTTTTTTCCGACAGCGAAACCTGCTCAAAACATTGCCCTTTCTATACCGCACACCACCAGCTCACTTATACTTTCGAGTAAGTACTTTTGAACCCAGTTTTTTGGACACATTGAAGTAGCAGCAGTTTGCTAGAGCAATTTTCGTCTGATCTAGACTAAGGTATTGTCTGTGGTGTGTGCTCCAAGTTAGGTGGACTCCTTAACTAATTTCGAGATAGCTGCTACCAACAGTGTCGTTTTGTCCTAGGCGGTGAACGGATTAGCTTTTGTTTGTTTATAGCATTAATTTAGTTTTGTCCTCCTTTACTTCGAGATCAACCACTTTCACATGTTCTTCAATCGATCGCTATTCATAGCCTCATCAGTACGGCTCTTTAAGAGCGATCTGTCGCATAGCCAAGGAGCTGGGCGGATTTGTTGAATTCGTTCTTACATCTGCCTTGCGTACTATCTGCCCTTAGGCTATATTGTAGAAGTCACAGGACAGCTCTTAAGAACTACGCATGTTTGAAACAACTCAGATGAGTTGTTACCTATTTGCACACTGCACTGTGTATTGTTGGATCAGTTTTTTTCCGGGATCTCGAATTCAGAGGTCAGACATTGCTACCACATGCTCTTTGTGACGGATGCTTTCAAATGCATCTTTGAATTCGATAAAATGATGGTTAATCTCGACTTGATATTCGTTGGTTTGATCGTTGGCCTGGCCTAGAGCCACACTGATACGTGCCCATTATAGTGTTGCAGAAAGGTTTAAGACGCTTAGACATAACTTTAGATAGGAATTTGTATGCAATATGCCTTTTTGAAGATTAGATGCCGTTTCTTCAAAAAAAAGGCCACGAGCTTAAAGACCAGTCAGTGGACATGATTTCTTCCCTACCGATACATGCGGCTCATCAAAACATCTCCTCCATATTTATAGTCTCGCTTCTTATGCGTCATTGGTTCGCTTGATATTGTGTGCTGCTGGAAGTGCTGCTTGAATACATCGACAATTCTTTGATCTTTGGAGACTAAGTTTCCTTGATTGTGTCCGGCTCTGGAGCCAGAAGCTTATTACTTCGATAAGAATAGTCGGGTCTTGAAACATGACTCTCCGAGATCTTTCAACTGATACAGATGCCCTCTCCATCCTTCGTATAGGGTCTTTTTCTCACTTCTCCTTCTTCTTCGGTAATTTGCGGGGATGACTGGTAACCCATCAAATGGTTAATTTTCGCAACTATTAGGTAAGCCAATTATGTACAAGAGTTATTGGTATTAGCATAACTTTCACCCCGCAACTTGCCATTTATAATGCTTGCTTCAACAGCGACTTTCATTAATATTTTAATGACTAATCCCTTATTTAAATAGAGTGGCGCAACAGCCCTTGAAGAGCCAAGGCCTAAGTGGCTTACTCTCATCAACAATTCTCTGGGTGCGTGTGAGGAATTGAGGGGACCTATAATTTAACGCCGATTCCAAACGGCAAAGTTGAGAAGCACTTTTTCATGACAGATTATACTCTTGGAAGTTTTGTCAATTCTTCGCAAGAGGCAATGTCCGTGAAGATGAAATAAAAACTTTGGGCACGAGTAGGATTCGAACCCACGACGTTCTGCTTAGCAGCCAACGCACCTAACCACTAAGCTACGGACACTACTTTGATTAATGTTCACTTTTGTAACGTCTAGAAGTAAATTAATTTATCAATTGATAACGACTGGGCTGATTTGGCTCACCATTTGATTAAAATCGATGATTTCCGATATTTTAGTAGAGCCCAAAAAAAACACAAACAGTGTGGCGCAATTAATCAATTCGATCGTTGGAAGTTAAGCCTGATTATTGTCGATTTTCCTTGGTTTTCTCACGGTCAGCCTTATCCTACCTGCTCGTGTGTTTTAAAACTGTCTTCGATTACGGGCGATTTCAATGGACAAAATTCTTCGTGGCTTCTCCATTTGGGCTGAGTTTAACCACCTTACTCAGCTATTCACCGAGCGCACTCGAATATCGGACATTAATGACCAAGCGGAAAATACTCTTGATTTGTTTCTTACGTCTGACCCTGATAAATACACTATCAATGTATTAACGCCTCTAGGCAGATCAGACCATAGTATTATATCTGAAAATTTCTCGTGTCAAGCTAATCCAGCTAGAGAACGAGCTCCGAAGAGAACCGTCTGGCAATACGAGAAAGCCAACTGGGACGGTCTCAACAACTTTTTCCGGATCTTTAACTGGTCACTATGCTTCCTTGATAGTGACGTAGACTCCAGCGCAGATATGATTACTAATATGATTATTTTGGGAATGAAAACTTTTATCCCGAATAGGTTAAAGCATCAAACGCAAGAAAAAGTCATGGTTTGATTCAAGCTGTAAAGAGGTTATCAGGGAAAAAGAGGTAAAGTTCCGGTGTTTTAGAGCCAACCCAACTGAGGAAAACCAGAACAAGTTTAAACAAGCCAGGAAGGCCTGCAATGCTCATATCCGTCGGACCAAATTTTTACATGACCAAAAGTTAAGGCAAAAAATACTGCAATGTCCCAAAGGCAGTAAGAATTTTTGGTCATTTGTAAAAAATATGAAGTATTCTTCTCCTTCCTCGGTCCCTACGCTAGTTGACAATGACACTCCAGTTGTTAGCTCGCTTGCGAAAGCGAACCTTTTTGCTAGGCAGTTCGCCGCCAACTCTTCGCTGCCAGAGAGTGTCATGACTCCTCCAGTTCTTGAGCGCGTCAATGATTCCATGGGACAAATCTTCTTCCGCACTCAAGCTGTGGCGAGAGTCCTAAAGGATCTCAACATACATAAATCCGCTGGTCCGGATGGTATCCCGCTATTGTTCTGAAGAGGTGTTCTTCCATGCTGGCAAAACCCTTGCGTAAGCTTTTCCATCTATCCTATTCTTCTGGGCTCGTTCCGAGCAGTTGGAAAACAGCATTTGTCCAGCCAATCTCAAAAAAAGCGAATCTTCTTCTCCCTCCAATTATCGTCCGATTGCACTTACGTCCCTTCTTTCTAAGGTCATGGAAACGCTGATAAATTATCAGCTCAAGAAATATCTCGAAGACCGAAAGCTTCTTAATGACCGGCAGTACGGCTTTCGCAGCAACAGGTCCACTGGTGATCTGATGGTTTATCTCACCGAACAGTGGAACAAATCTTTACATCGTTTTGGAGAAAGTAAGATTGTTGCACTTGATATTTCAAAGGCATTTGATAAAGTCTGGCATCTTGCTCTTTTATCGAAAATGCGTGCCTTCGGAATCGATGAATCCCTACTTCGTTGGATTAGAAACTTTCTTTCGAACCGTTCAATACAAGTTGTATTGGACGGATTCAAGTCTGAAACCCACAATATAAATGCTGGTGGGCCCAGGGCTCCGTTTTGTCTCCGACCCTCTTCCTCATTTTCATCAATGATCTCTTGTCTGTAACTTCTAATCCTATTAATTGTTTAGCAGACGATAGTACCCTCAGCTTTTCTTATTCGTTTCCAGACTCAAACCCCCCCTCTTCGGATGTGGAACTGCAACGACAAAAATGATAAGCTCATTAAACTCTGACTTAAACAGCATTGTACAATGGGGAATTAAAAACCGTGTAGAGTTTAATGCTTCGAAAACTCAATGCTGTCTTGTATCGTTGAAGCGAGATATACCCCCCTTGCCACTGTCCATGAGTGGCACTTGCATCAATGAGACCCAACATCTCGAGATTCTCGGTATGTGCATCACTGACCACCTCTTGTGGAGCGAGCGCATATGTGATGTCGCCAAAAATGCCGCAAGATGTTTAGGTTTCTTAAGGCGGTGCAAGAAATTTGTTTCCCCTTCTGATCTGGCTATCATCTACAAAACCTTCATACGTCCAAAGCTTGAGTATAACTCCCATGTCTGGGCTGGTGCTCCAGTGACATACTTAAGTCTTCTGGACAGTATCCAAAAAAGAGCATTCAAGATGATTGGTGATCATACCATCGTTGAGTCATTTACATCTCTCGAACATCGCCGTAATGTCTCATGCCTCACCCTATTCTACCGTTACTTCAACGGTATTTGCTCTAGTGAAATAGCCAGTTGCATTCCTGCCCTAAAGACATTCAACCGTAAAACCCGTGCCCATCAGTTAACCCTTGAGCCCAACTTCGGTCGTACCCTCAAGTATAGAGAATCGTTCTTTAGCCGTACTACGCGAATGTGGAACTCCCTTCCACACTCTGTCTTTCCAAATCATTGCAATGTTCAGGAATTTAAGACCAATGTTCACCGGCACTTCCTCTCCAACCCCTTTCCTATTTCCTAAAGCACTCACTGTGTCTCTGGCATAATAAAGGCATAGGAAACCCCTTGAGTGTGCGCCGCAAACGCTACATACTTCTATTGTTCAACAATTATCAATAATTCTTTCTGGCAGTTCGTAATTTCGTATGAAAATTAAGCCTTGAACAACTCACTAACATTTGACTTCAGCAGAACAATCAAAGTAAATACAATAATTACATGTCATGTTAAATAAAATGTAAAAATTCTAAGTTGTACTGCCATTTCATATTTTTGTACATACACAATATTTTTTCCCAACAATAGTTGACCCAATTTATTGAAATACAAAAATCAAAACGTTTTTCGGTCAATTGAACGGCGACTTACACAGCAAAAAATACTCTCGAATTTCCTCATAAATTTCAAATTTTAAGAATTTGTAGTACCTACCAGTTTTTTCCATTTTCATAGTTGTGTTTTTTTTTTTCAAAATTGCCATTGACGCCACAGCAAAATGCACTTCAAGCAGGGATGTATGCAAGCAAAGCAAAAAAAAGAACGAAATTTGGGAACACTGCTAGTTTTCTATGTCACAATCAAACCGAGTTGACTGTATGTTTTTCTTTTTGGCCTAAAAAAAAATCTGTACTTTTTTAATGGGTCAGTGATTTTAGCGATTAGCCCAATAACTGACACTGACATTCCAAATTTTTTAGATTTTCCTATGCGAATGAACGTGTGTAGTGAGTGTGTGTTTTTTTTCGTTTTATGTTCAGAAACTGTTCATGCAGAATTGAAAGGATGTTCACTGTGTTTCAGTGTTCACAATAAAGCCATATGTCATAGCAATTGACACTCAACATATAAACGGAAGTAGTTTTTTTTTTTTGCTCTTTCGCTTTTTTTGTGTGTTTGATATGAATGTGTGTATTTGTCACAGCCTTGAGATGTTTTCTTTGCCATTGTTAAAGCATTCACACACGCGTTCGTTTTTAGTTGACTTTTATTGTTTCGGATTACAAATGAGAATATAATTGTTCCCTGGGGTGTGGGTGAGTGTGAATGTGAAGTGAATGCTCATTGTCTGTCTTCTTCAGTTAAAGTTGTCTTTCGAAAGGACTTTGAGTATTAAAAGTGATGTAAGAGATGGTTTTTAACACTTTGTGTGTGTCATTCTCGTATATAAGTGGAAAAGAGTTTTCTAAGGTCGTTGCACAAAGCTTTGCTTATTGTGTCGAAATAAGTTGTGCATATTGCAGTTGTGTGTCTATTTAATGTGCATGGTGATGATGACCTTTTGCCAGTGTCGTATTGTCCTTGCTAAACTGTTCTGACGCCGCCCTAGGTTCTTAGTTGGAGCTTAAGTTGTTTTTTGTTTAAATTTTTCATTTTTTCTCATGAAATGGAGATCCTTGACAGTAGGTATACCTTTAGAAGCAAAAAATCCTTTGAGGGACTTGTCTATTTTGAAGGTCCTTCATGAATACATTAGCAGCCTATTAAATGCAAATTTCGACACGTTTTTAGATAAATATTATTGAAATCGCTTATGTCACTCACGGCAATTGACACAATCTCTAAGTAAGCATAACATTATCAAAAATAAAATTTCAACACATCTGTACATAAAAGCTCCACTTATCATTATATCTCTCAAAACGCAAGTGTGTCAGTGTCGGGCTAAATAATTGAACAGTAACACGTGTTGATAAGCCTTCTTCTTTCAGGCAAAAAACCAAAAATGAAATAAAAATAAAATACAAAACTGTACTCCAATGTAATCAGAAGCTTTAGTGAATATTATATAAATTGTATTTTATAACATCAGCTGGAGTACAAAAAAGTCCTCGAAGATTAAAATCATACACTTTTATGGTGTCACGTCATCACCTAATGGAAATAATCCTATTTAATATTCAGTATCGCTTTTTTTATGTTGACACCAGGTGGCAGTCGCGTTTAGAATGACAGAAATTGGCGTTGGTGTTTTTTTTTCTGCTCTTTGATATACAATTTCTAGAAATTTGTATTTAACGATAAAGCTTGTCATCATTGAGGCGAGCGTTGTGTTGCAAATAAATTTTATAGCTTCTGTGTTTTCTTGAAGTAACAAAGAGGAAAAACACCTACGCCTAGTGCAAGCGAATTTGTTTTTTTTCTTGCTTGGTTGCTCTAGTCAGTGATTTAATACAGTGTGGACCAGACAAAAATTTCTATTTCAAAACCTAATAAAATGAGAAAAACATATTTTGGCACATTGGTTTCCATATAGTGTGCATGGGATCACTAACGGCAATTAGCAGCGAGTCATTGAAGTGGTAGCATCGAAGAACATGTTGGTGCAAGTAGCGAGTACCAGGTTCCCACGTAAGGATATCCACAACGTCAACTGGAACTGGCTATCAATTGATGGAGACGCTCGTAGTCAAACCAACAACGTATTGATAGATGTCCGTCAATCCTAATCGCGAAACGCTTGAATCAAGGTGCCATTATCGAATCGACTCAAATCAAGAGGAAAGAGTAAGTCTTGAAACCAGAGCGCCGAGTTTTCAAGAGAAGTGGGTATTCCTACAAAACAATGTCATTAACGATGCAATCCATAGCAATCTCACAGAACAGAACTCTAAGAAGAGTATAGAATCCTGAGGATAGAAGAAATGACAGACAAAGGAGAGCAATCTGGTAAAAAAAATTGTCTGTGAAATTGAGAGAACTAGAGAGCAAGAACCACACCAGGCTCCGAAGTTCTATCAATCCGTCCGAAACATGACGCAATTTATACATCGCGCTATACCTCTACTCTACTGTAAAGACGAAGTCCTAAGCTACCTCGAAGTTAAATCTGTCTATGTTTGACGTCGATGTTGGTTGTCCTTTCGTGTTGACAGTATTAACTTGATCTTGCCCTCGTTAACCGCTAGACCCATCTTCCTGGCCACCGTCTCAAGACTCACAAACGCTACCCTGACATCACGCTATGTTCTTTCAATGTCAATGTCGTGTGCGTATGCTAGTAGCTGGACGAACTTTTGAAAGATTGTGCCTCTGGTATTGACGTTGGAGTTTTCTATAATCTTTTCAAGAATAATGTAGCAGAATTCGGATGAAAGTGCATTGCTTTGTTTAAAACCCTTTTTGACATCAAGTGCTTCCTATAGGTTTTTTCCGACTAGATGGAAAAGCGTGAGTTTTTCATTGTTATCTTATCTGGGATGCCAAAACTATAGACATTGTTCTATACATAGTTAGTCTCTATAGACGCTGTCATACGCGGCCTTGAAATCGATGAAAAGGTGGTAGGTATCGATTTGAAACTCCTGGGTCTTCTCCAAGATCTGCCTAGAGTAAATATTTGATGGATGGTGGACTTTCCGGCTCTGAAGCCACACTGATAAGGACCTATTAGGTTGTTCACAAAGGCCTGAAACGTTCACACAGGTCAGCAGACAAGATCTTGTATTCGATGTTAAAAAGACTTATACTTCTGTAGTTGGTGCAGTTCAGGGGATCTCCTTTTTTGAGGATCGGGCATACGCTTATCATTAAAATCTCCAATGACAATTGCTCATAGTTCTTGTCAAGGAGCTAGTCTTTGGAGTCTTCATCCCTTTCCCCAGTGAGGGCGTGAGCGCAGATGAGGCTGATGTTGGTGAATTTAGCCTTGATGTGAATTGTCGTGATGTGCTCATTCACTGAGTTGAAATTCAAGACCTTCCTTTTGAGTCGAGTCCGAAGTACAAATCCACATCCAAAAAGACGCTGATTTTGTTCCCGGTAGCAGTCGCCGTAGTATATATCACAGTTGTTCATTTTACGTAGGTCTGGACCATCTCATCGCATCTCTTGGATGGCAATTATATCTGCTTTATAGCAGTCAACGGCTTCCGCTAGTTGTTCGGCTGCACGTGGTCTGTTAAGGGGCTTTACATTCCAAGTGCAAAACCGAAATTTGTTGTCCTTAAATCATTTGCGTGGGTCACCATCATTAATTCCGTCCATATCCAAAGGTGTTTCGGAACCATTTCTCTATTCATTTGGCCGGCAGTCACCCCGACGCACGACTCCCAAACTGGAGGACCAGGTCCTTAGTTAAACTCTAAGACGAAGAGCCGGCCAAACCGCTCCATCCTGAGTGGAATTGTAGACGCCACCGTTGATTTCATCTTAGGAATTCTTTCACTGCCGCTGTTGAAAAGGAAGCATGCCTTAGTGGACGAATACCTCCTCCCCCTCTCTCTGTTTGCTGCCGCCAACAACTTCCCATTGAGGTGGGAACACAATCTTCGGTTGAGGCAGTGGCGGATTAAACGTTGAGGGCGCCATAGGCAAGCATCGCGTCGGCGACCCTATATTAAAAATATCTATAAGTGTAGTTTGGCCGAAACCGCTGCACCGCGTTGAAATGGGGGCCAAGGAAGAAGAGTCTAAGTTTACGTGAGATCAATTAGTATTGTCCAAAAGATCTTACGGGTTCGGTATGAAATATTTTAATTAATGATGGCTGACTGCCGAACCGTAAATTTTGTAATCCAAATTAACTCGAGTTGGTTGTTATGAAAACCGAGTTGCAACTGGGTTCGCAAATCAGATTACCCCGAAAATCAATCTAGAAAATATGAGGGTTTTAATCCGTCAAAATCTTTGCCATCTGCTGATGAGTTTCTACCATTAGGTTATTTGCACCTACAATAAGTAAAATCAATATTCAAAAACACTTTACAAAATTAGAAGGAAGCTAAGTCAATTGCGGAGTGGGCGAACTAAATAGGTAAACCCAGTTGACTCTGGGTGGAGTTGGAGTGGCTATCTAGATGTTGTTGACTCACTTAGACCTCAAGGGTCCATTGTAATACCATAGGAGAGAAATGAACTTAAACAAACCATTTTGTACTTTGAATGAAGTTAGAGAGACATCTTTTGTCGACCGTTGCCAGTTCACTGGTATTATCGTAGAAGGGATTATTCCTTCTATTGAAGAGTGCCGGACAAGTACATAAAAGGTGTTGGACTGTTTCCTCTTCCTTCTCGTTCATGCAGCTTCTACAGAAGTTGTCTGCGTAGACCCCTAGCCTCAAATCATGTCTACCTATATGGCAGTGTCCTGTTATGACTCCAACTGTGGAGTTTATACTTTGTTTGCTCATGAAGATCAAACATTTTGACCGTTTCAGGTCTTTGCTTGGCCATATTTGTTGGGTTGCTAGGCAGGTGGTACCCTGTGTGCCTGTGATCATCTAGCATTTGTTGATTCTAGGGCATATTGTTTCAGAAGATATTTGCCTGTAGAATGTAGTAAGTTGAATTGCTTAGGACCGATTTTTATTTTAACAAAAGTGGCAAGTGCGGTTCGAGTTCATGAGTTTGCCAGTTCAACAACCACGTACGAACTTGCATTATTTGCCACTTTTCAAAATTACTGCGCCCGTGGGCCCCTTGTTGGCTAGCGCCCCTAGGCACGTGCCTAGTTTGCCTTTAGGATAATATGCCATTGGGTTGAGGTACTGGGCAACCGATGTTCACCGCATTGAAGTGGAGTTTAGGAGTTGATAAACGAAGGTTGTTGTGGACGCTTGTGTCCACTTGAAAGCACTGAACTATTGTATTGATTTTATTTAAGTACAATCGTATCAAACTGGGTGTGAAGTGAATAAATAAAGTTCAATTCTGTATGGGATAATTTCATATACATTAAAGCATGTGACTTCGTTACACCAGGCCGACTGACGATGATTTTCTTTTAAGCTTTATCAGCCAGACTATTAAATTTAAAACAAAACGTCGATGAAGTGACTGTCTTTGCTCCTTTGCAGTTGACGCTATAAAGCTATAGATCACGAATTTCTTCTATGATATGATTTCTTATATGCTTAAGTGCATTGTTTACACAATATCATAATCAAATTTAAAAAAACGCACTGTTTTGGCTACCGCTCACTCTGGAAATAATTTTTCAATTTTCTGTGATGATTTGGTCTCATGAAACCGTCAGTCTCCTTAAGCCACTTTTAACCCACATTCAAGCCAATTGACCCAGTGGCAGTTTATCCAAAATAATTTTCAATCTCAAAGTTTTATTTTTTCTTGAGCTCTAGACTTGGGACTCTTAGAAAATTTAGTTGAATCAGATCAAGGCCAACATCAATACTCATAAATTTCAGAAGAAAACAATTCAAATCATTTCATATTATTTTTTCATCAAACAGAATGTTCCAGGCTTTCGATGATTCAAAATCGATTCAACAAACTAGCAAAGACAAATAATCATTTGTACCCCAAGACCCAAGTCTTCTAAACATTTTTGTCCCTCCCTCATTTGCATCCAATACCATCATTTCGTTCGATTTCACTTTGCTCTCAAGTTTGTGGAAAATCAATGAATCGCCATATCATACTGAACTTTCTCGTTTGTGAACAATGTGTGCAAAGTCAGCTAAGCTACTAGGAAAAAGCCAAAATATAGGACTACAGAAAAGTAGAGAATATGTAGCTCGTTGTTTATAATTTCTCCTACGTGATCCATTGCGCCATCTGTTTTAAATGTTTCACTCTTGATGCTGTTGTTCACAACTCACCATACTCCTCCTTTCATCCCACCACACTGGCCACGTAAGGTCCTTTAATCAATCGAAAATTCGGTCGTCGTGTTCTGGCTGCAAAATATATCATTACAATAACAAGGACATCAAAAGGATGTTTTGCTATCGATCACCTCCAACACAGACACTAATGCTTTCATCTTAATTATTAACCCAGTACCTATTGTTCTTACTTTCATCCGAGACTTTAAGGAGCACAGCACTTTAAAGCACAGAATAGGCGGTCGGAATTTCATTGGAATGAATGAATAATAAAAAAATTTAGAATCTGCGAGTCGAACATCAAAAAAAGACAAACACTAAATTTGAAACATAAAATAAAGACATCTTTAATCATCATTCCTTTCACAGTTACACAAAATTACAACGCTTCATAAAAATTTCGCGTCAAAAATATTGACCGGACGACCGGTGCGGCGTGACACGCCCGCCCTCGCCAGTTGACTGCGGTTTTTATTGGAATTTTGAAAATAAAAAAAAAACACAAAAACAAGATGCCTGTCTCCCCACAATGCAGTCTTTGAAACGCATTAAAAAATCATGAGCTAACAAAAACGAAATGGCACATTAAACTAATAAAAAAAATGTCGAGTGTCCTTCAGTGAAAACACCCACATAACCCTCCAGCATCGATACACTTCCGCCCCAGATACACCCATTTTTTTTCACTGAGTAGATAGATTATACACAAACAAAAAGAAAGGCAGGAGAAGGAAGAAGTAGAAGGAACAGCAGCAGCAGCAGCAGCAACAAAACACCATAATAAACATCACTAAAGCCCGCCATTAAGGATAAAATTTCAATTAATTAAACTCACGCCCGCCAATGTGAGTGGCATTTTGTCAGTTGAGTGTAAACATTGTTGGTTTTTTTTTTGTTTCCATTTTGCTTTTTGTTGTGGGTACATCGCGGCAGCGAGCGCAGCTCTTAAAAGCTGCTCAAAGTCAAGAACTTCGATGTGTGCAAAATTTTAATTAATTTTATATCCTTTTCGGAATGATCTCTTTTTTGTTATAGTTAAAAAAATGTTATTAAAAACAAAATTAAAAGAATTAACACATTTTTCGTGAAGATGAGAGGGGTTCCAAATTGGAACTTCCAATGCACAACACGAAAAGAGTAAAAAGAGTCTCATTCAGAAAATAGTGGGAAAAAATTTGCACTCTGCGTCATTTCCTGTGGTTGATTATAATGTTAAAGAAAAACTTGATTAATTTATGAGTTGGTCTTCTCTTGAAATGCAGTTTATTAAACATTTTTTGTAACTTTATCTATGTGTTCATTTTCTGCTCTGACTCCGGTAAAAAGAAAGGCTTGGCAAATAATGTAGTTAGGGTTAATTGCATCTTCTTTGGAAAATAAAATACCCAACTTAGACGTATCGTCTTAATAATGCAAGAACAATGATAAGTATGGAACCAAATAACTCCAAGCTGTCTTATTGTGCTACTTTGTCTTTGACTTTGTCTCATCTCATATTGTTAGAAACTGTTACTTTTGTAACCCGATCCTTACTGGTCAACAATTTTGTTGCGACTACCACCACCAGCGTATACAACGAAGATCAAAATCACCCAACAACAAGCAGACAACATACCACCAGATGCACAAAAACATGATTGGACATAGCCGTTGATATAATTCACACCGTGGTTTTGTGCAAAAATCGTTAATGAATGAAATTCTCTATCATACTAAAGTTTAGCGAATATTGAGTTGTCTGATGCTTCTCACCATTGCGACTATCCTTAAGAGAAAATAAATGGTAAATTTTTGAAATAGAATTTTTTTCGTTTGCTACTGGCCCCGCAATTTGCTCCTTCTAAGCTGACTATTGACTTTATTTGAGTTTCCGAAAATCCATTCTGGATTTTAAACGCAAATACCAGGAAACCTTTTCCACCGTGGATTGTGGTCTTACAATGCTTACTAACTCTGTCTGAGTTCGGTCACTTATACTTAATTGATGCATTGCAAATTTATTCATTCTGCAATTCAAAACACAAACAAAACACATGCGATTTTGCATTACGCTGAGTTTAAGGTTCACACTCAACCGAACAAGGGCCGAATTTTATGCAAGTCATATGGGGATAAAACAAAACTTAATTTTCTGGGTAATTTGTCTTACGTATAGTTCACATTCGGCCTTTTCCAAAAGGTGGAATTTTACTAGTTGAGCCAAAGGAAACAGCGAAAAGGGAAGTCGATAAGTCGAGCAAAATAAAAATACAAGTGAATGAGTGGAGCACCGAAGAGTAAGGACTAGAGGTGTTATTAAGAGTTATTTTTAATAAGCAGTGATCACTGTGAGCAGTTTACAAACAGAGCAGTATTTGATCACTCTTAAATGAGCAGTTTATGTTGAAAAATAACCGACAAATGTGCATATTCTTCCAAGAATTTGTTTACACTATCAGATATACCTGCACACATTTTGTCAAAAAAAAAAAAAAAAATAAATTGAGTGGCGCGACAGCTCTTGAAGAGCCAAGGCCTAAGTGGCTTACTCTCATCAACAATTCTCTAGGTGCGTATGAAGAATTGAGGGAACCTACAATTTAACGCCGATTCCGAACGGCAAATGAGAAGCACTTTTTCATGACAGATTAATACTTTTGGAAGTTTTGTCAGTTCTTCGCAAGAGGCAGTACCTGTGAAAGATGAAATAAAAACTATGGCACGAGTAGGATTCGAACCCACGTTCGGTTATCTATTTAGGCGGCGATAACCGGTTCCGACCGCGATTACATACGTCAAGTGGCGATCAACTCGTTTATGCGGCGATTACCCGTTTCGGCGGTGATTGAATTGTTATCGACCGCGATTAACAGCAACGAATACCCGCTACCATTAGTATACAATATACGTTTCATTTCAAATAGTACTGAACGCTATAACACAAGTAGCACAAAATGGTATTAAATCGGTTGCACATTTCTTAAATCATTCTTATTTTGTTCTTAAATGGGTCTCACCGCTTCTTTACTTCTTAATTCGGTATTTTTTCCTACTTAAATCGTCTATTTCTTTGAATTCTTAATTCGTTCTGCTTGTTCCTTCTTAAAGAATTCTTAAAAGGTTCTTAAATCGGTATTTCTTATAAAGGTTTGTTTAGAGCTCCTTAAATCCTTCTTTAAGATTACTATTTCCAGTAGTCCATTTTCATTACATTCTTAGAGTTCACAGAAAATTTTTCGCAACTGTGCTCGTGTAAATACAAATTGATTTGCTTGCTTAAAGACATTAAAGTAACTGGTAGAAGGCCTAGTTATTATGTAACCGAGCAAAAGTGAAGGCGAGGCGGCGCATTAAAGAATTGAGAGGGACTTTGTAAATCGAGAAAATATACCAACAACAAGCCAAACTGTTGAAGAAGAAAAAAGAAATCAAAACAAATACTATTAAAATAGATGAGATCAAGGAAACAAAAAGTAGATGTAGAATTCACTGATAATTTCTTTTTTTTGTCTGAGAATTTTGTAAGAAGGAGTTAAGAGTGCGAAAAGAAGTGTTTAAGAAGACGCTAAGAAGTATATAAGAAGGAAAATATTCCGTTTTAAAACCTCAATAAGAACCAAATTATCTTCTTAATTCATTCTATCGGACCGCCCACTTTCGCCTTTTATGTACTTAAAAGGTACTTAAAGAAGTCTTAAAGAAGCGGGATAAGAGCTTATAATACTTCTTAAAGCCTTCTTTAAGTAATTTTGTGCTACTTGTGAAAAAGTATAAAGGTACAGTAATGACAATTGAATAGAGAAATCGACCTGTAGTTAAATTTCGGTAATTTATTTAACAAAACCTGGACTTCCCTTAGCATACCTCAGCTGTAAGCCTTAAATACCTTCACAGTACCTCTCTCTCAGAGTTTGGTCCTATCCAGCGTCAACCTGCCGCTCACAGAGTTCGGTTCGCAGGCTGCTTCTTGATATGTCGCGAATTAAGGAGAAGATATGGCCTAAGAACTCGTGTTGAACGCAAATATTTAGAAGAAACACCATTCGGCTGGCCTAAGAAATAGAGTATAATGCAATATCGGGACACTTGCTGCCGCGGAGCATAACAATCTTTGTGACTTGTCAAAATAATTGACAGTATTGACTGCCCTCGAATTGCCTTGATTATTCTAATTCAACACAACTCGTTCCGTTTAAGAATACACAATGTATTGGCATCTCAGTTTACAAGATACCTTTCCATATAATTCAAATCGAACTCACTTAACAAATATAAAAACTTCATATTAAAAGCCCACAACTGACTGTGGACTAAAGAAACAGTTCAGTTGTGCAGTAATGAATCCCGTTGATTTTTCGTAGTCTTAAAAAACTCCAGACTAAACAATAACAAAACCATAAATTAAAATAAAGAAATCACCTTAATCAATTCATTTGCCTTGAGCATCATCAGTATTGATCCTAGGTTTCATTATTGATTGTAGGATAGAATTAAGTCAGTCTTAAGCTAACGTCGATTAAATAAGCGGTCATCCCGGCCTTTAATAAACTTTTAACTAAAACTTGTGTTCTCATTTAATAAAGTTGTGTGTCGCTTCGGAGATAAAAATATTTGTTTTAAGGCTGACTTGAAGATATTTTTGAAATAAACCGCGAACAAATTCCTTTTGGAATCAAGTGGGGAGTTAAACTGTTCTTATTTTCTGAAATTCGGTATTTCAAAAACAGATTTAACAAAAATTCAAATGAAACAATAGGTGTGTTTTTTTGGCAAAGCTATCCGCATCCGCAGTAGGAGATTACATGTATAACAAAAACAACACCATACTGCTGATAAA
Organism: Sphaerophoria rueppellii; assembly: GCA_920937365.1. Classification (NCBI taxonomy): domain Eukaryota; kingdom Metazoa; phylum Arthropoda; class Insecta; order Diptera; family Syrphidae; genus Sphaerophoria; species Sphaerophoria rueppellii. The sequence goes on along the minus strand of CAKKXW010000001.1, from coordinate 27,668,129 downwards.
AGTAGAAGTAGAATCATACTGCGGATAGAATTTTGACCTTATTCGACTCTCGAAAAAAGTTTTTTGTTGTTTGACTTATGATAGTTGGTACAACTTTGTTGTTTGTAGTTTTCCATTTTTCAATGAGAGTTTACTCTTTTTGCTTTTTTTATATTTGTTGCTCTTTTTCAGATTATATACAACCAAACAGTCAATTCCGTTGCAAGAGAAATTGAATTATTACTTAATATATTAAGAAAAATTCAATAATCGTCTTTTAAATGATGAAAATACTGTTATGAATGACGATGTATACCTTGTGTTGCCCCATTCATGAAAAAAATGGAGGAACTCTTCGGTAAGAAGCCTATCATAAGCAACACACATACCAAGACTTTAGGGGTGGTTGCAATAGCAGTTAGTTTAACATTTATTTTATTTTTTTTTTTTACTTCATGTTCTGTTTTTAATTATTTCACAGAATCATCCACCCACAAACCAACAAACAGCACCACTGATGTTTAATCCACTAGCATCGTTGCATTCAACCAACCGCCAGAGCCAACGGAACAACAGCCACCCGAACAACTGCCAACCGAACAATCGCCACATCGTCTTCGTCATCATCAACGGGAGCAAAAAAAAGAAGAATGACGAAAAAACAAATTCATCTTCGCTGCTACTTGATTCTACAAGTTGACGCAAAAACTGTAATTCAGACATGCATAAGATTAATAAAATTAACCTTTTTTGGTGTCTCTCACCATAATCTTCTTGGTTATTGTCCATTTTCATTAATTTGATTATTTTCATTCGGCGAGGAAGAAATGTTTTTTGATGTTTTTATTTTTCAAATAATTATTTGACATATTTCATATATATTTGATACTGTAGTACCAACTTTTAAATACAAAAACTTAACAACTGCGGATCCGTTTTTTTGGTAAATCCTACTGCACTGCGATAGATTTGCCAAAAAAACACACCTATTTTCAGTAAATTGAGATTCTATCTTTTCAACGTTGTTAGCAATCTAAGATAAGAGTCAACTTTCCTTACACAAATACAAAAAATCACAATTCCACGTGAAAGAATAGCTAACACTTTTCCCAAAATAAAAAAAATATTAAACCAAATTTCTACGACTCAAAAATGGATTCAAAGCTAGTTTCTTGTTTGAAATTAACAACATGAAAAATATCATGTTACCAATTAAAAATGTATTCTGCTTTAAGGGGTTTGGTGTAACCTCTGAAAGTCACTAATGAAACTAAAAGTCAAACTAAGAGCTCTAAGATCTTATTTCTAGTTGAGAAAAATGAAGCGAACAATCTCATAGTAAAAATAATTAATACCAATTAAAATCGGGGCGTATACAAATTTATACACATACAAAAAATATAAGCATGGCAATATAATTCTAGTAATATTGCCTTGATTATTTTCTTGTGACACCATTTTCACGCTATCCAAAACTATGAGCCTACTACAAGCGGCAGACAGTTAAATTCTTAAAGTTTATATAAAATCCAGCAAACATTTTTTTCATCATCATCAAATTGCATTAAATATTTTTCTCTTACTCAACGTTTCTAAAGTCAAATATTATGATGAACAGCAACAAAAAAATGTTAACTTGACCATACAACCTTTTCTGTAATGCTAAAACTGTCCGTTGTTCATCCAGAGAGCTTCCTAGTTACTTTCAAAAATACCCACAAACTACTGCATTATTAGTTCCCATTGCCTTGGCAAGTTATTGAGGCCGAACAGCATTATTACGGATTTTACCATGTTTCTGTATTCCAATTTGATTTACCAACAACAGAGCAGCGAGGTTCGTTGTTCCATCGACCCCAATTTCAAAGTTCCAGGAAGAAAAACAAAAAAATAAAAAAAAACCATCAAATGAACCTGTGAACCCGTAATATTATCCAAATAATATGCTGAGCAAGTCTTTTTAGTTTATCGGTTACGGGTACGGTCGGTCGGTTCGTAACCTCTTCATCACTTCACCGACCGCAGACACAAAGCTATCGAACGAATCCCAAGAACTATGAAAAGATACAAAAATAAGATATAAGATCTAAAATTTGTATTGCAATGGAGTTTGTACTCATTTTCACTATTCCGTGCCGTCTGCTTTTCTCCATCTTTTTCCACTATAACTTCTTCTTACTCACATTTAGTTGGTTTTCCTTATGGCTCCTCAAACCGTTAACTCGATAACAAACATGGCAACCCACAAGGTAGAATTAGAATTCGAAGGTTCAAGGGTGTACGGTGTACGGTACACCCAGCATACCAAGGGTATGTTTGTGTATTTTTATTTTTGTGCGGGATATGGGTTGGGTGCAAAACAGAGTAGTTTAAGTGAAACACTGATAACGACTTGTTCTTGTTCTTTTACTGTTTTTTCTTTTTTATTTCTACTTTGCTGTGTGTTGGCTTTTCCTTTTCTTCTCAGGCGCCTAAGGGGTGGAATAGTTTTGTAAGGTGATTGGAGGATTGTATGCTATGGAGGTTTTGTAAAACGTAAGTCCCGGGTCTCAGTAAGCTTTTAGCTAAATTTTGCATAAATACATTGTTGTGGAAAGATATGTGTGCGTAACAGTAATCACTGACAGACAGTACTTCATAACCATAAGCACAGGGAAAACCTTAAAGATATCAGAGAAAAGACAATTATGGTTAAGCTGGAGATATGATATGAGATGACTTGTTTATTTTTGCGTGCAGAAAACATTGAACATAGGTGCGAGAGGGATGACGAAACAATAGAATGGGGAAATGAAAGTAAAAACTTTCAACTTTTATATCAGTTTCTTGGTTTTGTTTTTAGTTTCTTTTTCTTGACTTATTTCCTGGGGTGAAAACGAAAACCACTTACAAAAAATAGATACCCAAGTTTCGTATCAGTTAAGGGTTAATAATCCTGATTAATCTCTTAGTTCTGATATTTGAGGGCATATGTGAAACTTTTTATCCTCCCATCGTTTTGGTTTTATCAAAGGGAATACATTATTTTTAGGATAAAGTCAGTGTGTGGAAGGAGACTATCCAAGGATATCTATTGATTTTTTTCCTCATATGTATTCATTTCATCATAAATATTTGAAGAGACATTAAGACACTTTGAAAAGAAAAAAGGAGCAATTCGAGATCAAACAAACAAACAAACAAAAGATTGATTTTTTTTAAAAAATAAAAAAACACATCAAATGTAGTATAAAATGATTTTCTGGCAAACTGAAATGCTTTGAGGGAAATTTCGAAGAAGATTTTCGAAGATTTTCGAAAATTTTTTCAGAAGTGTCTTAGGCATGATTAAGGAAATCGTAATGCTCACATGAGAATCGTTTTTCAAGGAAATATTTTACTCTTCTAAAAGGTATAGAAGGTAGGGTCTTCACATAAGATGTGCAGAATTGCTGCGCAGCAAAATTAAAAATACACAGGCTCTTATGGGAGCAAATTCTGCATGCAGAACAGCGCTGCGTGATGTCTCTATTTCTAAATTTTCTGCCTAGTTTCATTGCAGCCATAATTGAAAAACAAAATTTTCAAAATAATTACAATCTGGCAATACTTACATTGACACAAAATTGACACTGCTGACAGTGTGTGTCATTTGAAATTGTCAGTTGGGAAAATTAAATAAACAAATAAATTAGTTTTTTTTATTGCCGGCACGAATGGAACTTCAAATGGACTAGTTCCTATGTTGAGAATTTGGGAGTCTTCAACAACATTGCTCGGTGCGTCGATCAAGAAGGTGACAAGCGACCAGTAGCGTTCGCCATCTATCTGGAATCCTGGAGTTTGGACATTTTTGGGTTCCTTGACTTGAAGAAGAACACCGAAAAGTAGGAAACTCCCGCACGTGATTTCTTCTATGTCCTGTGGATTCCTGATTTGTTCATGAAATGTGTCGAGGCCGACGAAGATTGGTCGGTCATGTGTGCGCACAAATGTCCCGGATTCCACGACGATTGCTGTCTGCAATTTGGCGTCGTCGATCGCTTTGAATGCTGTTGTCACGCCACAGAAGAAATACGATTTCAAGAAGCTCAAAGAGTGACGAAAAATCTCAACAAAATCATCGATGTCAACTATTATAGAGTGGAGTCCAATATGCAACATCATCCAATTGAGATTGGAGTCCAAAGTGATGCTTTGATAACTATGCGTCATCCGTTCGAGAGTGAAGTCGCCTAGTTACTTAACCAACAGATCTTCGAGACCATCTATTATAGAACTCTGAAAGCCAGTTGCGAACTGGCCACCAAGGATGGCCCCTATTAAACATACGAATTCTCTCCGATGAGCAAGCAAATCCAACCGACCTCTGGGAATGGGCTGCTCTGAAGGAGAAAATTTCGAACTTGGGTGTAACTAGCAATAAAATCTAAACATTGTGGTGTATAGGTATGTTGAGAATATACTTTTTATTAAATAAAGACAAAGTAATGTTGATGTCTTGTTTTTTTTTTCGATACCAAACTTAACAATTTGGTTCTTGGCAGGTAGACATTTTAAGCATAATTTAATAAACAACCAAGCGTGAATCCTGTTCAATCCATCAACTCCGAGCAAATCTAATGTTCACACTGTTTTATAGGAAAAGACATTATTAAAAAAAGAACTCTTAAAAGTATTACCTAGACCTACAATGTGATGGAATCAATGGTCTTATATAAATTGAAAAATAACATGAGAGTTTAGTTTCCTTTTAAAAACAAGAAAAGTATCAAAGAAATTTCTAATTAAAGTTTTTAATAAGCGATTCAAGACAACCAAATCAATAAAATTTTGGCAGGTGTCGTTTTTGTTTTGACAAAACTTGGCAGAGTTTCTGCACGTGTGTTTTGCTTGAAGCGCTGCATGCAGCGCTGCGTGCAGAAATTCTGCACAAATGACTATAAACCATTTAACAAAGTAAATTCTACTCACGTTGTAAAAAGTCATCGAAAATGTGCCTCCAGGTTGGCCTAAATCTGAGCTACCCGTAGCGATAATATGACAGAAATCATATTTAAATTATAATTTCAGAAAACTATTTTTTGAAAAAAGTAAATTTCATGCCAATAAAAAAAAATACATCTTTGTTTTATTGCACCTCAAAGTTCTATATGCGAAGAATTATTTTACTTCGTTCTCCATGATTCTCATTGTTTCAAGTAATCCAACTTTTCAGATATTAAAAGAGGGATTGATCTAATCCATGGTAGCTTTTTGTTGAGAACATCAAAAGAGGAAGAAAGATTCGTTCTCCATTATTCTCATGGATTTCGGTGACTTAAAATTTGGCTGTTTTATATAGAAAATAATTTGTTTTCTTTTTTTCCTGTGGGATGTAGGGCAGTACTTACGGACAAAACGTGCAGTAGCTTAACTTCTTCAAAGTTCAACGTACCTTACCTGAAAATAAAGAAAAGCAAAATAGGTTAGTCTTATCATGGTGTACAACTTATTTATGAAAGATATGAACTATGATAGAAAAGCAATTTTAAATAGAAACCTTGAAGAAGTTAGTGCGTCAACTGTAAGGGGATTAAAGGGGGAAGCTGGAATGGCCATAAAACGGAAACTACCTTAAAGCGTTTGGTTTTCAGTAGAGGCTTACCGAAAAAAAGATTTAATCTTTAATCCTATTTTTGAAACCTTACATCAAAAGCTACTGTGAATTGTGTTTGAACTATACGATTTCTGAAGAAAAAACACTTAACTACATTAAAGTAGTGTACACAATCTTTATTTCAATTAACAAAGATTAATCTCACTTTTAAATTCAAATCTGTAAGGTTTAAAACATTGTTGATTGGGTTGGAATCGGGATCCTAACATTTAATAATAGCTGCGTTTTATTATCCTCACAAACCCATATGGGCTACACCTTGATAATAAAACGATCTTGGGTTATGAAGGTTGAAGTTCAAGCTATGTTTTCATCCAAGACGCAACCCTTGGGCCGAATTACGGCATCGTTATGAGTGAGTGAGTCTCATCAGTTATCGAACGAACGAGTAACTCTTTGGGATTATGACATTCGATAGGTCACGTATCGTTTAAGCGTGCTTTAGACGATATGGATTTTCCATATGGACTGTCACTTCTAATTTCCAAATGTAATTTTTCATATGTATGTCAAATTGAATTTTTGTTTGTAAAATCAGATAAGCATTTAGACGATTTGGATTTTTCGTTTGTAGTTTTCAAAACATTTTTTTTCGTTGAAAGTACCTAAATCTAACAAATTTTTTTTTATGAAAAAAAAAACAACAAAATAACATTAAATCCCTTCTTTTTTCGCGCTCCCATGTTTTAATATAAACTTTGTTTGTCGTTTGAAAAATTCGATTTCGTTTGTATACAGACGAAATTTAGAAACAGTTCTAAATGAAAAATTCCATATGGAATTTCCATCTGTAATTTCATATGGATTTTTAATCCGTTTACCCGCTTATTGTACACCACATTCCATTACTGGCCCTGGTTGACACCGTCCATAATGGCCAATACCCTCATCGTGGTACAACGCACGCTTTCCGCCTGAAACCCCTGTACCACGATATTTTTTTTTTCTACTTTTGATCGACATCTCTATTTTACTGTGCCGGCCTAATTTTTGCGAGGTTCAACAAACTACTCACAAACACCACATTCTCTTGAGCGAAATAGCAGAGGAGACATATACATTTTTATTAAATGAAACAAACACCAGTTTGGCTAGTTAGCAGAGAACGAGATTGAATGAAGCATGGAGCTTTAAAATCTTCACCAAAATAGATTATTGACAAAAATTTCATAATAAAATAACTTAACACTAACATTTCAATTTTTCTCAGAAAGTTCCTGCCATCCGTGAGGTGTTTGTGTGTCGAATGAAATTACGCTCGATTAGCTGAGCAGAGAATTTAAATTATTGTACTAGAAGCTCGATACATAGCTCGATATACGTGAGAGGTAATGCAACCACACACACACAATTCAGTATCGTATTATTCATAACGGATGCCGTAATTCGGCCCCTGATAAATTTTATTTTGCTTTTTCACAATCAACTTGTTTTTATTAATTCTATTGAATTGACTCTTATCCTATGGCTTCATAAGACTGTGGCTAAGAGTGGAATACGTGTAATTTTTTTTTATTAATATGGCTGATATTAATAAATCTTTTTCAATAACTTTCTCTTTGTCTCACACTTGCCATCTATCGCCATAATTAGAACAAATTTTGAGTTACAAAAATAAATAAACAAAAGGTATCGGGGTCACCAGGTTGTTGTTATTTTTGTGTGCGAAAAATTAACCCATATGGGCTAGTGAGGATAATAAAACGCACTATTATAAACGATGTTTTCGGCGGGTTTCTATAAGCATATGAAAATATAATGAAATCTGAATGGTCTGCGGCTCTCTGGTGGCATGCAATACAGCAATCCATAGCTCTAGGTATAATTAGGGCCCCTGGTGGCACCCAAAAAAGCAGGCAACAGTTCTGCTACGACCGCAGGTATTTGTTCGACCCCTGGTTGCACGAAAAACAGCGGGCAATAGCTCTGTTGGATCTGCAGGTACAAGAAGGCCCCTGTTGGCATGCAAAGTAGCAAGCAATCTGGCAATATGAATTTCTTACCCTTTCTACTTGGTGCTATGCAAATCAAGTTTTTGGTTATAAGAAAGTGGAAGAATTTGAGCGATTACAGTGCTTTTTCTTTAAACGTATTTTCAAACTACCTCCCTCAGTTCCCACTTATGCTATTCATGTAGAAGCGGGAATACCTCAAATCTATTGTAAGAACCTCAAAGCAAATGCTGATTTCATTATAAAAATAATGAAGCGCACAAGCACAAATCTTCAGAAACATTTACTTATGTACGCGTTTAGACGCAATCTGTCGCCATTCAAAGAGTGGTTGGATTTGGCTACGGAACAAGGTATTGTACTTGATTTAACACTTGAAAACATAAATGACTGGCAAAACAAATTTTACGAGTGCATTGCGCAGATAGATGAAAATTTTTATGAAAGTTGTTTAAACCGCGCGCGTTTATCTGAATCTAGATGCTTATATAGGAATTTAAATCACTGTCTTGGTCCAAATAATTATTTCAATAACAGCTTGTCGAACTATCAAATCAGTACTATATTTAAAATGAGGACTGAAACTCTTTACCTCAATTGCATGCCGCACAGACAAGACTTATTGGTGACTTGTAGTCTCTGTAATCTTAACGTACCGGAAGGCATTTTCCATTTCCTTGCGGAATGTCCAATTTTACTTGAAATTAGAAGACTATATTTCTCTAAAAGCTTTCTCACACTTCAGGAAACCAAAGATTTCTTAAATGGTACATACGGTTGGGAATCACTATCACAATACTGTATTCATGCCTATAGGTATCGCAACAGTGTCATTGAATTGTTTTAGTATTACTTTAAAACTTGTTAATGCAATTCACGATGTATTTATCTCATTATTCTTTTTACTTATTATATAGCTTATTTTTACTTATCAAATATGTATGTTTTTCTATCAATCAATCGGCAGACGGCAAAATATAGCCATGTCTATTTTCTTTTTTATTAAATTTTTATTGTAATTATGTATAAGTTGATTAATAAAGAAGTTAATAATAATAATAATAATACTGGTGGACAAAATTTTCAATAGAAAATAATAATTACTTAAAATTATAAGCTTGAACAGCCTGCTCCGCGACAGCGCACACGAAGCTGATTTTGTCTTCAAAAGATGAGAGCAGGTTGTATTATGCCTCTTTGGGTAATTACTATGAAGTGTATGCACAGACAGTGATATCGCGTGTTTATTCAGTGAAGAATTCTGTTGGCTGTTGTCGTCAATAGAAAACAATGGCGATGACGTTAAGGAAGATTAGTGCAAAGCATGTTTCGTTTCGTTAAAACTTTTTCTTTAATAAATCGATCACACATCATGATTTCAACACTAGAATAGGTGTCAAAAACGATAATCTTGCAGTTTTTTGTTTCCCATAATTTGATTAAGAGAGCATTATTGTCAATGTACTTGGTCGTCAATACATTCAAAATCATCGGAACACATGGACACTTTCATATTTACTTATCCGTCACTCAATTTTGATAGATCTGCCTATGAGACACTAGAGTCTTTCATTGAACATAGTATCAGGCCCCCTTCAAACGTCAAAGCAAACCTTCTTTGTAGCGAAACTTCGGTATGTTCCAGCTCGTTTCGAATCTGGCAGCTGGATAAGGCTCTTATCATGAGCATTGTTGACCATTTAGTTAATGTGAACGAGCGATTGAAATCTTCGCGTCCTGGTTTTCTGGACTGCATTATTATCATGGTAGTGTCCGTAGCTTAGTGGCTAGGTGCGTTGAATACTAAGCAGAACGTCGAGGGTTCAAGTCCAATAGTCCCATAGGTTTTATTTCATCTTTCACAGACACTGCCTCTTGCGAGGAACTGACAAAACTTCCAAGAGTATCAATCTGTTATGAAAAAGTGCTTCTCAACTTTGCCGTTCGGAATCGGCTTCGGCGTTAAATTGTAGGTCCCCTCAATTCTTCACCCGCACCCAGAGAATTGTTGATTAGAGTAAGCCACTTAGACCTTGGCTCTTCAAGAACTGTCGCGTCACTCTATTTGTTTTTATTTATCATTATCTTGGTACAGCTGTTAAAGTCCAAGACTGAACAATTTTCGTTATTCACTTCTCTCGAATATCCATCGACAAATTTTTCTTTCGAAATTGACCAATATCAATTCTCCTTTTCGTTTTAAGGTCCAGCACTTCTTTCAAGATCGGACTTTACAATCAAAAGCTTTAAGCGATAATCTTGTCCAAAGCTAATCATCCAATACTTGGGTGATGATCTGGTGCATGCCATTTTTTTAACTTTCTGCCACGCAAGTCGGTGGATTTCTTATGGTTCATAGCCTTAAAATGGGATAATGTTTTGTCCTTCAAAGTCTGCATAGCGGTTGGAAGTTCTGTTTTAATACATCACATATTCACTATAATGGTGACTAGGATCCATTCATTATTTTGAACCGCTTGTTTTCCAGTTCTTGAACCGAGGCCAATGGCAAAGCCCTATTCTAGCATAAGCCAACTGCTCAAGATTTTTGAGTTGAAAAGCTCTGCAAGTTTTTTTTTATTCCTAAGCAGGTTACCCTTGTTTATCTTTTTCACGCTTGGAGTCTCCTTTTTCCACTTCTTGAACTCGTCGTCAAACCCAGGTCTCTCCCATAACAATACAAACATTTTTTTACTGTGGAAGAATAAACCTCAAAGGCCTGTAGGACCATATTTATATGCATTAAAATTTGGCCGTGTTGAAGTTATAAGCAGTTGATGTGTAGAAGACTTAAGATTTGAGGTCATATGAGGTCCTTTCTACATAACAAGCGTTAACGCTAAGCGAATTATGTTAAATTGGTCACAGTACTCGAAAAATAAAAACCATTTCAAACTTAATTTTTTCCAACTCCTAAAGACGCTGCCATTCCCCTAAGAGACTTTATTTTGTAAAAAGCATTAATTTCCAAAATCAAATCAGAATCAAGCGAAAAATCCAACACGTATGAGTACCCCCTAGCAGAGCAATAAAAATGTCATGTAAAATTACTGACCCACTTTTACAAAGCAAACATACCCATAATCCTTATCCCTTTATTTAGTATAATTCTTAAGAGTTCACACACGCACTGTTCACGCAGTAAAAACTCCCCGACAAAAACAACAGTAAAGAAAACTCACAAAATAGAGTTTATTCACCCCGCCGCCGCCGCCGGACGCCCAAAAAGAAAGCTTTCTGAATTGAGATTTCCTGCAAAAGATTACCGAGAATTCTTTTTTTCACAGTATCACTTATCACCCCATTGACCCGAACATAAGACCCCATTCACACGCAACAAAAACGAAAATAAAAACAAACCCTCGTAATCTGTTACCCCCTTTAAGAAGAAACCCTTTAACAGGGGGCCAATAAATCTATACACAAAAAAAAAGTTGTAGTAGAGTAGTCAATAAACCTAATCCTCGCTAGTACCATTAAATACCGAAGAATAGTTTCCAAACAAAACAGAAAAAGGACGAACGGAAGTAGCATTACCGTGAACACATCTGAAATCAGGACGGACGAAAAAAATTAACTCAAAGAGTTTAATCCATTTTAATGATTAAATCATGCCAGATCGAGCTGGGAGCGTCCTTGTTCCTACTTATCGAGGGATAGTTGCTTAGCAGATTAAATACAATAACATCCTCTTCACATGCAGCTTTCCTCTTTAAAAGGACTCCCATGAAGAATAAAAAATAAATGGACACAAAAAAAAGATTGCAACAGTTTAACAAGGACAAACAATTTATAACAAACCTCTAATCCAACTACACAGGGTGGTCCTAAAGGTATAAAATGTGCGGTCACACGAAAAAAACACAAGGTTCTTGTTTGTGCGTTGCGTGGTTGTGTGCTTTAAATAAACGTTGTTAGTCTGACTATACGGCTATAAAGCTTAGTTAGTACATTCGGAAAGTACCCAAACGTTGTTATTACAGCAAATGGGCTGGCCTGGGGTTTTCGGTTGGTTCTTGTGGTTTGCTCTTTGTGCTGCAGTTGTAAGTTTGATAACGCTGATGACTGGGATCTGAGCTTAAGCTTGTCCCTGATGTCCATGTCTTAACTCTTGAGCGTTACCTCAAGCAGATACGAATAGAAAAATAAATATTTTGTTTGCATATCGGTTTTGAGCAAGCACGATTGTTGTCGTCGTCGGTTTCGCCGCCACATTCTCTGCGTGTCCGCCCTTGCGAGATTATTCCAACTTTTGGGATTCAGGAGAAAACCAAAACCAGACAAACAAATATATACATGAGTTGGAGGACATTAGGAGGGCTCCATCAGCCCGTCCGTTTTAGCTCTGGAACACAAATTAGCCAGCTTTTTAGATGACCAACAAGAACCCATCGGACCGTTGTTAAATGCGATTTAATGAGAACCCTTTTTGCGGTTGCAGCAAACGCCACCGTTTGTCGACATCGTGTGTCTATATACTTAAAACATCAGGCTTGTCAAAATTTAAATATTCAGTCAGTTTGTGTTGCAGACATCGTTCTGATGTTAACCTTGTATTATGAACAGAAATCAATCCTTGTGGACATTCAATGCTGCCGTTTTTTGATGGCATGACTCCTGGATGACGATGCTAACGATAATGATGATGCTGCGTGATGGTGAAGTCAAGAATGACCCAAATACATCTGATTATGCAATATGCTTTAAGCTGAACGCATCAGGTCGCCACAGAAAACACAGGATACAGGACAGAAAATGATACTGTGAGAGAGCCTGTCAAAATGACATTCATGCGATCGGACTGGTGGATATAAAGGTGTCTCATGGTCAATCCAGGTGTAATAATCAGTTGATAGTTGCTGTGTTGTGCTGATGATGGGTTTGCTTATGCTTATGGGACTTTTGCAAATAGTTTCATGTTAGTGTCGTTTGACATGTGTTTATTTTCTCACTATTAGCATTATGGCTCAATGGGCCGAACTCTGGGCGCTTCTGTTATGCTTTATTCATGATTTTGGATTTTTTTCTTCGAATTGTTTTTTTGTTGGATTTGCTAGATGACTGACTGACGAACATTAAGTTGAATTGTTTGCCAGAGATAAAAATGGTATTTTTGTGATAAATTGTCCTCGACACAGTGGGAATAACTAAGCAAAGAAAAATAAGTTGTGATGACTCTGTAGTACTGTTCATGTTTTGTTAATGTTCGCACGCACAGTTGATACTTAGTTTTGGTTTATTATGCGCTCACTGTTATGTGTTATGGAAAGTTGTACAAATTTTTGAGGAAAGCACGATTTATTATTTGCTCTAACCAAGAGACAAGTCTTGCAGTCGTAAAAAAAATACTGTAAATTCGTTTGCTTGTCGGCACTTGCCAACTACTTCTTCTTTAGACGTTGAAGGCAATTAAGCTGTTAAGTCCTCTCCACAGCACTAAAGTGTCACTCTATAAAACTCTTATCTTCCCGGTCATGGATGTTGCAGAGACATGTCCCTTGACAACACGGTGCTTCGAGACGTCTGCATAAATGGAGAATGGAGACGAAAATTCAACCAAGAACTGTACGGAATTTTCAGCGACAAAAAATTAAGAAAAATTGAAGATGACTGGGTCAGAGAGCAAATGCAAAATGGCGCTATAGACAGTCTTTGAACCTCACCCAGGACAATGTCGCTAAAGAGGAAGACAGCTTATCAGGTCACAAATCTTGGAGCTTAATTGGACCACTATTCCATTTCAAACTGCTATCTTGAGAAAAAATTTGCTTCGTTCTCCATGATTCTCATCGTTTCAAGTAACCCAATTTCATAATATTAAAGGAGATTATGGCCAAATTCAGAGAAATTTGTTGAGAAGATCGAAATAGGTGGAAAACCTCGCTTTTCATGATTCTCATGGATTTGGGTGACTTTAAACTAGGCCGTATTATATAGAAAATGGGGCTTTTTTCCTGCGGGCTAGTGTTTAACAGGAGTGAAGTAAGGTAAATATTTTTTTATGAACCAATTTGATTCGCTTATTCAATTCTATGATGGAATAAGGCAAAAATATTTATGAAATCATACAAGTCACCAGGTATGCAGCATTCCGACAAAATTTCATGTTAATTTGAAAATCATCTTTGTTTTATTCAATTGTAAGGTTTAAGTAATTTCGAAAGCTTTTCATTTCCGATTTAGCTTTATAAATTGATTTTTTTTTTCTTTTAATTTTGTAAAATTTTTCGTTTAAATTCACCCAATTAAGTCCAATCGATATTCTAAAGAGTCTTCCCTTAAAACACTTTACCATAAACACCAAACTTTACCAATAGGTACTTCAAATGACATTAAGTATATAATCGTGTTTCATGAAACTTTCTAATCCTCAAATTATAAAGTTCCCAATAAAGTCGAACCACGCGCAACGAGAAAACCTGCCAATCAAAAAATATCAAATTTTGTCTCTTTAATTTTAACCAGCCTAGTCAAAAACTTAACCGCCCTGAAGAATCGAGTGTTAAAATATCCTCACACTCTCCCTCTTAAATTAAAAATCCTACGCCACTACCAAAATCGTCAAAAATCATCTTTTAGAGAAACCTTTTTCAATTTTCCGGACCGGTAACCTATTTAAGTTTAGTTTTTGTCAATAAATTGCTTCCAAAAAGTCACTTTTCCTTAAGCACTTACATCTATAGATAGATATAACTAATACCTTTCACTAAAAATGAGATAGGGGGGTAAAGGCGGACTTGTGTATCTTTGCTATTCAAAAAAGGATGCCTTTAGTATTTGGCATTTCAATGCCGAAAACTTGAATTGAATAGGCCTTTACGATTTTCTCTCTTGAAGAACAGTAATTAAGCGTCCCAATCAATGTTAATTGCCAATTAGCATGCGATAAATTAAAATTAACTTTTGGGTATACAAGAGAGTTTAAGGAACGAGAAGCCAAAGCCACTTAACCAAAGTAACTCATCAAACTTCTCAAAGGAACATCGTTGTCGTCGTCGTTTCGTCGTATCGTGCGACGTTGCTTTGTTATCCTGCCATTGATATTTACTTGAACGTCTCTTTTCACGGAATCGGTTAAAATTACGCTCGAGAAAAATCATCATGCATTTAAATTCTTGTGTTCTTAATCCATCCGTTAAATCGCCAGCATCTGAATGGGTTGACCAAATCGATGAGGGAATATTGTATCAAAATTCACAGAAAATTATGTGTTCATTCAGGCCACGAGTTGGCAGTAATTTCAAGTTTTTTTTGTGCAAAAATTATTGAACTCAAGGCTTATTGAAAGCCGTCACCACAGACGATGAGGAATATTTGTACGTAAGTTTAATGCCAACATAAAATATTGACATGAAAATGCCTTCCCAATGTTTATACTGTTTCAATTGAACGGTTAAAAAAATGCATATTCATATTTTGCGGTCAATTTGGGAGATTGCTTTTTGTGCTGAGGATAAGTTTCGGATGGCTATTTATTTTCTTTCTAGAATAAGTTTTTCGAGGTATTGAAACTGCAAATTGTCTGCGTGTATGTTTATTTGAGCGTTATTTTGTGGATTTCAGAGTTAATCTGTAATGAAAAAGTAAACATTTGTCGCGATATCGTTAACTTAAATGACAATTTCTCTGAAAAAGAAAGCTTAAGGTTTCTCTTAGTAAAGAAAACGTTTTGTTTAGGTTAAAATCTGAAGGAAATTTCTTCAAGTATTCAGACAATTCTTATCAATTTTAAGCGTGTTTGTCAAGATAGGAAGTTTTGCGTTTTTACATAGGTACGTAAAATAACTTGCGGTCAAAACTGTGCCACACTATCCTGACATTTTAGCGGACGAAAATTTATTTTAACTAAGTGTTTTACTGTTAAAGAGTTCGTACAATTAATTTGAATGTGATCCAATTAGATAATTGGAGTAAAACAAAAATTGTTTACTGTGGCGTATACTTACTATTTGAATGTTTTTATTGTTATAGGCACTAATTTTGCAGCTCGATTTCAAGGTTTTGTTGGAACATGACATTCTAGTGGTCTGAAAATTCAGTTTTCATTCGCATAGTGTGTCCTCACTTCACAGCTTTTTAGTCAGTATAGCGACTGAAATCATGTTAAAGCTTAAGAGTTTTCGTAACTCTTATTTTATTTGATTCAAGTTCCGTTCATAGAAAATGCAAAAAAAGTAGAGTATGACGCTTGCAAATGATCACAGAAGCCCTTCCTTAAATTTTATCGAAATAAAATTGTTGATAAAACGTTCAAAACGGGTGAATTAGTAACCTACCACCACACATTTACCCCTTACGCCTTTCATCTTAAAAAAAAATCTGTCCTTGTCCTCTGTTCTTGTCTCTTGAAAATGAATAACTCAGAATACGCCATTTCGAGACTCAAGTTAATAATTATTCCCTGTCCTTGAAGCAGAATATTTCTAAATGCATTAAAAATTAATGGACTGTAATCAACAAATCCTCCTTTTAAATTTAACCATGAAAATTATTCCACTCCAAGCCAATATTATAATTAAAAATGATTTGTTGATAATTAAATAGGTAGTGTAAATCTACATTTACAAGCCCACATTATTGTAGGTATTATGTCTGGCATTGAAATTTCACCAAAATTTGCGGCAGAAGCAGAAGCAGAAGCAGAAGCATAATAATTCTTCATAATTACTAGCTGCTTTATAGGACAAGAACATGTTGCTCGCGTTGGAAAATTATCTCTAATTCGTTTCTGCACTCTTACACTCACACCCACACTTGCCATCGTCGTCGCTCTATCATCTGGAAACCCACTACTCCTCTGTTGTCACATCAACATGGCGACGATGAGAACCAAGCAGAAGTAAATGTCATGTCCTTGTTCATTTTGTCCTTCCCCATGCCCATACTATATATTCCGGTTCGTCAAAACATAATTTACGATATCAAGCCAGGACCTAATTGCATTTTAATGTTGTAATTCGGGAGATACACAAAACCAAAACCAAGTAATTGCGTGCGTTTGAAGGTATATCTACATTTTATGTTTGCATTAGGGTGGCCTCAGAGAAAAAATAATTAATGAACAGGACCATCAAACATCTTCGTATCCGTATATTAAGGCATTCCAACCTATTCGAAATTTTGAACAAGCATTTCTTCAAAAAAATTTATTTTATGGCCACTCTAATATGTGTTATTCAAAAAAGGCATAGGGACATGTTTTAAGTGTATGTGCTCAGTGTAATAGCATAAAAGGAAATAGATACATTGCAAGTACAAATAAGCCTCACGCCCACCGCCAACAACTCACAACGACTACACGAGCGAGTGTGTGATAGAGACGAGAAGGAGGACAAGGACGATTTATCTGTCTGCTTAAAACAAATGTCACGTAAGAAGCAATAATGCAGTTTTTGTTGAGCTCCAAAGAATATACATATATGTATTTATTTACCGACATGAAAAGACAAGAATACAAACAGCAAACGTTGAAGAAAAAAAAAACCGAGGACTTAATGAAAATAGTAAAAGAAAAAAAAGGTAGTTGTATGTTGATTTTCTTATTTTCGTGTTTATTCAAATATGAATATTAATTAGTGTTATTAGAAGACATTTTATTTGATGAACTCAGTTACCTCCATAACATGTTGATTGGATTATTTTCTGCACAGTTAGTTTTCCTTAGCTTCTTAAACAAACAAACAGTTACAAAAATAGTAATATTTGTGCGACGTGAACAATTATGCATGCTTATTTATAAAACGTAAAATGGTTGTTGTTCTGACCGAGCAAATGCGATTAAATGAATTGCAACCTAAGAAAATTAAAAGAACAGAAGAAATACATGTGCTCATTTTGTTTCACAAAAAAAAAAAGAAGGAACAAGAAAATCCCCTGAACTGCACTTACTACTGAGGCATAAGTCTTCTAAACATCGCCTACAAAATCTTCTCTGCAGTGGGTACTGTGTAAACGTGTGAAGTCGTTTGTCAACAACCAGATAAATTCTTCAGAGCCGGTAAGTCCAGCGTCCGTCAAATATTCACACTACGACAAATTATGGAAAAGACAAAGGAAAGGAACTACAAATCGATACCTTCTAATGAAACAATCGTTAAAAATTATAAATTTCCCACTTCACCATCGACGATCGATAACAGCTGCACACACACAATCAAAACCAAGCATTCGATTCTCAGAAGGAATAGCCAATAGCCAAATATATTGTGTATGTAAGGAATTATTTCATTTGTCAACGTTTGATTCACATCACACTCATGTTTTGACACGAAATTGTGTTTACGAATCAGAATTGTTGTGCTAGAGAAGTTTCTCTTATAAATTTTGACAGACTGGGTCTAGCGTCGGCTAACTCAGACTGCAATTCAAATGGATGCTAAGGTAGCTAAGCAGACGTCGTGGGTTCGAATCCTACTGCATGCTAAAACTAAATATTTATGATTACTTAAATTGCAAAAAGTAGTGTTAAAATAAGAGATATACTTTAAGCAATTCTGATTACACTCTTACTTACAGCTTACACGTAACTCACAAAAAAAAACTCAATATATAAAAATAATTAGAATTCATTAAGAAAATTAAAATTTGAAAATGAACCTCGTAAAAACATTTCATTCCAAAAATTTAAATTCCAAACAAATTCAAACCTTATTCTTGATTTATTGAATTTTTTTTTTGAAAATCGTCGGAGCCGTTTTTTTTTAAATTAATTTTTTATATATAAAATTTTTCAAAAATGTTTTAAAATTAATTTGGGTATGCAGTTTTTAAGACCATGTAAATATACATATTATACTCCAACTTGGATTTTTAAAATTGATCCGTTTTTGAGATACAGAATTTTGAAAAAAAAAGTTAAAAATATTTTTTAAAAATCCAAAAAAAAATTTAAATTTTTTTGAAAACACAATATTATTTGAACAATATATACGTACTTTCAAAAAAAACTTACGCTGATCGGACTTTCAGTTTTCGAGAAAATCTAATAACAAAAAAACGGTTCTATGGGAGGTACCGTTTTGGAGCAATACAAAATTTTTTTTTTTACATAAAATACATGAATGTTTAAAAAAATTAAACTCGAGAAAGTTTAAAAAAAATCTATCGGGCCGTTTTGGAGAAAAAAAAATGTTTTGGTTTTTGGCCAAAAAAATCGTATGGTGGCTACCCTAAATTTTGATCTTAAAACAAAAATAAAAAAATTGGGATATGACTTTTTGCTCAAACCTCTAATTTTCAAATTTGAAGTCAATCGGACCAGTAGTTAAGGCTGTAGATGCCTGTAAACTTTCCGACAGACAGACAGACGGAATCGCCGGACCCACTTTTTTCGACTTCTCTATCATCGTAATGTCATATCTCATCCTCATCTCAATTTTTTTTTTTGTACGAATTCAATACTTGCCATATATTCTATATGATCAATATACGAACACTCAATTTCGTCTGAGAATTGTGACAAATATTTTTATTCGATCGAAAAAAAATGTCAATTATATTTGAACTAGCTGACCCGGCAAACGTTGTTTTGATGTATGAAATATCTAGACTATTAAAATACATATGTATATCTTATTGTTTTTAGTGAGTGCGTATCTGGTATATGAGTATGTGAGAGATAGAGGCCTATTTATAATGTTGTGAACGTTGATGGAATATGTCTTCAATATAGTTTGATCAACACAAGCAAACTGGAGGTTTTCCACGTATAATTATTGTCCGTGTGAAAAATATGGTGTGTTCAAATCTAACCACAAACAATTTTTTGGCCTTGAGTCAATAGTCATTGTGCACTCATCCAACACAACAATTCGGCCATTGCGACTTTTTTTTAAATATTGTCATGTCGGTTTAAGACTAATAACGCGCTCGCAATTCCAGAAGAAGCAGGAGCCAATGCTTTTTTGTTTTAGTTTCAGATCGTATTGATGGTAAAATTAATGCTAGCGAAAATGATTTCCCCATTCCACCGGGGTCATCTCAAAAATAAATACCAACACTTTGACTGACCACACCTTGCATAATGGTGTAATACACACATGCACTTTTGTTGATCATGCAACTTCGTCTCAATAGTTTGTACAAATATTCTTAATCCAATACAATTTGATTAGTGTCTTTAACGAAGTATTGCTTGATCAAGAACATCTTACACTGCACGACTTCGAGCAACCAATTCAATTGTGGCTTCCAGCGTAAATTTGGTCTGGCGCGCTGTCTCCTATGAATTTCGTGCTGGTTCTTTTCGTTAGCATAGGAGTTCCAAATAAAAAATGTTCCATTATTGCATATGCAAAAAAGTGCACTTATAATTTCATGCAATTTTCCCTTTGAAAACCAATGAGTTTTATGAGTTTTTAATCAAGAACTCTCTATTTTAAATTTGAAAACCAATGTTGAAATTTTCCAGTTAAGACGATATTCTTACCAGTACTCACTACAGATCCGAGACCTGGGTGCTTAGCCCCGTTTGTGAGCAAAGACGATTCCGGAGCCGATATAACAACGAAGCAGATTTCGTGATAAAAATTGAGTGGGCTGGACACCTATGCAGATCGTATAAACAAAGAGGAACCGGCCCGGAGAGACCTTAGTACAATAACTGCGCATCAATTATACATGGTAAAAATAATAATAGCGCTCCAGACCAAATTTGCGCTGGACGAATGGCGTACGGAACTGGTAGACGTCGAGATACATGAAAGAGAAGAAAAGGAGGCCAGGACCGGATCCCGGTTGTGTCGCAGATGAAGGGGAAAACTTCATTGGCCCGATGATCATGTATCAAACACCCCTTGTGGAACCATCATATATGCGATGTCACCAAAATTCCAGCATTCTAGATTCCTACGTTTTCTAAGACGGTGCAGAGTCTGCACTGCAGACATTGTTCTTACCTTCATTAAAAGTACATACTATGTACTAATCCTTCAGCTTATTTGTATAGAATATAATAAATTTTCAAAATAATTTTTTTATTTGACATTCATAATTTTCAATAATTTAAATCGATCAGATTTGTTCAGATTATGTTGGAGTGAAAAAAGTATGTTTTTTTAACATTGGCACCATTTGTGATTTAAAAAGTATAAGTTTTGTTTTTCCTAAACCTAAACAATTATCTGCATACTTAGTTTTCGGTTCGGATGTCCAGTTTAGCTAATCTGGGGTGGTAGTGCTAACTTTCGCATCAAGTTAGCACTACCAGGGGCTAACTTTTAAAATAAGTACGCGACAAATTTGTTTTGTTTCACTACAAATTTACGACAAATTCACTACAATTAATTGCATAATTATCTACTTTTTGAAAATTCTAAAGTGGTAGTGCTAACTTGATGGGCATCTAACTTTGGTGTACCCTTCCCTGACTCATGTTAAGGTCAATTTTTAAATGGTATTCAATTTTTCTTGCACGAACAAAATTTTGACTTTAAGGTCAATTTTTTTCAAATAATGCGTAAAAAACATTTTTACCTTATGACCAAAAAAATTACAAAATAAAATCTCATTTTATGATACTTCAATATATTTATTGCAGCACTTCATAGTCTCCCAAGAATTGATAGTTTTAAGAAATTTATAACACTGTGCAATCCTGAAGAGGGTTAAAAGTATACTTATGCCTACCTGGCTTGCTGTCAAAGTTAGGGTTAACTACCTAAACTCTTCTCAGATAGTTAAATTTGGGGTATGTTTAATGGGTACATGAACTAAAAAATTGATATAAAAGAATTGAAAAACCAATAGATTCTTCATCATATTAGCAAGTACAGACACGGTATTTCTAGGAATAATGTTCAAATCCATCGAATACCGTATTCTTCATCCAGCCAATCCCTAATTTCTGTTTTATGTATTTATAAAACCGTAGCTGTATAAGAAATTGTATTATGTATAATGTATTTATAAATATCGTAAAAACTGAGCCAAGAGCTGAGGGTTCAAGCCTCAGCTTCGGCAGAATTCCTTTTTCTACAAAAATCGCCAGCTAATCTGAGGCCACCTGTGCGAAAATATGAGACAATAAAAATATGGCATCTGTCGCCAGTGCTGGTACATGTTTGTAGTTCGTTGCATTTAAGTGCGAATTGCTGTGTTGTCAATGTCAATAGCCGTGTTTTTTTTCACTACTCAGTAGCCAGCACAGTAATCAAGTGCGAATAAAACGCTCCAACTCACTTTATCTGTCAAATTCAATTTGTATGGCAATTGTTACATACAACGTCGCAAAATGAACCTGAGGGTTGCGCCTCGGGTTACACAAAATTAGCAAGTACTTCAACCTAAGCGAGTACATAACTCAGATAAGCTCAGATCATTGGATTTGCGTAGCAAAATAATTCTTCTTAACGCCAACAGCGCTGTCTTCATTTCAATGATTGAAAGTTCTATCGCCGGCACAACTGTCATTTTTTTACTGGCCTTTTTATCGACTGCAATCCAAATTGTTGTTGTTTCCCGAGGGAAATTTGCTGTGCTGGCTACAGTGTAGGGAAAAAAAACACGACTAATGTTAAAAAAAAATCAAAACAAAACAAATCTTACAACTCATAAACTAAACCTTTTCATGGATTCGAAGGCCGCGTATTACAGCTTATTTGAAGACCAATCATACATAGCGTAGTCTTGTTTTGCCAGAAAAGACTCGTCTGTTGACAATGAAAAACTCATGCTATTTAATCATGATCGGAAACGCATTTGAGATCAAAAAAAAAGTTTTAACAAGGCAAAAAAATTAAAAATCATCTTGAAAAGATTGTGCAAAACTCCAACGTTGTTGTGTATGTTGCGTAAGTACTTATACTTACTTTCAATGAAATAAAATTAAGGTTAAATTAAGTGTTGGGAAACTGATAAGTTTATGGGTTGGAAGTCCGAAAGAAGAAAAAAAATAAAACGTCGTTGGCTATTTGACACAAGTTAAGATTTTGACGTCTCGCGTTATTTCCGACAGGCTCGCAGCTTACTTCTCTTCAAAAAATGGTGCGCGTTTTTGAAATACGTAAAAAAACGTCAACATCAAAAGCACAAAATTGGTTGAGCTACTTGGAGACGCAGACGACACTAAATTAATTAAAGAACACAGCGTGATGTCAGTGGAGCGTTTGTATGCCGTGAGACGAAGGCCAGAAGATGGCACTAGCTGTTAACAAGGGCAAAGCCAAGTTAATTCTGTTAACTCGAAAAGATACCCAAAATCGACGTCTTGGAACAAACATCAGTATCGACAGATTTAACTTCGAGATAGTTTACGACTTTGCCTACCAAGGATAAGCTAAAAATTCAGACTAAGATAACAGCGCTGAAACAAAGGAAGAATCACTCTATTCAATCGGTGCTTCTTTGGATTTAGAAGGCAACTGATTAGTTAAGTGTCACTTTATAAAACCTCTTTAAAATGGTGCAGAGACAGGGACCTTGACAACATCCGATGAAAACGCTTTGGGTTGTTTCTTTACGGAATGACTGGTATCATCCGTGTCTTTATAAACGTAACAACAACTGTGCGGGCCGTACATTGACATAGAAATAGTCAGAAGAATTTAGTTCTAACGACTTCGATGTCTGGGTCATGTAGAGCGTATGGAAAACAAGGCTCCGGCCCGTAAAATTCTCGAATTCAACCCGGAAAAACGTCGCGGAAGACCGGGACTCAGGTGGAGCTCCCAGGGGTATAGAGAACGTTAACAACTTGAGGTTCTGTCCGATCTGGACTACATTATTGAAGGTATAAGTAAGTGAAAGAAAAAGTTGTCTGCCGAAATATCATTGGTATGCTCAACTTTTGGCGACTCGAGTGAGCTTAATAACTGGTATCTCGGGAATAACATCAATTATTTTTGCTTCCAAAGACTAATGGAGCCGGCCTTAGATATCCCAAGATAAAAAAGTCTGCTCAAACAGAAACATTCTAATTTGACTCGTGAAGAAATATCGAACAATAACTCAGCAATCCAATTAACCCTACATAAAGCTGGATTTTAATTGATGTAATGAGAGCTTTTGTTACTCTTCTTCAGCCTTGGCCGTCAGTCTTTTTTTTGTTTTCATTGAGCCAAGACGTCCCTTCATCTTACTTACTCACTTACTAACGGTGGCGCTACAGTCCAGGTCGGACCAGGGCCTCACCCAACAAACTTCTCCAGCCAGCTCGGTCCCTGGCTAACTGTCCAGTTTCGCACGCCAAATTGGTTCACGTCCTCTACCACCTGTGTGCTCCACCGGAGTCGCAGTCTTCCTCTTCTGCGACGTCCTTCCGGATTGCATTCGAAGACTCTACGAGCCGGAGCATTATTTTCCATTCGCTCAACATGACCCAACCATCTAAGTCCTTGGACTTTACCTTTTCTGGCTAGGTCAGTGTCGCTGTACAGCTCGTACAGTTCTTGGTTGAATCTTCGTCTCCATTCTCCGTTAATGCAGACAGGACCAAAAATCACTCGAAGAATTTTTCTCTCAAATCAGCCCAAAGTGTTTTCATCAGATGTTGTCATAGTCTATGTCTCTGCACCATACATGAGGACCGGGATGATGAGGGTTTTGTAGAGTGTCACTTTAGTTGCTCGGGAGAGGACTTTACTACTCAATTGCCTTCTAAGTCCAAAGAAGCAGCGATTGGCAAGAGTAATTCATCAAATAATTTCAGCGCTGGTCGCATGTCAACGCATCGCCTTGTCTAAAACCGTTTTTGACATCAAAAGCGCCCGTTAGGTTTTTTCCGACCATGATGGAACAGCTTGAATTTTCCATTGTCATCTTACACAGACGGATGAGTTTTTCTGGGATGCCAAAACTAGACATTGCTCTATATAGTTCGTCTCTATAGACGCTGTCATACGCGGCCTTGAAATCGATGAAAAGGTGGTAGGTATCAATTTGAAGTTCCTGGGTCTTCTCCAAGATCTGCCGTAGGGTGAATATTTGATCGATGGTGGACTTTCCGGGTCTGAAGTGAGCTGATAAGGACCTACCAGGTTGTTGACGAAGGGCTTCAAACGTTCACACAACACGGCAGACAAGATCTTATTGGCGATATGTTAAGGAAACTTATACCTCTGTAGTTGGTGCAGTTCAGGGGATCTCCTTTTTTGAGGATCGGGATCGGGCATACGATGCAGAGGTTCCATTCATCGGGCATGCTTTCCTCCGACCAAATTTTGCAGATGAGCTGGTGCATGCTCCTAACCAAATCATCTCCAGCTGCTTTGTACAGTTCGGCGGCTAGCCCGTCTGCTCCAACGGCTTTGTTCGACTTTAGTTTAGATATCGCTATCTTCACTTCGTCCATGTCGGGTGGGTGGAATTGTTCTTGCCTTCTGCACCCAAATTGAATGGTTCTGTATTGCTGACGGAGTTTTGGTCGTCATCGCCATTATACAGCTTGGAAAAGTGGTCTTTCCATATCCTCAGCACTGACTGCGGTTTTACTACGATGTTCCCATGATGGTCTCTACAGGCTTCAGTTCGGGGTGTATAAGCCCTGGAAGTTTGAGTCACCTTTTTGTAGAACTTTCGAACCTCGTTTCTGTTGTGACATCCCTCTGTTTCCTCGATCGCGCGCTTCTCATGCTCCCTTTTTTTCTTTCTGAGAAGTTTATGTTCGTGTCCTTCTTTGCGTTCCTTCATCACTTTACAAAATTTCACTGTAGAAGTCCAAATTTTTGTTGAGCTTTTTCAGAGCCCATCTTCTAAAAAATTCGTTGCAAATTAAAGTCACTGACTTTTAACGAAAATAAGAACGAACCAAAATTTTTCCCAAGCTTAAGATTAAGACGAAAAGTCTTAAGCAACAAAAAACAAAAACAAAACACTTTGAACGTGTTAAAACCCCTTATTTGAAATAACTTTTACAAAAATTAAACGAAAGATAATACTAAAAAAAAGCCACTCCCAACGGATTATCCCCATCACGCCTTGGATTAAAGCTTTTATGTTGAGAAACTTTTGTTCACTTCATTCTTTTTTTTCTGTTTTCCATTTAACACAATACAATTTATCATGTCCAAGATGTTCCTTCCCACCTCAGTTCACCTCCACCTCCATTTCTTAAACAATCCATTTAATGCTTTTTAGACAGAAAACGGGATGCTTTTTAATAATGATGGTGATGTTGGTGGTAGTGGTTGGTTTGGTTGGCTGGATTGTGCTCTATAATCCACACCGTTTGTTTCAAAGGACAATCTGCTTACTTATCATATTGACAAACTATAATTTCCTTTCTTTCCAGAAAGATCCTCGCCGATGACAAACCTTTTCTCGTATTTTGCCTTTCTTTCTATAATACCTACGTACATATATAAAATGAAGATATAGCTGCTGATTCCTTTGTGTTTGTTTTGTAAACATAATAGCCTAATCCCTAATGGATGTCTTTGTTTGGACAATTCCCATCGCGCATCAGTTCGCTTCGACTTGAAAACGCTCTTTCACTTACAAATATTTATCATGGTGGCAACGGTAGGACGGCGCGACGGTGACGGCGAGCAACTGAGGGGCGGTTGAAAGTTAATTTTATAGATTGATGATGAATAAGAAGGAACGACTTTTATGTATTAAAAGGACATATCTGGTTGCCTGGTCGAACACCTGTGAAATATATAACTTCCATGCCCATATTTGTTCTTGAGATATGATCTGGACTTGCGACGCGACAATTTAACACATACAGTTGGGTTGGCTGACACAAAAGAGACGCCTGTTTCAAGGTGATGAGTTTATGATAACATCGAATCAGAGCTAAGGAAGAAAGTGTGTTTGCAAAGCCTTGAGGAACCGCCACCCTTGTTTCTAAGACATTATTTCGAATTAAAATTGCTTACATTTGACAAGGGTAGAATTTTGAGTTCCGACATCTATCAGATAATGCTGTTATAGAGCAGGCCTTTATTTTACGAACATGGATATATTGAGAAGGTTTTTTTTTTACACCCGCATTTCTCCCCAGCTCCAGTGGACAAAAATCCAATCTGCACGCGTTTTTAATCATGGGTATTGAAATTCGTGTACAATAATACATTTCCGATGGAAGACGTGTAGGTGATAAGAATACAAAAAGGTGAGAATTACAGGATTCCTGGAAAGTATCACTGTTATATTTTTGATTAATTGGGTTCGTTATTCCATTGGGAAGTAATAAATTCTGATTAATAAGGAAACGAAAAACAAGCTGACGTAAAATATTGAATTTCTTACAAAAAGTTTCAAGAGTTTCTTCGTATTCATCGCCAGTCGGTTTGGCGGAGCATTTCTTCATGTTTGCATTCTCCACAAATATTATGAGACAATTTCCTGGAATTTCTTGGCTGATGATAAACGGTCCTTTATAGTAATAAGTTTCGAATTTTTATTTTTATCCCATATTTTTTTGTGATTCTGTTTCGAAAGTAAAGCAAAGTGAAACAGACACAGCGATACATTTTTGAGGAAAATATTATTTTATTATAAGGTTCGGACTTTGCCTAGTTTCGCAAAAGGAGAGCAGCTTATCCAACGTGAGTTTGTCTGTTTCGCCGTTTACGGCCTTCCAATGATTCTAATAGCTTTAAATTTGAGGAAAGAAATTTAAGACCAAAACTTACATAGGATAACCTGTACGAAGGATTGTTATCGGCCGAACTTGAAAATTCAAATTTTCTTAAAAACCACGTGACCTTGATGATTACTCTGTGGAACACCAGATTTCGCTGTGAAAGTTTTCGAAATCGTGTTCATGAACTTAACTTGATGAGTTCTATTCTCAAGCTACGTGTTACATGTCGATTTCTTAGAGGGACTTAGTGCAGACACAGCAACCATCTTTGGCATTTTTCAAACTGTTGTTCACTGAATACGATATTTTTTTGCAGTGTTTGTTGGAATAGTTAAGATGTTTAGGAATACAAGAAAACTTTGAAATTTGCCTTTTATTGATATATCTTATCTTATCTCTCTCTTTAACGACAAGCTCGCATTCCAAACGCAAGAGAAGGAGAATGACCAATTTCCATAGATGTCTGAGCCCTGTGCGTTCACAGATAAGATAGTTAACCCATTGAAAGCTAAAAAAAAGTAGAATATAAAATTGAAATATCTTCAAAATCCGTTTAGGAAAATTTGATAAAAGGAAGTAATGTTGGTCTCAATATCAAATGAAAGGCCACCAATATTTCTTTCAAAAACTGTTTACTTTTAAATTGTCCAGAGATGATAAAATCTCGAATGCATAGCTTCAATTTTTGACGAAATGTAACTTCTGTTTCGTCTTATGTCACTGAATTATTTCTTGAAAGAAATCAGTGATAAGATATATATGTCGCATTTTGATGATGATGGGAATCATCGTCCACATCACTACATAAACGGGACTATCAATGAAGGAATTGAGACTATTGGCAAATCATTACAGATTTCAAATCAAAACTAACTACATTGTTGTGAGTGAGACCAACTAGGTAAACATTACATTTCCTTTGGAATTTTATAGTTCTTATTACCTCTTTACAATAAGTGTTCCGGTTCCCAGGATGTCAATAACAACTTGCTTTAAACAAATCCAAATAGAGACCAAGAAAGTTGAACTAAAACTATTTTTGCAAATCTATTCTGTTTTTTGTAAATCGTCTCCAAACTGGAGTGAGAATGTCAAAATCAAACATTTGTGATAAAGAATGACAGCTGCTTCCTTTTGAAAGCCTTCAATCTCAAGTGTCATTAATCGGACGTCAACGGCAAACAAAGTCGCAGGTTTAAACACAAAATTATTTATACAGGATTATCCATTTTATAAATTACAACGGTATAAAATACTTTTTTCATGATATTTTTTATTTATTATAAGGTTTAAAAGTTGATATAATGTGTGAAACACTATATCATTTAAATGACCACCACGCGAATTGTTGCAAGCATCGATTCTTTTAAGGTAATTTATCGACCACTTTTTGAAACATTTTGGACGGTATCTCAGCCATAACTTGACGAATGTTGGTTTTTAAGTGCTTAACAGTTTCTGCATAAACATGGTCTTTCGCGTAGCCCCATAAGAAAAAGTCCAGCATTGTCAAATCGCTTGATATTGGTGGCCAGTTAATATCGCCACGACGAGAAATAACTCGGCCAGAAAATGCCTCTTGTAATAAAGGGTATTCGCTCGAGTTGTGTTCTATGTGGCACCATCTTGTTGAAACCACATATTCTCCTAGTCGTATTCTTCAATAGCAGGTAAAATAAATTCGGTTATCATATGACCATAACACTCCGAATTGACGGAGTAAGGTCCAATCACACCTCCGGAACAGTCGTGACAGTGACTTTTTGTGGATGTAATGGCCTCTTTTCAAAGACTTGAGGATTCTGAGAACCCCAAATACGACAATTTTATTTATTAACACACCAACCGATTGAGATATGTGCTTCGTCACTGAAAAAAATTTTGTTCGAAAAACAGCCGGCCGTCCATCGCCTGTTATTCAAGCTTTCAAATCCAAATGCAAAATACGCCATAATGTGCCTTAAGACAGTCCTAATTCCTGAGAACGACAAGGATTCGACACATTCGGATCTTCGGCAGCACTTAAGTAAATAAGTTGATTACAGCAGCGATATTTTCAGTGGTACGAACGAAATCAATCCAGTCTCTCCAAATTTCTTCAAAATTTTACCAATTTCTTGCGTAGTAAATTTTAACACAAACAACTGACAAAGAAAATAGAACATTACAGCAAACTAAACGAATAACATTATTAAATAATTATATTAATGAAATTGCTGTTTCATGTTTGGCGCTTCTTTAAAAAATAAATTTAGACTTAAAGAAAGTTGTTTGCCCTCAAAGACATACATAACGTTATCTCCAGTTCCCTCTTGTACTTTTCTGTTGCAATAGGGTAAAGATGTAGCAAACGTGGAAATTGTGCATATTTTGTGGTTTTAGTGCAAGAAAATGTTACATTTTTGCACTTTCGCAACGATACAAGAGCATTTGCATCGAATCGTAAATACTCCTATTATTTTAAGTGCATATCAATATTTTTGAACGAATCTATAATTAAAAATTGTTACTCTAATGTAATGGTTTTCATAGTTCACATCTCAAAAACGGTTAAAGTTTTATTTAAGTCACTTTTATATTTATACTACCCGACCCTGCGACCCTCGTCTCGTCAGCTTTCAGAGCAACTTTAGAATTATTATTATTATCTTAGTGCTCTCGATGAATTTTCCGAATTCCCGACCCAAAATTAATAATTTTTCTCTATGAAAACCAATGAGTTTTCCTAGTTTATCATCAAAAACTTTCTATTTCCCATTCGAAAACCCATTTTGAAAGTTTCCAGTTTTCCATTTGAAAAACAATGCACAATCAAACCAATGAGTTTTCCTATAGTTTTTCATTAAGAAATTTCTATTTTCCATTCGAAAACCCATTCTGATTTTTTCCAGTTTTCCATTTGAAAACTACTACACTACAACTACTACTACACCTACAATTACATGAAATTTTCCCTTTAAAAACCAATGACTCTCCGAGTTTTTCGTCAAGAACTTTCTATTTTCCATTCGAAAACTCATTTTGAAATTTTCCAGTAGTTCGTGAACAGTCCTTAACTCTTCTTTTGGTTTTGACCGAGAGCGAAAATGAACGAATTAATTGCGAGCGACACAGGCCTAATTTTGACCGAGACCAAAATGTAGGTACTTAATATTCATAATGCGAAATGTACATGCACAGAGATTGGAAACTAAAATCTATACTTTTTTTTAATATCGATGTTAAAATTTTCTTTTGTACAGAAAATCTTACCCAAGAATTCGCTTGTACACATTGTCTTGGTGCAAAATCTTAAGTAAAAGCTCAGCCTTAAATATAATTTAGAGGAATGATTTGGATTCGAAATAAAATGAAATGAAAAATAGAGAGACATTTCAAAAAATTGATGTGAGCTGTGAGTTTCCTGAATTTGAAAACAAAATTTTCGGGTGAGTAAATTGAAATCAACTTTTTTACTATTAATAATTGTTTGTTTTGTTTACCGAAACTCCTATTCCACAATCAGTGCATAGAAGAACAATTGTCCATCATTATATAAAGTAACAGCCGTATTTATAAAAATCCCTTAAAAGCGCTTTAAGACGTTAATTGCCTTTAAGTAACGTTACTTAAATTCTTATTTATAATCGATTATCGACAACGTCAAAGTCAAAAATGTAATAGAAACGACGATTCTATTACAGGAAATTTAAGTTTTCTGTGTCAAATTTATCGTCAGCAAAAAAATAGTGAGTTAGGTAAAGAAATCATTGTCTCATCAATGATGATGACGACTGCAAGCTACGATGGTTCCAAAAAAGGACAAGGTAGGATCGAACGCAGATCAAAGGAAAATGTGGAGAATATGTTAAAAAATATTCCAAAAATATCAAACACCCCGTAATGAAACAAAAACATTTGCAGAATGCCAACATGTCGTATATTATAATTGTTTATAATTGTAAATTCTATGTGAATGATAAATATTATTTTTGATATTTTCTAAAAAAAGGAAAATGTTTTTGGATTTTCTTGAATAGACTGTATGTTATTAAAGTGGACTGATTATGTGTAAATGATTTTTCTCCTAGCAAGAGATAATATTATTTTCGTCTTAAATCAGGCATGGGTCAAGCCTGGTCTTTACGTGTGGGCTTTAGGAACTACATCCAATCCTTGTTCATCGTGCCGGGTTGAGTTCCTCGTACACGTAGTGAAGAAACTGTGGTGTTGTTTTCTTCTCTCGTGGAGTCTTTCTTTCTCATCCCTCACAATAATTATTGTTTATGTTTACATTCCTTTATATAAAGAAACACTTAAATAACCAACGAAAAAAAGACAATTTCTCAATGTCATACAAATATCAACATTTAATCAACCTTTAAACAACAAATTGGCGTTTGAGTTAAGAGAGTTTTAAGTAACGTTGCCTAAATCTTCAAATTGATTATAAATATGAATTTTCTACTAATATCATACTTAAAGGTTGCTTAAAGTTAATCAACCTTCAAGATTTGAGTATAAATATGGCTGTAAGATTTTTGTTTGTTTATCAGTTTATCGACTACTGTTTGTTCAAAGAACGAAACTGGGTGGTTTATGGGTATAAAAAGGGTGAGTAAAACTTCTTGATTTTCCAAATAAAAAGACAACTACCTCCAATCGATTTCTGATGCACAGTAAGTAATTTCTTTTATTGCTAACATTCATTTAACCTTTACATTTACATAGTTTTGACTTTAAAATAACCTAATATAATTATATAATGTAAATATAAATAATGGCTTTATTTCCAAGAATGACATTTAATAGTTTACTATGGGTTATTGATGAACTCGTTCTAATCCAAGTTGACGGGCAGCATTCAACAACTACAAACATACAACCGACAAACTGTGTTAAACTTGTTCTCGAATGATGTAGATCCTCGTATCAAAACAATTTATTAATTACAAAAGTTTACTCTTTGATCTTAAGAGTTATACTAACCATAACAAAAATTTAAAGTGAAATGTGAATTTTCAATTGCGAAAACAATAATTACAGTTCGTTTTATTAAGAAAAAAAAAAAAAAAGAAGAAGGAAGGTGAGGTTGTGAGATTATTACTATGAATATTTCAAATTAACATTAGGTACATACGAACTGCTGCATATATTCAAATTTCATTTCAAAGCTTATAATTATTGGCTTGAAATAGGTTATTGCATACAAATAGGAAAACATGAAAATAAAATGTCAAATTTGAAAAGGCATAGAAAGGAACGTATTAAATTTAACTACACCAGAAATAATTTCGCTTAAAGTTAAACAAAAAGTATAATAATTCAATATCGCTCAAACACGTCCACTGTTTTAATGATATTCAAAAAGAGTTTCTTTGATTTCCATAAATAACAAAGATATTCGGTTACAAGATTACGAAACACGACGTCACAACGTGGTACTTATCCAATATGTCTGCATGTTCTTCTTTTAAGAAGTTTTTAAAGCTTTATTTTGCTTGAAAAGAAAAGAAAAATTATGAGCGTGACCCATGGATTCCACACGACTAACTTCCCAGAGTAGAAAAATACGTAAAAACATTAGTTGTTTTGCAAAATATTTAGCCGATGCATCCCGTTGTAGTTGTACACACACGTTGGTTCAAAGTCAAATTCCATAAAACTGATGATTTTATGAAAAACATTAAGTTTATTGAGTGGTGTGATAAGTGGCGCCATCTGCCAAAAGCTGATCTTACCATTTCTTGGACTCACTAACGACTACTTTGCACAGCAAAATACAGCTTATATTGCTCCTGAATATTGTAGTTTTCTTTTATTGAAGCAATTTTTCTAATCGGATTAGTATTTCCGGAAATTAATATTTATATGGCAAAGCAGCATTTGCCGGGTCAGCTAGTAATCAGATATAGTCTATGATACTCCTGAATATTGTTTTTTTTCACACTAACTATAAGATATTTGCATTATTGTTGAAATTGTTGAAGAAATTATTATAATTTTCATTGTATTAGGGTTGTCTTAGATTTTTGATTGCCATTAAAAAACCGCTAAGCCGATTTCGCTCAAAACCTAATCAGCTCTTAACAACACAATGTTGCGTCGAATGAGACTAATTTTATGACAATACAATGAGCTGTTCGCGAGATAATTGAGCTGAAAAAACGTAACGCACGTCCGCACATACGAACATACGAACACACATACACACACACAGAAATCATCATGACATTAGGCTAGTGTAGTTTAAACTGGAACTGAAAAAGTGTATAAAAGAACCATTATTTCTGCTAATGCCTTACCAAATTTTCTTTTTAAGAATTATCAATTTTCTTCCTTTAATTTTCAATTATTTTAAATAATAAACACAAAACAATGAAGAATAAACACATGTTAGTTCAGAAAGAATTCTATGGTTATGTAACCTAGTTTCATGCTCAAGAGCTTAGTTAGCCAGCCAGATTTTCACTTGCCAGCATTACCAAAGACTGCTTTACTACTTCCTGCACGTAAATTAATAATCCGCTAGAAAAACTTCAGTTTTCTACATAAAAGTGTTCTATAATTTTAAATCACTCAAATGCACTCAAAATGATGAATATCATGGAGAATGAATTTCGGTGAATGCTTTTTTTGCATTTTAAGCTTTAATTTTTTATCACATTTATTTATTTATAAGCAAAATACATTGGTGTTTTGATGGCTGTGTAGTGTAGTGTGCAGTCTTTATTTTTAAAACCGAAAAAGCAATTGAGTATTTTTGTAAATTAACAATTCACATTTACAATTTAAACTTTGTTTGGAAAATCAGATTTTCCGAAGAACAATATAATTAGTAAAACAACTAAGTCGATGTTAATTCCTTTGAATCAGTAATTCAAAATGTATTGCTTAAGCTTTGCTATTGAAAATTATTTCAATTATACAGCGATGGAGCGTCATGTGTTAAGAAGAATTAAAACGTGAAATTAATTATCATATTTGTTGCGAATTGCCGTTTAGGTTGATTCTAGTGCTACAAGGGTTTAATACAGATTAGGGTTCTTAAACTAAAACTAAAAACTCAAACCTCATTCTTATTTAATTAGCAATTGAGTTCTACCAAAGCCTCACTTTATAATAATACAATTTAAAAACACAAAACTCGCATGATAGTTTTTGTATTTTTGTTTTCACTCTCAGTTTTAATCAGCTTATAGGTGAAACAAACACAAACACTCTGAACCAAACCTAGCAATAGCGCGATGCATTCTATTTTCCTAAAGCTCACAAGCTTATAAGAATTAAGGCTAAATTGATTTGATTTGTTCGTGTTCTGGGTATTTGCTATTTTCGTGTTTTTTCTTTTTTGTGGAACATGGGCGCATTAACCCCTTCTATTTCTCTTTGTTCTTTCATTCTCCAAACTAATCCGTCAAAAATCCTCATAAACTCAAATATTTTTATCAGTCAATGTATTCAAAATTATGATGTCCCTTTTACTGTCATTATAGCGTTTTTTCAGAAAAAGTTTTGTGAAACATCCTTCATCGACTTTCATCCAACCCCGGAGACGTTCAAACAAAAGGTAAAGTTCTTATACAATATTTTTATTTTTTTTTTTGCCAAATTTCCAACAAACCAACAAACCAGCAAACTCCATGAAACGAATGAATGTACAAGAATCTCTAAATCGAAAATGTTAAGGATACTTCGGGGAGACCTGTCAAAAAGAAGTTAGCTAAAGTTGTTTGATAATTTTTGTGTCTTAGGTATTCTTTTTTTTTGGTTCATGATCCCGAGCTGAACACTTTTTATTATTTATTCTCAATACAATACCCAAGACTTCTATGGCCGAGTGCTGGAACATGACTTCTGGGTTTGCTCTTTAAAGTTTTGCTGTTTTTCCTGATACAACAACAAAAAACAAGCAAATCTAATCCATTTGGGGTTCACCCTCATTCTTCATAGAGAAACTGGATAGACGAAAACAGACAAAGGAAGATAAATAAAGTTTTAAATTAGTTTCCGATTCTTGTGATTGTGTTTTCTTCCAAAAAAAAAATAAATAAATGGAAAAATATTTTGCTGTTCTCGGATTGTTGTGTCGTCTTCCGTTTTTCGTATACGTCTTTTACAGAATGTAGACTACACAAAAATGTCGGCAATAAATTCCAGCTTATTATGTTAAATGCTATGATAATTGTTTTGCTGTTTAGTTAGGACTTTCAAATCAATTCAAGACCTTAAAAAAAGGTCTGATCTCTGCTCCAATCGATTTGATATTTTAATCTTCGACAAGGCAGCAAACAGCGAACATGAAGATTTTTTGTTTGTTTCTTGGAAGCAAAAATTTGACCTTTGGTTAGGGTAAAAAGGCTATTCCAATTGGTATTTATGTGATCGACCTTTCGAAGTTTGCAATTTAAATAGTTGATTTTTGTTGTTTTGTTTACCACTATCTGTTTTCGATATTAAGGAATAAATTTAAGAATTTTTTTGTAAACAAAATGTGCTTCAAGGTTTGATAGCTCTATACGCCAAAACTTGTATTCCTAAACTGTTTGAACATATAGTATTTGATAGTTTATCCTTTAACAGCAAAAAAATCATTTGCAGTGAGAAACATGGCTTTATGCAAAGGAGATCAACTGTCACAAGCCTTCCTGCCTTAACGCATAAATGTTTAAACAGTTTAGAACATGAACTGGAAACTGAATGTGTATACACTGACTTTTGAAAAGCTTTAGATCAACTGTCTCCTTAGGGTATTAAGTTAAAATTACAGTTATATGGCCCTCCTGGGCTTGTTTCATGGATTTCTTCTTGAATTTCAAACAGAACTTAAGAGGCATATTTTCGAAGATTCTTACTGCTAAATCTGGTGTTCCACAGGGTAGTCATTTAGGACCTCTTCTATTTATTTTATCAATAAATGATGCACCTATATGTGTTTGTAACAGTGAAATTCCTATTTTTGCAGACGATATGAAGATCTTTAAGAAAATTAGATCTTAAAATGATCGCATTCTTCTGTAAAATGGTATAAATTGGTTTTCTGTTTGGTGTAATAAGAACAGTTTAAATCTAAGCCCGTCGAAATGTTAAACAATGACGTTCTCAAAAAAACGAGCAACTTCGCCTCATGAATCTATATTAATATATAAAGTAAGACTTTTGTTTTTTTGTCCGCTGTATGTTTTTAGTCGATAAACCAACAAACAAA
Organism: Sphaerophoria rueppellii; assembly: GCA_920937365.1. Classification (NCBI taxonomy): domain Eukaryota; kingdom Metazoa; phylum Arthropoda; class Insecta; order Diptera; family Syrphidae; genus Sphaerophoria; species Sphaerophoria rueppellii. The sequence continues at coordinate 27,631,845 of CAKKXW010000001.1, read as the reverse complement.
CAAAAGTCATACCTTATAAATGTAATAAAATTCTTCTGCGATGCACTGCAGTAGGTGAAAGAAAAAGAAATAATTATTTATAGGAAAAAACATTGATTTAAATCTACTTACTCGAAAATTTCGTTAAGAGATTCAAAAAAACTGACAGCCGACATCAAGTTTTTGAAACGTCTTTCTATTTTCATTTAATTTCATTTCATTTCCAGTTCATTCTTCTATGTTATATTTAAAGCTGAACTCCTACTTAAGCTTTTGGAGCAAAACAATGTTTACATGCGATCTCTTGGGCACGACTTTCTTTACAAAAGAAAATTTTAACATCGATGTTCAAAAAATGCATGGACTTCATTTTCCAATCTCTGTGCATGAAAATTCCGCATTATGAAAATTGGTCTCCAAAGGAAAACTGGAAAATTTCAAAATGAGTTTTTGAATGGAAAACAGAAAGTTCTTCATGAAAAACTCGGAAAACTCATTGATTTTAAAAGAGAAAATTACATGTACCTGTAAGTGCATTGGTTTTCAAATGAAAAACTGAAAAATTTCAAAATGGGTTCAGGTCTCCATTTGAAAACCAGTGCAATGCACTACCACAAAAGTGCTTTGTTTAAAAATGTTCATGACTTCATTCAACCCATTTTGAAATTTTCCAGTTTTTTATTTGAAAACCAATGCACCTTCAATTACATGCAAATTTCCCTTTGAAAACCAAAGAGTTTTCCTAGTTTTTCATCGAAACCGCATTTTTAAATTTTCTAGTTTTCCATTTGAAAACCAATGCACCTGCAATAACATGCAATTTTCCCTTTAAAAACCGATGAGATTTCCGAGTTTTTTTTATTGAAGAACTTTCTATTTTCACCATAACGCAATGTAATAAAAAATTGTTACGTATACGTCATAGTGTCCACTGTTGACCCTATTATGTATTTGCACTTTGGTCTGATGCATCCCTAACTGAATTTTTTTTCTGAGATTTCGGAGATAAAAATATTTTGGATTCAATTCAATTCCATTTGTGAGGTCATCGTAACTATCTCACTGAGGATTCAGAATTATATTCCACTAAATGATTTTGTCAAAGTCACATTGAAATCTTACTAAAATGTTGTTAGTTATAACTAATTTTGAACGAGACCGAAATGTACCCAATATTCATAAGGCGAAAATGCACAGAAAATCGTGCATGTTCAGTGTAAACATTGTCTTGGTCCAAAACCTTAAGTAGGAGTTCAGCCTTAAATATAATTTAGAAGAATATGAACTGGAAATGAAATGAAAAATAGAGAGACATTTCAAAAAATTGACGTCGGCTGTCAGTTTCCTGAATTTAAAAACAAAATTTGCGGGTGAGTAAATTAAAATCAACTTTTTTACTATTAATAATCAATATATTACATCAAAAAATGATGAATGATGAATTTTCTGGCGTTATTTCCTATAGCTCTCTCGCAAAAATTCTCAAACCCGGCAACGCAGGGTATTCTCGGCTAGTATTATAATATATCTCAGCAAGTACTTTCTCGTGTTTTCAAAGTTAGGCATGATCCTCAAAATAGCTATTCTTTCTAATGAAGATCGAGTATCACTTCTTCAAATGCAAACGTTATCAAACGTTGTCTGGGTTAAGGAATATTGGTCATTAGATGTTGCTTTCTATAAGCTCTCTCTCTCTCTCTCTCTCTCTCTCTCTCTCTCTCTCTCTCTCTCTCTCTCTCTCTCTCTCTCTCTCTTTGACTTTGACAAAAACTCAAAATATATCAACTCGATGACGTTGTTAAACTTTTCTTTTTTCACTGCATAAATCCAAACTGGAATAATCTCCATGATTCTCATTGTTTCGAATACCTAATACCTATCCTAATTTCTCAGATTGTTAAAGGGTAGGAAGCTTCACTCTCCACCATTTTCATTACTTCTTTAAGAAAGGGCCAATTAATTTTATAAAAGCGTGAGTTTTTCAATTTTCTATTTTTATACGGCAAATATTGCATATATGCTATGCAATGAGCGCAAACGATTTTTGTTGAAGATAAATGGCTTTATAGATGTAGACTATAGTGCTCCATAACAATGTGATTTATTTGTCTTTTAATTTCATAAAATTATAATTGTTCAAAAATCATTGTAAAAAGAGTGTCGATTTCGTTTTATATGAACAAATTTTAAAGACCTCTTTAAAGTCACACTTCCCTTGATGGTATTCGAATGAGAAGTAATTTTAAGTAATTTATTTAATTTTGAACATACATTGTTCCACCGTGGGTCATCTCCTTATTAATAATAAATTTTGCTCAGGTCAAAATCATCATTGCATGTTAAATTTAATTTCCTCGATACCCATCGCATAAAAATATCTGCCCGTTGATGCAGACATCCGATTCGAAAAGCCCCGAAGATATCGCAAACATTAATTTCCACCATTTAAATGGATCCAAGTGTCACTCCAAATATATTTATTTTTTTTTATGATCGATATGACTCTCCAGATATTAAACTTGAGTCGGATTACCGGAAAAAATATTCACCTGTGCGACGACCCAATGAAAATTTGTGTTTTTATAAAGTAAAGTCCGGAATTCCCAGAAGGCAAAAAAAAAAAAAAAAAAAAATAAAAGAAGATAATAATGGCCCTTCTGTTAGCAGGCTTCTGGATTTTTCCAAGTAAGCATTAACATGAGGACTACTTTGAATTTTATAAAAATCTGTTGATAGGGCTTCTCCTGGCTTTTGGTGCGTTAACCCTGCTCGCTCTGTTGTATTGAATATTTATTATTCTCTTCTATTTGGTGAACAAATTTGACAGGTATTCAGCCATGATATTCAAAATAAATAATTATCTATCGAGTTGGAAAAATTTAATATAGGTATTATGCGTATGGTAAATTGTGGTATTACTTGCCGGTGTGCTGGAGGTCATTTGAAAGCTGTTACGTTGTTGTTCTTCCACGCTGGCAAAACCCTTGCGTAAGCTTTTCCATCTATCCTATTCTTCTGGGCTCGTTCCGAGCAGTTGGAAAACAGCATTTGTCCAGCCTATTCCAAAAAAAGGCGAATCTTCTTCTCCCTCCAATTATCGTCCGATTGCACTTACGTCCCTTCTTTCTAAGGTCATGGAAACGCTGATAAACTATCAGCTTAAGAAATATCTCGAAGACCGAAAGCTTCTTAATGACCGGCAGTACGGCTTTCGCAGCAACAGGTCCACTGGTGATTTGATGGTTTATCTCACCGAACAGTGGAACAAATCTTTACATCGTTTTGGAGAAAGTAAGATTGTTGCACTTGATATTTCAAAGGCATTTGATAAAGTCTGGCATCTTGCTCTCTTATCGAAAATGCGTGCCTTCGGAATCGATGAATCCCTACTTCGTTGGATTAGAAACTTTCTTTCGAATCGTTCAATACAAGTTGTATTGGACGGATTCAAGTCTGAAACCCACAATATAAATGCTGGTGTGCCCCAGGGCTCCGTTTTGTCTCCGACCCTCTTTATCATTTTTATTAATGATCTCTTGTCTGTAACTTCTAATCCAATAAATTGTTTCGCTGACGATAGCACCCTAAGCTTCTCATATTCGTTTCCAGATTCACATCCCTCCTCTTCGGATGTGGAACTGCAACGGCAAAATATGATAAGCTCATTAAACTCTGACCTAAACAGCATTGTCCAATGGGGAATTAAGAACCGTGTAGAGTTTAATGCTTCGAAAACTCAATGCTGTCTGGTATCGTTGAAGCGAGATATACCCCCCCTGCCACTGTCCATGAGTGGCACTTGCATCAATGAAACCGAACATCTCGAAATTCTCGGTATGTGCATCACTGACCACCTCTTGTGGTCCGAGCACATACGCGATGTCGCCAAAAATGCCGCAAGATGTTTGGGTTTCTTAAGACGGTGCAAGAAATTTTTCTCCCCGTCTGATCTGGCTATTATCTATAAAACCTATATCCGTCCAAAGCTTGAGTACAATTCACATCTCTGGCTGGTGCTCCAGCTACTTACTTAAGCCTCTTGGATGGAATTCAAAAAAGAGCTGTAAGGATGATTGGTGATAGAGAGATCACTGATGCATTCACCACTTTAGACCACCGTCGTAACGTTTCGTGTCTCTCTCTATTTTATCGTTACTTCTATGGTAAGTGCTCTAGAGAAATAGCCAGTTGCATTCCACCCCTTAAACAATTCAACCGTAATACCCGCGCTTCCAGGAATGCCCATCAGTTTACGCTCGAGCCCAACTTCGGTCGTACGCTCAAGTATAGAGAATCGTTCTTTAGCCGTACTACGCGAATGTGGAACTCTCTTCCACACTCTGTTTTTCCCGATCATTGCAATGTTCAGGAATTTAAAACCAATGTACACCGGCACCTCCTCTCTAGCCCCTTCCTTCTTTCCTAAAGTACTCACTGTGTCTATGGCATAAAAAGGTATAAAAACCCCTTGAGTGTGTGCTCATTATAAAAAAAAAAAAAAAAAAAAAAAAAAAACGTATTATTCAACTAGCAGTTGCCCGCGACTTCGTTCGCCTCTACCTCAATCACCGGCCAGAGGTGCGTTCGATTTGTGCATCATGCCCGCATGGGAATTTTGTTGCAAAGTTATTTAACTCGAAGCCTTCATAAATGTATAATTTTCTCCGTTGTATAGCTTATACCTTTCCTCGATAAATGGACTATTCAATACAAAAAGAATTGTTCAAACAATCAGAACAACCTATTGTTATTTAGCCTAAGCCCTTCCTTATTCAACACAAAAAGAATTGTTCGGTTTGATTAAGTAGTCCCTGAGATCAGCAGATCAAGCAAACAACAGAAGCCTTCAAAAACGAATATTGTTTGCCATTTTCCACATTTTTCACTGACGCTTCGCTCCTATTGGTCGCAGTGTAATATTAGGTAAACAGCTTCAAGCCTTCTATGATAAATTCAACATTAAAAGAATTGTTCAATTTGATTAAACAGTTCCTGAGATAAGCGCGTTAAACGCAGAAATATTTATATTTTTTGCCGTTTTTTTCACATTTTATACTGATTCTTCACTCCTATATTCACAGCTTAATGTTAAGTAGCTTGAAGCCTTCCGCAATCAATGGACTATCCAACACAAAGTATACCATTCGAACCAGTGGTTCCAGAGATTACCGCGTTCAAACAAACAAACTCTTCAGCTTTATATATTAGTACCTTTAGATGAGCGCACCTCAAGCATAGAATCAAGATATTATATGCAAACATCGAATTCGAATAACCAAAGTTGAATCTATGCCCTATGGAGAATTTTATTTTGTTTAGTTTGTTTAGGGAAATTTTAAATTGAATAAAATTGTTTGGCTTTTAAACCCACAAAATAAAAGGGATATTTCCGTTCGATTTTCAAAATAATTGCCTTATATTGCATTCTCTTCAATTTGCACAATTTTTAATTCTTATAAATTTTGTGCTGACTGTTTGTATACCTGAAGGTTTTTAATCTTTTTCAAACTTATTTTATTTTGAGTTTTTAATGTTAAGATACATAATATTTTTCAATTTATTGTTTTTATTTGGAATTTTAAAATTTAATAATCCGAAAATAATAATTTGAAATGATTTTTGACTAAATATATATATAATTAAGAGGGAGCTCGATTTCGACCGTCTTCAAAGGAAACACTTTATATTTTCTCCCCCTATTAATAAACACAAAATAACCCTAACACAAGACTAACTCGTATCGTAAATCAAAATTCCTATTAATAAACGTGTGTTAGCGTTAAATGACAATTGTTTACTAACGGATAACTTATTTGGCCGATTTTTGCGTATAAGGACCGAATATCTTTTTATTTCAAAGTAGTTGACAACAAATTAAGGCAGGTAATTTATACTTGTAAGGATAAGTAAGGCTGCAATTAGAAATTCGAGCGTAATGAGTATGACTAATGAGATAGGTAAAGAAGGTTTGGTTTAATTTTTGTCAATAAATCTGGTTCGTTTTGTTCTAAATTCAAGATGATAGCACTGACATACTAGTGACCAACCTGAATTGGACTTAGTTGTATTAAAACTCATTTTAATGAACCATTACCATCATGCAATAATTTAATCGATTTTTTATTAAATCGCATTTGTTGTTTTACAACCAGTCCTCTAGAATCAGAAATTTCCCATTTTCTTAAGCTGATTCCATCCAGAAAATTGCAACACAGTTTGGTGGACAAATAAATGACACTTAAATTAAATATTTCATACCATTGGCATTTTTATTAAATTGAAAAGTTAAGACTTCGGACAGATACAAGAAAATTTATTTTTTACGCCCTACTCTTCATGAATTCATTATTTTGAATTACCAGCAAGTGGTTCAAACTGGTACTTTCGAATTTCTGAATCTTGAAGCCTCCACGTCCATGACCACTATCTCTTTGCTGGTATTCTCCTCTCGGTTAAATTAATGTGCAGTCTTGTTTGTAAACCAAAAACATAAAACTAAAGTAATTCAGTACCTTTTGGTGGTCCAGAACAAATATAAACCGACAAAACTTCACCCTTGGATATAATATTCTCTTTATTTTATTTATAAATAATCAAAAATCAATCAATTCGTGACAACCAACCTTCAAACTCGAAAAAATACTAGATTATCTAGTACATTTTGGAGCTATTCAATGAATATCTAACACGAGGAAAATATATGTTTATTAATAAACTTTTTTATCAAATGAATAATTTCACTATCCGTGTGCTAGCTATTACGTGTGTTATCCAGTGGATAGGGTATTTTTATTAATAAGGCTGTCTATGTTTAAGTTTAATCTTTATTTTCTACGAACTCTTACACTAGACTCCTAGAACTCACTTACTAGACTGACATTAAGATAAGATTGACCATCTCTCCACATTTCTTCGTAAGAACTCCAAGAACATTGTTGGAGAAAGAGTCAACTCTCCAAAGCTTAAATCGGCTCACCACTTATGTTTGCTCAGCAAACATCGAGTGTGTGCTGAGATCGTATAATGTACCTTGGTGGGTTTGAGATAAGGAGTTAGAGTTAAAGTTAGGTCACATTCTACTATATAACAATATATATTTTTAGCAAACATTGTATTTAATTTCAAATTTAAACTAAAAGATACGATGAAAATTAATGTAAACGAACGAAATCTATTGTATTTTTTCGGAAAAGAGGTTTATACAGATATGTATTCCTATCGTTTTCCGAAACATCTTTCCCGTGAGTAACTGAAAAAGTGTCTCGCCAGTTTTCGAAGAAAACAAATTACCTTAATGCCTTGCAATCTATATGTATAGAATGTATAATATATATTATATGCATACATATGTATGTATATAAAAATCAATTGCCGTTCATTAGTCACGCTTAAACTCAAAAACGGCTGTACCGGTTTCGCTAGTGTTCATCTTGAATTATTCTTTGAAATTCAGGGGAGGTTTAACAGTTAGAAATTTTCCATGAACTCTTTTATTCAGAAGTTATGAGGAAAATTAATTTTCACATACGTTTTTGAAGAATAAAACAGCAAAGTATTGTGTTTGCAATAATTCGATTCACTTTCGAGCGAATACAAAATCAAATTTGACAGAAATAAAATTAAACTAGCTTCCCCAACCACCGTTTCTTTGATTTAAAAAGCCAAACAAAAATTTTTTTAGAGCTTGTTTATCATAGTCAAATTCAAAAAGGTTTTGATTATGGTAAGAAACTAAAAGCAAAGAGGCAAACCAAGAGAATGAGGAAGAATGAAGAGAAATGGATAGAGAAAGAGATACGAAGGTATGGAAATGGAACAAACACAATTGAATTGAATTGTCTTCCCAGCCCAGACATCGAGTACTATAAACCAAGAAATTTTCAACGTGATCTCCAAATAGATAAACTTCTACTTACTGCTTTCCTTCATCGGCCATGGTTTTCCTTGACATATAATAAAACGGCAGCAAAATCATAGCTTGCTTAGATTTTGCTGTTTTAAAATTGCAAAATGTAATGAATTTCGAAATGAAGTTTTCACATATTTGGAAAATTCATCGCAAACAGTGAAAAAGATGTGTAGAAGCACTGTTTTTAACCGCTTATTTCATAAACGTGGATAATTATCGCCGCTAACTAAGCGGATATAGAAATTTGTTGTTCTTACATTTGCATTTCAAATTGTTGAATTTCAAATTTTGAAAGAGTCAACAGATTCTGAAAGTCCTAATAATTGATTTGAATGTGGCAATGCCTTTATTGATTTCGTTCGGGCCTTATGAATTTATTATAATTTGATCGTACTCGTAGCGGAGCCTTACGTTCGGAGTTTTTTTTTTCAGGAACTCTGTGATGGGGGTGAATATGTTGTTTTTTTTTTAAGGGAAAATGTTTTGCTATGGGGAAGAAGAACTAATTTTTGGATCACATAAACTGATCCAAGCAAAAAGCAGGATATCGATTTTTGTTGTTACACATATAAGTCAATGATCTGATCTGGATTATTGTGATTATACAACGCAGCTAAATACCCCTATCACAGAGTTCGTCGTAGCTAAGTTCCGAACGTAAAGCTCCGCTACTAGGGCTTCACGATACGATACGATACCGAATAACAAATTATTTTATCGTATCGTATCGATATCGGCGATAATTTTAAGACTAATGTATCGTATCGTTATCGAATTCGATACGATACCGATACGATACCCGATAAAATATCGAAATAAGAAAAAAATGTGCATTACTATTAAAGCGAGGCAAAAAGTGAAACGCAAGCTATTCAAAATTTATTTTATTTGATTATAGACTATCCAAACCCCCAATTTTAAATTGAAATTTGTTGAAAGCTCACAATCTCATCACCGTTCTAAGAGAAAAATATAGAATGGTTTACCTTTTCGCGTAATTTGTTTTTCTGGTTAAGGCTTGATATTCCAACCCCTAACAGACTTTATTTTTATAGGTGCATTTATATATATATGACTACAGATGAAGACAACCTTTCAACCATTTATGATATTAAATGATAATCAACCGGTTACTAACATGTCTCGAAAACAAATGACGCTTTTCGTTCTAGTATCGATGTTCATCGGGTTCTTACAAAAGACGATCGACAATGAAAGCACGAGCGAACGCGTAAAAAAACAATCAAATATGTTTATTACTGCAAGCAAACTACTATTAGTAAATGGTATTGAAAGAAAATAGAATTCTTTCAGTCGATACGATATATTCGATAATTATCGACAATTTTATAAAAACATTTATCGTATCGATGTCCGTATCGCAGGTACTGGATATCGTGTCGATTATCGTATCGACCTTCGATACGATACGATACGATACCGATACTTTTATCGAATATCTTAAAGCCCTATCCGCTACGAAAACGAACAAATTATAATCATAAGGCCCGAACGAAATAAATAAAGGAAATGCCACACACAAATCCATTATTCCGACTTTCGGAATCAGTAGACGTACTTCAAAATATGAAATTCAAAACATCAATTAAATGTATACGTGCATATATACATACATACATACATTTGTATGTGAAATATATTAAAAATTTTCATTTATATTAAAGATGGATTCAATAACAGCAATTGCTATTCCTAAAAGAAATGTTGGCCTAAATGAAGCTGCTATTCTGCTGTTACAGATTGTGGAAAAGGCAGAAATTCATTAGACTGTGTAGCTAGTGGTCAAGGTCCCTGTGAAGAGATACAAAAATCTTTATCCCTGTAGTCGTTCGTGACACTGAATCCTAAAATCACAAAAATGGATTAAAAACATTGGAGTTTAGTGAAGGAACTTTAACCTCGAAGCCGTCTTGTCGGCCTCATTGATAATAACTTTTCTCCGATTTTGAGGTTGAACGGTTCTGAAAAAGAAAAAATTACATAGGTGGTATTTTTTTTCGAGTTAAGCCTAAGTTTTTCATTATGGGTATTGAGAATAACTGATAAAGTTATAAGGCTTGAAATAGAGCTGCTCTGAAGTAAATCTGAGGTATCCTCCATTCTTCACATGCGCTTTAGAAATCTCATGGTTCTCCGAAGCTATAGTGCAGACCGATTGTTGTTATTGTGCTTAAAATTTTCGATGAACTAGATAGAATTATAAAAATGAAGCAATAGGCATCAGTACGTCAGACACTTAACTTGCTATTTCTCGAAATGATATCGGGAAGTTGAAAGAAACACTGGAATTCTATGTAATGTACAAATATATTGCATTTGTACAGGTTTATATGTAAATTTGTATATGCATACAATACATTGAATTATTAGATGATGCTAGATACTTCTATTCACTTTTCGTATTGGGTCTTGTTGGTTATCTTATTTTGCCTATTAAAAAGAAAATTTCAATATTTGTCACGATAACTTTGGATTTCAAAGTAACATTTCTGTATTGTGTTCATTTTTTATGCAATCGATTCAAAAGTTTGAATTTGTATGTCTATTAGCATTTGAATTTATGTAACTCCGATCACAAAAAAAAAAAAATCCGTAGAATAAAACAATCAAACTTCCTACTCGTTGAAGTCAATTTCAAGAACTCCGAATTTGGTAGCAAATAATTTTATTACGACGACGGGACCTATGGTACTTATTTTAGGGATTCGTAGTACGAATCTACTGCGTGCGTTGGGGCCTGTGATAGTTGGGACTGTGATAAGGGTTCAACAAAATTATCGTAGGGGAACTTCAATCTATGTAATTGTCAGAATGAACAAATTACAAACAGATGCAAAACTTGAAGCAAAAAACAAAATACTGATAGATGCTGTTTTTTTTTCTTGATCTGATCCGGATCAGCTCATCGTGGTAAAAAAACGCAGATATTATCATTTTAAGATAAACAAAAACAAATAAATACTTTGGCTTGCGAAACTTATTCCATTTGCTACCATCTTAATTCTGTCCAAAAAGCTGGTCAATTCGTATGCCAATATCTACTCTCCAAATAGCATATTTATTTCTCCACCATTTATGCACACCAATATTCAATTTACCAAATAATTTTTGCTGCTTTCCCGCACGTTTTCCGAGCTTATTACTTACATAACTGTTTTATCTTTTTTCATGTAACTTTTCGATTTAATATTAACGATGATAAATTTCTTTTCAAATGATAATTTTTTGACATACATAAGATTCCATGTTTTCAAAGAACTATAATCGCAAAATCACATTTATTTACAAACATTTTTTCATACATAGATCATTTCATAGAACCGGAATAGGGGCCTACAAACCTACAAACTTATTTGCTGTGATGTGATGATGTGAGCTTAACATTATGAAGTTGAGGGATATCATCTTCACATCTTCAAAACAAAAACCAGGTGGGAGGTCATAGGTAAATTTAACAAAGAAGTTTTTATGACAGTAGGCCTTCAATTGTTGACAACGTTAACGAAGTAACTTTTCGAATAGAAAAGGAAAAGTATATCAAATAAATATTTGTCTTGAGCAAGTTTTGCACACCTTAAAATGGGCACGATTAAGTCGTACGAACTTGTTCTTGTTTTCCAAAACTTAACTCACAAAAAATATTAAAATATAAAAACGTGTTATTAAAATTGATTTTTTTTTTCACAAACACATTTTAACTGACAAAAATTGATGCCATAAGATTGTTGAAAAAAATCTTATAGCTTTTTATTTTCTTAACTTATGATGTTTCATTTTTTTCTTCATTATTTTAGCATTACTTACTTACTTAAGGTGGCGCTACAGTCCGTTGTGGACTTGGGTCTCAATCAACAGTCTCCGCCAGCGAGCTCGGTCCTTAGCTAGCTGTCTCCAGTTCTGCACTCCAAGTTGATTGAGGTCCTCTTCCACTTGAGTGCGCCACCTGAGTCGCGGTCTTTCTGTCCTCCTACGTCCATCGGGAATAGTGTCGAAGAATTTCCGGGCCAGAGCATTGGTGTCCATCCGCTCTAAATGACCAAGCCATCTGATTCTCTGGACATTGACCGTTCTGGCTAGGTCCACGTCGTTGTACAACCCGTAAAGTTCGCTGTACGGGGCCAAAGATGACCCGAAGAACTTTCCTCTAGAAACAGCCTAAGGCATTTTCATCCAATTTTGTCAGATCTATGCTTCTGCACCATACAGCAGGACTGGAAGGAAGAGTGCGTTGCACAATTTTACCTTAGTTGCTCGAGGGAGGGCTTTTCCACTCAATTGCTTTCTTAGCCCGGAAAAATGCATTTAAAAGAAAACCTACAATAGGAGTAACTCCTTACTATTTTTTTATTGAGTTGCATCACTGATCAAGCAAATTGAGAAGAAAATAAAGTACCGTTACTTCCTCTCCTGGTGTTTAAAAATTAAAAATAGATTTTAATGTATTGCAAAATATAACCGCATTTATTGTTTTTTTGTTTTTTCTATCTTTGAAGTTCATTTTTAACAAAAAATTAATATGCAATTTTGTTGCCTCTATTTTCCACCAATCTAAGAATTCTTTTCGGCATACTATTAACTAGATTTGCATTCTGTCACAACTGCCTCTCGCAGCTCAGCAACACTAGCAAATTGCTTATTATGGGCATACATTTTGCGAGTTAAAAATACCCCAAAGATTTTCGATGGGGTTGCAATCTGGAGAATGTGACGGCCACTCCATCAAATTAATGTTTTTCGATTCGAACCAATCCAAACTTTGACGACTTACATGAATTGGGGCATTATCTTGCTGGAAGACATGCTCAACTCGGCGAAATCGTCTTAAATAAGGTACCAAAGTTCCTCAAGGACCGAAGTGTAGACAGAACTGTTCATTTTGGTAGAGGTGAAGGCAAGTGCAACCTTACCACGCTCGCAGAAGGCCCCCCAAACCATACAGCTGCCACCACCAAAGTTCTTCTTGGAAAAAAACTTTTTCTCTTTCCTCAAATCGTGCCAATATCCGCTAAAACCATCTGGTCCATCGAGATTAAACATTTTTTCATCACTAAAAATAACCTAATAAAAAACATTCATTCCAGTATGCCATTTGGAATAACGAGATTTTAGTGTAGATTAATAGAAAGTCACTTACGGTTTTCCAATCCCGATTTATGTTTTGGCGGGCAAATTCCAATCTTTTTTGTTTGTGGGCTGCTGTTAAATTTGGAGCTGGCACCATTTTGCCCCGAACAATCACTCCAATGCTTTTTAAAGCACGAGAAACGGTTGAAACCGAAACTCCTAAACCCAATTCGTTACGAAATTCCGGCAAAGAATGCACCGAATTGGATGCAGCATTGATTAAACGCCTCTTGTCGCGACGTGTCAGCTTCTGCGGACGCCCGGGTCTTATTTTTGTCCCATAAGATTCTGGATGTTTAAAAAATTTCGAACGACACGATCCGATCATGAAATTCGTCTTCCAATAGCCTTAAGACTTAGGCCGCTTGACCGAAAAGCCAAGATTTTCAATTTCGCTTAAATGCGTACCGCGTGGCATTGTTGTTTTTTATTTGAAAGCCCTTGACTGAAACACCAGGAGAGGAAATAACGGTATTTATTTTCTTCTCAATTGCTTATCATGATGAATCAATAAAAAAATAAGGAGTCACTCCTATTGTAGGTTTTCTTTTAAATGCATTTTTTCGGGTGCGGTTATACTTATGCAAGGCACTGTATGATTATTATTAGCACTAAATGTCAGTTATTCAAGAAAAAGAGACAACATTATTTTATAAAGACAGAGAAAGAAATCTTATGACAATTTCAAATTGCATGTTGTTGTCAGTTCCGTTTTTTTTTTTTTTGTAAGAGCAATCGCTATTTAAATAAATGAGCGATTCCCTTAATAGATGAAATATGTTGACCCAGCCTTGTTCATGGATCTCAACCTGCAGTGTTTTCATGCAATATAACAAATCCACTACATTGCTCTACGGCGTATACTTATTAAAAAAAAACTGCTAGCGACTGATCTATTCTATTATTTTATTTTTCACTATTTCAATCATTTAAAGTTTAAGACAGATGGCGATCTAAAGCAACAATACAGCTTAAAAGATCCACATTTCACATATTGCTTTTTACTTTCAGCGAAATTTTTTGTTGATTTGTGAAATGTTTAATTTTTTCTGTTTTTGTATAATTTGACAAATAACAAACAGTTCAAGAATATTTTCCTGAGCACATTTTAATGTAAATGACACAAAGAAGTGACTAGCCCATTAAAAATGTAGTTCGGGTTACATTTTTAATGATTTTTTTTTTATAATTTCACATTAATTTAAGTAGTGAGTACACACTCGTACTTATAGAGAAATCAGGTAAGGAAATGCTTACTTTTTCTTGTTTCATTTTTAATGGTGAAAAATTAGAGAAAAATTTAGTTTCATACGGGCTTCAGTAACTAGATTAATCATTATTATTCCAAATTTAACTCTCCCTGAGAAGAGGAAAGATAATAAGGATTTGGACAGCAAGTCAGGTAGGAGTAAGTATACTTTCAACCATCCTTATGATTGCACAGTATTAAAATTTCCAAAAACGTGGGTAAAAAACCGAAAATTCGAGTTATCACCTGTTTAAGATTTTCCAAAGTATCATAAAACGTATGAGTTTTTGGTGGCACTTATCAATGAGGTTTTTTATTATTGTTTTGTTCATGAGGTTAAAATTATAAAATGTTATGTTTTACGAATTTTGAGAAAAAATGGACCTCAAAATGCTCTGAAAAGAAAAATTAAACAGTTTAAAAGGTTGGTGTTTTTGCTAAAAATAAAGTCTATATTGAGGTCCCTTAACATTAGTGATGACAGAAAAATTGATCTTTAAAAGGTTAAGCGGAAAACACAAAGCTACTTTTCTGTTAGCGCTGACTCCGTTACGCTTCAATACTTTGGATTGAACTTTGAATGATATCTGTCATTTTTACAAAATTTATTTTATTTTCTTCAAATATTTTTTTCTCCAAAAATTATTTATTTTTGTTTTTTGAAAACAAAACCGATGGCAGAAGCGAAAAGAAAGTAAAATTGAAATAAAATACTCATACATATGAACAAGAAAACGTGTCGGTGAGCAAAAACATATCAAAAAGTAGAAAACATTTCTACTTTTGCTACAGCTTTTGCTACGTTACGTTTATGTTACGGGGTTCTCACAGTATGTCAAATTAACGGTCGAGCAACAAAGCTGCTTTGTGATAAGTTGTTAGCAATTCCTATGCTTGAACTTTATATGTCACTCAACGCTAAACAGCAAAGCAGCTTTGTGTTTTCCGCTTTAAGGGTACACCAAAGTAAGCATTTTTTTAAGTCGTCAAAAAGAATGTCATAGCTCAAAATTAGAATATGACCAAGAATCACATCCCAAAATATGGAAGACGAATTACCAGAAAAACTGTATACGTAGTAATACAAAAATATATATATTATTTTTTTTTCAATTAAAAACATCAATGATTCGAAAAATAAAATACAAAAAAATCTTCCGAGCCGTTTTTGAGAAAATTGAAACTTTTTGTTTTTGGCTTCCCTTAGATTTAATTTTAAAAATAAAATAAAAAAAACCACCCATGCAAACTGGCTCAAACCTCTAATTTTCAAGATTGAAGTCAATCGGACCAGTGGTTAAGGCTGTAAATGCTTTTACAGACAGACAGAAAGACAGACAAACAGACGGATGGAATCGCCAGACCCAATTTTTTCGACTTCTCTATCATCGTCATATTTGATCAAATTAAATTTTTTTCGAATACAATACTTGCCACATACTAATTCAATGTATCGCAAGTAAAAATACTTGCAGGTGGCCATGGCACGGGGCCGGGAAATGAGTATTGAGTATAAAGCCAAACGTGTTCAAAGTTCAAGCACTAGTTTCGACAGTATTCATTTTATGGAAAAATCGCTTGCCTTACAGAGACCGCTTATACAATGAAATGAGACAAATAAGACAATGTATCATCCTCTGTGCCATTGTTATATATTTACATTCCTTCCATGTGTCTATTTTTCTCGATGTCAAAAACAGGTGTGTGTTTTAAAATATGTTGAATATATTTTTAACACATAATGCATTGAAAACTTTGGATCTGCTAAGAATAATGGATAATGGCATTATTCCATTCGAAATTGAATGGAAATATAACTGGCCGTTTGGGGTGAGAGAGCCAAAAAAAAAATCTGAGGTGAACTATGCCAGCTATTTGGAATTTGGAAGACAAAATAAACTGGTCAATATTTTTTTTTTTCAAACAAATATACTCAGAATTTAGAGTTTAAAGTTGTTACAAAATTTATTTCTTTTTTCTTTTTTTTTTTTTTGCTGAGCCAAATTCGAAAAAATCAAATTCCTCTTTAAAGGCTTTAACTTTTGCTAAAGAGATGTCGATGCAACACTTTTTTTTCATTGTTCTCATACTGTTATTTTATTTTGATTTCTCTGAAGCTGCACTGAAATTCGTTGTTCTCTGTACGAAAAGATATTTGCTTTTCTTTGGTATAGACGTAAGCGCGCCCCAAAGTTCGAAAATCCAAATAGGTTAATAATAAGTTACAAAGGTAGGTCAATAAATTGTGAATACTGAAGTGCGTTACCTACTCTCTTTGTATTTATGAAGCTAGTGACAGAAGAGACCCGGACTGTAAAAAACGTAAAATGGCAGAATCCGCAAGTTTTAAGCAGAGAAACGACGGTCGCAGAGGGTAATTTTTATTGACCTTTTACGAGAATGATACAAATTTAGTGGCGGATTTTTCAGGCATCAATCGACTCCGGAATACAGACAAATGCACAAGAAAAAACACAAAAATCATTCAAGTCTTTCATAAGTTCGAATATTGGTGATCAACCCTTTTGTGTACAAAATTCAATATACAATGAAAATTATTGAAAATGTGAAAGTAAGCCTGAAACTTATTTTCGAATTTCCAATACTTTTTAAGAAGTATCAGAGAGCAACTAAAATACAGTTAACACGACTTTGGAATTTATAACATCAAAACCTTTTGTTTTAATTTAATTTAATTAATTCAAAAACATGGAATCTCAAACTATTATTTTAAGATTCCTTTCAATTTGAAAACTAGTAAGTTGGCCACAAAATTTATCGAAACCAAAAGTGTCGATACATTTCAAAAACAAACATCATACGGATCTCAATCCATTATTGACACCTAAGATAGATAGCTTGCCTTTATTGATTTCCAAGTTCCACAGATATAAGAGCCGCTCTTATCCTCTCGCAAAGTAAAAATAAATCCTGAGACACATTTAACAAAAGTCCTACACATCTATAGCAAAAATACGAAAATACTTCTTCCTTAATGTTATAAGAAATCATACGAAAGAATAAACCCTTTTAGCTTTATGGAAACAAAAAAAACCATTCCCACTCTATGCAGCATTGGCATTGCCATCCTAACATAAAAGTCAAAGAGGATCTCCATAAATAATCATTTTCGGTCCCCAAAACAAAACACAATAAAAAAAAATGTTATTTTATTTAAGGAAAGCACGGCTAAGTAGGACAACAGGATTTCACTAACACAATATTTTTTCCTCGTCTTCTTTCGTCCTCTTATTCCTATTTTTGACACTTTAAATATATATATTTTTGTCAACCCCAAAACCACCCAATTCGCCTTCTTTTCTATCAAAAATCCAACGCACACAAGACACAACAGCAGAAGACAAAATAAACAAAAACAAAAAAAGACATTTCAAAAACTGGAACAATATAAAAAAAAGACGTTCAAGGGCTCAAAGGATAATAGTTGTATCCATAAAATCTCTCGTAATTTGCAAAAAAAGAATTAAGAATACGAATGGAGGGAGAATAACAAATAAAAACAAATACAAAAAAAAAGAAGAGTGAAAGATGAAGGAACATGATTTCCATTTCACTCGATTTTTCATGTATCCCCATCTCTATTACGGCCCCAGTTTGTTGCATAGGGGTACCTACCGATAAATTCTTAAAAACAAAAATATACAAGATAACACCCTTCACCAATCCGGTTACACTCTTGGCAAGGATTTGAAAGAATTTCCATTTCATAAACAATGAAAATACCCGAAAATAATTTTTGTTTTCAAAACTTACATTGGATTTTATTTCCTTTTTTGCTTTGAATCCAGTTTTCTGTTGGTATTTCTGAATCCTTTTCCGGCTAAACTGAGCTTGCTGGATGTTATTTTAATGTTGTTTGGAACAACGAATGAAATTAAAAGAATCCTTTTCCTACAAGGACTGTATTAAGTTTTTTTTTTTATTTTCACTCTGCACGAGTAATCTTGTGTAATAAAAGCTTTTAATTTAAATTTTTCATTTTCATAATCACTGACTTAAAAACAAGTATAATCTCCTTGAAGGATATGTGTTGGTGAAAGCCAAAGCAGCAAACGCACTTCAAAATGAAACACGCACTCGAATTAACTTAATCTCACTGTATAATTATTCTCGGTGCTGGGTCTCTTTGGGGAATTTGTGGAAAATTCTTTGAACACAACTGACCCTCTTAGCACGTTTTTTTTTTTTCACAAACACATGTAGATCTTGAAAAGAGGACAACAACTTCACAATTATTTTGTTTTATTAATTTAATTTCCAACACATAAAATCTGACTTCAACCTCCTTCAGTTAAATCACTTGGTGTTTTCTTTTTTTTTTGTAATGGGAGGTATAAATTTTCAAGGATTTAACTTTTTTTTGCTCCTTGGAAAGGGTATTCCCAATAAAAATAAAATTTACAACGTACACAATTTTGACTTTATTGATGGGAAATGCCTCGTTTTGGCATCATATAATTTATAATGTTATCGAATCTGACGTTCTGATAAAAAAAAGGAGTGTAAGGACGGGAAAGGGCTAACACATAATAACGGACATACTGAGTTTGATGTGTTTATATTTCATTGCTTTGACTTCCTATGTGCGAAAGGAGTTAATATTTGAGTGCCACTCCCGTGGGAAATTATTTATTTCATTTGGTAGTGTTTGCTCACAAGGATATTTTTGTTTGTCCTTTGAGAGTGCAATACGCACCCATTGAGATTATTTTTCGGCATCAAACGAACGATTTACCGAAATTAACTACTCGAACAAGCGAAATAAAACAAGCAAACTCTACGAGGGGTGGTAAATTTTTTATATCCTATTTCCTCCTTTCCGAACCTTTCCGTTTGTTGGTTGGGTGTAAGGGCGCACGGCGCGAGTGTTCAAGTTCGAAAAAAGCGAAAACCAAACCCAGAACAAATCCTCATAGATTTTTATTCGCACTTTATGGCTAACAGCTCTCTGTTTAATTGTTTTCTTTTCCTGTTTTCACACAGACAGAGATTTTAGGGGAATATGGGGAGATAATTGATGATATCCTTTGGGTTCATTCAATGTAATTTCAATCCTTGATTGAGGTTTTCACATTTTCCAAAAAAAAAATGAGCTTTTTTTTCTAATACACAGTGGGTACGGTCGACGACGATGACACGGGGGTTCCGATTTTAATTTTTGGTTTTGGAAAAAACGCGAACCGACGACATTGTGTTACTCTTGCAACAGTTTGATTATAACTGGACTAGTGACATTAAGTAACACGGTTCCGTGTTGCCGCAGCTTTTTTGTGAGATAAATTCTTGTTTTTTTTTTTGCCCGTTCCTCTCGTCTTCATTTGAATCCTCATTTTTCTTTTGAATTCTGCATATGAATGGGATGTGGATGAAAGCTCAGTACCAGCGGTTCGGAGTGATTTCAGAGCTTTTTATACTTGAAATGAGACTTTCGGAGTGATGGAACTTTAAAGATTGGGGTTTTTTGTCGTACTACGCATGAGAAGCTTTCTCTCAGATGATTCCACAAATTATAGGCGATGCATTTTCCATTGAATATGGTTCCAATAGATACTCTCACTCAGAGGAGTTAAAGTTGAAGTTTTGGAGAGAATAAAAAACAAAAATTACAGGGTGACAGAAAAGTTTGGAAGGAAAAAAAAAGAAAAGAACGACAACATCCTTAGGTTAGGTCAAAACCATAGGCGCTCTATTTCCTCTGGGACATTGCTGGCGTATGCATAAGTGTGTTCTCGGTTTTGGTCGCCTTTGCACGTAGACGACAGCTTCTCTGAACCCACTTGCTCTGCTTAGCTTGTGTGTTCCCTTTTTTCGGTGCTCCAGTTGCTGATGAATTATTATTTTCGGCATTTTTCTAGGATGTGAATGTGTTTTTAGACACAGCCCATGTGTGTGCGGACGTTGAGGTAGGATTTTTTTTTTTTTTTTTTAATCATGCGGTTGGATAGTAAAGTTTTGAAAGACATTTTTTGGTGTAGGAATGTATCCTTGTTGGTCGGCGGCGCGGCGGCGGCGGCGAGTCAGTACATCTACATGTTTTATTCCGTTTTGTAAATTTTCCCAATTTCCATGAAATAAATGGTTAAGTAACTAGAAGACTGTTTTTCTCTGTGTTTTGTTCCGAAAAAAGACCATCGTCAGGTTTTATGTTGGCGAGCGGTAACATCACTGTGAAAGCAGAGTGTGGAAAATTATGTTTTCCTTTCGTTTGCTGCCGAGATCCTTTTTTTTGGCAAAAGTAAAAAAAATATACAAAACAAACTCAAATGGCACATTCATCTTTGTGTATGGCTTTTTGAGGATTTAGTTGTCTAGAACTCTAGAACGAGAGTGAAAAAGCGTCAGAGTGTGTGCCTGGCCTAGCCAAACACATATTCACGGAACACCTAACTATACGTACCCTGTGTGACTGTGCATGTGTGAAGTTATTACCCTTTATGAAAAATCGTCGGCTGTAAATTATGAATAATAGGTTTTTTGGAAAAACATAATTTATATTGGGATCAATATTAATGTAGGTAGACGAGTTTGTATGCGTGTTCTTATATTTTTTGGGGACAAAGAAGAAAGATAGATTGGAACCTAAGTTACGTTTTCATCTAGAGCATTTTCTGTCATAAGTCTTGTTTTTTTTCAGGAAGTGTAGTTTTGAAAAAAAAAAAGGATTTCCTTGCTCATGGTAGTGTGTTTGTATATCTATTTTGGGATGTTCTCTCTATCTCCTGTGTACAATTTATCATTTAGATTTATACTTATGAGTTGTATATTAGGTCAAATGTAGCTACATGTCTTTTTTTGAATTGGACATTTTTATGAAGTTATAGTGTCAATATTCTTGTTAAATAAGTGGCATATAATTTTGACAGTTTGGTCAGTTTTATTGCAGAGATCTACTTATGTTATCATGTTTACTATAAATCATTGAAAAATGTTGAAGTAGGAACAAAGGTACAAATACCTAAAACAGGCTCCAGTCTATAATAAGTCGATATTAAGTTCAATTAAAATGGCGTGGGAAAGCAAAATTGGGTATCAGCTTCTTCGATCGTACATAGTCTAGTTTAGAAAAATACAAGTTCTTTCAAACAAAACCTGTAATAGACACATCGACAGTCATTGCGGCATAAGCTTAAAGCTCAAAACAGATGTGCAGAATTAAATAAACTCGCTCTTATGGGAGCAGCAAAAAGAAGACGAAGAAGTCACTTAAATAATTACGAAAAATCTCAACAAAATCATCGATGTCAACTATTATCCAGTGTCAGAGGCTAAGACATCCAAAATGCGACATCGTCCAATTGCAATTGGAGTGTAAGGTATGGCTGAAACTTTGATTACCATGCGTTACCTTTAACCAACAGATCTTCAAGACCATCTACTATGGAGCACTGGAAGTCAGTCTCGAACTGGCCGGCAAGGATGGCCCCTATGAAACTAATATGAAGGCAATACGATATGGGGAATAAACTCTAGCGACCTCTGGCATTGGGCCGCTCTGAAGGAGAAAATCGCCAAGCATGGCGATTGCATGCAACAAAGACGCCTGCATGAGATGTGTTTTGTCTTTTTTTCCAATCATCAATTCAATATATTATTTATGCGCTGAAATCACGCAACTGTGTTGTTGTAACCTATTTTCTAAAGTACTGTACGTTTTCGAAATTATAGACACTAATTGTAATTTCTACTCTTGTGCTTCTGTTTTTCTATTTATTTTAAGAGAGCAGCTCTAAGGTCTCTTTGCGGTTCACAAAACCTTTCCTTCTATCCTCTGTCCTACTGAAAAAGCATACAACCAATAACTAAATCAACAAAATTCGTTTTTTTCTTGACAAAACTTGGCAGAGTTTCTGCACGTATGTTTTGCTTGAGCTGCGTGCAGAAATTCTGCACATCCGTTTGGAGCATTATACCTCATCTGCAGACAAAGGTTGTAAATCTGTTAGAATTATGCTGACAAGCATAATAAGCCAAGCAAAAAATGGATTAGAAGTTTCTGATAGGAATAATTATATGTATTTAAGAATGAATCTCTCTGCATTCAATATCTAAATAGCAATAATAATAATAATAATAATAAAAGAGTGCCACACAGCTTCGGAGAACCAAGGCCTAAGTGGCATATTACTTTTAACAACTCCTTCAGAGTGTTTTGCGATCGTCAGATAAACAAGCAGATAGTGTTTATTCGCCAGATAACGAAGCATTGGATTTTTCAATCGTCAGATAGACTTTATGTGACGAATAACGCTTTTATTTATTAGACTGATGAATCCTCAGATGAGTTTTTTTTGCCAATTTGTTATTTGTAGATTTTGTCGATGAATGAAAAATTTGCTGTTAGGATCGCGAATTGGATCCCCTCTCGAATGTGAATGAAACTTTGCTCAATCAATTAAATAATTCTTAACAACCATCGATAGCTAATTAGGTTGGCTTCTGTGATGCACAATTGTAGGATTAGGATTCCAAGATGGGGAGGAAAATTAGGTCAATTTGCAACTTCAACCGCAGCCTTCTAGGATTGATGACAACATGTTGGTGGTGTTTTCGTTTCGTTTTCTTTCAAACATGTTCTATGTATGTTTTAGGAATGAGAGGTGATCCAGCTGCGAGGGCAAGATTGCCCCATGTTCCAACGAGCAGAGCTTAGTACAGCAAGCATGCTGATTATATAATTTTATTTCTGCTTTAACATTTCATATGTCCTCAGTCTTTCGCACCTCTTATTCTTTCTCTCTTTTTTTTCTGCTTCTTTCTGTCTCATTCTTTGTTGATCTGTCATCTTAGACCTTTTTATTCAGTTTTTTTTTTTTTTTAGCAGACATCCGGCACCAGGACTAAGCCAAGGGTTCCGTTTGACGTCCTAGATGGCCGATCTTCTAAAGCAGGTTTTCTCTATCTAAACTCCTCTCTCTCCTTGACATTGACCTTATTCTTTGCGTAAATAGATAAAAATGTATATAAAATCGAATTGTAATTTTTTGTTCGAGGTAGTACGATTCTTCTTGAAATTGTCAATTCCGAAGAGAAGATGGTTCAATTGCATTGGAAAAAACAGTAGATACTTCACGTTAAAGCACTAGGAAACAAGGTCATCGGTTGAGACGAAATAAGACATTGATCCAACAAATAGAAAGAAAAAGTATAATAGTACAAGAAATAGAACAAAAACCTAAGCGAAATGTGCAGATAAAGAATGTAGCTGAAGCAGATAACAGCCGTCAAATACTTATTTTCTGTGCCAGGATTACAAACCAATCAGATAGGCCCATTAGTACTTCCTCAATACTTCCGTTTTTATCCTAATATACAAAGTTGGTCCAATGCTCGATGATGAGAAATAGGTCTAATGGTTTTAATTTATCCTTACCAAGAATGCTGAGTTTTTAGCTCGTGGACAATCGCTAACTACCTTATTCAAAGCGGCTTAACGATATAAACATAAAGTCCACTTTCGAAAAAGCTATCTTTGAGACACACATCACACCTGAAATTGAATTTTCTTAGTTCCACATTTCCTTGTTTCAGTTCTTGATGACAACGTCAGCAAAACGGGGTCTGTAGGAAATGAAAGTATAAGCAACTGAATTGACAGCTGAAAGTCTAAAAGGTTCAATTGACTCAAGAGCTGAAATCTTCTGAAACTGAGCATTTCTAGCTTCGTCAATACGTCGAATGGCTCCTTGAACAGAAAGGAAATCATCTTCAGCTACAACAACGAAACACATTTTGTGTGAACTGGTAAATAAGCAGAATTGACGCATTTGGGCAAATGATAATTCACGAGTGATTGTAAAGAAGTCGATTCATGCATTTAAAGTGATCGATTGGTGCGGTTTATGAGCCATGGCTGCATTATCAAGCAGAACTCTCTCAGAAGTGAATGGTTTTCGGCATCGCTAGATGATAACGAAATTTATGATAAAAACCTGGGCGATATGTGGTTCCAATAGGAAAGAGAAGTCTACGTCTACAAATGCTGATAGTTATATCTCGGAGTCATATTTTCAAGAACCAACTGATAGAAGTATACCACCGCTGCAGTAACGAGCATTTGGTCATAACTGTCAAAGATCCTTCTTTTATTAAGGCAAGATTTACAATCAAAATCATGCGCTTTGGTTGGACTATACTTTCAAGAATACTCTTCGTTTCATTTTCCTTTGTTTTTCCATCTTAAACCAAAGACTTCCTGGGTTTTCTATTCATCAACTCAACTCCTTAAGGTTTCATTGAAAAAAAAAATTGAACAAAAAATTGATTCCTGTTTGTCCTTAGCTTCGGCGAATTAATTACGTTTTAATTTTGTTCAAGAGGGATTTTGTTTGGGTAACGAATAAACAATAAACATCAAATAAAATATAAACGAATAGAAGGACACGATTTCAAACAGTCGAACAGTATATCATTTTGTTACAACAGAGTTTATCAGCCACTCACCAGGCAAACCAACAACAACAACATTAAAGGTATACCATCAAAAATCTAAAAAATACACACAGTTAATTTGTGGAGTGAAGAAGAAATTACAAAAGGATCCCTTCTTAAAAGCTGCCTCGGGCTTCCTTTTTTTTCCTTTCTTTTTTTAATATATGAATCGTAATATGATAATTTATTTTGTTCCTTTTTTGTTTTAAGGAAGGGTGTTTTTTTTTTTTGTCTGCTTTTTCATTTTGTACTTTTTCTCACTGATGCTATTGAAAGGTTGAGAAATTATACAAAATTCCTTGATAAAAGATTTGTTGGCAGTAAATTAGCAAAAAATAAATTAAAGACAACAGAAGTTGGATGGTATCTTAGAACAAAGCTGGGAACCATAACATCGCAATGATTCCCGGGAGGGAGAAGTTAATTCAAAGAATGGGAGCCTTAACTTTAATTTATTTCAAATTAAATAGTTCAGGGAAAATAAAGCAAACAATGACAAATAACGTATAAACATGTTATTCTAAAATAATTCTTATCTGTTTTTTTTTTTAATTTTTTAGGCCACCTTGACATGGAACTTAACATCGATAATATTTTTCTTACTCCGAATTTTAAAATTAATATTTTTTTGACATATTTCAATTTTCAAATTTATGTCATTCCCCTTCCATGACACAATGAGGCAAACAACCACCAAAGAACACCCAAACTTATCTTTGCTCCTCTTTTTCAGACACTTTTCGGGAGAAAAAAAGTAATAATAATAAAATAAGGGCCTTCAAAAGTGTCAATGAGATTTTATGTTGAATGATATATGGCAGGTACACGCACCGCACACAACCCACAAACAACCCTCTCGTGTCTTAAAAACAAACTTAGGAATACTAAGTGGTGGGGCTATGAGGGCGTTGTTTGGCTTACTTGGTAGTGAGAAAGTTAATAGGCTTTTCGGAGCAATTTTTTTTTTTTTGCCTTTTTTTCCCACCTCTCTAACACCCATTTAGGGTACTCTGTTGGGTATTCAAGAGACCAAGCCGATGAAAATTTTGCCTGCGCTCTATTTTATGTCCTGGGAAGTTGTTATTTACGCACATTATTTATGAAAGTATTATCTTTTACCTTAAATATCTTTCGGCGCCGACCGAAGCGTTCCAGTCGGGTGGAGGTAGAACCGGGATGAGTTCTTTGGTGCGAAAAAACTTGAAAAAGTAAAAATAACTTGGTTCAAACACACTTTCAAAATATGGAAAAAAAAAGTTAATGAAAAGGTGCCGAAAAGGTAATGGTGGTATGTCTTGTGGCTTGTGCGCAATTGATCAGTCAGTTTTTGTATATTCTTTTTGTTTTGTGAATGGTTTGAGATAAAAAACCCAAAAGAGTTTTTTGATACTTTTGGTAAAGAAAAAGTTATTTTTTGAAAGAAAACAAAAAAAATGTGCGTTCCTATATTTATTAAGGAGACCCTCTCACTTCTCGTTCTCAGGTCCAGACGAAGGCCTTAAACATTAATTAGTTTCAAAGTCAAATAATTCCGAGTTGCACCGATTGAGGGTACCTTCGATGTTTGGATACTGTTATAGGCACGTCAGTAAATCAGATTTTTGCTTTGCCTGTTTTTTTTTTGTGGGGGGGAGGGGGGTCAAAAGTCTGTCACTCTATAAAATCGAATTTTTGTCGTTTGAACATTATTTTGTTCTCCGCGTCAGCTGTCGTCATAAATATAACAGTACTGCTAAAATCCACTTTAAAACAGGCCATATCTCAGTTTGTAGTTGTAAGATTGAACATTGTCTTCCAAAGAATCTATAAATCTTTATTCTTATTCGGCTTTTGCTTTCCTCACAAATAAACTATTGTACTAACCTACTTGAAAAACCTTTAAATTCTGACAAGTCTCATATAATTTTATGAGATCTTAGTCTTCCAGTTCAAGTTATATAGACCACGTACAAAGAAACACAAAAATGAAATTTGTATTAAAAGTTATACCATCTAAGGAATGCCACAGTTTTATTTTTGACTTCCATCTAATAAAAATAATGAACACTAAAAGTGAAACTGACAGTCTCAAAAATCTTCGACTGACGGAATTGCGTTACAATTTTGACTCGCGGTTATGATGATGTCGAACAAAATGGGAGTGTTCCAAGAAAGATGATACAAATTAAAGGTCCTTGACGAAGCAAACGACAACGAAGACATTCATCATAAATTCGAACTATAAACTAAAAATGCCAGCGTTAACATTTTCTTTTATATTTTCATTTTAAATTGTGTTAAATTATTGCTTTAAAATTAGATTCAAAGCTAGTTTAATGGAAACAAATAAAATGCAGGTAGAAATATAAAAACGTGTGACATTTAAGTTCTAAGAGAAATGAGCGAAACCAAACGAGTATATCCGAGCCGTATAAAAACTACAAAAATGTGATAATTACCGGGAATTAGGTGGCTTACATTTTGTTGACTTATTTGGGAAGCACATAATGATGGTGAAAAAGATGTCAAGCTTTAATTGTTTGCGTTATCCTGATCGGTCAAGTATTTTAATTCTGTGTTGAAAATAAAACCCTGCGGTTAAATTAATTAACAATTTTTTTTGCTTAAATACTATGAAAATAAAAGGCATTTTGAACATGAAATCAAAAAGTGTTATTGGACTTTGCGAAAATCACTTTAATTGGACATTAGTTGCCTGAAGGAATGAACATTTATGTACTTGTAGGAGACTAATGAATTTAACCTTTTCTTATATAAAAAAGTTTGCATTTGACATCTGATCTTAGCTAAAAGTAAAAGCCTCTTTTAATAACATATGCAGTGCCTTGAGTTCAATTGAACAAATGTCAATTGATCAGAGTTCATCTCTTAAAGAATAGTCCTTTAAGAATTTATTTTAAAGGAGATTAACAATCATCTCACAAACATCACTACAATGCAGATTTTGGAAGGAGTAATAAGAATTGGTCACCTTTTGCGCATCAAACAATAAATTGGTACAAATTTTAAATAATTTGAAGAGAATGGAAACGCTACTGATAACGTTGAGGTAAGCTCGTCGGATCCAGGGTTCTTCCCAAAGAAAGCAAAAAACGCTGCAGAGCGCGGTGTTTAATTTAGTTAAAAGTGACTGAAGCATGAATTGATTAACGTCAGCACCTAGCAATTAAGCCTTATCTGACGTGTGACCACTCACACAGGTGTCGTTTATAAGTGTTGACATTCACCCTGATGATCCACCAGCTACAAAAGCACACCTCAACTTTCAAAAGAAAGAAGAGAAGCGGGTACCCTGCAACCGGATTCACACCAGTACCAATTGAATTAGTGCCAGCCCTTATTCATCTTGGTTTGATTCTAGACTACTATTCAGGCAAAACACGGAACTGCACTCAACCCTCGTTTACCGAAAGAAGAGCCGTTGTCCGGTCACGGAAACTGCACTCAACCTTCAGTCACCGAAAGAAGAGCCGTAACAGCGATTTGCGAATAGCAGCTGAGGCCAAACTCAGACAACCACAACCCCCGCGAAGGTCCATCCCACTAGTGAGTCGGCAAGTCCTCACTACCCGCGGTACCCAATTGCCCCTGGGTGAGGGGTTGGTGTCACATTTTGGTTCTGTATAACCATTCGTTATACAGACATTGTTTCATTTTTGTGATCTTTTGAGTTTTGCAGCTTTTATCAACTGGCAGATGAGGGACACCGCTCACCCTCTGTCAAGTATATCCACTTTGATTGAAGGGATGAACCAGCCAATCAAGAGATATACCCAACAGGGCGTCTAATTTCATTAACGTCGATCCACATTCGGTATTCGTTGATCGTATTTCCTCATTTAATATATCCTTAGATATATTATCTATTAAGGATCGCATCAATCTTCATTATACGTCCTGTTTCAATCCGTCAATTCCATTAGACTAAAGCTGCCTACGTCCACAGGTTCATGCCAATAAATTGACAAGAACCTCTCAGAGGCACCACTTGAAGGTGTAGGTCAGCACGTTCACTTACTGGGGAATATGTACTCGGAAACATGTTTCCTTTCTAAATTTCCAGGTCCTCCAGTTAAAAGTAACTGTTGGATGTGTTGAAAGGTGTCAGTGTTTCAGATTTTTGCAGTCGATTCGGGGCGATATGGTCGAATGATAACTGATTTCTTGGCGCTATCTGACTACAAACAGTCAGCGACTGATGGCTATTGGCCACCAATATCATGCAATTTAACACTATTTTATTTTTTGTTTTGTAAGGCTGTATGAAATGCCGTGCTTACGTAAATTATCAAGTTCTTGATGCAATGAGGAGCTACAGTCCTACAATACTCAAATTGTTACCGAGATATCGTCGGAAATGTGCTAAGGTGGTTCAGTATACTTTAAAAAAAACGCATGCTATAGTTCTCCCGAGATGATCATTTGACAAATAATGCCTCTCAGACTAAAAACATAAGTCCATGACTTACATTTAATTGAAATTTCCTTCAAAAGTAATTTGATTTGTATGTTTTATTTAGATTTACTTTCGAAATGGAGAAAAAATTAACGTACCACGTATACTTGCCATTTTTTCCTTAGGACAAAAATGAAAATAATACTTTCTACTTTTGACGGCTGAGAAAGCGTCTAAAAATCCACTTTCTCTTCGGGAAAATAATGCAATCTAACAAATTGGATGACGATATCTGATACGTTTTCTGAGCAACTATTAAATGCCTCCAAAGTCCAGAGAATCGTTTTTGCTTCTATTTCTGATTCAATTCAAGTGTTCAAATTTTTACATGGAATCAGTCCTTATAAGTTTTAAAGAAACTTCTTTTTTCCTCTAGATTTCAGATAGCCAAAGTCTAGGATACCATCTAGCCCATTTTTTTCGAGGTAGCTACTTTTTGCAAAAATTCTCCATTCAATCAAAACATAACAACGCTCAAAAAGAATTCAGAAGCATCCTTGTTCGCAACTCAAACGTCAACACGGTAAACTTTTTCAAACACAGCGAATGCCATTTTTAATCAGCTTATAGTTTTTTCTCTTTTCTCTCTTCTTCGGAAACAAATTTTACTTTATTCAATTTTGCTATGTTAACATCGCTTTCCGTTTGTGGTAACAATTTTTCGCTTCATTTAATTTCAATCTTAACATGAGATATTGATGGCCAGGACAGAGGACATCACCATCGACAACAAAGGAAAGCAAAAAAAAAAAAAATTGTTTGTGTTCACTTTGGCAATAAAAGAAGCGAAAACAAATATTTTGGTTCCGTACTTTATCTCTTCATATACTCAACGCGACCGTGTATTCCCTTTTGAAACGCACTCAAATTAATAGACATACTCACGACTCACCCAAACCTCCAACAATCCTTTTTCAAGAGTGGTGTTGATACCTTCTCATACCACATGTCCTTTCCTTTCCTCGTCGATCAATATCGCGTCGTCATCGTCTAGGTACGGAGGCAACTTTTTTGCGAGAAAAGTGTCCCCCAAAAAGCAATAGCATTCTTCACCTCATCAACAAGGTGAGCTGATGTGCGCTGAGTTGGATTTTTCCGCACACTTATCCAGGGAATAATAATGAACTTGATCCTGTTACAAGTACAGTGTTACCCACATCTCTCTGATGTACCCTCAAGCTTCAACCTATAGACACCTCCACCAAAAACAGCACATTAAAATACAAATAAAACCAAGAACTTCAAGTTCTTTATGCTCGAGAATGGGAAAGGGAATACATGTTTAAAGGAAAATGTTTTTGAGAACAACAACAGCAACAACAAACAAATGATGTAAGCAAACATTTTCCATGAACAAGGCCGCCTTCATAGCAATTTGATAAAAACTTTTGTCACAATTCTTCAACACTTACAGAAGCGTTGGCGTTGGTTGACGGCGCGGTGAATTGGAGGTGTGACTGGTAGAAGCATCGGCGAATACAGCCTTTATTAGAGAAACTGAAAACGAAAAACAAAAGTCTTTAGCCTTTATAATCTGCGATGCGATGAAGTGTTTTGGCGCGCTCAAATGGCTCTTGAATGGTAGGTACCGAGTGCCGACGTTCACCATGCATACTTCAATATGAATCGGATGAGGGCATTTTGGTATTGGGGGTTTAAAGGCACTTAGGGACATAGAAAAACTTTCGGCTATATGTCTGTTTTTGTTCATTACAGCCAGAAGATTCTCAAGACAAAAAAATATCCCTTGGGGAGCAGATATTTAATATTGAATTCAAACCGTAATAGGGGACTGATAAGAATGCTCTCTCTGTGGGCCTTGCGTTTACATTGGATTGGAAATGTTTTTGAGCTATCGGTGTTCTTTTCACATTTTTTCTAATGAACACCACCCCTTCCGAAACCCGATTAACAAAATTTGGTACCTCGTGTTCTTTGAAGGAATGGAACCAAAGTCTAGACAAATCCCGGATGTGGAATGTCATCAACTTCTGCCTACAAAATTCAAGATATCCATACCATCAAACTATGATTGGCTTTTCCACCGGCTTGGGAAAAATGTTATCATTCATAATAATATCAATATATCTTAATTGGTAGAAAGTCCATCTCACGAATACTAAGCTCAAGGAGACCTGGAAAAATAAGCGCCACGCAACCTTACACTTCAACAACTAACAACAATAAATTCAATGTAAGTGCCCGCGAATTTAAACCTCCTGCAACATCCCTAACTAACAACCCAAAAAATAATTCTAATCCAAACTGGAAACTCAAAGCAAGAATATTCTCAAATTTTTCTAGTCCTGCTACAAACTTTTTTATCCAACCTACGGCTAGTCAGAAGCGGAACCCTATAACTCCCCTCCAAAGCCTCTTCCAAAAATAGTGTTTTTCAATCTTTCTTCTCTCTCTTCTGTACCCTCCGTGCGATCCCCGTCTGTTTTACTTTCCAAACCATCAAACTACCTTCCTAACTTCGTTCATTCACACCCTTAAGACCCACTTAAACCGAATATGTATCTAATAAACAAACTTGATCTCCTCAACCAGCCCTACATACCCGACTTTCTTAATGCACTTATACCACCGGTTGTTAAATTGACTAAGCACTTTTCTGACACTAGTATAGAAGGGCGTTATGTAATGTCACGTCTTAGAGACCATAAGATATACAAGGTCTACCCATTGATCGAAAGGAATGAATGCAAATCTTTGTTCAATTTCACGATATAGTCTTTCAATTAACTCTTCTCAAGTAGCCAACGATCTCTCTTCTTTTGCATCATTCATATCTTCGAAGCGAGTATCTCATTTGAACAAATCCCGTTCTGATTTCAAAAATTATTATCGTCCCTAACTCTTCATCCTTTGCATCAATACCTAATTCTTTAACCCTGTGTTATCAAAACGTGAGAGGACAAAGATCTAAAACTGCAGCCGTGTTTCTAAATTCCCAAAGCCTTCCATATGATGTCTTTCCTTTTGACTAAAAGCAATCTGACTTCTGATGTTCTCAACTCTTAGCTCTTCACAGCTGAGTTCACGTTTTACAGGAAAGACGTCATTCCTGGTGGTACACCTGGTCGTAGTGTCCTTATTGCCGTTCGAAATAACCTCGACACAATGTCTATAGACATACCAAACGTATCTGACTTCGAATACGTTGCAATCAAGGTTAATCTTACAAAAAGACAAACTTATATCCAATGCTGTTACATTAGTCCAGCTCAATTTCATCCTTCCATTAAGCAGTTGATTCAATTGACTTCCTGTTTGATACTGCCCAACCCATAGATACAATTTAAGTTTAAGGTGATTTCAATCTTTCTAATTTATCTTGGACTGCGTCCGATGATGAACTGTACTTCGTTCCCTTAAGTTCTTCTTCCGACATCGAAGCTTTTTTATCTGACCGTGTGTCTGACAGTCTTTTCCAAAAAAATGGAATTCCAAACATCATGGTTAGATATCTTGACCTGGTATTTTCTTCCGATGTCCATAATTGTATATTCTCTGAAAGTTCCCACCTCCTCTCGACTCTTGACCGCTATCACCCACCTTTAACAGTTTACTTATGAAAATCTTAATGTCCATGATGAATCTATAGGTCGCAGTTACAGCTTTCATAAGGCAAACTTTTTTAAATTAAACGAGCTCTTAAACCAAATAGATTCTGATTTCAACTGCAAGAATTCTCTATATCAGCGTTGTAATTCAAAGGTTTTATACACTTCTTTTGTGGTGTATTGATGAATCCTTTCCCCTCTTTGATGGTATCCCTTCAATACTTTTGAAAAATTGTGTGTATGCCTTATCAAAACCTATCACTAAACTCTTCCTTCTGTCTTCTCACTCCGCCTTTATATATTCAATTCATAAAAAAGGTCCCAAAAATAAGGTTGACAATATTATAGACCGATAGAAGCATGAATTGATTAACGTCAGCACCTAGCAATTAAGCCTTATCTGACGTGTGACCACTCACACAGGTGTCGTTTATAAGTGTTGACATTCACCCTGATGATCCACCAGCTACAAAAGCACACCTCAACTTTCAAAAGAAAGAAGCGGGTACCCTGCAACCGGATTCACACCAGTACCAATTGAATTAGTGCCAGCCCTTATTCATCTTGGTTTGATTCTAGACTACTATTCAGGCAAAACACGGAACTGCACTCAACCCTCGTTTACCGAAAGAAGAGCCGTTGTCCGGTCACGGAAACTGCACTCAACTTTCAGTCACCGAAAGAAGAGCCGTAACCGCGATTTGCGAACAGCAGCTGAGGCCAAACTCAGACAACCACAACCCCCGCGAAGGTCCATCCCACTAGTGAGTCGGCAAGTCCTCACTACCCGCGGTACCCAATTGCCCCTGGGTGAGGGGTTGGTGTCACATTTTGGTTCTGTATAACCATTCGTTATACAGACATTGTTTCATTTTTGTGATCTTTTGAGTTTTGCAGCTTTTATCAACTGGCAGATGAGGGACACCGCTCACCCTCTGTCAAGTATATCCACTTTGATTGAAGGGATGAACCAGCCAATCAAGAGATATACCCAACAGGGCGTCTAATTTCATTAACGTCTATCCACATTCGGTATTCGTTGATCGTATTTCCTCATTTAATATATCCTTAGATATATTATCTGTTAAGGATCGCATCAATCTTCATTATACGTCCTGTTTCAATCCGTCAATTCCATTAGACTAAAGCTGCCTACGTCCGCAGGTTCATGCCAATAAATTGACAAGAACCTCTCAGAGGCACCACTTGAAGGTGTAGGTCAGCACGTTCACTTACTGAGGAATATGTACTCGGACACATGTTTCCTTTCTAAATTTCCAGGTCCTTGATTTTACCTCCATTATAGACCGATAGTGAGACTATCATGCATTCCTAAGCTATTTGAAAGTCTAGTGTATGATTTAGTCTATTTCCACTGCAAATCTATTTTTTCCCCCGCCCAACATGGCTTTCTTATACGTAGGTCAACAAGTACTAACCTTATAGAATTCGTCTCTGAAGCTTTAAAAGTTCTTGAAAAAGAGTAAACGTGTCTATAGAGTCTTCTTTCGTTGTTCCCTATCCAAGCCCATCTTTGCCACCTCTGGAGTTCCTCAGGGAAGTCACCTTGGACCGCTCATCTTCGTCCTCACATTTAATGATGCGAGTCTTATTTTAAGAGACTCTTTCTCTATTAATGTTTGCAGACGATATGAAAATTTATAAAGCCATTTATGCTCTTCCTAATCACGTTCTCCTCCAAAACGAGCTCAATCGATTTTACATTTGGTGTACCCACACAAAGTTTTCTGGAATTAAATATTAGTAAGTGTCATAAACTAACCTTTTCAATGTGATTTAGGTGTCCTTTGAGATAAGATACTTAATTTTGACACCCACATTGACCAGATAATTAACAAAGCCAATCGTTCTCTTGGTTTTGTTAAACGATGGTCCAAAGAATTCATTAACCTCTATGTGACGAAGTCGGTTTTTATTACATACGTTCGACCCATTCTAGAATATTGCAGTCAGGTTTGATCACCTCATTTTGAATGTTATTCACGTAGAATTGAAGACGTTCAAAGAAGATTTATTCGTTTAGGGCCCTCCATTGAGGCGACAGAACCAACTTACCTCCCTACCTTAACCATATAAAACTAATCGGGTTACAAATATTAAGGCAACAGCGCGGAGTCAAATAGCTGACATTACTTTTGCTCATTACTTGATCCTTGGAAATATTGATTCTAACCCCGTTCTACGCGAAGTCACTTAACACTAATCCCCGCTATCTCCGTTCCAGGCCATTTTTTTACCTCCCCCATCATCGAACTAACTATGGGCACTCTGAACCAATATCCAGAGTATTACAATACCTACTCGAATGATGCGATGCACTGTTTGGACCTTCATTTGAACAAGTTCGCACTTAAATCTACCCTTCGGAATACCCTGCAAAATTAATACATCCTTTCTCTTATTTGTTATTGTTTATGTATTTCATTTTGTTAAAAAGCAAAAACGAATAAAAAAATAACAATTGTTAGCTTTTAAGTTTAGTTTTTAAATTAAAGCTTGTACTAAACTAAATAAAATAAAATAAAACAGGACCTCTTGACCTAGTCATGCACTTAATTTAATTTGTATGAAGGTACATAGACATACTTTCCAACATTTTTTTATTTTTATTTTTTGGAAAGGGGAGGTTTAAGGAAACTTCTCTAGAAAAATATAGGTGAAAATGTTTGGGTAATGTACTGGAACAAAGAGGATTGCATAAAGAATATAATTTTATGTCCTGTGAAACTTTTATTTTTGTGGTACAAATTCTTTGTTGTCAATAATATTGGTGTAGTACATGTGCACATACTTATTTGTGTTTCAAAACTAAATGAAAAGTTTTTTTTCTTGTCTTTATTTGAATGTCCTTCCTTTGAACGACTTTTCTTTGAGAATTCCAAGTTCAATAAATATACATACATAAGCACAAGCAAATAAAAAGATTTTTCTCTAGGCTTTTTTTTCAAAGGTTGTCGCATCACCAAAATGATATCTTTTTAATTAATTTTAATTTTCAATGATAAATAAGTTTAAGCTTAAGTTGAAATTGGCTTTGGAAAACTCTCCGAAAAAATTAAGGAAACCTTGCCACCATAGCGGAAAGAATTGAATTACAGCAAAAGCTCTTACTGTACCTTTTAAACTGAAGGTGAAATAATAGACGTGGACATTTAGAAAGGAAACATATTATGTTTCCGAGTATACATTCCCCAGTAAGTGAACGTACTGACCTATACCTTCTAGTGGTGCCTATGAGAGGTTCTTCTCAATTTATTGGCATGAACTTGAAGACGTATACAGCTTTCATCATAGTCGAAAGATTGAATGGAAACTGAACTAACATGATGACGATGAATGTGATCCAGAAAAGATGTATTATCTTATCCTCCAGAAGCTGAGAAACGAACGAAAACTCAAAGTAGGTATTCGATTGGGAAGTTATGCCAAAAACTTGGATATGCGCCTTGATTGGTTGGTTTTACCCTCTGATCAATGTGTGTCGGATATGACCTCGTCCACCAGCTATCTAAACTTTTTGGAGGTTAACAAAAAATTTAAATTTAAATATATATACACTTAAGTTAATGGTGCATAATATCACAGAAAGTATAACATAACAGTATTCAAAAGTTCAATGCTGCCTCCGGGCTCTTCCAACGTCATCGGCTTGTAAGCCAATGACTTAACGTCGTGCCAAAGAAAATAGTAGAATAGCACGACTGAATCAGCAAATCTGCTGCTCTATATATTGAGCAGTGGCATATTTTCCTAAAGGCAAAGTAGGCATGTGCCTAGGGGCGCGAGGGTACAAAGGGCGCAGTGATTTGATGAAGTGACTCATAATGCTAGTTCATACGTGGTTGTTAAGGAAGAATGCTTATGACCTCGCACCGTTTTACCACTTATTTTGAGATAAAAACCGATTCTGAGTAATACCCCTCACAGATTCAACTCGGTTTGCAAACTCAGCTCGGTAATTCGACTTGACAACTCGGTTCGCCAACTCTTAAGACCACGCGGTAGGCGGTACAGTAGTTTATTTTTAATATAGGGGCGCCGATGAGATACATGCGTACGGCGCTCTCAACGCTTAATCCGCCACTGATCTTGAGATAACAAGTTCATCAAACTAAGTCCATATATTCCAATTCGGTGATTACTTACTTATTATTTTAAGGTGGCCCCACAGTCCGTTGTGGACTTTTCCCTCAATCAACAGTTTCCGCCAGCTAGCTCGGTCCTTAGCTAGTCGTCTCCAGTTTTGCACTCCAAGTTGCATTGAGGTCCTCTTCCACTTAGCTGCGCCACCTGAGTCGCGGTCTTCCTGTCCTCCTACGTCCCTCGGGAATAGTGTCGAAGGCTTTCCGGGCCGGAGCATTGGTGTCCATTCGCTCTAAATGACCGAGCCATCTGAGTCTCTGGACCTTGACCCTTCTGGCTAGGTCCATGTCGTTGTACAACTCGTAAAGTTCGCTTTTGTATCTTCTTCGCCATTCCCCTTCAATGCACACGGGTCAAAGATGACCCGAAGAACTTTCCTCTCAAAACAGCCTAAGGCACTTTCATCCGATTTTGTCAAGATCCATGCTTCTGCACCATACAGCAGGACTGGGATGATGAGTGTGTTGTACAGTTTTACCTTAGTTGCTCGAGAGAGGGCTTTTCCACTCAATTGCTTTCTTAGTCCAAAGAAACAGCGATTAGCAAGAGTTATTCTTTGTCTGATCTCGGCGCTGGTGTTATTGCCCGTGTTTATAGCGGAGCCTAGGTAGAACCGAAGTTGTATGCGTCTATTGACGACGTTCTGTCCTAGCCGTCGACGTTGGTTGTCCTTCCTCGAAGACAGCATATACTTCGTTTTGCCCTCATTTACCGCTAAACCCATTTTTCCCGCTTCTGTCTCAATTCTCACAAAGGCGCCATTGACATCACGCTGTGTTCTTCCCATTATATCAATATCATCGGCGTACGCGAGAAGTTGAACAGATTTTTGGAAGATAGTGCCTCTGGTGTTGACGTTGGAGTTCTGCACTATCTTCTCAAGAACGATTTTAAAGAAATCGCAGACAGTGCATCGCCTTGTCTGAATCCTTTTTTGACGTCGAAAGATTCCGTAAGCTCGTTGCCAACCTTGATGGAGCAGCGTGAGTTCTCCATCGTCATTTTGCACAAGCGAACGAGCTTGGCAGGGACGCCAAAACTAGACATAGCTTTGTACAGTTCGTCTCTATAGATGCTGTCATACGCGGCCTTAAAATGGTGGGTATCGATTTGGAGTTCATAGGTCTTTTCCAGGATCTGCCGCAACGTGAACATTTTGTCGATGGTTGACTTTCCTGGCCTGAAGCCACATTGATAAGGACCAATCAGATTGTTGACGAAAGGCTTCAGACGTTCACATATTACGGCAGAGAGGATTTTTTGTGTAGGCGATGTTTAGTAGACTTATTCCTCTATAGTTGGCGCAGTTTAGAGGATCTCCCTTTTACCCAATTCGGTGATTAAGGCCAATTTTTTTTGAAAAAAAATTTGAAAACGCAACCTTAGAATTGATATTTTTATTTGGTACGGATGCCTGAGCGGCCGCGATGTTTTGGACAACCTTACTGCCCCGTTAAGACGAGGCAACCCTTTTCGTGAAGAGTACGTTCAGAGCTTTAATTTGGTACCAATTTGGTCGATAGTCTAATTCGGCTGCCGACCGCTTCACCTCAGTTGGAAATCGTTCAGTTCTTTGAAAATGGTAATAGCCATAAATGGTTAAATAAAAACCTTTAAGTCACCTTTATTAACTGCCCTTTACAAGGTATGTGAACCGATATTTCAAACTTTAAAATATGGAACCCAAGTTCTGAAAAAGAAAATAAAAATATAAAATTCAACTCAATCGCATTCAAAGATAACACGCTTTCATCTTTGAAAATCAATTTGGGCTCTGCTATTACGGGAGTAAATTTCTCAGGAACTACTTAACAGTTATATCCAATTAAAATGCTTTCAGTAATTTGTTTGTAATTTGATTTACATACAAAAAAAAAGTTTTCGGTCTTTATTCATTGAGCACAACAACCAATGTTTTTATGAAATCTAAAGGAAATAATTGTTCCGTTTCAGCAGTTGACTTTAAAGTTAATGTTGTTTTTTCACGCAAATTGGATTAATATTTTTCATTACTGCCATCTTTTTGAAAACACGACTTTTATCGAAATTGCATTAAATCTTAATTTATATCAAAAGAATTTCTTTCTTTTTATTTATGATTCCAAAGAAATCAAGCTTCATTTCTTAATTCTAAAAAAATACAAAGTTAACAACATTGCCATGTCTTTATTATTATAAATTTCTCAATAAAACGGTCCCTCACCGACCACCAAACGCGCGTCGCCGTCACCGTACGTCGATCGCCAAGCCGATTTGTTGACTTTATTTATTTTTACAAATAAAACGATTAAAATCTTAATTGACTGCAGAAATATTTCGCTCTTAGGTCATTGTTGTGCCAAGGAAATTAACTCTTAACCTCGATTTAATGAAAACAAGCGTTCAAATTAATTATATTCATTCATACCTCAATGCCAGCTAGCAAATTAAAGGTAAACCTTATCAAGTAATATGAATGACGAGCAAAAAACAACCAGCAGTCCTTTTCGGTTTACAAAAGTCATAAAACATTCAGTCAAAGGCTTTTTGATTAATCATTTCGGTCAGCGATTTATTTTAATTTCGTTACACTTTCGTTTTGTTTTTTTTTTTTTTTTTTGGGGTGGGACTGCCTAAAGTGAAGCCAATTAAACTTTCTAAGGATGTGACATAAAATAATGATGGCAACAGCGCGCGGGGTGGCGGTGCTCTTGGAAGTTGAACGGAAAGCATTTTCATTGCGCTGCTCTCTTGGAAAAACCAAAAAACCATAAATAACCTGAGGTTATTGTTTCTTTTGCGGGTTTGCTCCTACATTCCTGTGCTGTTTTATGACAATTATCCTTTCAATAAGTTTGTTCTCTTCCTTTACGACATGCTACCAGTTCAGCGACCATCGGCATCGTCAGCGCCAGCTAGCCATGTGAGAAGCAGCGAGGGCGAATCTAGTTAAGCCTCGTAATATGGTCTTAATGCTATGCTTGTTTTAGGGTTTGGGTGTTTGAATGTGATATGGTTGTCTTGATGGCAGTTTTAGTAGAGGGAAACTTTTGTGGTAACGATTTTATTCTCTCATTCACGGATAATTGATTAACGGTAATTTATGGGTTTTTTCTTGTAAGAAATCGAATGAAAGTTAAAGCAAACGCGCCGAACAAAATTACGACTTTGTCTCCCTTAACCCCTTTATTGTTTTTGAAGGAGAAGTTGGTGGCGTGTCTTGAACGCATTTGGGTAGTATAAAGAGTCTAGGTTGATGTATATGAAGTAACGCATTCATTGGAAGAGGTTAACTGACATTGGTGATTAATTTCCGTTCCAAACAGAGAGAAGACGAAAAATAAAACAATTTCGAAGCTAAATGGTTGGAATAAACATTTATGAGATGCTGTCAAATGGAAAGATTTGTAATGAATGTTTGTTAGTTCGAAAAATGACAAATGTCGTAGTGGCGATATTTATGGTCTAGTGAAATCTTTAATAATTCTGTGGTACTCTTGCTTTGAAGAGAGCAGTTGACTATATTATAAGCTGTTATGATTTCCGGAAAATAGCTCTTTTGAAGCTGCCGTAGATAATATCATATCGTCTGAACGCAGGAATATGCAGGATACGCGAACACCACAGACATCACAGACAAAACAAACATTAAAGGGCTGGGTTATTGTTAACATTCTTGCCGGAGGCTTAAAAAAAATAACAATAATTTCTAAATAAAACAAGGGTAATCTTCATAAGTTGTGTTAAACTTACGTCCCTAATAGCTGGAAGAAGGTCAAGATAGTCTTCATCCCAAAAGCCGGGAAACCGACTCACTCGACCGCTCAGGATTATAGACCAATAAGTCTCTCTTCGTTTCTCCTTAAGATACTAGAGAGAATAACTGATCTTTACGTTAGAGAACTTCTCAACGAAAACAGGTTGTGCAACTACCAACACGCCTACTTTAAAGGTTAATCAGTGGAAACTGCTTTGCATGAGGTAGTTTCACATATTGAGAAAAGTCTTGAACAAAAAGAGTATACCCTGGCGGCATTTCTTGATATCGAGGGTGCGTTTAATAACGTAAAAACGGAATCAATCAAAACCGCCTTAGTTGAAGTTGGAGTTGAATCTGTCATTGTCGAGTGGATCTTCACCATGTTAAATGGCAGAATCGTCAACTCTCAATTGGGATCTAGCACTATTGAGAAAACAGTTACTAGAGGCACACCACAGGGAGGGGTCATCT
This sequence comes from Sphaerophoria rueppellii, assembly GCA_920937365.1. Lineage (NCBI taxonomy): Eukaryota > Metazoa > Arthropoda > Insecta > Diptera > Syrphidae > Sphaerophoria > Sphaerophoria rueppellii. The sequence goes on along the minus strand of CAKKXW010000001.1, from coordinate 27,590,715 downwards.
CACCCCTACTCTGGATCCTCGTAGTAAACGAAATTCTCACAAATTTTAAAGATCAGGGCATAAAAATTGTAGCAGATGCAGATGATATAGGCAAGTTCCTTGCCACCATCGGAAATATTATGGAAAACGCATTAAAAGATTTATATTCTTGGGCAACTAAGAACGGTCTCGGGGTCAACCCCATCAAGACGGAGCTAGTTTTGTTCACGAAAAAACGGAAATCGGAGGACTTCATTACATTCCCCCCCGGCTGGATTTTGACAGGAAATTTTCTATTTGCATACCAGGAAGATAGGGTTGGGATCCCAATTCACTTATAAGTGAACAGGGTATCCCTTTCTACACTGACGGTTCGAAAATGGAATCAGGAACAGGTGCTGGAGTGTTTTGCCAATCTCTCAACATCAGAGAGGCGTATAAACTCCAAGCTGACTGTAGTGTCTTTCAGGCCGAGATCTATGCCATTAAAAAAGCAGCTGAATTGGCACATCATGAAAAGCTAAGCTCCTCGGAGATTACTTTTTTCGTGGACAGCCAAGCTGCTATAAAAGCCTTAGCCAGTGAGACCATAAGATCGAAGGCAGTTTTAAACTGTAGGAAAGAATTAAATAGAATCTGCCACACTAACCAGGTTAAGCTCTGCTGGGTTCCTGGGCACAGCAACATAGAAGGGAACGAAATAGCAGATGAACTAGCCAGGAAAGGGTCAGAAGCAGATACAAGTAGTAGCGACCATTCAGATAGGGGACCACATGTCCCGATTGGGGCACTCAAGAGAAAGATAGACCTTAAATCAAAGGAGATGATCAATAACTCCTGGAAATCCAGGGACGATTGCGTAATCTCTAGAAGTTTATGGCCTAACATTAATGAAAAGGAAACTCGGTATATTTTATCGCTGAGTAAAAGGAACATTAAAATCCTGATAGGAGTACTAACGGGTCATTGCGCCATTGGCACAATGGCCAACAAGATAGGAGCTTTTGCACCCGATTTCTGTAGGAGCTGTCAGGATGAGGAGGAAATAGAAACCATTAAACACCTGCTCTGCGACTGTCCGAACCTCCAAACCAACCGACTCCGTCATTTTGGGAACAGGTTTGTTGGAGAACTGGATGATCTAGCACAGGTCTCAATGGCAAATATGAAGAAATTTATAGATAGCACAGGCTGGTTCGTTAACGAGCCGGTCTACGTTCATCGACAACTTTGAATAGCATCGATGCTAACCTTTATTTTTATAGGGGATCACAATGGACCAATAGGCCCCCGTGTATGCAACAGTCCACGCTGTGCACACCCCTCATAACCTAACCTAACCTAACCTAAATAAAACAAAATCTCGTCTGAAAATCCAAGTATCTAATACATTTTCTTACTGAATTTGTAAATATTTCTTTCAAAAATCTTTCATTTGATACCGATCATCCCTATGCTGGGTGCTTAACTATTAACGAAAATATGAAATACTTCCTCCATCCTTAGCAAAATAAATAAAGAAAAGTTGAAAACATTTAAATTTTTGGACAAATTATACTTGCAACAGAAAAGTTACCTCTGGTGTAAGGAAAACCTTACTTTTCATTGTTTCACATTGCACAAAAAACAAAACAAAAAAAAACTCAAATCAGTAAGCCACTTAATAATTTTGAAAATGCTTATTGCAGTAGCAGAAAACGCCCCAAGACTTTCAAATAACTTTGCTTTACTACGAACTACGATCATATCCCTCAGCAGGCGTGCAAGGAGTAACACATTGCACAACTAACTTAAGAAAGAACCAACACACACATAAGAATATAAGGAATACCACAAAACTTTTTACAGAGCACACAGCACAACGCTTTCGCTTCAAGTTACGATATATTGGATCAGTAACTAGCTATTTAATGAAAAGTTTCTGAAGATTCTGTTTGATTCATTAAAGAGTTGTTCCATGACAGGTTAAGCTAACTGCGGAAAGAGATTATCCTTACTCTGATGTGCTTTATTCGTTTTTCGTTTGTTATCGTCGTTCGGGTAAAACTCAATTGGCTACATTATTTTGCAGGTGTAGTTGATGGTGATGGAGTTTAGAGTTTTAGAGTGAAAGTTTAAGACCAAGTTTTGTATATTAGACACTATAAAGCCCGGTGTGGAATGAAGTTTTTGGAAGTTCTTCGTCTTAATTCTAAGAAAAGTTGATTAAGAGCATTCAGGCTCCAGGCTTGTTGTTTGGTTCATTCAGTATTCAGATTTTAACTATTATTCTTTTATATTTTTACAGAATTTAAGTTTCTCTCTGATAATTACAAGAATCTGCTTCATTTGGGATTTTACTTTCAAATCCTTTCAATTGAGTAGGGAACTCAATCCTTCGCAAATCATCCGTTGCTACACAACAAAGTCCTTAACACCTTAAGAATCCATAATGTTTTAAAACATGCCTCGAATAAACAGTGTTTGACTATTTTGAACGTCTTACTTCTTACACCTGTTTTGCTCCATCTAAATGCAAACCAAACAAACACTTTAACACATGTAACTACCAAACGAGTGCCTCCGTTTCCCGCGTATCGCGTCGTTGTCGTTGCTCAGTCATAATCGTTCGTCGTCGTCTCCGGTTGTTGATATAATGGCTTATGTTCCCAATTCAAAACAACAATTGCCCTTAAAACCTCGGGAAATTGTCATCTGTCAAAAGCTGATTACATCGTCTAACCCCCATCATCTCAGAATCGTCTTATACTCTACACAACAATGCAAAAAGAACAAAAGCCTAATTCCCGAACATCTCGTACAAAAGATTCGCAAAGCAAAAGAATACACCACGACACGACACACGACGACGATGAAGAAGACGAAAAGCTCGACAAGGAACTCGGATAAAAATAAAACTCTTTATTCTCTATCAGATATGAAGCGTATTTGTCTTTTGCTAGGATCTTTGCCAGCTCAAAGCGCGCACCCTTCAAACTTTATTCACATTCATCAACATATCCCTTTCTATGCGGTGCCCGATTTGCCTTAAAAATAAACCTCTTAACACCATAACCGAAGTTCCTCCCGCATGTAGTATTCGGGAGGATACAAAAAGGATGAGTTCGGGTTTTGTTTCTGTCCGTTTGTAATTTTGCGCAAGCTCATTCAGTTGTATGAAGGACACTTTTTTTCTTACAAAAATTAGACCAGTCACAAAGATATCCGACTTCCTTGGACTACTTGATGCAAATCACACACACATGATTCATAGAAGGACGAAGAAGAAATACGTTTTCTTAGAAACACTATGTAACACAACTCATTATATTGATTCATCACTTGAAGCTATTTGACCGAAAACCAGCAAAGAGCCATTAGCAGCCTTAAGATTGGGTACACACCCTCCTGCTTCTTTAGACACAGGATGCAATATCCTCGACAGCACGAACGACATCATTTAACCCAGAAAAAGAAAAAGATTGGATAATGCAGTTGACAAGTGGTTCTGTTGCGAAATACACAAACACACAGACACACGTAGTGTACAAGTTTTAAGGATGTCAAGTCCTTTTGGAAGCCAATAGTTCGTTGAAGTCACTCTTAAAGAGAAGATGACATCGTTCGTCTTCAAGGAGATATATTTTTATTAATTCTAATGCAAATGAATGCAATATGAAACTCAGCAGTTTCTGCAACCCACTTTAATATTTTTCCAGTGCTCCAGCCCGTCAACTACGAATTCAAAGTGTTCTCAATAGAAAAATACGACGACCTGATTTTATAAATCAACGGTTTGGCTTGGGATGTTCTTAGGAAGTTTGCCGTCTTTGTTTTAGGGATGTAAGCTGATTTGTGGCATATTAAGCAGTCGCCGGAAAGACTGACTACGTTGATTGGCAAGAGTGTGTTTATCTCTGTGCAAACGGCGATTACATATCACGTGTTTGCCAAATTAATGTTCACACTGTGTCACGTGCTTCGTAGGTTATTGTTTTTGATAAAAGGATAAGATAAGGGAAAGTCATCATCGTTTATTATTGCTAGCGTATATGTGTTTCTTATTATTATTATTACTTATATTTTACTCGTTTTGGTTGAGCGTGCAGTATTAATAGACTCATTCGCATTTGATCATCATTTTGTATTATTTGTTTTCTTTTGTAATCTTTTCCGCTTAACCTCTCTATTCTCAATCTTAAAAAAACGCAACAAGAATTCCCCATATTTAAGGCGAGCAGCGGAAACTACCCAACGAACTTCAAATCGTCAAGTCGTATAATGCCAGTATTTATTGCCAAGAGCTTCTGAGGGTAATGCCTCAGTCAAGCTTTATTAACTTCTTAATAAATTAAAAAATTAATATTAAAAATCTCAAATCTAGCGTTGTCTTTATTTGGTGAACTCTGGTGTTCTAGTCCGTCTGAAGCTCCCTTCGGTATTCTGCTAGGTAAGCCGGCCTTGGTGGTCTCCTTTACAGCATGTCTAGGTCGAAAGATGGGTGGAAATGGTTAACTGCAGGTAAGCAATAGAAAAATTCACGGTTATGAGTTACACGGAAAAATCCAGCGAATCCTGGAAATCACGGATGGATCCGGTAAATCACGGACAAATCAAGTAAATCGACATAACGAATTTTGGCTATGGGGTTAGTATGTGTGACAAGTCCCCTTACCACTGGTGGAGGGAAAATTATGTCGAATGCCAGGTCGATTATTCTTGTCAAATATATATGTATATGGTATATATGCATATATCACAAAGCTTCCGACTTCGCTTTGATTTTGATGCAGGGTTTCCCAGTTGCTGTTTCGTTTTTTTTTTTTGTAATGCAGTCGGAACAAAAACAAAATGTTACTTCCTTCTTCTTCTTCTTATGGTGGCGCTACAGTACAGGTCAGGCCAAGGCCTCACCCAACAAACTTCTCCAGCCAGCTCGATCCCTAGCTTGCTGGTCTCCAGTTTCGCACGCCAAGTTAGTTCAGGTCCTCAACCACCTGTGTTGTGTGCTTCACCTGAGTCGCGGTCTCTCCTTCTTCCGGGTTAGAAGACTCTACGAGCCGGAGTATTATTTTCCATACGCTCAACATGACCCAACCATGACGTCGTTGGACCTTAACTTTTCTGGCTAGGTCAATGTCGCTGTACTGTACAGCTCATACAATTTTTGGTTGAATCTTCGTCTCCATTCTCCATTAATGCAGACAGGACCAAAAATAACTCGAAGAATTTTTCTATTAAAGCAGCCCAAAGCGTTTTCATCACAAGTTTTTATGGTCCACGCCTCTGCACCACACATGAGGACCGGGATGATGAGGGTTTTGTTGAGTGTCACTTTAGTTGCTCGGAAGTGGACTTTACTACTCAATTGCCTTCTTAGTCCAAAGAAGCAGCGTTTGGCAAGAGTGATTCTTCGTTTGATTTCAGCACTCATGTTGTTGTCTGAGTTGATAGCGGATCCCAGGTAGACAAAGTCCTTAACTACCTCGAAGTTAAATATGTCTATGTTCACATTTTCTCCAAGACGTCGATGTTGGTTGTCCTTTCTTGTCGACAGCATTAACTTGGTCTTGCCCTCGTTAACCGCTAGCCTGGCATCCGTCTCAAGACTCACAAACGCTCCACTGACATCACGCTATATTCTTCCAATTATGTCAATGTCGTCTGCGTATCCTAGTAGTTGGACGGACTTTTTGAAAAATTGTGCCTCTGGTATTGACGTTGGAGCTTTGCACAATATTTTCAAGAATGATCTTGAAGAAATCGCATGACAACGCCTCACCTTGTCTAAAACCTTTTTTGACATCAAAAGCGTCCGTTAGGTTTCTTCCGACCATGATGAAACAGCGTGAGTTTTCCATTATCATCTTACACAGACGGACGAGTTTTTCTGGGATGCTAAAACTAGACATTGCTCTATATAATTGGTCTCTACATAGACGCTGTCATACACGGCCTTGAAATCGATGAAAAGGTGGTAGGTATCGATTTGAAGTTCCTTAGAGTGAATATTTGATTGATGGTGGACTTTCCGGGTCTAAAGCCACACTGATAAGAATCTATCAAGTTGTTCACGATGAACTTTACAGCACCTCTATAGTTGAGGCAGTTCAGGAGATCTCCTGTCTTGAGGATCGGGCATACCAGGCATGCTTTCCTCCGTCCAAATTTTGCAGATGAGCTGGTGTGTGCTCCTACCCAAATCATCCTCCAGCTGCTTTGTACAGTTCGGTGGCTAGCCCATCTGCCCCAGTGGCTTAAATTTAGATATCGCTATCTTCACTTCGTCAATGTCGAGTAGGTGGAATTGTTGGCCTACTGCACCCAAATTGAATGGTTCTGTATTGCTGGTGGCGTTTTGCTCGTCATCGCCATTATACAGCTTGGAAAAGCACTGCTTGTGGTTCCACTACGATATTCCCAGGCCTCGGTTCGCTGTGTATAAGCCCTCGAGGTTTATTTCACCTTTTTGTAAAACTTTCGAACCTCGTTCCTGTTGTGACATCCCTCTATCTCCTCGATCGCGCGCTTTTCATGTTCCTTTTTTTTCTTTTTGAGAAGTTAATGCTCCTCTCTCCTTTTCTGCTCGTAGAGCTCACGAGCTGCTTTGTAATGTTACTTCCGTCCGAAATAATTGAAATTCCTTTTTAGATCGTAATTCATTCTGCTTCTGTTGAGTAAAAGATTTAAAAATAGCAAGAAAAGCCTATCACAAAAGCTTCTGCATCATTGACATCAAATGCTTTTTGAGAACATCAATTCAAAACCAAAATATAAAAATTCCCACTACCCCAAGTGGTATTATATTTTACGATAAATTTCAAACTCAAAACAAAATACCATAACATTATGAGGTAAAATGAGCGTCCTACACATATTTTTACCAATTGCCCCATCAAAATTAGTAATAATAATTATTGTGGTGGCTCTTTTATGCTGAAATGAGCTCCAAATACAAAACGTACCAAACCAAATCCGGAGTGGAACCGAAAGGCCTATTCGATGGAGCATAAAGCACCCACTTCACAAATCTACACCAGTTAGAGGAGGCCTACGTATATTTTACTCATGTTTGTTGAAAGAAGATTAATTGTTTTGAAGTCAGCATAAATGGCTTCCCATCACCATAAGCACCACCTCCGCCCAAACAAATTTCCACAAAGTTGGTGGCAGAATTTCGTACTATATTACGAGATTTCAAAAAAAAAAAACCTAATTAGATTAGCCATTGAAGTAGTATTAAGTTTGCATTTGGTTTGCACTTTTTTTGGTCCTCGTATCTGTAAGCCGATCTTTTAAGGACAAATCAAACCGCAATAATTGAACCAGGAAAATGTTCTCCTCATTAATATCAATTAGTTGAAGAGGGGATAATGAGCTCTGTTTATGTTCTTGCTGGCTGTTTTTGTTTTCCGGTTTTAAGACTGGTCGTGTGCTCGTCCATTCTAGAGGCGTGTTGGCACCACGTGATTCATACGATTATGTGAGCCTCAGAACTTTGAATTCCATGACAGCACCTTGTCTGCCATGTTGCTGGTCGTGAGCCTCTCGCAACGGGTATTTAATTCATTCTAATGTGCGGGTATTAAACGCCCATCTTCCGGCGATAGCTTACAATCTACCTTTCCCATCACCTGTGTGTTTATGTTTTTGAGGCTCGAGATGGCTTAAGGCTACTTACGTAAATCTAATTAATACTCGCTTTCACAGCTTAGCAGATGCTATCATGCAGCGAGGGTTGTGAGATTTTGTTTCTTTCGTTTTTAATGTTAATTTTTTCAGCCTCGTGTTTTTGTTAATTTGGAATTTTAATGCGTTATTTTTAAAATGATGATTATTTTGGGTTTTTTTTTACTTTGCTTAGTTTGCACGATTGTTATTTATTCGAAAACGACCGAGAATAGGGACCTTTTTTGCAAGCAAGAGCTGTGGTGGATTGCGATAAAATATTAGCAAGATATACCTAAAAAACCGTTTGTGACTACTTGCCTAATTAGCTATGCTTTGAAATGAAATTTTAATTGAAATTATTTATGAGAAGACTATTTTAAGGGCGACTCGGCTGTTTGTAAAACGAAAAGCTCATATCTTTTGTTTTGAAGAAACGCGGGGCTGGAGAAATGGGCTTTTAAATTGCTATTTTTAATACGATTCTATCTGTGAGCATCTGTTGAGGTAGAGATAAATGACTTAGGGATCCATATTTCAAGCGAGCCAATAGGAAAATGATTGGTATGCTCAGAAAAGTGTTTGAGTGAAATCAAGACAACTAGGATGGGACTGGCAACAAAGTGTGTGTAAGTGAGATGGCGTTTTTAGTTGGCTATCAATATTTGAATAGTTTTGTATTTATTGGGGAAGTGAATGAATAGTCTTAAAAAACGTTTCAAATTTTATCGATTTATGTTTGTTTGCTTCTTACCTTTTTCTTCAAATTCATTATATCCTCGAATCCAATAGTCAATTTCAAAGCTCTGTACATCTGAGAAAAAAGCAAACAAATTGAATAAGGAATTATTTTTCTTCGTTCTCCATGATTCTCATCGTTACAAGTCACCCAGTTTTTAATATTTTAAAAGAGAATGTTACTTAATCAAGAATTGCCATTTGCTAAGAGATAAAAAAAAAAGATAGAAGGGAAACACAGAGCTGTATTTTTTATACAAACGCATTTTTTCCCGGAGCTAATGTTTAACAGATAATAAAGGGGTTTCCAATTTGGACTTTTACATTATGTCAAAATGTCGTTTTTAACTCCGATACTAGTTAAAGACAAATCATCATGCCAAGTTACAGCTGCGAGCAACACGTGCAAATGATAAAACTTTATTATCAAAATGGGTGATCTCTATCTCTAGTAGCAACGATGCGACCATTGGGCGATTGGCCCTTCTTATGGGGTACATTACCGTCCTTCCAAGTCGACTATTCAACGTTTGGTGGACAAATTCGAGTTCAAAAGCTCAGTAAACAATCAGCCTACTTCCGAACGTTAACGAAACGCAAGATTTACCGAAAAATCTCTGCTGTTCTTGAAGGTGTGCAGAACAATTTGAGAAAGTCAATTTCACGCCGGTCGCTCAGAAGACCACACCATGGCAAATTTTGCGTCGTGATTTCGACCTGGATTCAAACAAAATCGAAGAGACGCAGGAGCTGAAATCAAACGACCGTACGTAGCATGCGTCGTGTGCTTCGCTAGTTGGGTTTCGGAGCAGAGCAGTTGGAAGATGAGGCCCATTTTTACATTTTTGGACGAACGAATGTGTACTTGCATGAGCCAAATTGTCGAACTTGGGACGGCACCAATCCAAGCGAGATTCAAGAGGTACCAATACACGCAAATAAAGTTATTGTTTGGTGTAGAATTTGGGCTGGAGGCTTCATCGTTCCGTACTCCTTCGTAAATGATGCTGGCCAGGCCATCACCGTCAACAGCGATTGTTATTAGTCGATGATCACCAACTTTTTGTGGCCTGAATTTGAAGATATGGACACCGAAGACGTATAGTTTCAACATGTAGTATTAACGTACTTGTACTAAACTACTTGTACTATTTACTATTATTCTAAACATGCCATTATTCTAAGCGAACTTCAGTTATATGCACGATCATTCCAGAGTCCAGAGTAGTGTCCGTAGCTTAGTTGTTAAGGGCGTTGCTAAAGCAAAACGTCGTGGGTTCGAGTCCTATTCTTGCCCATAGTTTTTATTTCATCTTTCATCGGCACTACCTCTTGCGAAGAACTGAAAAAACTTCCAAGAGTATCAATCTGTCATGTTAGATTGTAGGTCCCTCAATTCTTCACACGCACCCAGAGAATTGTTATGAGAGTAGGCCACTTAGGCCTTGGCTCTTCAGTGCAGCCTCTATTTTTTTTTTACGATCATTCCAGAAGAGTTGAGTAATAAAACATCAGTCTAACCATAAGGTCATTCTTTTTAACTATCACCATTTTTATAATTAAAGGGTTTTTCAATAGGGACGCTACAAAAGTTTTCTTAAATTAAACAAAAACGGTTTAAGATTTCAAATTTTCTGTGGAAGTACATTTAATGCCATTATGTATGAAAATTCGATTTCTTTTGAATGGCCACGCTGAACCCAATTTTCGACGGTTTTCAAGCATAAATCGGCCGATACTGCTGCAATTTAACGTTCGATATTCGTACGAAGTTCATCAATCGTCGCTGGCTTGTTGGCATAAACCATAGATTTGACGTAGCCCCACAGGAAATAGTCTAACGGCATTAAATCGCATGAACGAGGCGGCCAATTCAAAGGGTCCATTTCTGGAGCTAATGCGCTCATCGAACTTCGTTCTCAATAATTCGATTGTTGGCCCCCTGTGTGATATGTGGCACCGTCCTGTTGAAACCACATATCGTCCAAGTCCATATCATCCAATTCATTCCAAAAATAATCGGTTAGCATTGAGCAGTAGCGATTCCCATCCACAGTAACGTGCCGGTCTTGATCATCACGGAAGAAGTACGGCCCGTCAAGCGGCTTCAGTTCTTGCGTCAATTTGATCTTGTAAGGATGTAGGCCAAGATCTTTTCGCGAAATTCGCCACAACGACGTGCCCAACGCTTGAGAACGACGTGTGAGAGACTGATTTGGGTCTTCTGCAATTGATGAGCTAGCGGCAGCAATATTCTTGACACTACGGGCACTTTTTGTCTCACTGGCACGGGAACAATTTGTACTGAGCCTATGAATTCAAATTTTTCCACTAGACGCTTATTGATCTGGCAGGACGATTATGACGACCATAAATTGTACGTAGCGCTCTTAAAGTGTTGATGTTGACCACTGAATCCGAATTTTGGTAGTAAATTTTAATAATTTCTACTCGTTGTTGGATCGTATACCTTTCCATGATGAAATGGCAAACTTTATTGAAGAGAAATGTCTACTTTTGTAGCGTCCCTATATTGAAAAACCCTTCACAAACAGGATCGCACTACTTGCCACACAGCTCAAGACACAATCGATGTACTGCACGAACGGTTTGATGGTATGGTTATCTCGATCTTGTGATTTAACCCCTTTAGACTATTTCTTATGCGGCTTTCTCAATTCCTGGTCCAGTGTAATACAGACCAGAGTATATCTAATAATGATTATGGACACTCTCCACGTGTTTCATTTTTGTTTACATTTTTAGATCCCGTTAGGTCTCACGTACACGAGAAATAGACGGCGATGTAAAGTTTTATAGTAAGAAGGAGATAAAACAAAGCAGGAAAAAACTTTATCATTTCAACCCTCAATTAGTGTGACCACCTCATTCATATAAAACATGTTAAAAGGGTTGATAATTGAAGTTTAAATCGTAAAATATTATATCTTACGAAGCCTTAACAGCTCATAAATCAGTTAACATACATATATTCTAGAGTGAAGTATTTATATTTTGCATTCTTTATATTTATATGCCTTTGTAAGTAAAAAATAAAAATTGCATGAAATGAAAAATAAAGTGATCTTATAATAGTCTAGTGTGGTCACTCTACTCCTTTTCAGATTGTTAGAAAAAAGAAGCTAGAACACTAATACATACATAATGGGCATTATTATGGTTTTATTTCGTACACAAGAAAACGAATGTGTTGGGGCTCGTATTGTTTGTTGTGAACTCTTTCTTTTTTCGAATTTTTCTAAACCTAATACTTTTGCACTATTCTCTCTTAATTACTGAAATTATTACTGAAAGAACTAATACATACACAGACCATTGGCCGCCGGAAATGAACCACCCCAGCAAACATTTTGGTGAATGTTCGCTTTTTCTTCGGTAAAAATGAAGGGTATATATTCGTGAAACCTTCATTTTAACGGATGAATATCGAATAAATGCATATTTTTAGCATACAATATCAGAACATTCGACGTTCATTCACTTTTTTCGAAATAAAGTGAACGTGCACAAGTAAAATCGAAATTAATGTACATATAGCTACTATATACTTTTAATTTCTTATTTCTTTATAAAAATGCGGACGTGCACAAGCAAATGGCAAGTTTTTTTAGTCTTTTTGTTCTTCTCCTTTTTCGAAACGAAACGCTGTACCTTTTTACTTGCGACATATAGAATATATGGCAAGTATTGAATTCGTAAAAAAAAAAAATTTGAGATGAGGATGAGATATGATATAACGATGATAGAGAAGTCGAAAAAAGTGGGTCCGGCGATTCCGTCTGTCTGTCTGTCGGAAAGTTTACAGGCATCTACAGGCTTAACTACTGGTCCGATTGACTTCAAATTTGAAAATTAAAGGTTTGAGCAAAAAGTCATATCCCAATTTTTTTATTTTTGTTTACAAGATCAAAATTTAGGGTAGCCACCATACGATTTTTTTGGTCAAAAACCAAAACTTTTTTTTTCACAAAAACGGCCCGATAGATTTTTTTTATACTTCCTCGAGTTTAATTTTTTTAAACATTCATGTGTTTTATGTAAAAAAAAAAATTTGTATTGCTCCAAAACGGTACCTCCCATAGAACCGTTTTTTTGTTATTAGATTTTCTCGAAAACTGAAAATCCGATCAGCGTAAGCTTTTTTTCGAAAGTACGTATATATTGTTCAAATAATATTTTGTTTTCAAAAAAATTTCAAATTTTTTTTTGGATTTTTAAAAATATTTTTAACTTTTTTTTCAAAATTCTGTATCTCAAAAACGGATCAATTTTAAAAATCCAAATTGGAGTATAATATGTATATTTACATGGTCTTGAAAACTGCATACCCAAATTAATTTTAGGATATTTTTGAAAAATTTTATATATAAAAAATTAATTTAAAAAAAACGGCTCCGACGATTTTAAAAAAAAAAATTCAATAAATCAAGAATAAGGTTTGAATTTGTTCGGCATTTAAATTTTTGGAATGAAATGTATATACGAGGTACATTTCCAAATTTTAATTTTTTTTAATAAATTCTAATTATTTTTATATATATTATTTTTTTTTTTTGAGTTAAGTGTAAGCTGTAAGTAAGAGTGTAATCAGAATTACTTAAAGTATATCTCTTATTTTAACACTACCTTTTGCAATTTAAGTAATCATAAATATTTAGTCTTAGCATGCAGGAGCAAGTTCGTACGACCCAGTCGTGCACATTTTTTACTTTGTTGTTATATATTTTAAATAACGTAATCAAGTCGCGCCGAGAAACTGCAAGAATGCTTTTATAATTTGAAATTCTTCATTTCGGAAAAGAATTCATGTGTCCAAGTAAAAATAATATCTTATTTGTGAAAATTGTTGATTTTGAAAAAAAAGTAAAAGATAAGTGAAAGTGTTAAAATACTGCAAAAACAATTAAAAAACAGTGACAGTGACAAACAAATTAAAAATTACAAAAACAGTGCAATACTCACATGTAAGTTAAGATTCTAAACAAATGAAAAGTGTAAAAATAGCAATAGAAAATAAAAAGTTAATGAGAACAAAGGATCACCCTGTATTTAATTTGTAGTTAAAAGTCGTATCTAAGACGATTTACTATTCAAGCAAGTATGAAAGCGAAAGCGCTTGTGTGAGTCCATTTTGATGAAGAACAGCCGGTTCGTAAATGAGTCAGGAAAAAGATTCAAAAATGTGTTTCGCGGCCCAGTGAAATATACCCAAATCGAATCATAAATGAATTCTTTTTCGCTTATGTTCTTCGTTTACATGAATCAGTTATGATTCGTTTCTGAAGGGAATTGTTTGCTGGACGTGTTATAAAATTTGTTTGTTTAAAATTTTCTCGAATAATAATAGTCCGATAAACATACTTTTTTCTCAAAGTACGCAGATATATATTAAAAATTCTAATTACCTATGTACAATGTATGTACATATGTACATGTTTTTACTTCTTAATGTTTTTTGTGATCTTTTGGAATATAGGAGAAAGTTCGTACCCAGTCGTAGGTACATAATTTTTCTTAGAGTCATTGAAAGTATAGCCGAAACGCGCATTTGAACATTAGGTAATTGGCGTTTGATTCTTCGATAATAACAAACAAATAATTCTCTGAAGCCTTTTTTATGTAAAATTAAAATCATATGCGTTATTATCTGCTGAGTCCCCTGTCCCTTGATATACCCTTGAATTTTTGTTATGCGTTCTGACATGGCTTTGGCCTACCATACAAAAAATATAACAAACTTTAATTAATTAGAAGTCCCTTCACAGCTTCCAAAATTGAATAAATCCCCAATGAATTGCATAGTGTTTTGGTATACCATTGAACACATTTCGTTCGCCTATTCATTGGTATTGATGAAAACAAATCCGTACTAAGCTTTATTGGAATATGAATCAACAAAATTAATCGTAAGCAAATAGGAATATGAACGGATAAATGGACAATAATTTTTCACTGAATTATTTTATCAAAGCACATTCCCTTGCGGCCAACATAATTCTATTTATCTAGCTTCTGAATTTGTTTGTATTTAGTAAAAAGTGTTCATTCTAAAAAATTTATAATTGTTGTTAGGTATATTTTTTCTCTACGTTTCGTCGTAATTTCTCAACTTCTTCCTGGCAATTTTATTAAATCTGAAGATAACTGATATTGAACAATCTGCACTTATAAAATTTTGATTTGAACTTATAGGCGGGGAGCCCATATACAAGAAATTCCCTACATCGCGCCCACTTAAATTTTAAATGAGGAATAATAGATAAAGCCAAGACGAATAAGATTCGTTTGGTCGGGTGAATTAAGTAAGCTGGAAAGGCCGCGCCGTGAATGACGGTGAAATGCCTCCATTTTATAACGGATTCCATCCCTGTTTCTTTCATTACACGCGTGACGCGTCCTCATGTTAGATGTAGAAATGCTTTGGTCTGCTTGCATTCAAGCTGCCGAAAGTATCAAACGAGATTTTATTATGAATTATTTTACATTATTTGAACATAAATAAACGGAAATTTTGTACAAAACTGACAGAACAGTATTTACAAAAACTATATGAACTACATGAAAATAAACAATCATTTATTTATTTATTTATGAAGCTAAATTCTAACTTACCAGCTAAGGGAAACAAAATTATGTCTAAAAGCAAAATTAAAATACAATACATTATTATATACAAAATATAAAAGTTATGATTGATTATTATTATAAAACATAGTTCGCAAGCTAATATTTGTTGTGTTGTTTTGTATTTGATGTAATAACTTGTAATTGCCATTGTAAATATGAAACATATAATTTAAGGGAGAATTCGTCTCGTAATTGGTACCATAGTGCTTAATATGAAGAGAGAACTTGATTGTTTCGAAGAGTAGTACGCCGTGGAACACTTAAATTAACGCGTTTAAGGACATTTAACGCATCAATGTCTTCATTTTAAATTTGACAAAAAACATAAAACACTAATATGATCGACGTGTTTCAAGAGGTGGTCAATTAGTTTAAGTCTGGAATGGTAGGGAGGTAGATTAATTGGATCTTGCCAACCTAATACTCTGAGAGCAAACTGCAAAAACCTCTTTTGAATTTGTTCAATTCTATTTATATGACAATTATTCTGGGGAGACCATACCTGACAAGCATACTCAACAACAGGTCTAACAAATGAAATGTGAAGTTGTTTAATAACATAAGGGTCGTAAAATTGGCGATACTCTCTCTTTATCCAACCTTGTAGTGAATTTGCTTTAGCGCAATTTAGGTGAATATGTTGTTTAAAATCCAATTTCTTATGAAGTAGCACTCCAAGTACAGTGACTATACCTCAACAATAGACAAACTTGAACCAAGAAAAACAGTAATCATATGTAAAAGTTGACAACTTACGGGTAAAGCTTATAGCTTTACATTTTTCAACATTCATAATAAACAATTTGTATCACACCAAGAAAAGAAAGCGTCAAGGTCATTTTGGAGCTTTTGACAGTCGTTATTGTTAGAAAAAGATTTTTAAATACATAGTTACATCGTCAGCATACATTTAACTTTTAGAATATTGAAAAACACAAGGGAGGTCATTATTGAATAATGTGAAAAGAAGAGGTCCCAGGTTACCTTGAGGAAACCCAGAATATACAATGAAATATTGAGACTCGAAATTTTCAAAGCGCACTGCATTTAGTCTGTAGCTCAAGTAAGAATAAAGCCAGAGTATAAATTTGTTGCTAAGTTCCAATTTATTCAGCTTTTTAAGTAAAACTCTGTGAGAAAGCTTATCAAAAGCTTTGCTTTGTCAGTTATAATGCAGTCTGTTTGTCTTTTATTTTTAAATCAATACAAGAGTTATAGTAGATTGTCTTTTCAAAAAACCGTGTTGATTTGAAACAATCAAAGATTTTGTTTCAGAAAGATAGTGTTTTACAAATAATAGCTTCAAAAGTTTTGGAACAACTGAAAGCTTGGCTATGGGTCTATAATTTTCGATTTTATCTTTTTTTGCCTTTTTTGTGTAAAGGAATAATAAGAGACATTTTCCAAACCCGGGGAAATGTATGCGCTTTGAAAAAAATCGGAAAAAAGTTAAGGTATTATCGAAGGATCATAAACTTGTTCATTATCAAAGTTAAAAACGGTAGGATATTGACTTTATCCGTTTTTACAATTAATATAATTCCAAAACAATTTCGGGTTCTCTTTTAGACTATATTGAATATTGTCCATGTAGGAGAGATATTTTTTGCATAGAGACGTTAATAAAAATTCTCTTGCATCATAAATTTGAAAAAAAAAAAAAATGTAGATATGTGTGTATGTGCAGATTAATAAATATAAGTTGTGGCTGATAGTCAATTAAGTTATATATTCGATTTAGTTTACTTGTTAAAAAACAACTTCCCAAAATATTCATCTAGTAACATTTAATTTTTTAAATTTATATTTTCATTTTTGTTCTTGTTTTTTTCTTTATTCTTGTTTTTAAAACCTAGTAGCAAACAATAAAAAGTTATTTTTTGTAAAAAAACTTAAATAAAGTTTGTATTGATATTAACATCTACATTGGTGACCCCGACAATTTTTCTTGTCGACTGAGAATCAAATTTTCAGTTTTAATTTTGAAACAAAATGCCTGATGATAAAAATTTGGACAATCAGGATAGTTCTACGTTCTCCAAAGGTGAAATGCACCATGTAAGCATCAAACCACCAGCTTTTTGCAAAGAACGACCGGAACTGTATTTTATTCAAATGGAATCTCAGTTTGCTATTGCTAAAGTGACGCGCGATGAAACAAAGTACCATCATGTTATCAGTTCCTTAGATGCGCAAGTACTGATACAAGTAGCTGATATTGTTTGCAAGCCACCAGATGTCGACAAATATGAAACTGTAAAGAATGCACTCATCACAGAATACACAGATTCCGATCAAAAGAAGCTGAGAAAACTAGTGAAAGAAGTTGAATTGGGTGATTTAAGGCCAACACAATTGTTGAAACGAATGAAAGAGCTTTCAAATAATAAATTACCCGATGATGTTTTGAAATCATTCTGGCTTGAGCGTTTACCCGAGCAAGTCCGTGCTGTTATCTCAATAGGAAGTGGTGATTCAATGGACATGGCCAAGCAAGCAGATCAAATGATGGATATGCTAAGCTTCTCTAATGTGTCTGCAATCAAAAACGAATCGCCCCTTGAAAAAAAGATTGATGAGCTACAAAAACAAGTTGAAGAGCTTCGTATGTCAAGAAATCAAGCTCGCGTAAATAAAAATGACTCCAGGGAAAGAAAACGTGTTGGAAGCAAATCAAGACCAAGGTTTCCGTTCTGCAAATATCATTGGCGTTTTGGCTCGAATGCGAAAAAATGCGTTGATCCTTGTCAGTTTAAGAAGCTTGACATGAATTCGGAAAACTAGAAGAAGCTCTGTTAACACCAGCGACGCACAGAGCATCAACAACAAAAAGTCGTCGTCTATTTTTAAATGACCGTAAATCTAATCAAAGATATCTCATTGATACGGGAGCTGATTTTTCAGTGATTCCTCCAAACAAAAACGACAAGCCAAACTCATATTATTCATTATATGCAGCAAATGGATCATCGATAAAGACATATGGAACACGAATTATTTCAGTCGATTTTGGTTTAAGAAGAAAAATGGACTGGATGTTCGTTGTTGCTGACGTTACAAAACCAATCATCGGAGCTGATTTTTTGCATGAATTTGGACTGCTTGTGGACTTAAGAAGAAAGAAACTTATTGATACGACAACAAATTTAGAGGTAAGTGCAATTGAATGTACAAGCGAAAGCGAAAAAATTTTTACATTTGCACAAGATTTACCGACCCCAATTAAGTTAATACTTGATGAGTATCAAGACCTTACAAAGCCATTTAAAGTTTTAGCTTCATATCCAAGCACCAATGTTCGCCATCATATAGTTACATCAGGTCCTCCAATTCATTCCAAAGCTCGCAGACTTAATTCTGAAAAGTTTGAAATTGCGAAAAAGGAATTTGATTATATGCTTAAGCAAAATATATGTCGACCAAGCAGTAGCCAATGGGCGAGTCCACTTCATCTGGTACAAAAAAAAGACAAAAACTCGTGGCGACCATGTGGAGATTATCGCAGGCTAAACGCGCAGACTCAGCCAGATCGATATCCAATTCCGCATATTCACGACTTTACTCAAAAAATGTCTAACAAATCGATTTTTTCTAAGATTGATTTAGAACGAGCATATCACCAAGTCCCCATAGCAGAAGAGGATCGTGACAAGACAGCAATCATAACTCCATTTGGACTCTTCGAGTTCAATGTGATGACGTTCGGCCTTCGAAATGCTAGTCAGACTTTTCAGAGGTATATGAATCAAATATTTCAAGACCTTGACTATGTCATCGTGTACATAGACGATATCTGCATTGTATCAAATTCTTATGAAGACCACGAACAATGTTTGAAAGTTGTATTGCAACGTCTTCGTGAAAACAACCTTAGAATAAATGTTTCGAAATGTGTTTTTGCACAAACTGAAATTAATTTTCTTGGGTATAAAATCACAAAAGATGGAATCGCTCCAACCACGGAAAAAGTAGAAGCTATAATGAGTTTTCCAAAACCTAAATTCTCATTCGAACTTAGAAAATTTATAGCCATGCTCAATTTTTACCGACGATCGCTCCCCAACGCAGCATTTTTGCAAGGAAAACTCCAGAAGCTAATCAAAGGCAACAAGAAAAAGGACAAAACAGTACTTCTGTGGAACACAGAGGCGGAAGAAGCATTTGAAGAATGTAAAATACAACTCGCCAATGCTGTGCTCCTAGCTCATCCTTCGCCAAATGCAAAGCTGGTTCTGCACGTTGATGCAAGTAATTTCTGCGTTGGAGCAGCAATTCATGAGTTGATCGAAAAAGAGCTAAAACCACTTGGATTTTTTTCCAAGAGAATGTCTGATTCCCAAAAAACACAAAGCACTTTCGACCGAGAACTATTAGCAATGTATCAATCAGTCAAATATTTCCAGTATCTCATTGATGGTCGAGATTGTACAATTTTAACGGATCACAAACCACTTACGTTTGCTTTCAAACAGAAACCAGAAAAATCTACACCAAAACAATCTCGTCAACTAAGTTTCATCAGTGAGTTCACAACAGATATACAACACATTTCAGGAAAAGACAACATAGTTGCTGACCTTCTCTCCAGGATTGAAACAATCTTCGATGGTGACCAAATTGATTTTCAAAAACTAGCCGAAGACCAAAAACACGACAGCGAATTGAAGAACCTTAGAAAAGACACGTCCCTGCAGCTCAAACTTATTCAAGTACCAAACACAAATTCTTCGTTGATGTGCGACGTCTCCACAGAACGCATTCGTCCTTACGTCACAAAAAGTTTTCGAAAACAGGTTTTCAATTCCATTCACAATTTGGCACATCCAGGTAAAAAATCTACTGTTAAGTTATTATCAGAACGTTTTGTGTGGCTCAATATGAGTCATGATATAAGAAATATGGTAAATACTTGCATTAAATGTCAAAAAACTAAAGTAAACCAACACAACCGATCGGCATTAAAAGAATTTCCAGTGCCAAACAGACGTTTTCGACACATAAACATAGATTTGATTGGCCCTCTTCCACTTTCTGCAGGTTTTAGATATTGCCTAACATGCATTGACCGATTTACACGTTGGCCGACGGCAATTCCTCTGCAAGACATAACAGCCGAAACTGTTGCTAGAGCGCTAGTTCACGGTTGGATAGCAAATTTTGGTGTACCGGAAGCAATTTCAACAGATCAAGGCACACAGTTTGAGTCAAAGCTTTTTAAGGAGCTATCAAACTTAATTGGTTCAAGACATTTTCGGACTACGGCATACCATCCGCAAGCCAATGGTATCATCGAAAGGATGCATCGTACACTAAAGACTGCTATAAAATGTCATACCAACAGCGACTGGATCGATTCACTGCCGATTGCCTTACTGGGACTTCGAACTACTTTTAAAGAAGATCTCAAAGCAACACCGGCTGAAATGGTTTTCGGAGAAACAATAAAGTTACCAGGAGAATTTTTCACTACACAAACAGATGAGTACGTAGAGAGTGATTTCGTCAATAATTTACGGAAAGTCATGTCAAAATTGAAACCCGTAGCGACATCAAATCATTCTTCAAACAAAGTTTTTATTCAAAAAGAACTTACAAGTTGCTCTCATGTGTTCGTTAGAGACGATTCTGTTCGTGCTCCTCTAAAATCATCTTATGATGGCCCATTTAAAGTAATTAATCGAAATGATAAAAACTTTGACATCGAAATGGGAACAACAATCAAAAGAATAAGCATCGACAGACTTAAGGCGGCACATATAGCAAACGAACCTGAAAATTTCATCGATAATCAAAAATTAAAAACTAAACTCAAGACATCAACCAAATTAAATCCAAATCCAAATGAATCCACAAACTCAAACATTCCTAAGACGACTCGCAGCGGCAGAAAGGTCCATTTTCCCAAACGTTTTTCAAACTTCATCTAACGATGAAACTGAGGGGGGAGTGGATGTGGCTGATAGTCAATTAAGTTATATATTCGATTTAGTTTACTTGTTAAAAAACAACTTCCCAAAATATTCATCTAGTAACATTTAATTTTTTAAATTTATATTTTCATTTTTGTTCTTGTTTTTTTCTTTATTCTTGTTTTTAAAACCTAGTAGCAAACAATAAAAAGTTATTTTTTGTAAAAAAACTTAAATAAAGTTTGTATTGATATCAACATTCTACAAAGTTATCCTCAGATTTATTAAAATTGTCCTAAGATGAGAACTACGACGAAAACGTAGGGAAAAAATATGAAATAAAGTTTTTTATTTGCTATATACAGATGTAAGTGACCAAAAAAGCCAGATTTCACATGAAAACAAACAAATTTAAATAATTGTTTCGAATCGTTATTAATTCACTAAAAAAATTTAGGTTAACAAATTGCAGTGCTACAGTTTGGAAATATCAAACATAAATACACTATTTTTGTTGATTTACACATAAAATAATACTCCCTGCTAAGTTTTATGTGTTGACAGTGATTTCCACGAAGAGTCTATCGAAATTTCGTAGTAAATTTGAAAAGTTTTGTGCCATCATTTCTGTTAAATTAAAATCCATTGTGTACCTAACAGACCCTGTACCTACTTGCATTTATTTTGAAATAAATAATGATTTCATTGTTTTGTCAGTCGTTGACTTGAGTGCTTTTGTTTTTTTTTTTTTTTTTAACTTCCCAGAGGAAGTTATTGTAATGGGTCCGATTTTGTGAATCTCCAATTTTTGCATATCTCCGAGGTCACTAGAATCCGAATCATGCGTTTTTATGATGATGTCCGTGTGTGTGTGTGTCGTTGTTCGTATGTGCGTTACGTTTTTCAGCTCGATTATCTCGCGAACCACTATTGTATTGTCATTGATCTCATTCGACGCGGTATCGTGTTGTTAGGAGCTGATTAGGTTTTGAGTGAAATCGGCTTATCTAAGACAACCCTAATATGTAGAATGAAAATTATGATAATTTCTGCAATAATTTCAACATTAATGCAAAAAATCTTATAGTTAAGTTGAAAAAAACAACAACAAACAGGAGTCATAGACTATATTTTATTACTAGCTGACCCACCAAAGGCTGTTTGCCATATAAATGTAAATCTTCGGAAATACAATCCGATTAGGAAAATTCTTTCACTAATAGAAAACTGCAATATTTCAGGAGTAATTTTACTGTGGAAAGTAGTTGTGCATGAGTCCGCGAGTTGGAACGACAAGCTTTTGGCAGATGGCGCCACTGTTATTCAATGCACATAATGTAGGTCCTAAAATTATCAGTTTTATGTAATTTGACTTTGAAATCAATCACATTGTCAACTCTACGACAAAAACAACTAATGTTTTACTCATTTTTCTACTCTGGGAAGTTAGTCGTGTGGACCACATGGGTTGCACTCATATTTATTTTTCGGTTTTAAACATTTTTGGATTTGTGTTTTTTGTTTTATCAATTTTATCGCTGAACAGAGTAGTAGGGCTTTTCACAATGAGGATTGAGAAGAGCTGTTTTATGAGGTTTTCAATGCTACGTAGCCTAACTTCTCTTCAATATATTATATTGCTGAGCAGTTGTCGAACTTTTTAAAATCAATTTGCAGCATTCGAAAACGTGTACGCCCAGATATTTTCCAAGGTTGACATCCACGTCTTTTATAAGTGGCCTTGACTGGACTTTGGTCTTGAGGAATTTTGCAGATGGGGAAACAACCACTCTATTGCATCTAAAAAAAAATGGAAGCAAAACAGAAAACCCCTCTGACAGCATATCACAATTTCGGAGTTTATGTCTTATCAAAATCTTAAGCTCTTCAAGTACTTATCATACTAACCTTATAAAATCTTATGTTGTCAATGTCAGTCTCGATTGCTATTGTTTACGTCTTCGGCACACTTCCGCTCCGCTCGCAGCCGCTTTATGCGAGCGCCGCGCCATGGTGTATATGTTGTATTTTCGTCCATCGTCGCTTGTCGACGTGTTCTTAATTTTAATCTTTAATTCTTATTTGGACTGGTGCTGTCGGTCGTCACGTGTCTGTCTATTTCCGTCTGCGAGATATTCAGATGTGTTCCGCTGCTTGACAGTCAGTCTTTTTTCTTCTTAAATATTATTTTTCAAAATGTTTATAAATGTACACTGTACCGTCTAAACAATGGAAAAAAACACACAAACATTAATATTGTAATGAGGTCCTTGAAAATATTGTATTATCTCTCCTATACGTTTCTCCTTGAAAAATATTTATACTTTGCTTGTTTTGTGTATAAAGGACATTTTCAAGATGAGGGCTACAACGATGACGAAGACGACAATGACAAGCTCGACGACGACGAAGGGCGATGACGACAACGTTGTTGGCTGTCTAGAGACAGCCTGTCTTGAAGATTCATGGCTCATTTTATCTTTTGCATATTGAAATTAAAAAAGATGAGATTCCTCAAGTCTCGGTAAGTATGTTAAGTACTTGGCTGAAGTAAATATGTTAATGAGACAAACTGGGACATTTTTTTTGTTTAATGTTTTTCAAAGGGGATCCTTAAATGCAGTATAACAAGATGTTTATGTGTGGTTTTCCTTGGACTTGGAAGTCATTAATTGTTTATTTTTGTGGACGATTAAAAGGTAAATCATTTAGACACTAAAAGTGGAAATATACATAAAAAGGATGGGCGATAAATTTTATCTTGCACAAGTTTAGCTATGAAATAACTGACTTAAGTGACAAAACTAACTTCTTTATTTCAAAACTTGCTGAGGCAGGTGGTGTGCGTGCATGTGGAGTGAAAAAATTTCAAGTTTATTACTCGACTTTATGTGGTTGCTGTCATATAGTGTTATGGAAAGGGTCAAAAAATGGTTTGCATCATCTGTCAATCGTATACATGTCGTGCAGAAGTCCTTAGTGTTCCGCAAAAGTTTCATGAGAGCCACAACCCCATTCGTTTGTTTCTTATCTTCTTTGGATAACGTTCATCAATTCAGAAATATATGTTTTTGAATTTTAATGAGCTTAATGGCTTCTTTCGTATTTCAAAAAAAAACTTTAAACTCTAAAGGAAAATACGAAAAATCTTCTTCGAAACCTCGACTTTCTTTTTGAGAATGGAATCTAGATAAAAAGGAACTTCTTTGAATAGAAAATGTTGCATATTATATTCGTTTCGTATAATATTGCATTCCCTAAAGTCCAGTGCCCAAAGGTACTCAAAAATAGGGACTAAACTTTCAAAAGCATCGAAAGGTTAAATAAGGACCAAATAATATATGGGTAATACGGGTTTTGTCTTTTGGTTTTACGGATATTTTTTTAGATTTTTGTGAAATGGTATTGTACTTAAGGGGATTTTCCAAACACTTTATAATGGTCAAACTAAAAAAAAATTTAAATCAGCTGAGAAACTTGCAAATTTAACCCAAGAGGGATAAATCTCCTTATAGTCTTGTTGTTTGTATTCTTTTTTATTTCGTTTTTATATTAACCTTTCATACAAACAAAATTTAGTTCAATCTTTAAATACCATTGCATGTCCAGGAAGTCTCACTTTAATTAGTTCGCACTAAAGCTGCACAAATAAGGTCCTGTTGAAAGTAATAAGCATTTCCATTTCCCATTTATTGTTGGCACTTTAGTATTTCTTAATGAATTAAGCTACTCCACTTAAAATGCAAAACTTGATGCAAGACACTGGGGATTTGCCTGACATAATCGTGTGTTTTTGCTGGCACGATAACGCTTAACTTTTGCAACGTGAATTGTAGAATTATGTGGTATGTACTTAGAATTGAGAAAAGATAAAACTTAGTTTGTGATGCGAGAGTTGTGATATACAAAAGGGGAGACTGAGAAATTATAATGTTAATAAAGTTTACTGACTTTGGGAGAGTTGTCATCATGAATAACTCAATTATGAGTTTTAATGGGAATGACAATAAAACAGGGGTCATAAGAACTTAAAGGCATTAAGCCAGTAATATGAGGATTTTATTGTGATATGTTATGATTTATGAATAAAAGACATTTAAAGAAGCGTTAAATAAAATAATTGCTTCATCATTTATTTAAATCAAATAACTTTCTTATATGCGGCAAGTTTTGAATTAGGAAAATAATTCAAACTCGAGATTTGTATCAGCTTCGTCGTTTCGTCGGTCTCGGCTAGATTTAAATAAAATCTTCTTTACCCAACACTTACCGAACTCATCCAATTTTATTTGCAGATAAGTTTGCAATTCTAAGTTCGAAGTAAGAAAAGAACAATCAGTGTCCTCAATTCCTTTTGTAACTTCTGTTCATTGTCTTGAGTTATACTCCGAGCTCCAAAAGTTCTTATACCGCTTAAAAGTATTCAAATGTTCTTTCATAACCACGTTAAGAGAGATCTCGTGATTATATTTTCACTTGGCTTCTGGCCAAATATTGCTTAAAGAACAACACTCTTAAAATCCGATTTTTTTTTTTTTTAATATCAAATAAATGCTTTATTCTTTGTTGCTTAATTTTATTTCATCGTCCTTCAGTTAAATTAAAAAACGTATTCTTACAAATTATTTGAATTGCAAACTTTTTTGGATGAGTTCCAACCGTTTTGTTCAAAAAGATGAAAACTGGATGTGATTGTCCAAAACAAGAAAGAATTGTTTTGGAATTTTGAAGCTATTTGCACGATTTTCTGTAGTAAAGAAAATTTTAACATCGATATTCAAAAAAGGATAGATTTTAGTTTCCAATCTCTTTCCATGTACATTTCGCATTATGAATATTACGTACACTTCGGTCTCCATCAAAATTAGGCCTGTGTCAAAAGGGATTTATTCGTTCTATACAAATACAATCGTTCATATTCGGCCTCGGTCAAAACCAAAAGTAAAGTAAAGGAGTGTTCACGAACAAGTGGAAAATTGTAAAATGGGTTTTCGAATGGAAAAAAGAAAGTTCTTGATGATTGGTTTTCAAAGCGAAAATGAATCATTTTGGATCGGGAATTCTGAAAACTCTGAGAGAGTACGAAGAACTGCAAGACCTAAAATCAAGTTTTTGCATAAAATTTAAGGTGCATTGGTTCGTTTGTATTATGTCCTTAGAGACTCTTAATCCACTTAATCCTCAATGCTTACTTACCTACGTATCCAGCTCAAAATCCATGAAAGATCTCAACCTGCGATATTCCAGCCTCCCATTGTGATCGGTCCGCTCATGCACTCCCCAGTCGCCGAAACCAAGCGCTCTGGCATCTACAGTAACTTGGTTCTTGTACCATAGGTTCGGTCTTCCTTGCTGTCTCGAACCTGGGGGCTGCGATGAGAAGATATTCTTGGGTGGAGCGTTTTCGTCCATTCGCTCGATGTAGCTGAGCCAATGTAGTCTCTCTTCTTGGCCTTCTGGACTACATCCACATCTTGGTACAGCTCGTACAGTTCTCGGTTGAACCTTCTTCTCAATTCGCCATCTTCGCATACGGGACCGAAAATCCGTCGAAGAATTTTTCTTTCGAATGTGCCCAGTATCAATTTCCCTTTTTTGCGTATCGTCCAACACTCGGCACCGCCAGCCATAGAGTAGGACTGGTAAAATCAAAGTTTAATAAAGCAAACAATTCGTCTTCCGAGTGAGGCGTTTTGTTTCGCTAGGGTAATTCTTCTTCAGATCTCCCCTTAGGTGTCGTTTGTGGGATTGATGTTTGTTCCAAGATAGGTAAACTTCTTAACTACCTCGAAATTACTGCTACCAACAGTGACGTTTTGTTCTAGGCGGTGGACAGATGTTGCTTTATTTGTTGATAGCATGTACTTTTCTTTGTCCTCATTCAATTCAAGACCAACGAGTTTCGCCTGGTCTTCAATCGCTGTGAAGGCCTCAAGCACAGCTTTTTTCGATCGACCAATGATGTCAATATCATCCGCATAGCCTAGGAGCTGGGTGGATTTGTTGAAGAAAGTATTTTCCGTGCTTACACCTGCCTTGCACACTATCAGCTCCAGGACTTTGTAGAAGAAGTCACATGACAGCGCATCTCCTTGTCTAAACCCTGCGCATGTTTGAAACAACTCGGATGAGCTGTTACCCATTTGCACACTGCACTGCATATTGTTGGGCGTGATGCGGCATAGCTGGATCAGTTTGTTTGGAATCGCTTTGAAGTCGATAAAATGATGGTAAATCAAGACTTGATATTCGTTGGTGTCATCGTTGTTCTGCCTGGCCTAAGGCCACACTGGTACGCGCCGATAATTGTGTTCCAAACCGGTTTAAGACGCTTACCCAGTTCATTGGAAAGGATTTTGTATGCAACATTTAGCCTCGGTAGTTTTTTCATGATATATGATAGCCTCTTTTGTAGTGGGCATGCGTTCTTCCTCCGACACTTTGTTGATGACCTGGTGCATTCGGTTCATAAAAAAACACCTCCTCCATATTTAAAGAGTTCCGTTTCTACCTCTTCTGTGCTTTGGGCTGGGACTTGGTCTTCATTGACTGATCTTGCTTCTCTTTCGTCATTTCCACATTTTGCTCATTCAACAGCTGTTGGAAGTGCTGCTCGAAAATACCTACAATTCCCTGTGCTTCGGCGACTGGGTTTCCTTCACTGTTTCGAAGAGCCTGTGCCCCGGTTCTGAAACCACAAGCTAATTGCTTCGACCTTTTAAAGAAAGTGTTGTTCTTCTCCATTCCCCTTCAATGACACAGGGGGCCAAAAATGACCCGAAGAACTTTCCTCTCGAAACAGCCAAAGGCACATTCATCCGATTTTGTCAAGGTCCATGCATCTGCACTATACAGCAGGACTGATGATGAGCGTGAAAAAAAAAAACAAGTTCTATAGCACTTAGAACTCAATGATGATAATATTAAATCTAGTTTTAGAGAAGAGTTCCAAATAGTTTAAAAATTAAGTTCTAACGTTAGACCGAGATTCACTAGGTCAAGTTTTTGAGGGTATTTAGAACTTTGTGGATAAATAAGGCGCTAAGCAATTAGAAGAATGTCTATGTCTTTCCTTTTCCAGTTTTGATTTTTAAACTGCGTTCCTCAAAAAATTGTATCGTTATTGTACTTAAAAAACACCCATTGGGCCTTAAACTTAACGTTAAACAGAGCTCTTGCCTAATAATATGTACCTACCTATCGTTGTTTTACAGTCTGTGCTTATGCAGTGAAAAAGCCAGTTGCATTCCTCTCTCTTAACCAATTCAGCGGTAATACTCATG
This sequence comes from Sphaerophoria rueppellii, assembly GCA_920937365.1. Classification (NCBI taxonomy): domain Eukaryota; kingdom Metazoa; phylum Arthropoda; class Insecta; order Diptera; family Syrphidae; genus Sphaerophoria; species Sphaerophoria rueppellii. The sequence goes on along the minus strand of CAKKXW010000001.1, from coordinate 27,562,511 downwards.
CTCTACTAATGCTCATCAGGTTGCCATTGGTCCCAAGTCCCAACTTCTGTCCTTATTTCAAAAACTGAGATTCGTTCTTAAGGCGTGCTGCGCAAATGTGGAACACCTTAACACACCTATCTCCCTAGTCATTGCAACATTCAGAAATTCAAGACAAAAGCACCTCGAATATCAAAAATCGAATATCCTGATTCTCATCACTTTAAATTGTCAAATTTAATTACTAAACAAAAAATAACATTCAACTGACAATATTATGTGTTTTCAAAGTATTAATGATTGAAAATATTTCAATTGATACAAAATTCTACTATTATTTAAATTGAAGGTGATTGAGTGCAATAAAAAATCAGTTGAGTGTACATGGCATCGAACATAATTCGTTCAAATATATTGATTGGACTTTACCTAAGCTTTGAATTTAAACCAAATCCGCATGGACAAAAATTAATAAAATTGAAAAGCAAAAAATAAAACCAAATTTCAAGTGCCTCTTTATTTAAATTCCGATTGAATTTAACAAAAATAAAAAGAAAACAGCGTTTCCCTATAACAAAAAGCAAACAGAGGCAATCAACAGGAAATATAAAAAAATCTCCCAGAAAATCAGAATTATCTGCCATAATCCGCAATGTCCTTGTGAAAGGCGCATCCACCATCAATGTGTCCCGGGTAGGGCAGGTAGGTCAGGTTTGATGTGCTTCAATATAATTTTAGTCAACAGATAAAAATGAGGTCAAAATTCAAAGAATGTATAATGAAGGCAAAATAAATCTCTGAAACTCTGGCTCCACCGAAAACTATCAAACTAAGAAACGACCAAACGACACAGGACTACACGGCAGAACCGGCCACGTTCGTTCTCTTTTCTATGGAACATACCTACAACATTCTACCTTCTACCCTACTAACCTACCTCTACGCTCACCGTTAGCCTCATTCTTTTTTGGGGCTAGCTCGTTAACTTCATCGTCAAAAAAGAGCCGTTCTTTGAGTTCTGGACTCAAAAGTTCTGGAGAACGCCAGAAGCCAAAGCAACAGCAACAACGCACACAACAAATTTACATGTTGAAGAATCCCCAAAAGGAGCCAGAGAAACATCAAACTGAAATGATATGCACAAAACGATGCCGATGCGATGAACGATGTCAGGATGATGGATACTCTGCCCCATAATAATTATCCTGTTATAAATTCAGTTGTATAAGGTGGAAGTTGTGTGCGCTACCGTTTATGGGGGATATGCTACGAGTACTTGTAGTTATTTTATGCCATGCATAACTAACTGTGGTTAAGGATATTATACAATTCATTTTGAAACGAATATACACAAAACGATTTAATGACCAGGAAAAAAGGTAGGGATCATTTGAAATTCACTTTGAGGGTATAATTCAGAAGAAAATGGACAGCACAAAAGGGGTGCAAGTTCCGTGTAGCGACTTCCAACTGTTGGAATATCTCTGATTTTTCAGAGATGTCCATATCCAAGGGCAGCTTGTACCTACATAATGTACCAGGCTTGCCAAGCTCGTTTTATTTGAGAAATAATATGTTCTGTGTGGGGACTATTGCAAGAGTTTAATACTTCGAAATTGAAATTTTTATCTGACTATATTTATCTACATTACGATTATAGAGAAGTAGAAAGAATCAATCAATGTTATATACTGCTCAAAGAAGGTCCCTAGCTAACAGTCTCCAGTATCACACGCCAAGTAGGGTGTAGTAATCTACCGCCTGAGTCCCTGCCTTCCCTCTACAACGCACAGTTGTCCAAAAAGGGAAATAGTCGTGGCAAAATACAAAACCTGATGTTTTATATTTATTGTTTTGTTTTTTTATTTCTAAGAGAAATATAGACAGAGCTTCAAAAACAGCAAACAAAATAATTTTTTGATCACTAGTTTAATTTATAGGGCTCTTCAAAGTTAGTTAATTTTTTTCTAGAGAAAAAAAAAGAAAAAAAAAACAAAATTCCTTATTTTTCATTTTTGGGATTATGGCATATTGAATCTTATTTTTTGTTTTATAGTTCCTGGTTAAGTTACTTATAAGTAAATTTAAATTTGAAATTTGAAAAAAAAATAATTTTTAAGGTTTTTATAAATGAAACAAAAAAAACACCATTTTTTATTACAATTTATCGAGATTGAATAGAGCTACAAAAAAATCCATCCAAGTCCATGCATTAAGCCGAATAGGATGTGTGTATCAACCAATTGTTGAGCCATAAGAAAAATATTTAGCTGCTCATACTTGCGCACTGCCGAGATTTTGTACTATGAAAAAAAAGTAAAGGCTTGAGAAAACGCTTACTTTGGCATACCTTGATCCACGTAAACGCTTAGTTCACTGTTTAATAGTAATGCTAGCAACGATGTTAAGGTTCTAATTTTAAGAGAAATATTATCCATTGTAACTGCACTTACAATTTTTGTATCTCTTTTTTATTGGTCAGATATTATTTTTTGAAGGATGTTCCGTTGTTCTTGTCAGTGATAATTTTTGACATTGATGTCAGTTTTTTTCGAAAAATGCGTCTTAAACATAACATTTTTTTACTTTATTTAATAATGATAATAATAATGAATAAAAAATTCAAGTATATAAATTTTAATTTTTTGTTTGCTTTAGAATAAAAAAATATTATTTTGGATTTCATTACGAATATAAATTGATATAGGTTTGCAAAATGTTTTACCATGTCTACCAATTTTTATAATCTGCCTTTTTTCATTTTTCTATTAAAGTAGACTCCTGTAATTTAATAAGCCAAAAGGATTATTATAAATCTTAAACTTGGTAAACAATTATATTTAAGGTTGAAGGTATATTTTTAATTATTAGATCCTTATTTTATGGTCCAATCAAACAGGTAGAGAGAAATATTTTTTTTTTTTCACTTACTTACTTAATTTGTGCAATTGTTTCAGAATCAATACGCAGAAATTAGTGTTTAATGAAGAAATTAAAAAGAAACTTCAAAAGTTATATGCTCTATTTAAGCAAAAATGGACACAAAGAAAGATTTCTCACTAAAAATTAAGAATTTTTGAATGGAACATTTACTACACAAGAGGTTGAAATGGAAGACAGTGACATGCCAAGTTCATCAAGAGAAAGCCTTCAAAATCCTTGCAGGCATGTTCGGAATACACCACAAAAGGAGGAAACTAATGGAAACTACGAGCAATATTTCGACGGAAAATGTGTCAATAGCTCTTAGTATGAAATATAATAAGGATAATAATAAGGCATGGTTGGTAACGAGCTCACGGAATCTTTCGACGTCAAAAAAGGATTCAGACAAGGCGATGCACTGTCATGCGATTTCTTTAACATCGTTCTTGAGAAGATAGTGCAGAACTCCAACGTCAACACCAGAGGCACTATCTTCCAAAAATCTGTTCAACTTCTCGCGTACGCCGATGATATTGATATAATGGGAAGAACACAGCGTGATGTCAATGGCGCCTTTGTGAGAATTGAGACAGAAGCGGCAAAAATGGGTTTAGCGGTAAATGAGGGAAAAACGAAGTATATGCTGTCTTCGAGGAAGGACACCCAACACCGACGGCTCGGGCAGAACGTCACAATAGACGCGTATAACTTCGAGGTAGTAGAGGAGTTTGTCTACCTAGGCTCCGCTATAAACACGGGCAATAACACCAGCGCCGAGATCAGACGAAGAATAACTCTTGCTAATCGCTGTTTCTTTGGGCTTAGAAAGCAATTGAGTGGAAAAGCCCTCTCTCGAGCAACTAAGGTAAAACTGTACAACACACTCATCATCCCAGTCCTGCTGTATGGTGCAGAAGCATGGACCCTGACAAAATCGGATGAAAGTGCCTTGGCTGTTTCGAGAGGAAAGTTCTTCGGGTTATCTTTGGCCCCGTGTGCATTGAAGGGGAATGGCGAAGAAGATACAACAGCGAACTTTACGGGTTGTACAACGACATGGACCTAGCCAGAAGGGTCAAGGTCCAGAGACTCAGATGGCTCGGTCATTTAGAGTGAATGGACACCAATGCTCCGGCCCGGAAAGCCTTCGACACTATTCCCGAGGGACGTAGGAGGAGAGGAAGACCGCGACTCAGGTGGCGCACTCAAGTGGAAGAGGACCTCAATCAACTCGGAGTGCAAAACTGGAGACGACTAGCTAAGGATCGAGCTAGCTGGCGGAGACTGTTGATTGAGGCCCAAGTCCACAACGGACTGTAGCGCCACCTTAAGTAAGTAAGCTAGTCAATAAAGGCAAAAGCGAATATCATCAAAAAGCTGGTTCTGAGTGCTAGCCCTTTTACGAGTGCAGAGCGGATTTCTCAAGCAGAGGTATTCCTACGCCTCAAAGGGAGATCCAATATAAATATGATGGTCCGGACTGCAACTTGCCTGGTTCGTTGGGTTATAGGAGCTTTCTAAGGAAATAAATAACAAATTGATGCGAAAATCATTTGCGATAAGCCATAACGTTGACGTCATTTCCAAGTTTATTAAATGAGGTTAATGGAAGCATAAGATAGAGGCACCCACTCCTATTATGTTTTTAATTAAACTTGATTTTTCTTTTTTTTTAATTTTTGGTCCCGTTTTTAGTTTTTGTAACTTTTATTTGTGTTCACATAAAATGATAATCACTTAAAAAGTAATAAACCATTATATTGACCCGCGTAAAGCAAAAAAGAAAAGGTTTTCTTTCTTTGCCAATTTTTTCGCATATCCTCTGTTGTGATGGAATTTTATTTTTGAGAACACACCTAAAATAAACATTCTATAGCAGGGCACATCATTTTTGGGAGTTTATCAACCATTTGTAAAACAAAAAGACAATTTATGAAGGTACCTTACTTCAATTCTTTTTTCTTTTTTTCTATAAATTTAGTGTTTTGAGTGAAAATCTGGTTTTCGGCCCGATGATTCCGCGAACACCACCCTGTGAAATAATTTTCTTTGATGATAATTCATTGGTTGGTCGTATCAGCCCTGGACATTTCACTGTCTAATTAAAAAAAAAAATATGCCACGCGCTACCTCAATCCCCTCAAAGGTTATGATTTTTAGCAAGGGAGATATAGTCATTTTGGCAACTGTGCGACGGTAACTCACGTCTCCTTCTGGGTTTGATTTGAACACCCTACGGGCCAAAGTATAATTTTCCATTTGTTCTTTATAACCAAACAATCTAAGTCGATGGACCTTCACTTTTCCGTCTAGGTCCGTGACGTTTTCATCGGATATTGTCTTTACATCAAACATTAGGAACGGGATGATGAGGGTTTAATAGTTGTTCGGGACATTATTTACTACTCAATTGCTTTTCTAATTCTAAGTAAACAGCGATTTCAGAGCTAGAAGTGACGCTGTCTGAATTTATGGCGGAGCTCAGGTAACGTGTCACCGTCCTGTTAAAACCACGTACTTACTTCATGCGGAAACATATTCAGTGAGCATCGTAACATAAAGCGATTTCACATCTACGAGTAAAACGTGTTAGTCTTGATCATCTCTTACGAAGTACGATCCAATGACACCGCGACGCGCGTTGATGGAATAGTCAACAGTTCTAATATGGATTGGGCTGGTAACCGCTTCAGTGAAACAATCCACGATGTCGAAGAAAACGTCATTGGTAACAACAGTAACAGTGGAAGCGAAAATAGTGTTGAAGACCTCTAAGCAAATGTTCAACGAAGAAGCGAACGTATGCGAAGACAACCTGAATGACTTGATTCTTTCATTTATTCAGCCGAATCAGACAAACTTTGCTTCTTACTGCGAAAGAGAACGAAGATGATCCAAGAACCATTACTGAAGCAAAAGCAAGAGAAGATTGGCCAGAATGGGAAAATGCCATAAGAAGTTAGTACCAATCATTGATTCTCTAATAAAACTTGGACTGTTTGTAGTTTGCCCAAAAAATCGAAAAGCCATAACAAGCAAATGGGTGTTTCCGTTGAAACGCAAAGTATATGGGCAAATTGAAATATGCAAAGCTCGTTTTGGTGGCGCAAAGATTTACTCAAAAACCTGGTTTAGATTGCACTAAAACGTATGCGCCAGTTGCAAAGCTTGGTAACGTTTAAAATATTGCTTGCCAGATGGATGTTGAAAGAGCGTTTTTGAGTGGTGAACTGTCCGAAGACATTTATATGGAGTTACTGGAAGGTATTAAATTGGGAAACAAAATCTGCAGATCAATAAGGCTTTATATGGGTTAAAACAAGCGTCCCGAGCGTGGAATGGGAAGTTCAACAGTTTCATAGTTATGTCGATGACATATTACTGTTTTGTCATAATATTTAAATGTTTAACACCATAAAACAGCTGTGGTCGAAAGAATTTGACATGACTGACATGGGTAGAGCAAGTATCTTCCTGGGAATGCACATTCAGCAAAACATCGAAGATGGAACGATTGAACTAAGTCAACGGCAATGCCTGGAGAAAGTATTGCATAAATTCGACATGAAATATTGCAAACCAAAAGCTACTCCTATTTAAAAGGGTTTGCACATAGATGAGGGTGACAAGGAAAGGTGTACAAATCATCCCTACCACGAATTGATTGGTTGCACAATATACGCAACTATGACCACAAGACCGGATTTATGTGCTACAACTGGATGCATGAGTCGATTCCGAAGTTGTTTTGATGAACGCCACTACAGCTATGCAAAACATATTTTGCGGTACGTTCGAGGAAAAATCGACTTGAAAATGATTTGCTGAAAAGGAGATACCGCCGAGACCTTGGTGTGCTTCTGTGATGCTGACTGGGGAGGAGAAAAGATGACCGGAAATTTACTTCAGGATACGTGTTCAAGTTATTTGAAAATACCGTGAGCTGGACATCAAAGCAGAATCAACAGTCAGTTTGTCGTCAACAGAAGCTGAGTTGACTGCCTTAACTAAAGCAGTATGTCAACTCAAATGGATTCGAAAGAACTGAATGAATTAAACGTAGGATGCTCGATTCCAGTAGTTATAATATGAAGATAATAAGAGTCCAAAACAAGCAAACGGATGAAGCATTTAGACGTCAAATACCATTTATTCGTGATAAATGGGCGTTATTCGACTAGAGCAAAAACCAACTGAAGATCAACATCAGGGAAGAAATTGGTTTCTAAAACATAGCAGAGGCTCAAATTTAGTTTAGTTTTTTTGTTTTCTTGATTTTGTTCAATTAATGAACTTATGAATTAACTTGAATTTATAGTTTCTATTAGATTAAGACTCGGCGTTAGTTTGTACTTTGTACGCCTAAAGCTATACTTTCAGTAATTTAATCGAAACTCAGTTTACTTTTCAGTTCTAGTTTTCCTTAATTTGTATTGGCCCAATTTTAAAACATTTAAACCCTACTCTAAATACATTTTAATGTAGGAGTCGACTCTAAAAACAAATTTTAGATTCAAAGTCGACTTTATCTTATTTTTAAACGACTTAAAGTATACTTTATCGTTAAAGTGGTCGTCTAACTTTGAAAGGGGGAAATCATTCGTTTAAATTTTTAAAGCATAGTTTTTTTTTTAAGTTTGTCATTAAGTACAAAAAAATGTTTGGTGAGGAAGCTGATTTTGAGACTTTTCGAAGATTTTGAAATCATAAGAAAGAAAAAAAGTCAATCAGATTCGTGCGAATCCATTTGCAGAATTTGATGAAAATCAGTTTTATTTAAGATATCGCTTGGATAAGACCACAGTTCGATTTTAATTGAAAAGCTGAACAACCGATGCTAACTGCAAAATAACAAACATTATGGCAAGATCCGTGGTTCACTACACGACTCAAATATTTGGAATAATTGTAGACTCAAAACTGATCTAGAAGCAAGAACCAGCACACACCAAGGTGTACTGCTTGGAGACGCAGGCTATCCATGTTCGAATATTTCACTTACGCCATTACGAAACCCCAGCAACACTAAAGAACGGAGGTACAACAACAGTCATACGTCAACAAGAAGTCGTATTGAGTGTCTAAACGGTCAATTGAAATCAAAATTTCGATCTATATTAGATCGATTAAGAGTTGACTTAGATACGGCAAAACGTTATTGTTGCTGTAGCTGTACTCCCCAACATTGCAAAGGAGAGAAATCTTTCTTTCTTCGACAATAATGATGAAGCACCATCTTCTTCCCGGATTGTTTTGAATAATTCTTCAGAAAATCTATCCCCAACGCAGAAGTAGGTAGAGCCTTTAGGAATGCATTCATCAACTGATTTTTTTTTTTAAACCATCTAGCCCGCCGTCTGCGAGAGGTTTAAAGCAGACGCGGAGTTTATGGAGCCTAGAGCGAGGTCATCGTCAAACCAAAAAGTTTAACGAATGACACCGGAACGGAAATTGCTTGAAGCGATTTAAATTACATTAAAATTTCCATTCACACGAAAAAGTGCATTATTGTATTAAATATAATTAAGAATTCGATGAATATAGAAATAAAGGGGTTGTTGATTAGTTGTTTTGACCACAGAAGTACGCAGGGTTGTTTTTATTTCGGGGACCGAAAAAAAAAGACCCTCTTTTCGTCCCCAAAAATCGCGCGAGTTTTTATTCCCAATGTACCAACGGAAAGATGTTGCTTTACTTCTTGTATAAGTTTGAGTTCTAACCGTATGTTTTGATCTTGAAACTGTTTCTAAGTAGGTGAAACGATGTTATATTCTTATTATTTTTTTTCTTTTTTGTAAAATTTGACAATTTAAATTCAAATTTCCTTGACCTGTCACATTTATGCGAATTCACACAAACGTTTTGATTAAAGCCAATATAGTTAGAAGACTGTTTAAGTGTTTAAAATAAGAAAATTTTAGAGTGCTTTAGTAAGCGCTTATTGCTTAACGAGAGCTGACTTAAATTTGCGACATAAGTCTGTTCAATATTCATATAATAAAATAATTATATGTAATAATAAATATTGGACTCTTCTTTTCAATTGGCATCTCGAACACTCTGATTCTTATTTCACCAGTAATTTTTCGTCAACCGCACAGAGCTGAGCCAAAATTGCCCTACATCTACAGTGGGAATGCAAAAATAGAAAAAACAAATAAAAACGCTGACCCAATATACTCTTAATAAAAAAAACAAACAACTTTTATTAATCAAACCAAAAAAACATTGCAAACAAAGCGTGTTTTATTCGGAATTTCCTTTCGGTTCCTCGATTTTTTTTTTTTTTTTTTAGTTTCAATTTATTGTTCACTTCAAATTCAACGAATTGTTGAAAATCAATTTCACAGCACCCTGGCAACAGTTTCATGGTTAAAGTGAATAAATAGAATATTTGTGAAATAGAGAGTTCTAAGAATTCAGATTATTTGAATATAAATTCAATAAAGAGCTTCCTTTTTAAAAGATAGTACACATTTTTAGGATAACTTCCCCCTCCACATAATAACTTGCATAAGTATTCGAATATAATACAGATACACAGGCATAGAGCTGCCTATAATATTTTATACACAGAAAAAGCAGCTTGTTCTTATTCAATGATGTTCGTTGTGTTTTTTGCGAGAAAACATAATCTTTTAAAGTATAGTGAGTATGAATGGTCTTCACCATGGTCCAAAGACGCTCAACAAAAGGTTTAGAAATCCATACCTAATTGAATTCAAGTTCCGCATAAATTATGGTGTATTTACAATTATGAACTTTTATAAAACCAGCGAATAGCTGGCATTGAATAGTTTTTTGTTCCTAATGGCTTTGGCAATTCCGAGGTCTCTTATTAACTCTCGATGCTGAAAGAAATCTAAAAGCCTCCATTTGAATTTTTTGATATTTTTGTTTAAACAAAAACACAGTCGAAAAAATCTGTATTCTTGTTTTTCTTGCATATCCCTGCTCTTTCATTAATCATCTTTTGCTGGATTTATTTTTCCTCCTTGCAATGCTTCACTATCCAATTGCATCAGCACTGAATAAAAGTCTCAACTTTGCTTGTGTTTTTTACGCATCATCATTATTAAAGCTACATATCACGTAAAAATGAATCCTCAGCAAAAATTGGGTTAAGTGAACGCGTTACCATAACGACACTTGTGTTTAAAAATTCATAAAAGAAAATCCACCGTAAAAGAGCCGTAAAGTCGCAATTTTTATTCCCACAGGAATCGGAACAGGACATAATTTTTTTTTTGCAGGATGACCACTTCCGATTTTGAGGTGAGGTGGATATGATAATTTATGGTCCTTGTTCGCTGTTTTTTTTTTCGTTGTTTGCAAAAAATTACCCTTTGTGGAAATGACCTGAGTGCAAATTAATGTGGTCGTTATGTTTAAATGTTGTATTTTTTTCTGTCTCTATGGTCACATAAAATTAATGTTTTGGGGTAAGCATTTATTAAAGGAAGATAAAATGGTTGAAAGGTTTTTGAAAGTCATTTTGAAACGGTCTTAATACTTTGTATTCTTAATTTTTTTGTCTGTCTTAAGATTTGTCAGGACATTTTTCATTACTTCTATTGGGTCATATCGTAATTGTTTTTGTGGACGAACACATTTTGAATTTCTGAAAATTGTCAGCAATCAGCAAGCAGAAGAAGAACTTTTAAGGAAGAGAAGCACTTTTGGATCAGTAGTAGCAGTCGATACCCCAAGGTGGAAGAAGGAATACGCGAAAGTCTACTCAAAGCCAACATAACCTACTTTAGTCCTCCAAGGCTATTAGTATCTAAAAATACCATCGAAACTGCCACTGCAGAAGACGAAATTCTTAAGAATAATCACCAACGGATCTGAGATTTGAGTGTTTAGCCAAAGGCACTCTACGTTGCATTCGAGATATAAATCTATAGGAGATAATAGTGGGGTCCCTAAGCAAGGAAGTAGGAAGACATCACGGAAAATTGTAGAGCCGATTAACTCGCTAAAAATGGAACCATCATACCCATCTCACCTGAAAGGGAAAAGGTAGGTTTACCAATAGCTAAATATAAACTTATGCTTAAAGAAGCTGCCTCAACGATAACAAACTCTAGGTGGCATAATTTATCAACGTAAGCAGCCACAAAACGTATATGGCCTAAAACGCTCTAAAGACTTGTTGTCTCAAAGCAGATCTCAAATAAGCTCCCTGTCCTACGGGACACTGTCTTATAGACAGACACGCAATCACTTGGTAGCCTCAATGACTCTGCTGGAGTTGTATGGACGAAGAAGAAGAAGAAAAAATCTCTCATACCTTCACTACACATGGCCTGCACTTTCCCTAAGACGCAAACTTTATCATGAAGAATATTTTTACCATAATCCCAGTGAACCAGCTAACAAGGATATCAAATATCTTCTTCGCTTTATAAAAATCTCAAAATAGTTCCACTAGTAGGAAGGAATTCTCTAGATTCATGTGGCACCACAATGGGCCTTTTTCCTTTTGACTAAGTGTGTGGATCCTGTATCCGCAGCCACTTTAACCGAACCTAACCTAAGCAAGGAAGTACGATTCAGGAGAATTCTACGGCGAAGCGGATGTGATGACTTAAATAAAGAGAGCAAGCAGCCAGAAATCATGGTAGAGACTCGTGGCTGTGGTAGACCAAATTTGCGTTGGAGTCTGACAGACGTAAAATTATATGCCCGTATCCTTGCGGTGCGAAACTGAATGAAGTTGACCACTGGCCAGCAATCCAAATTCATGGAAAAAGTGACTGAAACTAGGCCCGGTTGAGGCACAGAAGAAAGCGGAAGCTTTATCGGCCAGGTGGAAGATGATGATGATGATGTTAAGATCAGAATGTTCGCACGTATCTGCTTCATAGTTGTGAAATCAGCGGCAAGCCTCGAGATATTGCATTTGTCCACGTTTCTATGAGCAACTGAATGCTCGGTGTTGTTGGATTTGTGTGCACAATGAATTCTTAGGCCAATCTTTCTACTTAGTTAGCAGTAGTAGGTATCAGAACGTTCTATGAAACTGCTACACGCTTACGCAGTACTCATGATTAGGTCTATGGAACTAACATAGCTATTTACCATAGAACCAAGCTATTTAAATTTTTCAAACATGAGGAAAACTACTGCTTTGTCTTTTTCGCACTAATGCGGAACCTACTTCAAATTCAGCCTTAAGGCCCAACTATAATTGCTTAATGACTTAGGCTAGTGTCAAAAAGCTGGACGAAAATTTCCTTAAGTAAGCTGTCAAATTCAATTATAGGTACAATGAGCGCATGAAACCGCACTAGTACGAGTAAAAATTGAACGAACGCAGATTAATTACATAATGGTTTGCTTATAAGGTTCGTTTGTATTCGCTGGTTCACTTAAGCGTGCTTTAGTGAGCGAAATTGCTTTATAGTTCACCCTTTACGTCAAGAAGTTGTTGAAGAGTTATCCGATCTTCAACTATGATAGCTAATGCACTTTTGAGTCTGTCACTTTATTTTCAAGCAGGCAATAAATAACTGTTCTCATGAGTAGAGGACTCAAGACGGTTCCCTAGCTTACCTCTTTTGTGATTTTGAATCCTATAGTAATTGCAGCTGCATGGAACATCAGACAGATTGTTAAGTAGTCAACCTAATCTTTTTCGTATTTTGTAGTAGCTTTTGAATAGCACCAACAGTGGGGGATTACATTTCATAAGGCTTCCTTTTTGCTTGAAGCTTTGCCACTGTTCTTCTTTAGTTTTATTCTACTTTGGGAATTTGTATTATAAGAGAAACACTTACAGCCTTAATTTAATAAACGAGTATTAAAGGCAGATATAAAGTTATTCCGACCTTAAGCCAGCCTTGAATACTGGAAAAGCTTATTTATAAAAAAAAGTAAACAAACAATTAGAGTCGGAATTAAACTATAAACTTACTTTTGCTTAGGGAACATATATAAACCTTGGTCCAATTAAAAAAAAAAAATTACATTTTGTCCTTACACTTAATTATTTTTTTGAAAAAATGAAAGGCAGTGTCAGGGTCCTGTTAATTTATTTGACATAAAATATAATCAAGGTGTCAGATTTACTTTCATTTTCAATAACCAGGTTTTAGAACCGGTCCAAAATTTAATAGGACACAAAATTTGAACATAAGCAGGGCATAACTAAAATACGAGTAGGAAATATTTTATAAAATAAGAGTAGGTATTAGGTGGACCACGGCGTTGTGAAAAATGATTTTGGATGGGGATGTAAGCCCTTGAATTCGTTTGAGGTCACCGACGGTGTTATTTAATGGGTTTTTAATGGGGTGTTTAATGGGTTTTTATGTTTTGTTTGAGGTGGCCGCCTTGGCGCCGCTGCCGCTGCGCTATGGGTGATTGTGGAATTTAAAATTTAAAAGAATGCATTGGCGAGGCTGAGATTTGAACCGGGGCCTATGGCGTGTCGGGTGTGTGACACTTGCACTAGGCTATCGGGGTAGTTGTAGGTTGATGTGTAAAAAGGCTATTTATGCGTACAAAAAAGTTATTTATAGAATCTTTTGGTATGTTTGCTGAGTTGTTGCTGGTTGTGAAAAATCTATTTGTGTGGTGTGGTTTCTGGTAAGAAATTTGGTTGCATATTTGATGCATTGAGAAAAAAAAGAATAACATATGGGTGATTGTGGAATTTAAATTTAAAAGAATGCGTTGGCGAGGCTGAGATTTGAACCGGGGCCTATGGCGTGTCGGGTGTGTGACACTTGCAAATGCATTGAGAAAAAAAAAGAAAAAGATTTGGATTGTATATAGCTGGATATTGCTGCGAAGCAGCAGACACATCGGAATATGATCAATTGAAATTGGTTGCATATTTGATGCATGGAGAAAAAAAAAAGAAAAACATTTGGATTGTATATAGCTGGATATTGCTGCAAAGCAGCAGAAGCTGGAAATCAGACTGGCAATATAATTTTGGGTTCGGATTAAAGTAAGCTTGGGAAGCATGAGATAGATAAGGTCCAGATAAGGGACCACCAAAGAATACACAAATGCTGGATTGCAATTGGTGTTGAGTTGCATTCGCAACGAATATTATCTTAAATAAACAAATGCTGGATTACATTTGATATTGTATTGCGTTTGCAATGAAGTTATTGAAAGACGAGATAAAAATGCTGAATTGCATTTGGTGTTGAGTTGCATTTGCAACGAAATTATCTTTCAGTACAAATGCGAGATGCTTTTGTTCCTGTGGGATAGCAAAGGTTCCATAGGAACAGCATTTGCTGTGGGTAGCATAACTTGCATGTGTCACAGTGACAAAAAATCGATCTGTTTTGATTATATGTATGAAGTCTTGGACTAGCCTGTAGGATCACAAACCACGAAAAAATTATATTGATTTTCTAAGATTAGAGTGGGGATGTCATTGAAATTATGGAAAAGGAACTTAGTATAAAACGTAGAGCATTTTCAAAATATAAAATTATTCGTCAAGAATACGTCAAAGTGCAGTTCTTTGCTTTTTCAATTTTCAACTAATTAATAACTAGAATCTTTTTAAAAATGTCTGGTTTTTTAAATAAACTTAAATCAAAAATTTCCACTCAGCCTAAAAAGGTGGAGTCCTTAAAGAAGAACAAGATTTATAAAAGGCTGGTTCAGCTGGAGCTGAAAAAAAAATATAACATTGTGCGGGGTTTCAGAAAAGATTCTGAATATGGCCCATCCATCATGTTGGAGTTAGACGATTATGTCGTGTACCTCCCAAAGCGGTGCACAAACCAGCTGGATGATAAGGACATCGAAGGGCTAGCTAATTTAGACTTTGAAGTTGTGGCTCCATATGGACTGAATTCATTCCATATCGATTTCCATGAGAAGGAAAGTAAGGTAAGTTATCGAAAGAAATATAAGTTAATACTTATATGTTAATAAAAAAAAAATAAAATACTAATTTATGAAAAATATTTCAGAAGCAAGAGTCAGCAAACCAGCAACAACAACAAAATCAACAACAACATTGGCAACAACCCGCAACAACCCCCAAAAACCCGGAAATAAAACAACAACAACAACAAGCCACAGCAGCATCCCATAACATTCCACAACAATTATTCTCATCTGAAGAGGTAAACTTCAGCTTTAATGACTATTATGATAGTCAAAACCAACTTTTTAACTCTCAGCAAAAAATATTAAAATAAAAGTTCAGTGTACAGAACAAAAACAAAAAAAAACAAAATAACTTAAAATGTTTTTGGTTTTTTTATTGAAAATAGTTCTTCTCTGAATGCTTTTTTGTTTCTTTTTTTTAGAAAATCAAAATTGTGAGTGAAGGTTCAATTTAAAGGGACGAAAAATTGAATTTAAGATTCGCTCGATCCCCAAAAATGAAGAACCAACTTCGTGGGTAAAGGAGGCAGTGAACGAGATGTTGAAGATAGCTACAAGTGATCTAGCCCCTACAGATAAAATTGGGATAACTTTTTGTGGGAAGAATTTCTCAAGCGAGCGAGGAAGTGGCTGGATTAATTTCCGGGATTGTGGAGATTTATCGTTCAACGATGTATGGACCATGATAGCCAGTATATTCCAAAGCAACTCAGAAGGGTTGAACACGGATCAATTTTGCTTGGAAGTAACGGCTGTTAAAATGCAAAGAGGCAAAGGATCAATTAAGCCCTCTTCTATGTACAACACATTTGACGAAGAATGTGCTAAACGTAAGGGGATCTTACGTATTGAAAATAAGGACAACCTCTGTTTGCCACGAGCATTGGTAGTGGCCTTGGCATATGTTAATAATGAAATTAACATTCAAAAACTAAGAAAGGATGTTAGAAACGTCCAAACAGAAAGAGCTTTGAGACTCGTTAAAGAAATAAAAATAAGAATACCAGAGGATGGTTGCGGGATTCATGAATTAAAAATATTCCAAGATCACCTTAAAGGGTACAAAATCACTGTGTTTGAGTATGACACCAAAGGGAGAAAAATAATATTTGAAGGTGTCTCTACCGCAAATGATACTCTAGAAGAAAAAAAAATTAATTTGCTATATCACAGGAACCATTACTGTGTTATAACATCGTTGACGTCAGCCTTTTGTTGTAGTTACTACTGTGAAATATGTCATGTGCCCTATAACACGAAAACCCATCATAGATGTGTACGTTCCTGTCCCCAATGTCAAAACAAAACAGCTTGCGTTAAAACATCCTGTGAGATTTTATGTGACAATTGCTATCGAAGCTTCAGAGGAAAGCAGTGCTTCGATAACCACAAAGCAGGTGGATCTACGAGTAACAATTCTATTTGTGAACAGATTAAAAGATGTTCTTCATGCTTAAAAACATACGCATCACATCGAGAACATTATTGTGATGAATACTTCTGCAAACAATGTGACAAGCATGTGCCGGGATCATCATTTGTTATATTCAACCAGATAAAAGAACACCTTGTTCCAAAAACTGCCCATACATATTCTACGACTTGGAAAGTCGGCAAGAAAAAGAAATTAATAGTAGAGCTTGAACTACACGAACCCAACTTATGTACTATTCAAACAGAAATGTGATCAATGTATAGATATACCAAATCTGTTTTTCTGTCAGAAATGTAAGCATTCACTACACATAATACGTGAACAAGAAGAAAAAGAAGGATATGTAAAAGAAAAGTTTATGGAATATATTCTAAATGTCAGAAAAAATTTCAAACAGGTGATTGTGATAGCGCACAATGGTCAGGCTTATCATCAATTTTTTTTAAATTATGTACTGCAAAAAACAAGCCTTAACCCGAATTACTTAGGCGTGGAACTAAAATAATTTTAATGGAGATTGGTAATGTCAAATTTCTGGACTCGTTCAATTATTTCCCAATAGCTCTATCAAAACTACCCAAAGCATTCAATTTACCATCACTGTTAAAAACAAGGTTATTTCCCTCATTTATTCAACATGAAAATAACTGATAAATATACCGGGAAACTACCGGCTATTGAATTTTATAGTCCAGATACAATGAGAGAGAGAGCATGCAAAAGCAAATGATAATTTTGTAATGCAGCAAGAGCTTGAAGAATACTGCAAGAGCGAATGTAGAGATATTGACCGAGGCATGTTTAGCATTTAGAAAGTTATTTCTTATGCAAAATATGTGAACTTTTTGGAAGCAGTAACGATAGCCTCCGCTTGTAACCTTGTTTTCAGGCGTTATTTTCTTCTTCGTAACACAATTGGCTTAATACCAGAGAAACGGTTTCAGATGTATGGATATGGATCAATCTGTAGAAGCAATTAAGTGGATGATTTGCGAGGAGAAAAAGAGACCATCACTGCTGTTGTTAATGGCATAAAGGTTGATGGCTACTGCACAGAAACAAGTCAGATTTTTGAATACCATGGATGCTATTTTCACGGTCATCCTCTCTGTTTAAAACACAATCGTGATAAACCACTTCATGAAGAATCGAGTGATACTCTCAAACGGAGGTATGAAAAAACCGAATCAAAAATTAAAAGATTAAAAACATACAATTTTGAGGTTATTGAAATGTGGGGTTGTGATTTTCAAAATTATTTAAAGACTATGAGTGAGGAAGATTTACAATGTTTAAATACACATCCACTTATACAAAGTTCTCCGCTCAATCCTCGTGGTGCTTTCTTTGGAGTTCGAACAGGAAATATTTACAATTATTACAAATGTAAAGAAGGCGAAAAAATCCAATACATATGTAGATGTATGCTCCCTATATCCATGGGTATGCAAAAACGGGAAATTTCCCATTGGACATCCAAAAGTTCATACTCATTGTTCTGGCTTGAAACTAGAAGGTATGATGGACTTGTAAAATGCAAAATTATGCCACCTGAAAATCTACTTCATCCTGTCCTCCCAATGACACAAAACAATAGACTCATGTTTTCATTGTGTAGACTTTGCAGCAATACAAAAAATCAAGAACAATGTTTTAATCATTCCGAGGAGGAAAGGGCCCTACTAGGAACGTGGTTAATTGACGAAGTTTTGAAAGCAGTTGAAAAAGGCTATAAATTGCTTGATGTTTATGGAATTTGGGAATATAATGTACTCCAATATGATCCAGACACAAATTCTGAAGGATTATTCACATCAATGATGAACAAGTTTTTGAAGTTGAAACAGGAAGCATCGGGATGGCCTGTTAAGTGCAAATCTTCTATAGAAAAAGAGACTTACTTAAAAGAATTTTTAGAAAAAGAAAATATAAAGTTGGAAGAATCAGAAATTTGTGATAATCCTGGTAAAAGATCTTTGGCAAAATTGATGTTGAATTCATTTTGGGGAAAATTGGGACAACGACAAAACCAACAACAAACTTGTATTTTGAGTGATCCTTCGGTTTTATTTCTTCTTTAATGAAA
>CAKKXW010000001.1:27518866-27531944 GCA_920937365.1 Sphaerophoria rueppellii | reverse complement strand
GAGGATACTAAAATTTGTTTTTGGTATATTCTTACTTCTGCAAGTCATACTAAACTGTCAGGAACTTCTTTTTTTTTTTTTTGTTTGTTTTTTGTTTTTTGTTAGGACGTTTAGAGAAGTAAAGGATGTTTAGTTGTTCAACAATGTTTAGCAAGTTCTGAGCATAAGTTGTTAACGTCAAAATTAAGTGTCCAAAAATTGCACTGAAAAGTAGTGTATTTTTTATATTGAAAATGCATATCACAAAAATGCAAAAAATACACCAAATATTTTGGTGTATTTTCGACTTTTGTGCTACTTGAGTATAAGGCTGCAATTGTTGAATACGAGTCTTGAACGATTTGTAACAACTTGTTGATTTGTAGGAAATGAAGAGATTTGCAGGATTGTTTTTTGTTTTTTGTTTGTTTTTTTTTTTTTTCTTCAAGGACTGTCAAATCATACTGAACGTCTTCATTCTTATATGGTTTTTGTTTAAAATCATAGGAGAAAAGAAAATTGACGTTGGTGATCTCAAGTTATGCAAGACAATGGAATGATGTTAATCAACAGATACAGGGTGTATTTTAATGAACGCAAAACTATGAAAATTAAAACTGCAATTTCTTAAGCTTAGGTTAGGTTAGGTTAAAGTGGCTGTCATGGATGTTAAAAGACACACTTAGGCCAATCAAAGTCCCATTGTGATACCACATGAATCTAGAAAGTCTTTTCTTCGAAAGCTCATTGAAATCAATTAGAGTTCCTTACGAAACGTAGAACATTAATTATATTAATATGTTCGAGATCGTTTAGATCATTGTAGAAGTATTCTCCTAAGTGAATCATACGTTTGTAAGCCAGAACAGGACAGGTACAGAGGAGGTGAAGAACTGTTTCCTCCTCCTCCTCATCCATGCAGGGTGCAGCTTCTGCAGAAATCATTAGAAAATACGCACAGTCACGCAGCGTGTCTTCCAATTAGACAGTGTCCAGTAATGACACCAATTAAGGAGTTTATATGCGCTCTGCTTAGAGATATCAGGCATCTAGATCTTAAGCTTACAATCAAACAAAACGTTAAAAACGATTGACAAAGCATCATCATCATCAAAGCTTTCTGAACGTTCGCTAGGACGAAATGAGATTTTGCCCATTAATAGTTACAGTTTGAAGGGTAGCTCATTTAAACGGATATTTGAAGCATACGTCAAAACAAGTTAAGGGGCCAAAACTAAGAAATTACACCTTTCATTCAAAAAACCAATTGCTTTGTTCCCATTTTTTTTGTTTTTAACAAATCAATTTACTAAAAGCCAACACATCAAGACATAATAATACTAAAGTTCAAAAAAAGCTTTTAACCTCAAAAAAAGTAACACAAAAACATTACTTACCATCTCCAATCAGCAAACATAAATCACACCTAAACACAAATTCCTTGGGAACAAAAAACTTGCTGTTTTAGCATTTTTTTTCTCAAAATTATTTCCTCTCCTTTAAAAAAAAACATCAACTTCACCCCTCATCTCTACATTAACCAAAAAAGGTCAGTCTAAATTCTGAACAAATTTTGTTTGTTTTGTTTTCATTCGAAGTCGACCTATTCACAAAATTCTTTGATTGATAAAACTTTTTGGGTACTTTTCGATCCTCTTGGACGGTCCTCTCTTGAACAAAAAAAAAAACTAAAACCCTTGTCATTTTGTTGTCAGCTGTCAATGTTATGTAAATTGATTGCCTTTATCGGGTGTATCCATTGGGCTTGTCATTGAACTGATAACTAAATCTTAAGTGGCAGGAAATCAACTTAACACAATTGTCACTACGCTACATTCCATGATCCCTTGGATCCTCTCCAATGAATTCCCATTAAATGCTTGTTTGTCTATCAACGTAGCAAAAAAACTATTTTTTGAGTTTTACGAGAATATAGACATTCTCAACATCGGATTAAAACGAATGCAAATATTTGCACCGAAAAGTTAAATTTTTGATTGCTTTCTCCCAAAAATTTAAACTCATCGCAACCCTATTCAAACACAATACTTCTGAGTTTAAATATATCCTTCCTTTGCGTGAATGAGTAGCTGCGAGTCTCCTTTCTCTCCGAAGAGCCGATTCTATGGATTATGATGGGGAATTTTGTATTCGTATACGAATAACGAGTATGTCTTTAGCAGACAGGAAATTGACTGCTGCCAAATTTGCAAATGTCGGAAGTAATAATGCTTGCTTGTCGCTCTTGTTGTATTGTATATCGGCAGGGTCTTAGGCTCAACGAAATATCTACTTTATAGAATCTTTAAACCCATGCCCGTGTTGATTATCCTTGCAAACATATATTTTCCTGATCTGATTTTCGAAGGAAATTCCATTCAGGAAAAGTATGAATACAGCACATGCCTGCTGTACTGGTTCACGATTCCCGATTAACGATGAGAGCATTGACGACGCACAGTGCAACGAGCATTGGAACTGGCGGCTGTGAATACAGGGAAAAAACCGCTCCATGAAGATAGAGCCAATAAAAATCACATTTCAATCGATTTCAGTTCAGGAGCGAGAAAAATATAAGACCCTCGGGGCCCTTAACGGCAGAAATTTGTTTGCCGAAATCGAGTTCGAATTCGCAACAGACACAACTCACCTAACAAAATTCTCAAAGTCCAATGCCATTTAAAGTTGTGAGTACCCGGTGATTTTATTTGTGGTGACTATAGCAATGGCGGACTGTGGGAAGGGTTTAGAAGGAATTGCAGAAGCATGAAGAGAAGATAAAAGAATTGAAGTTTTCGTGAGCAGGAAATTGTGCACTGGAAAAAAACTTATTTGAAATTTCAGAATTTGGAGGTATATTAAATTCGAAATTCTCATAGTAATAAAACAAATAAATATGCGATAAGGATACGGACGGTAACACTGGAGAAACAAACATGATCGACAGCTCTAAAACCAACACTAACAAACGACATGACAAATGACATGCGAACAGAAAATAGTAGCGTTCTTCGCTGTGATACAAATAGTTTAGTCTCTGAACTTGAACTCATTTCATGGAGAACGGTAGTCTGCTAATATGATAGTTTATTTCAGTGTTCAATAAAGTTAATAATTAGTATTTTTTATTAATCATGATTAGCTAATATTGTAAGAACATAAATTCTTATTTATAATATAGCTTAAAAATGTTAAAACATCAAATTACAAAAACAAAGAAAGAAAATACTAATACAAAAATTTTAATAACAATCGGTACATACTTATACAATTTTATTAAAAGATGAATTTAAAAATTATTTTATTAATTGTTTTAATTGCAATTAATTGCTAAGGAACAGTTTTAATTCATTTTTTTAGTTTCTTTGCGCAATTTAAACTTCTTATTTCACGTGGTAACGAATTCCACATTCGTGAGGAGTTTACAAAAACTGGCGTTCAGATGTCGCACAACAAAAACGCGGGACCAAAACTTGAACGGAACGATTTGAGTTTAGGAATCTTATCTCATTATAAAGGTATTCAGGTTGTCGGGTTTGAAGAATATCAAAGAAAAAAGTAATAGTTCGATATTTGAGAAAATTTTCAAGAAATTGAATCACGTAATTGGATATTCGATCAAAACGTCTAACTCCATAAACGTAGCGAACAGCACAGTTAAATACAACACTAAGTTTTCTTTTGCTTTCGATGTCAAGTCTGCAGAAAATTTCGCAACCGTAAGTTAATAAAGGCAGAAACAACGTTTTTATTAAAAGAACTCTAATTTTTATTGGAATTAAATATTGAGATGGCCAAGGCATACGAAGGACACTATAACACTTTCCCACAGTTCTATTGATGTGGTCCTCCGAAGTCAGGGTCTTATTGAACAAAACACCGAGGTTTATAGCCTTGTCGACATACATGATGGCACTTTCTATCGAAGGCCTTAGAGAAATCGAGAAGAATTATAAAAGTTGTTGTCCATATCAACTGCTTTTCTGATATCCTCAGAAACACTTAACAAGGCAGTCAAGCAGCTATTTTTCTTTCGAAAGCCGGATTGTTTTGAGGTCAATAAGTCAAACCGTGTTAGAAACTCGTTTATTTGCTTTTGAAGTATTCTCTCAAAAACTTTCGACAAAAAAGCTGATAGGTCTAAGCTCATCTCCTTTGGAATTTTTTGGTATAGGAATAACCTTTGCTTTTTTCCATAGAGAAGGAAATTCACATGTTCTTAAAATGGAGTTAAAAATGTGTGTGATGAATGGTAGCAAGGTAGGAAGAAAAATTTTTAAGAACTTAGGGTGCATCATATCGAGTCCTACAGCGTTAGATTTTATCGAAAGAAGGGCCTCAAATACATCCTCCGGGCTAATGTGAAGAGAAGTCTGGAAAATGCGAGGTGCCTGTCGTGCTTGAGACGAAAGATAAGTTTAGGGCATTTATGTCAAGCATATCTGTAGATTTGTTATCGAATTTACCAATTCCTATGTTTTTCAGATTCTTCCAAATCTCTTTGCTTCCCAATGCGGCATTGAAACGTGTTGAATATGTTTTAATTAAATATCGCATTTTACTAATAGAATTTGAGCCATTTCCTACAAAAAAAAAATCCTTTCGTTCTATTTTTTTGGTTTAAAAAACTCATGTCGTCGAAATTCCATACGAATTCTCTCCATGTACCAACATTGCAACATCTACATTCCATGATAGAGCACACTAGCCACAAAGCACATAACAATCGTGTCCGTGTGCCATTATTTTGGTCCATTGCAAGGCCGTTTCTCTTGTAGGCAGACGTCATAAATGGCAAACCCATTTACCTTTCTATGAATATACAAACTCCATGCGGTGTTATATCCCTTGATATTTGACATTCTGATACACATTTTCGAAACGCCATTTGCCATCCACTAGCGCTGACAACGTTCGATGGCGTTTCGACCTTAGCTTCCAATTTCAATTTTTTGTTTTTCTTTTTGGTGTTATTCTGTTGTTTTTGATAAAGTGATTTGGCGTTGGTGGCAGAGTCGTTATACTGCGACAGACTCCTTAATTGTATATGCCCTTTAATGCGACACCGGTCGGTCGATGGTGGATGGAACACATTGCCAACAAAAAGCTGATGGCGTCAAATTTGAATTTAATCGCTCAAAGAGATTATTGATGAATTCCTGGATATAGCTAGTTTGGGAAGTGTCAAAAAGAAGAGCGACGAACGTTGATGAGGTTTTTCTTTAATCAATCTGCGAAAATGATGAAAAAGAACTTTTTTTTGCAGAAGAAGCAAGCAAAAAGTGAAATAAAACATGTTTTTGATGAGCTAGTGGGCGAGGAGAATGGCAAGTCTATCAAATCATAGTTTGGGATAAATTATTCAAAGTCGATTGGCAAACTGTTGGGTAGGACCCTTCTACATCCTTCGATCGCTTAAGCTCTAACTCTGACTTTGATTAATTATGAATTGACTTGCTCCAGATTTGTAAGTCTTTTGAAAATATTTTCTCCGAATAATTTACCTACCTTTTGGGAGCTTGATACATTTTTAAAAAGATTGACACCATTTTAAGCAAGCAAAATCGGATACCTACTTGTTTTTCCTTCTGTCCTTATAAGTGAATTTATGACTTATCGGTCTAATGACAAACAGCTTAAAGCAAGCTTATTGCGCTGTTATTAAACCCATAATCATCCTCTTTGCAGTGAATCATTGGTAACGTCAACCAAAATCCGAGTGTCCATGTTCAAAATGGGATTTGTATTGAGTAAATATGCTTTGATAAATTATTTCATACACTCACCCAGTCATTATCCCTTTTTCAAATGGCTAACAATGAACAGAACAGCAGCAATCTGGCGCTGACTATTTCGGGTCCGAACATCGAGGCGTTATTATGTCGATGTGGCGAAGCGTCATGTGGCAATTCATAATGCACACGCAATTAACAATTCTCCGCCAACAGTATATCGTTTGACTGACTTCGCGAATTTGTGTAATGTGCCATTTAGGGCGCTATTTCTTGTGAGGAGAATTTCATCGCAAACGGGAAATTGCTTCTGGGAAAGGGGTTGTGCCAGTGGCTGCAGACCCTGCCTTTTCAATTTCTGAATTTTTGAAAGAAGA
The DNA here is from genome assembly GCA_920937365.1 of Sphaerophoria rueppellii. Lineage (NCBI taxonomy): Eukaryota > Metazoa > Arthropoda > Insecta > Diptera > Syrphidae > Sphaerophoria > Sphaerophoria rueppellii. Next base: position 27,525,856 of record CAKKXW010000001.1, on the reverse strand, counting down.
TTGCTCTTGAAATTCACTTCTAACTAGCTTTTATTTGCTACGATTACGTTTAACAGGATATCCCTATCAAATCGATAACTACAGAACCTTCGAAACCGCTTGCAGTAATATCCTATGCTTAGAGAACAATCAGGCACTGAATGTTAGTCAAATAACAGTTGTCAAAGTTACACGTATTTTTTTGATTTGAAATGGTCTTATCGAAGTGGTAAGAAGCATTCTCAAAAAACAAACAGCTTTCCATGTTACTTAGAAATCAATAGAAAATTTTTCGTGGTAACAGCGAACAAAAATAGCAGCAAAACAAAATAACAAAACATAAATTGAATACAAAATTCTTTAGAAATAATTCAACTCTTACTACTCAATCGGATTTGTGTGAATTTCTACGAAAAAGAATCTACAATGAAACGAACAACAAATTTAAGATTCAATTTTAAACCTTAAATTCTTGCATTGGAGTTCAAAAGTTATTTTAATTTTGTATTGATTTAAGATTTCCTTCAATTCTTGAAAAAAATGTACTAAATCCTTTTTTCGATCAAGGAAATTCTTGAATGTCTTCACCTTTTCTAACCAGATTCGATTGTAATATGATGACAGAATGCTCTTACACCTTTGCAGGAGTGCAGCTGTGGGAATAGGGATAAAAGACAACAAGAATGGAAAAGAAAAGAAGCATTTGAATCTTATTTCGACTAAAGAAGATTGAAACGATGAGAAAATCAACATAAACATCAACAACTATCATGGCTGGCGGAAATGCAATTTATATTTGCATGACATGCATTATTCAAATGTTGAAAATGGAACTTTCAATTTTTATAAAGATCAAATAAAATGAAACGAAAATAAATGCAACAAACAGAAAGTGAATTTTGAAGTTTTTTGCTGTGGGCTAAGACGTATTATTTTGGCGAACGAAATGGAAATATTTTTAATAAGGTTTAAGTTTAGGTTTTTAGCATATTCGTTCATAGAATCTAGTTTGCGTTTTGCTGTTCGTCTGCGGGCACGCTCTCCTGCCACGATGAGCTGACCAATTAATTTTTATGTTTCGGCCGGAAGTAACAAACTTGAACCATAACCAATTCGCCTAATTAACATTGTTTTTCACTCAACTTGCAATTTACTGACTATGAGCGGGTAGTTTTTGTGTTTTTAGAATCTTTCAAAGTTTCACTTTGATTTTGGGCTTCGGACGGAAGTAATAAATTAAACGGAAATAATAACCAGTTTGATTCACAAAAGTTTTTAGTTAATCAACTTACAATTTACTGATGATGAATTGGGCAATTTTCTTAGAATCCTTATGCGCTTTACTTTCGTTTAAGGTCTCGGACGGAAGTAACAAATTTAAACTCCAACATCCACCAATATCACCGATAAAAATTGTTTGTTACTCAACTTACATTATACTATGAGTTGGCCGATTGAATTTTGAGAACATTTAGGCTCATAACTTTGATTTTGGGTCTCGGACGGAAGTAACAAACTTAAACATCAATTGCGCAAATAGTATTTTAGAAATTGGTAAAACATCGACGATTTTGTTCACTTTTATATACATACATTTTTGTTTTATGTAGACAAATCGTTCTACATAATTTTGTGTCTAGCCCAAAACAAACACCAACCTGAATCGTATTTTAAGGACATCGTCACTGTACAACGGTACATGGAACAATATGGTATAACGTCTTTTTATAGAAACACATTTGTCAAACAATTGGCAACAATAGCATTCAATATTCTGAATTCCTACTATTCAAATCTAATTGCTGTGTGACAGAGTCTTGGAAATTCGTAGTCCTTAAATTTGTAAGCTTGTTTCTAAATGTGCAAACTAAAGATGGAGAAGAACTTAATTGTACCCCGAGGGATGACAAGCTTAATGAATGGTTTCTTGTTCCCTTCTCAAAATAAAATATACACAGCGGCACAGCAACATGCCACTAGACAACAACTGAAAGATGTTCATTTATTGCCCCAGCAGCGCTGGTATCCTTTTTATTTTTATATTTTTTTATGCTTCTTCTTCTACCTATACTAAAGGGCATTAAAATGTGTCCCCTAGAATACCCAATTATTTTGCTATTGTAGACGTAGAGGCCAAGTTAAGAAAAGAACAAAATATATTTTACTACTTATACACAAAGGAACTTGTACACAATATACCTTTGTCGTTACACAAAACGGTTTAGGCTCCAATTTTCTAACTCTCACGTACGAGAACAACTGTAATATTGATTAGACGGCTTTTATGTTTGTGTATATTTGTTGTTTTGCCGTTTTTGGTATGACATCGAGGATGTGAAGGTTTTGTCCCTGAAATTCGGGTTCAACGTTTATGCGGAAAGTCACAATTAATCAAAAAAGGGTCTTACTCTGCCACCGTCACCGCTACTCAATTGTTAATTTATTACTCTTCCGTTCGTTTATTAATTAAGGTTTCGGTTTATGCTTTATAGGCCATAGGTGAACTTTAATTTATAAGTAGGCTATATCTTTCTTCCTTTTTGAAACAAAATCAATTACTTAAAAAGGCTCTGGCTCGGAAGAATGTGCCTATTAAACAGTTTATTCGCTTGGGTCGTCAAAGTTATTATAATCGTTACTGATGATATTCGTTCCAAAATTGTAAGAAAGATAAGCAGCCACTTTTCACAGACAGTCCATTTATTCAAATTTGTTCTGCAGCCCAAAGAGCCAGTTAAATTAAGTCTTTTCACCAAAGTAGCAAAAGATAAGAAAAAACTTTCCAAATCAATCACCTGAATCTCATTTTCATCTCTACCCAAACTAAATCAATTCGGGATTCGTCTTATTCGCAATCATTTCAATTTGCAAAACAGCAAATAGTTTCAATTGGAATTTTGTACCTTCGATTGCACCGCAGCGGTGTTTGGCATCAAAAGCAGGAAAAAAAAAACCAATCTAACCAAAAGAAAATTCCATACAACTAAAGCACAAAGTACTTTTTGCGTTCGAAGAAAAAATATCCCATCATCACTGAATCGATTTTCGATCAGAAAGATAAAGCCCTTGAGTCCTAGGTCAAGTCATCAGCTTTCGAGGAAAGCAATTTCACGTAAACCAACATCGGGTCAAACACTGTGAATCTAGATGTTGGTATTGAGTGGGTGGAGAGATATTTGCAACAGTTTTTTTTTTACATTTTATAGATCTAAGTTCAGAAAAATAAAAACAAAAAAATCAACACAATTGGAATTCATATCGCTGTTTAATGAAAAATGCTTGTCAGTCGTTTTTTTTTAATTCGGGTTTTTGGTTAATATAAATTTCTATTTTATTTAAAAACAAATTCTGTTTTCTTTATTTTTTGGAGTTTATTTACTACTTAAGAATCGTTTCATATATTTGTTGAAGGAAACGTTTGGCAACCACGTTACGGACCCCACGTTATTGGACACCAAGATCTTGTGATTTGAAACCCCTTCACTATTTTCAATTGGGATATGTGTAGTCGCTAGTCAATGCCCATAAGTTTGAAATGATTGACGACTTGGACAGAGACAAAAGGAAATCGGAAACTGACTTACGTTTTACTCTCTGGATACGCAAATTTTATTTTACCGTTACCTCGTGTATGTGAATAAATGACAAAAAACAGCAACAAAAATGAGGTGGCTTGCTCGAGTTATCTGCTATGGTATTGGTAAAAACACGCATACTCTTGCAGTACACTTGAATCATAGCTTGTAGGCATTGTCATTTTGATAGCTTGGTTTCCCATCTCCCTTTAAAACTCATCTGTGAACTTGGAGGAGAACATTTGCCGCGTAATTGCCGATGTATGGCCAAACATTTTGGAATAAGTCATCACAAATTTGATCTCCGGATTAGACCATTATCATGTCATGTATCAGAAGATTATCTTTCGAATTTAATGTCATGTCAATTTAATAAAAATCATCTTTGTGTTCTTCCATTTCTAAGTTCTATTACCTCAAAAAAAACAAAAAAAAACACGAACAAATTGAACGAAGAATTATTTTGCTTCGTTCTCCATGATTCTCATCGTTCCGGTTCTCCCAATTTTCAGATTTTAAAAGAGGATGTGGGATTATCCAGAGTTGAAGTAAGCTAGAAGATCAAAAAAAGGTAGAAACTTCGCTCTCCATGATTCTCATTAATTTGGGTGACATCAAACAGAACTGTTTTTTTCCTGCTGGTGCCGTGTTTTGCAGAAGGAAATATTTTGCTAAATTAACTTATTTTCCTCGTTTTTTCAATGCTACAATGGAAAGAGGCGAACAAAATTGTGAAATTATTCAAGTCATTCAGTTTTTTTTCTTTTAAATAGCTTGCAAACGTCTGCAATCATCATAGCTTAATTTGAAATTTCGAAAACTTTAAAATCTTTTGAGGAGGAAGTTTTGAAATACTGTAGCCTCCAATATGTACGAATTCAACATTGATTTTTTTTTTCTTGAATGCCTTGATTGAAATTTCATCTTCACACAAACATGTTTTCAAGCAGAACCACCATCACCGACAAATAATATGTACGTTGAACACATAGAAGCGTACAATATAGATTACATAGACTCCTTTGTTCCGCCTTAGTCTACATTCATTGCAATAAGCAGTATTGCATTCAATATAACAAAAGCCCACAATTGGTATTCCTAATCCAACTTCTTATTGTTATATGCTCACCTGCTCGTTTCTTAAACCTACAGTTAATCTAAAACGGACATTTACCATGATTGTGTTTGCACACATCTGTCTATAGAAATATTGGAAAGGAAGACGACATCAAAGGACATTTTTAAAATACGTTGACAAGTTTACTGAACGTAAAATACATTTGGTTTTAAGTATTGGCTCAGTTCAAAGCCTTGTGGTTGACAACCCTCATTTGATTAATGAATGTAAATGTTTGGCAATTGGAACTCCATTTTGGGTTATTAAATTCAGCTCGAAATTTGGGGAGCTAGTTTCAAATGTTTTAAAAACATCAAATTTATTCTTTAGGCCGTGTGCGAATCGGGTTAAAAAGTGGTTAAACTTGACGTTTGGCTAAATTTTGACACTTTGTTACGAATCTGAATTAAAAAAAAAAAAAATAAACGTAGAATGAAATTCTGAACACTACGGCGTATACGTATCCAAAATAATAAAAAGCATTATTTTCCTATAAATTGTATTAGTTAAAATAGAGAAAAAATTAAGAAGAAATAACAAATAAATAAAATAGAAAACAAAAGAAATAGTTGAAAAAGAGTAAGTTGCAAAATGTTTTCTGCGAACACCCGGTGTCATTCCGGAATTCGAACTTACACTTCATACACTTTGTGATAGAGAAAAAAAAAAGGTAAATTCGAAAGTTCGAACAGAATGTCTCTTATAATTCTAGAGGTTGGTAGCAATGTCCAACAAACATTTTTTTTTGCTTTTTGCTGAAAGCTCAAGCGTCGAGCAACTCTTTTCATTTTGGACGGTAAACCTACAAGTCACAGGCGCATCATATTACTTCTGATTTAGTGAGTTTCCAGTTTTTTGTATCTTATTTTATTTGTTTAACCCTTATTTGCTCGCTGTTAGAGAGCAACACACGTCTTTCAAGATCTGGTCCCACTCGAAACAGAAATCCAATTAGGAAGATCTTTGTCAGGAAGGGGGAGTTCACTGTGGTGGAGAAATCTATCAAGTTGGACGTATGTGTGTGGACCACGTGCTTGATTTGCGAGCATCATTAATAAAGAAAAATAAGAGAGCGCTTCTGGGATTGTGGTATTAACAGAGTGATCTCCATCTCGAAAGTGCAAAGAAGAACTGTTGAGATCCACGGCAACGGAGGATTTCCCTAATTAAAGAAAACACAATTCGGCTTCCCAGAGGCGTTCCACTTTCCATCCACGGCAATAACCTGCCTCTGCCAGTTTTCAACCTCAGTTGCTTTAAGAACAAGGACCTAAGAGGTCCGAAAGTGAAACCGCGGCGAGTGCAAGTTCACACACGTGGCAGATAGGGAGTAAGAATCAATCTCTGGCAAAGTGAAGAACTGGCGCAGTGGCATTGTGAGAAGCAGAAATTTTAAAGAAAAAAAAGAATAGCAATTAAACAAAAAAAAAAAGGTTTAAAGAGGTTCAAAAGTGAAGATTAAAGAGGGTTCATATTGGGAGAAATAATTATATCTATATAGAAAATACCTGAATTATAAAAAAAGAAAAAAGAAAAAAAGAAGAAAAATACAAGTGAAGTGTACGGTTGTGTTAAAAGCTCAAAAAAGGTAAATTTTAAATCAAAAAAAAAAAAAAAAACAAAAAAACAGTAAATGAAGGAGAAACAAAAGATCATTGTCTAACTGTGTTAGCCGTAGTTTTGCTTGCTTTGACGTCAATCAAAAAAGAGCGCATTGGAATATTGGAAGTTGTGCACAATGTCCCGTAAGTGGTAAGTCCGCAATATTTTTTTTCCTTTTTTGTTCGTAAAGCAAGACTATCGACACAATGACGATAGAGAATATCTATTGCAAATTTAAGTATTTAACTATGTATACATTTTCAATCACTCATATTACTGTAAGTTAACCTTACTGAACTACACTACCATACAACTCGAGAAAAAAAATATATAATAATAAGGGGAAGATTGCGAAGAAAACATGGTATTTTACTGTGATGTTAGAATAGAATTACTTACTTACTTGCTTAAGGTGGCGCTACAGTCCGTTGTGGACTTGGGCCTCAATCAACAGGCTCCGCCAGCTAGCTCGATCCTTGGCTAGTCGTCTCCAGTTTTGCACTCCGAGTTGATTGAGGTCCTCTTCCACTTGAGTGCGCCACCTGAGTCGCGGTCTTCCTCTCCTCCTACGTCCCTCGGGAATAGTGTCGAAGGCTTTCCGGGCCGGAGCATTGGTGTCCTTTCGCTCTAAATGACCGAGCCATCTGAGTCTCTGGACCTTGACCCTTCTGGCTAGGTCTATGTCGTTGTACAACCCGTAAAGTTCGCTGTTGTATC
>CAKKXW010000001.1:27492098-27506577 GCA_920937365.1 Sphaerophoria rueppellii | reverse complement strand
ATCGTATGTTCGTGAATTGGGCTGAGCAACAACTTGGAAATGATCCGGATTTTCATCGAAAAATCATCTTCAGCGATGAGGTTCATTTCATGCTGGATGGCTTCGTCAATAAGCGAAATATGCGTTATTGGTCAGGCAGCAATCCACATGTGCTTCACGAGGCACCATTACATCCCGAAAAAATCACTGTTTGGTGCGGTTTACATGCTGGTGGTGTCATTGGGCCGTTCTTCTTCCGTGATGATCAAAACCGGCACGTTACTGTGAACGGGAATCGCTACCGCACAGTGCTAACCGATTATTTTTGAAATGAATTGGATGGTATGGACTTGGACGATTTGTGGTTTCAACAGGACGGTGCCACATGTCACACAGCGGGCCAAACAATCGAATTATTGAGAACGAAGTTCGATGAGCGCATTATCTCCAGAAATGGACCTGTGAATTGGCCGCCTTGTTCATGCGATTTAACGTCGTTAGACTATTTCCTATGGGGCTACGTCAAATCTATGGTTTATGCCAACAAGCCAGCGATGATTGATGAACTTTGTACGAATATCGAACGTGAAATTGCAACAGTATCGGCCGATGTATGCTTGAAAAACGTCGAAAATTGGGTTCAGCGTCTGGACTTCTGCAAGCGTGCCCGTGGTGGCCATACAAAAGAAGTCGAGTTCCATACTTAATGGCATCAAATGTACTTCCACAGGAATAAAGAATTTCATTGATATCCAAAACCGTTTTTGTTTTATTCAAGAAAACTTTTGTAGCGTCTCTATTGAAAAACCCTGTATGAAGTGAACCCCATCATGAAGATTGGAAAGCCGCCACGTAGACTTGGCCACAAGTCATGCATGGCCAACATCAAGTGTGCAATTCATTACCATTACGATTAGAACTTTCTTTCCAACATTATCTCTCAGAAGAGAGAGAGAGGTTAGTGAGATCGAACTATGTAAGCTTCTAGCGTCAGTCGACTCTTAGACTTAAAACCGAGTAGAAATGTTCTTTCCAAGTTTTGGTTAAATAAAATACTTGTAAGGATAATTGAGTCTTCTTGTTTTATTAAATAAAGCTATAAAAGCTATAAAACTATATGAGGGTGTCAATGTCCATGAGGGCATTTTTTAGACAAGGATCTTGGCTCTTATGATTTGTTAGGGTATACATCAAACATATTGAGAATTGTGTCCAGTACCCGTATGCCCAGGGTATGTCGATCTCTAATAAATTGGCGCATGTATTTTCTAATTAGGGACACCAGATTTTCGATTATCCTAGTTTTTATAGTTTTCCCTTTATGTGGCCATTAAACCCCAACTCTGTACCAAATTTTAGCTTTCTGAGTTTATAGCAAGTACTAGTTCTATATTTATGATCATCAGTGAATGTCTTAAATGTGAAATTTTGCTTTCGCTTAGCCTCGGAACTAAATGATCTACGGACTTGAAATTTAAGATTTTAAGTAATTTTTTCTACACTATCATATTTGGTTGATGAAAGCTTAGAGCAAACTAAGTGTCATACCACTGGCTCATCACTTAGTTCTATGTTAGTTGTTAGAATACAAACACTAAGCCAAACAAACACTTACACAAGCGAAAAAATAAAATAAAAATAACATAGAAATTAGAAAATAGAAACACACAACATAAAACACTGGCTTTAAGTAGTAATTTTAAATGATTTTTACTAAGATAAGAATTAAATATGTCAGCTCATTCGTGTCATACATTCCGTATGATGCCTAGGTTCTTTAATTATGCCCCTATCACGAAAATTGTAAAATTGTTTACTGGATGGCCTTTCCAGTAAAGTATGGTATGGCAGTGTTTGCTTCGCGCTCGACTTGGCATCCCTCAATACATGCATTTCGTATATCGATAATGATCTATTCATGTTCTGTATTTGTTTGTCCGGCTCGAAGGACCAATTTATTAAATGCACCAATATTCATTACTTGGAGCAGCCAGCTGTCTAACCGTCATTATAATACCAGCTGTTGTCATTTTCATCATCTTTCAATAAAAAGATCAGGTGTTAATTTGACAAATCATGCTATCATCCACAGCAATTCCGCAACCAGCGACGCAACAATCAAACTTCTTTTGAAGACATCGATTTCTGTGCGTCTTCAATATGAGACAAACAACATGTTGTGACGACAACAATAATTACAAGCAACACTCTTGTGTTTCTACAAGTATACCTACTAGTATTTTCAAAGCTTAAAAGCTATTGATATTTCTTTTTCATCGTTTTTATGTACACGAATTGTGCATTTTTCTAGGTGAGCAATTTAAATAAAATGCTTTCACTCATCAATAAGGGGGTTGTTTCAATTCCTATTGAAAGATAATTAAGTATCAATGAAAGTTTTGACTTTAAAAAAGAAAAAAATAACATGAAAAACAATAATTTTAATGAGAAAGTTTTTATGAGCAACAATTAAAAATTAATCGACAAACAATAATAAGCTTTCAATATTCCACTGAATGGCGAGCTGCCAAGTTTTTTTTTTTATTTTAATCTTTAATGAATTTGAACAAAAAAAAAATCTTAAATGAATAATATTGTGTTACTCTTTTGATAAGTTGCGTACATAAATTAATTGAAATTTTTATAACAAACGTTTAAAGAAAATTATGCATTTATCAGATTTATTCATTCTGTAGATTTTCATATGTAGTTTACATAATATTGTTCATTTGTTTTTAACGGAAGCAGCAGAACATCATTGCAAATAGTGAAATGCTTAAAATATCCAATTAGGAGCAGACAGTTTGAAACAGAAACATACATCAATGAAAGTTCTGATAAACTTTTTTCGAGTGCCTGTCTGAAGGATTTTTAATTCGCAATAATTGGCTATGTCAATATTTCCATGAAGTTTCTGACGATTCAAAATCAGGCAATAATTTAAGCCTTAAGAAAGGTAAATTCTTGGTTGAAAACCTCAGTTTTTTTTTGCAATTTTATTATTTTGTTGAATAAGATATCGCACTTTCTAATTCATCAAAGAAAAATGACAAAATGATAAAAATGAAAAATGTAAATGTAACTCACCCAACACGAACACAATTCTATGTTTCTCTCCAAAATCCAATGATTGTTAATTTCTAAAACAACTAATGCATCATTCAAACGGCAAAACCAACACCGAAAACCAACGAACGCAACGATTTTGTAACATCTTTTAAATAAATCATTTGACCATTCGTTCTTGTGCAAAAAGGACAAATTTATCTATCCATTGGTTATGCTTGGCATTTATCACATTCCCACTCTTGTATATCGTTCTTGGCTGTTTGGCTTTTGGGTCACAAAACTCACTTCATATACATATAGAATCTAGTTTAGTGATAAAACTTTAACCATGTTTGTATAAATAATCACCACTTCCGACCGGTTTATGTTTGATGCCTCAATCAGCACACACGATATTGAGCCACCCAAAACCGCATATACTAACATACGGAATGTGTAGAGATGTAGGTATCGAACCTTTTGGCGGGGTTTGATTTAAATTTATTACCCTTTTCTGAATTCTAAGGACTGAGTAGTATTTTCTTCAAATTGCCAATCAGTTATCATGATTGAGCTGTTAGCAGTCTTTTTGTATATGAAGCTTAAGACTTAGTTTTTTTTTCCACTGCCTTGTCAGTATGGCACGAAAAAATAGAATCACCGGAAACAAAACCTACAGGCTGTGATTCTCGAGATATGAAAAGACATTTTTACATACGGTTTTTATTTTATAAATATGTGGGGACACAAATCATCAGAAGCATGAATTGATTAACGTCAGCACCTAGCAATTAAGCCTTATCTGACGTGTGACCACTCACACAGGTGTCGTTTATAAGTGTTGACATTCACCCTGATGATCCACCAGCTACAAAAGCACACCTCAACTTTCAAAAGAAAGAAGCGGGTACCCTGCAACCGGATTCACACCAGTACCAATTGAATTAGTGCCAGCCCTTATTCATCTTGGTTTGATTCTAGACTACTATTCAGGCAAAACACGGAACTGCACTCAACCCTCGTTTACCGAAAGAAGAGCCGTTGTCCGGTCACGAAAACTGCACTCAACCTTTAGTCACCGAAAGAAGAGCCGTAACCGCGATTTGCGAACAGCAGCTGAGGCCAAACTCAGACAACCACAACCCCCGCGAAGGTCCATCCCACTAGTGAGGTGGCAAATCCTCACTACCCGCGGTACCCAATTGCCCCTGGGTGAGGGGTTGGTTCGTTATACAGACGTTGTTTCATTTTTGTGATCTTTTGAGTTTTGCAGCTTTTCTCCAACTGGCGGATGAGGGGCACCGCTCACCCTCTGTCAAGTATATCCACATTGATTGAAGGGATGAACCAGCCAAACAAGGGACATACCCAACTGGGCGTATATTTTCATTAACGTCTATCCACTTTCGGTATTCGTTGATCGTTTTTCCTCATCTATACTAATATATAAAGTGAGACTTTTGTTTGTTTGTCGGTTGTATGTTTGTAGTCGATAAACTAACAAACAAACATAAATCTCACTTTATAAATGATGGACAGTTGCTCTTCTATGCACTGATTGTGCAGTAGGAGGTTCTGAAAATAAAAGAAATAATTATTAAGAGCAAAAAACATTGATTTCAATTTACTTACTCGGAAATTTTGTTTTTAAATTCAGGCAACTGACAGCCGACATCAGTTTTTTGAAATGTCTCTCCATTCTCATTTTATTTCATTTCATTTCCTATTCATTCTTTTGTTTTATATTTAAGGCTGAACTCCTACTTAAGCTTTTACACCAAGACAATGTTTACACGCGAATTCTTGGGTAAGATTTTCTGTACAAAAGAAAATTTTAACATCGATATAAAAAAAAAGCATAGATTTTAGTTTCCAATCTCTGTGCATGTACATTTCGCATTTTGAATATTAGGTACATACATTTCGGTCTCGGTCAAAATTAGGCCTGTGTCGTTCGGGATTGATTCGTTCATTTTCGGTCTCGGTCAAAACCAAAAGTAGAGTTAAGGACTGTTCATGGACAACTGGAAAATTTCAAAATGGGTTTTCGTATGGAAAATAGAAAGTTCTTGATGAAAAACTCGGAAACCTCATTGGTTTTTAACGGGAAAATTGCATGTAATTGCAGGTGCATTGGTTTTCAAATGGAAAACTGGAAAATTTCAAAATCGGTTTTCGAATTGAAAATAAAAAGATCTTTATGAAAAACTCGGAAACCTCATTGGTTTTTAACGGGAAAATTGCCTGTAATTGTAGGTGCATTGGTTTTCAAATGGAAAACTGGAGAATTGCAAAATCGGTTTTCAAATTGAAAATAAAAAGATCTTTATGAAAAACTCGGAAACCTCATTGGTTTTTAACGGGAAAGTTGCATGTAATTGCAGGTGCAGTGGTTTTCAAATAGAAAACTGGAAATTTTCTAAATCGGTTTTCGAATTGAAAATAAAAAGATCTTTATGAAAAACTCGGAAAACTCATTGGTTTTTAACGGGAAAATTGCATGTAATTGCAGGTGCATTGGTTTTCAAATGGAAAACTGGAAAATTTTAAAATCGGTTTTCGAATTGAAAATAAAAAAATCTTTATGAAAAACTCGAAAACCTCATTGTTTTTAATGGGAAAATTGCATGTATTTGTAGGTGCATTGGTTTTCAAATGGAAAACTGGAAATTTTCAAAATCGGTTTTCGAATTGAAAATAGAAAGTTCTTGATGAAAATCTCGGAAACCTCATTGCTTTTCATAGAAAAAATTATTAATTTTGTATTGAGAATTCGCAAAATTCAGCGAGAGCACGAAGATAATAATTATAATTCTAAGGTTGCTCTGAAAGGTGCGAGACAAGGGTCGCAGGGTCGGCTAGTTTAATATATCCTTAGATATACTATCTTTTTAAGGAACGCATCAATCTTCATTATACGTCCTGCTTCGTTCCGTCAATTCCATTAGACTAAAGCTGCCTACGTCCGCAGGTTCATGCCAATACATTGACAAGAACCTCCGAGAGGCACCACTTGAAGGTGTAGGTCAGCACGTTCACTTACTGGGGAATATGTACTCGGAAACATGTTTCCTTTCTAAATTTCCAGGTCCATGATTTTACCTCCACACAAATCATCAATCAAACCAAGAAAATGGCTTTCATTTTAAGTCTTTTAAAAAATGTGAAAATGCAAACCTCCTCCTCCATGGATGACCTTGAAACGCCACCTACGTTAAGTTCTCAGGCCATTAAGTCCTAAGCCGAAAACCCTATAACTTCCAAAAAGAGAAGCTGTCCGTAGCTTAGTGGTTAGGTGCGTTGGCTGCTAAGCAGAACGTCGTGGGTTCGAATCCTACTCAGGCCCAAAGTTTTAATTTCATCTTTCACGGACACTGCCTCTTGCGAAGAGCTGACAAAACTTCCAAGAGTATCATCATGTCATGAAAAAGTGCTTCTCAACTTTGCCATACGGAATCGGCGTAAAATTGTAGGCCCCCTCAATTCTTCACACGCACCTAGAGAATTGTTGAATGAGAGTAAGCCACTTAGGCCTTGGCTCTTCAAGAGCTGTCGCGCCACTCTATTTATATTTTTGTTTTAAATGTTTATGCTCCACCATAAAGTCCTATTCCAATGTTTACCGAACTTTCTGCAACATTGAGACATTTACGTCACTTGAACACCGGACTGACGTAATGTCTCATGCTTCACCCTCTTCTATCGTTATTTCAACGGTATATGCTCTAGAGAAATAGCCAACCGTAATACCCGCGCCTCCAGGAATGCGCATCAGTTCACCCTTGAGCCCAACTTCGGTCGTACGGTCATAATCAGAGAATCGTTCTTTAGCCGTACTACGCGGATGTGGAACCTTCTTTCACACTCTGTCTTCTCCAGTCATTGCAATGTGCAGGAATTCAAAGCCAATGTTAACCGACACCTCATCCTAAACCCTCTCCACCTATCCCATTTTCCCTAACGCTCGCACTGTGCTTAGGCATAAAAAGGGAATGAAAACCCCTTGAGTGCGTGCTTATTATTAAAAAAAAAATTGACTATGTCATAGAAATTGCTGGTATTGAAAACAATATCCCCCTTCTATGTGATTTCAATCTCCCAAACGTAGACTGGGTGTCTTCAGACGACGAGTCTTATCTTGAAGCCTCCGAAAGTTCATAGCAAAAGAAACTTCAATTTGTGGACAATACTATTAAAGCTGAATTAAAACAAGTAAGCTGTATAAAGGGCTTCATGAATCGCTTACTTGATGTATTGATGACCAAATGCTGCGAGCAGAGTAGTTGTTGAATCTTCCTCTGGTATAACTATAATATAGACCATGAGCGGTCATTTACTAGAAAATAGTAATTCCAACGAATGTTTGTACAAATATGACTTCCGCAGGGCAAATTTTCAACAGCTTTCGGGTAATAGTTTGAGAAATTTCGGTAAAGAAAATATACCGCTGTTAAATGACATCGACGCAATTATCTGTGTTTATTACTGTGTTTTAATGAGATCCATTAATGAAATAGTTCTCAAAACAAGAAGCTTTGTCCCTAATAACTTCAGTCATACTTGCTATAGGTAGAAGAATTGGAGAACCAATTTGTTTATACCTCTCTTGCCGAAGAGTATTAAGGATTTTCTTTTGATTTTAATAATGAACATCTCATAAATATGGTAAACTCACTGAAACAGGACCCAAACAGTTTTTTGGAATTTTGTCAATTCTAAAATGTTTGTCCTATATATGTATTATCTCGAACTGTAATTCTGAAATCTGTGATGCTTTTGCAAGTAATTTAAGTCAGTCTAAAATCGATACTCCCATTTCTGTGGATACTGACTTCTTTGGCTGTCTGTCAAACTGTCCCTAAGTAACTTTTCACAACGTTCTTATCGACTTAGACAGACTTGTAAATAGTATGTGCCTTCTTAATTGAGACTATTCTTCAGGCCCCGATGGTATTGCACCCGTTGTTTTAAAAAAATGTATGGCGGCCTTGGCCTTGCCTCTTCGTAATATTTTTGAATTTTTTAAATCAGGAAAATTCCCAAGCACGTCGAAAAATGCTTAGGTACATAACAACTGTTTTCAAAAAAGGAGACAAGTCCGATATTACAAATTATAGGCCTATATCTAAACTGTCTTGCATTCCAAAGCTTTTTGAGCAAGTTTTTGTAAGAAATTTAGCCTTCTACAACAAAAATATTATATGCTTCGACCACCATGGCTTTATGCAGAAAAGTTCTATTGTGACAAAGCTTCTCACATTTTTGCATAAATATTTAAATTCTGTAGAAAGTAGACAGGAAGTTGATAGTGTTTACACAGACTTTTCACGGCGTATGTTCAACTTTGGCATACTATTAAAATGTTTAAATTGAATTCATATGGTTTTCCTCCAGAATTCGTTAAATGGATTTCTTCTTAACTTGATGATAGATCTTACCAGGTAAAGTTCAGAAACTCTTACTCAAAACCTTTCATCGCCAAGTCGGGTGTACTACAAGGTACTCATCTAAAACCCCTGTTATTTATATGACCATTAAGTGTTCGAAATAGTAAAATTCTTATCTTCGCAGATTATATGAAGATCTTCAAAAATATTTCATTCAATGAAGATTGTGTTCAACTGAAAGATGATATTAATAAGTTTGTTGTGACAATTTCAAAAAAAAGCTTAATCCTTCATCATACGATTATGTTATCTCCCAAAACATCTTATCCTGTGTGTTTAATGTTAGGAACTTAGGTGTTCTTTTCACATCTTATTAAGGTTTTTCAGAACACATTTACAACATCATCAACAAAGCAAACTCAATGTTACGAATAGATCCAAAGAATTTCTTGGTGTTAACGTTTCCTATAGCTTGTGCAGTTTAGTCCGAACCCATCTCGAATTTGAATCACAAGTTTGGTCTACTCATTATTAAATACATATTGAGATACTTCGCCTTTAAAGGGCTCCAATGGAGACCCCAATAATATCGCTTCTTATGAGGATCGACTTGCATAACAAATAATGATATTGTTTTCCTTTATCAAATTTCTTCTCATGTCACCGATGCTCCAGATATTTTGAGTTCTATCCTCTTTAATTACCGAGGTGGAGATTATATTAGCGTTGTCATAAGTTGATTAAAGTCCCCCAACATAGAAATAACTACGGAATGCATGAGCCACTGACATGAATGAGTAAGCTTTTGAATACGCATGAAGAGTTATTTGACTTTAATATCAATAAAACAAGCTAAGATTAATTCATAAAACCAGTGTTCCAAGTTCTTAAATGTTTTTTGTATTTTTTGTCTCATTGTAATTTTATTTTTGTTATGTCGTAAAATTTAGCTTGCTATAAGCACTCTGTGTAGTGTCCGTAGCTTAGTGGCTAGGTGCGTTGGCTGCTAAGCAGAACGTCGTGGGTTCGAGTCCTACCTGGCCCCTAGTTTTTATTTCATCTTTCACAGACACTGCCTCTTACGAAGAACTGACAAAACTTCCAAGAGTATCATCTGTCATGAAAAAGTGCTTCTCAACTTTGCTTTTCGGAATCGGCGTTAAATTGTAGGTCCCCTCAATTATTCAAAGAAATGTTGATGAGAGTAAGCCACTTAGGCCTTGGCTATTCAAGAGCTGTCGCGCCAATCTATTTTTTTTTTTTTTTTTTCTAAGCACTCTTTGGTATTATCTGATAGTGTGAAAACTGCCTTGATGTGTCACTTGTAGGGCTTCACGATACGATACGATACCGATATTATTTGTTTGTATCGGTATCGTATCGAGTGACAAATTATTTTATCGCATCGTATCGGTATCGGCGATAATTTTAAGACAAATTTATCGTATCGTTATCGACTTCGATACGATACCGATACGATACTCGATAAAATATCGAAATTTAAAGAAAATGTGCATTACTATTAAAGCGAGGCAAAAAGTGAAACGCAAGCTATTCAAAACTAATTTTATTTGATTATAGACTATCCGAACCCGCAATTTTAAATCGACATTTGTTGAAAGCTCACAAAACCATAACCGTTTTAAGAGAAAAATATAGAACGGTGTACATTTTCGCGTTATCTGTTGTTATGGTTTCGGCTTGATACTCTACCCCCTTACAGACTTTATTTTTATAGGTGCATTTATATACCGGCTACTAACATGTCTCGAAAACAAATGACGCGTTTCGTTCCAGTATCGATGTTCATCGGGTTCTCACAAAAGACGATCGACAACAAAAGCAAATATGTGTATTACTGCAAGTAAACTACTATTAGTAAATGCCATTGAAAGAAAATTTGAATTTTGAGCACGCAGTGTCGAAAATAGAATTCTTTCAGTCGATACGATATATTCGATAATTATCGGCCAGTGCCTATCGGAGATACGATAATATCGACAATTTTATAAACATGTTTATCGTATCGATATCGGTATCGCAGGTACTGGATATCGTGTCGATTATCGTATCGACTTTCGATACGATACGATACGATACGATACCGATATTTTTATCGAATATCGTGAAGCCTTAGTCACTTGCTTTTGGAGTGGTCGAACCCAACAGAAAATTCAAGATTGCGTATATTATACTTGCCTAACCTCTAGTAACGATTTGAATGAAGAAATGAATTACCGTTTGGATAAGATTTTCTTAGAATTTTAACTTAATATTTTTTTTTAAATTGGGTAGTCAAAGAAGAAAGATAAATCATTAGACATTTTTTTAGTTGGAATCTCATCATACGGAATGATAATAATGCTTTAGTCAATTTTGTGTAACATCTTCTATTTTAACTGTCATTTAATTTTCTCAATGCACTAGCGCCAACAACAGATTGAATTCACAACACAAAATACAACCCCGTGATAATACTAGAGCTAGAGCAGTACATATATTGGGCTCAGAAATTTTTTTCTTAAATTGCGTCTTACATACTTCAAAGAAATCAACATTTTGGTTTTCGCAATATTTGTTTTATTAACTCAGACGTACAACAGGGCAGCCATTATGAGCCTATCCTTTTCACATATTTTATGAATGATCCAGATTCAACTGTTCAAAATGTATGTGTATGCAAACGAATAATAAACCTTACTAATTTATAAAATTTGAAAATGACTGTTCACTCCTTTCTTGATAGTGCTGTGGGGTTCCATTCGCCGTTTATGCTCTCCTCCGACCAAATCTTTCAAATGAACTGTTGCTTCAGACCTCGAAAGTCAAATATTCGCCCTATACGGCAGATCGATTAAGAGATCCACTAACTTCAAGTTGATACCTATCATCGACTTCAAGTTCGCGTATTGTCATACGGCAGGCAGGTTTAACTTCGAGGCTGTAATCCGATATAAATTCAGATTTCAGACAACCAAAACAGTGCTGAAATCAATTGAGTAATCACCCTTGCCAATCCCTGCTTCCTTGGAGTAAGAATGTAGTAAGGTAGTTAAATAGAATTTGAAATGCTGATTTTTACTAATCAACAAAATTTTAAATCGATTGGATACATGGATATGTTAACATTCTCCGAAACGATCCTGCAGCCAAATTTTTTACCAACATACATATAAGCCTATCTACAAATTAAAATTTAAGGCTACTTCTGTCATAATGTTTAAATATTTATTTTTATTCTTCAAAAGTAAAAACATTTACGATAACGTGGTTAATAATACAATAAAAGTATTCTAATTAGAGATTCATTGCAGTCAATTTATTCATGTACTATTAACCTAATTTTCGCAAAACAATGTTCAACTAAATTCAACCCGAACATTATTTCTAATAGCGTAATTTCATTGTTCATAATTTCCCCCCCCAAAAAAAACCAGCATTTAATTTGTTGTGAAAAATAATGATGATTGTTTTGGTTTTTTTTTTTTTTTCATTAAAATAAAATGTTCGTTATTGGCCTGATGTGATGATAGTGTTTAAATTTACAAAATTTAAAACATCTGAAAAAAAGAATTAAGGGAATACTCAATTGACTTACAATTTTCAAAATGGCAAATTAAGCTATCCGATGATTGGTTAGTTATTTTCTCTTCTTTGAAAACCAAATTTTGCACGTAATTGAAATAAATTAGCAATAGGACAATAGATTTCAACGATTATTCAAAGTCAAGAGCTTATTTTGATATAAATTCGCCAGTGAGTTGCCCCATAGCGTTAAATGTGTGTACTTTTTTATTCCATATTATAAGACCAATAGAAAATTTACGTAAACACTTTAAGCAGGTTGAAATTTGTACGATTGCAGGCAATGCGAAATTTTATTGACATCGTCAACGTTGTTTTCGAAAAACTAAATCCCCTGCAAAAAACTTGGTGACTTGGATAAATTCACAAATTTTATTTCATCGTAGCATTAGATAAAATAAGCATAGCAAATTAGTTCATAAAGCAAATAAGCCCGCAGGAAAAGAAGAACTATTTTCTATGTAAAACCACCCTGTTTGGGGCACTCAAATTTATAAGAATCATGGAAAGCTTAGGGTAGAAACCATTTCAATCTTCTTGCTAAATTTCAACTCTGAATCAGGCCTTATCTTCTTTTCAAAGCCGAAAAATTGGGAGACTCGAAACGATGAGAATCATGGAGAACGAAGCAAACAAATTTTTCCTTTTAAGAGAATAGCACTTTGAAATAAAACGAATGTGAAGTTTTTTTAATTGACATGAAATGTAATTTATTCGAAAGATAATCATCTGTGGTATTATAATTTTAATATGATTTCTGGCACATGACTGCAACGTCAATTTTCGATGATTTTATAAAAACCAGTGGCCGTAAATTATCTTGCAGAATTTTTTTGTCGATTTGGTCAATTCTCTCGGGATTACCAAACGTTTTATTTTTTTCAATAAATCAGCTGTGGAACATGTTGCGCTGTCTTGCTGAAGCACAGCTCCTGCACATCATGATTGTTCAATTCATGAACGAAAAAATCGAATTGCTGCTGCATACGACGAGAATCTTACTAGAACTCATTTATGGAACCTAGACTTGGCTGTTACTCTGAACTCTATGGTCGTGTTCGAGAGAAAAGACTTATGGAGAAAAGTTGTTTCCATCGGAGACATATTCTTGAACATATCTAATCTACCGATGAACCTTTAATGAAGCAAATAACCTCGATAGACGTCTCTGCTATAAAATATTTGATGTCTGCATTAGTCCAATTCTTTTTAACAAATCTTTTCTTATTTAATTTCCAAAACATCCCCCAACTCCGTGAAATATGTAACAAAAATTCATTTCAGAAATAAAATACCAGAAAACTACTAAGGGGACCAACCGAAGACCGCCTCGCAATCCAACAACATTATTGGGCCAATAACTTTGTTTAAACTACTGACACAATCGTCATAAAGTAAAAACTTCTTCCACGTGGGATTTGTCTCTCAAATGTTGTTTGCGTCACAAAAACAAAAAGAAACCACATATAATCAAAAACTACAACTTTACTCTAAAAAAAAAAAAAAAAGAAAGAAATTCTCTATCCAAGCAGAAGTTACTCAGTTTTCCAAAACTTTCTACTAAATGTCTCTCGCTGAATCTTAATCTCTTTTCGGAGTTTTCCAAGTGGAGAACGACATTCTTGCAGATTTTCCACTACGCATGCCTTAACAAAGTTCACCATTCCAATCAGTTTTGATGGAAAATGGAAGAATGCTGGAAACGTAACTTTTTTCTTACCAACTCTATGTCTGTTTTCAGAAAACCTTTTCCAATTAAACTAAAAAGGGTTTTCCTTAGGTCAGGTCAAAAACATGCGTTCTCTATCCCTTTGGGCATTGTTGTTCTATTTTAACCTCAAAAACAAAAATACCTTCGAACTATCACATTAGAGAGTGGAAACAATAAATAAGGATGACGGTATGGTGTCATTAGCATTGTTTTGGTGCTAGGGGTTTTCGGTGTCAGGATTTTTAGAGAAAGAAACTTCCTTCTTCCGGGTTTATATGACAGAAGTACAGTGGGCACCGAATCCATCCACCTCTCCTCATTTTTTATGGAATGGGAATAGGAAGTCAAGCGATGATGATGGTGATTTAGTTTAAGCAAAGGAGAGGTGTTAGGAGAGGTTATTTTTTTATGTTTTAGTATTCGTTTGCGATTTCTTTAACATCGTTCTTGAGAAGATAGTGCAGAACTCCACCGTCAACACCAGAGGCACTATCTTCCAAAAATCTGTTCAACTTCTCGCGTACGCCGATGATATTGATATAATGGGAAGAACACAGCGTGATGTCAATGGCGCCTTTGTGAGAATTGAGACAGAAGCGGCAAAAATGGGTTTAGCGGTAAATGAGGGAAAAACGAAGTATATGCTGTCTTCGAGGAAGGACACCCAACACCGACGGCTCGGGCAAAACGTCACAATAGACGCGTATAACTTCGAGGTAGTAGAGGAGTTTGTCTACCTAGGCTCCGCTATAAACACGGGCAATAACAC
>CAKKXW010000001.1:27455475-27481782 GCA_920937365.1 Sphaerophoria rueppellii | reverse complement strand
TATTTAAGAAGACCTGACTCTTGAAAATGGAACTTATCACAATTTTCGTATTTTGGGTTTCTTTTGCGTACTAAACATTCCTCCAATCAAAAGCAACAATGTTTTCGTTGGGAAGACTCCTTTTGGCCTTATTAAAATTTGTTCGGTCCTTTCGGACGTTACGGGTATAAGCTTCCTGGTTCAAACTCGTACTGGTCTTTAGTTCGAGGCGAAATGCCTAGCAGAAAGAGCCTTCGCGAGAGCTAACAACTGGAGTATCAATAAGTGTAGGGACCGAGGAAAAGAAAAATTCTTCATATTTTTTTACAAATGACCAACAATTCTTACTGCCTCTGCCTTGATTTCTGGTCATGCTCAAACTTGGTCCTTCGAATATGGGCATTGCAGGCTTTCCTGGCTTGTTTAAAATTATTCCGGTTTTCCTCAGAAGGGTTGCTTTTGTAACAACGAAAACTAACCTCCTTACAAATCATGCGTTTTCTTTGGGTTTTATGCTTTTAACACTATTCAAGGTAAAAGTTCTCAGTCCAGAAGAATTTATTAAACTTATAATCATATCCGAACTGGAGTACACGTCACTATCGAGGAAGCATAGTGACCAGTAAAAGATCATAAAAAATAATATTGAGACAGTCCCAGTTTCTCGTACTGCCAAACGGTTCCTTAGGAGCTCTTCCTTTAACTGGAAGTTTTTGACACGAGCAATTAGCAGACATGACACAATGATATCGGCCTAGAGGCGATTATACACTAATTGTATACTTATCAGGGTGATAGGTAAGAAACAAGTCAAGAGTGTTTTCTGTTTGACCGTCAACGTCCAGTATTCGAGTGGGCAAAAATCTCGGCACACACACCTTCGGGTGTTGTCTTGCTCGAATGGAGAAGCCAGGAAGATTTTTGTACATTGAAATCACCCTTCTGTCTTCTATAGTTAATTTACCGCAAAAGATATTCCGGGACGCGTCCTTTTCGCTTATATGAGCTAGGTGTCAAGTCCATCGGAGTCTACCAAGCTTAATTTCTGCCATCAAATATCTATTTGGAGGTAGATTTAATAGAGCTTATATGCTTGTATCGTCCTTTCTCACAAACAGGACAAACTGTTCTCCTTCAGACTTTTCTTTCGAATGCGGCTTGTAGCTCCAAGTTCTGAATACAATAAGTCTCGGATTCGTTAGTGGTACTGGTGAGACTATCGATGTTTTGCATCAAATGAGCCTAATTTTTGTTGAGCAACCCGCGGTTTTCTTCTTCTACACTGTTATTATCAGTTGCTTCTACTGATACAAGATAATTGAAGGATCGTACTACTCCGAACTTTTGCTCCCTTACCTTAATAGTTGTTCTTCTTCTTGAAATGTTTGTCATAGTCAGCCAACAAAGTCCCTCGTGGCTTTGTGAAGTTCTACCCTCACCTAGGTTTTGAAAAATTTGCCTTATATATTTGACTGAAATCTTAATTTTTCTGAATGACTAAGACGTATTATCTGTTCCCAACCATTGGCCTCAATTGCCAATGCTGTTATGTGCTTGTAGTTCGTTACATTCATGTGAGAAGTATTGTATCTCATCTAATGTCAATTTCTATGTCAAATATTTGAAATGTGAAAGGAGACTGCATGGTAATTGAAGAAGCGTAAACCTTTTAAACTTAAAGTGCTCTGCCACATATTGATTAGTTTCCTATCTTAAATATCAAACAGTTTTTCCACTTTCGAATTTCTTGAAATTATTCAACCAATCAGCAAGTCTTCAATTCTTGTGTTTAAAAACAGCTGTCATTCCCACAACAAAATGTATACACCTCAAAAATTACCCAGCTCTCATACAAGACACAAATAAGAGTTGGAGTTGAAAAGCACAATGTTTCTCCAGCTCCAGCCGAAAAGGCAACAGTTCCTTTAACTTTCAATAAATATCTCCAAGTTACTGATTATATTTTTTATGCAGTAAATCTCTGGCTTAACGTCAATTTTCCTTTCAAAAGCACTTAACGAAAAACGTAGGAGGCGTTCGCATTATTTCGAGTGTGAGGTAAAGAGACGGAGCACGAAGGCCGACTGTTTGTGGTGATTTTCTTCATTCAATGGTTAAATTATTGATTAGGAGGTGGAGCGTTAAAAGGAGACAAGACAAAACCAAAATTTTCGGTTAGCACAAAAGTCGTTTAACAAAAACACGTGCCACCTTGGTCGGGTAAATAATTTCAACAATAGGCCTAGGTATGTTCATCAGGTGTTGTTCATCTCTGTAATTACAAGAAGTTGTGGCTCCCTCGATGTGATATGGGTTCATCAAAGTTTTCCTTATTTTTTTGTTGTTGTTTGTTTGGTTCCTAGTCGATGAAGGTGGGTTAGTTGATTCGGAAATGAAGGAATAAGTAGATTTCTATAGATAGATGTTCGAGCGTGAGCGGAATGAATGTGTGCGTGTATATGCTTTATGTGTGCCTAGCCTATATGGAATTGGAAGTTTGACTTTTGAGAAGTAAGTATTGATGGTATTGGATGAATAATAGATTCGGGATTGTTAACTGATAAATTTAGTATAATTATGCTGTTGTGGTAATACTGCATACATTTCTGAAAGAACGTATGAAGCATTCTACCAAAAACGTTTCATAAGATTTCAAGTTAACCCTCTAAATTCAAATACATTGGGTTTCAATTTTTACCTAAGCCGTGACCTAGGGCATAGAACTTTGTCAAGAAATTGGCCGTAATTTTTATCAAATGTTCAACCGTAATGTCACAAGTTCAAAAAGAGTTCTTAAAGTCCCTCAACAGTATGCTAGCTTTGGTCTTCTCTCTCCTCCGAACTTCCAGTTCAAAATACGGCGACTTTTTATCTGTTTGTTCTGTCAAGTCACCTCATCGTCTTGTTTATTTTATAACAAGGTTAAATTGTATTTTGGGGTTTCTCGTATAGGTGGATTTTCCTTTTGGTTTCTTTTATGTGTGTGTGTGTTTGTTTCCTTGTTTCAAAGGAAATTAATTTACTTTGACGAAAACATGCTCGGCTCGACCCACATTTAAAACAAAAATGTTCGTGCAATGAATTAAACAGGATATCGTGACTTCTTGGCTCTAGCCATGTAGATAATTGCGCGTTATTTATTTTTTGTCCGTTCTTTTCACAAAGAATTACAAAATAAATCAAGAAAAAACACACATACAGCCACACACAGGATATATATGGATTTAAAATTAGATATCAGTTAATTGGGGCAACGCGTAGAATTTTAATTTTTTTTGCTTTTTGCTTCGGTATTTGCGATAAAATTGACTTGTGTTTCGGAATAATTAATCTTGGTTATTTGAATAAATCAAAAAGGCTGTTTATTCAATTTTACAAATTTGTAGAAAGATTTAATCGCTATGTGAAGCAGACGCGGGATTGGAATAAATACATGCAAAGCTTGTCCTTTTTGAGTTATCTTCTCGAATGTATCTTCTTTGGGTTGTCGAGATAAGTGAAATTTCTTTTTAGCTGATAGCATTTAGATTCGTTTTATTAAAGGGGATAACATTTTCAAAGCCAACATCTTCATAAACAACTTTTGAGGGGGATAGTAAAAGGTTTTTCATTAAGAGTGGACATAACAATTGTACATGAGACATCATTGAGAGCCCTATCAATGGCATTACGTGTGATATATGGCAGCGTACACATTGCCGCTGCTTTCCTGGATGGTGCGCATTTGAAAGGTCCAGTTTTTAATGACTTTGGCCCACAAATCATGCTGAATTTGACCAATATGGTATGGATTATGTTGTCTTTGAGGGCCGTGGAAGCGCCATCCATTCAAAACCACAGGCCACAGGAAGTTGGTGTTCATCGACCTTTAGCGATCGCCGTTGACGCTGATGGCTGCAATAGCATAACTTTCGATAAAGTACGGGTCGATGATGCAATGGCACCTCGTGAATCTCTTGTACATTGAAGTCGCCCTAAATCCGGCAAATTTGCTTATTCACATAGGTACCCATACCCATATATGATTCGAAAAAAGCCTTACTGTAGATTATCAACATACAGAACAAAGCACAAAATCTGCGTTTCGGGTTAGAACTTATGTGCATGGCATAATGTTTGGAAAAAGTTCATTTCCTGTGACTGAATGCATGCGAAAAAGTGTTATTTCGAATTAAACAAAGAAAATAGCAAAAACAGGTGGTCATTCCTTGTCTCCAACTACCAGATTGTATCGGATTATCCATTTTGAGGTTTCAAACGAATAGAGCTAGAATTCGACATCTGTCAAATAAAGTTGTTAAACCAATTTTTGTTTTTAATGTTGAAAGTATGACATTTACGAAAATGGAGCGCTTAAATATCGCACAATTCATAAAAATTGGTAAAATCTACTACAAAAATGGTATTGTACCACAGGCACATATCGTGGAGATTATGGTTTACATAATCGTCCAACTACGCAAGCAATTGGCAAAATTATGAAGAAATGTGAAGGGATTGGATTGGTTACAGATATTGTAAGGCCTGTGCATCATCGTTTCGCTCGTTCCACTGAAAATATCGCGAAAAATAGAAATTAGGACTGTTCGCTACACTATTTTTCATTTGGATCTACACCTAGGTTAGGTTCCATACATATTTATTTATTTATCCGGTTCAAGTGATTGGGTTGTGTTTTTTAAAAGAATTCAATCAATATGCCACCAAGGAAGAACAAAGTTCAAAAGGAAGAAGTCCAGGCAGAGGCATATTAACCTTAAGGCAAAGTAGGCATGTGCCTAGTGGCGCTAGGGTACAAAGGGCGCAGTGATTTGATGAAGTGGCTCATAATGCTAGTCCATACGTGGTTGTTAAGGAAGAAAGCTTATGACCTCGCACCGCACGTACCACTTATGTTGAGATAAAAATCGGTTCTGAGCAATTCCACTTACAGATTCAACTCGGTTAGCAAACTCAGTTCGGTAATTCGACTTGACAACTTGGTTCACCAACTCTTAAAAACCATGCGGTATTTCTAATATAGGGGCCCCGATGAGATGCATACCTACGGCGCTCTCAACGCTTAATCCGCCACTGAGTCCAGGTATCTCTGGGACCTCAAGTGCGCGATGGTGAGCTCGTTTTGGTGTTGCTCACATCTATGCCAGTTTCAACGATACATTCGTTCATGTTACTGATTTGTCGGGTCGTGAAACCATTGCTCGTGTAACCGGAGGCATGAAGGTTTAAGTGAAGCTTCACCCTACGCTGCTATGTTGGCCGCTCAAGATGTTGCTGAAAAGTGCAAGACTCTTGGAATCCCTGCACATCAAGCTCCGTGCCATCGGTGGCAACAAGACAAAGACCCCAGGACCCGGTGCCCAATCAGCACTCCGTGCTTTGGCTCGTTCGTTAATGAAGATTGGCCGTATCGAGGATGTGACACCAATCCCATCCGATTCCACACGAAGGAAGGGAGGTCGTCGTATTCGCCGTTTGTAGATTGATAATTTTCTGCCGGATTTGTTTGGAATAAGACTATTCCATACAAATTGTGACAAAACCGATTTTTTATTAATATAATTTCAGCTCGCACAACAACTGAAGCCAGCTGACCATTCACAACGTCACAGATACGTCGAATGAGTGCTTGAACAACAAGCGGTGCACAGAAATTTTTCGGTGGGTATGTTAATAAACAAAACTGTCGTATTAAGGGTTCTATTCATCTACAGATTTTTTTTGCCTGCTATTGAAGAATACGACTTGGAGAATATGTGCGTTTCAACAAGACGGTGTCACATGCCACACAATTCAAGCAAATATAGCCTCATTGCAGGAAGCATTTCCTGGCTGCATAATTTCTCGTCGTGGCAATATCAACTGGCCACCAAGATTATGCGATTTGACACCGCTGGACTTTTTATTGTGGTGCTACGCCAAGGACCGTGTGTATGGAGATAACTCTTGACCACTTAAAAACAACATTTGTCAAGTTATGACTGAGATGCCGCCCAATGTGTGTCAAAAAGTGGTCGAAAATTACCTCAAAAGAATCGCTGTTTCCAACAATTCATTTAAATGATGTAGTAATTCACACATAATGTCAATTTTCAAATTTAATAATAAAAAAGAAATATCATGATAGAAAATATTTTATATGTGTTTTATTAACCATCCCCAGAAGACGCAAGATTCAGAAACGAGCGCTACATTATTCGCGACTTGCAGTTCGCCAACAACACTCCTCACTACATTGCTAAAGTTCCAGTCAGAATAGTCACCTTGTTACGGTAAGGTATTATTATTTTCTTTTCTTTCTTCCAGGAAGTTCGGATAAGCTGAGAATAGAGATTAGCATAAGGTTCGAAACTCGAACCTTCCCTTTACAGCTAATGAAGTCGGAGCTGGTGCCCTTACGAAAACCGGGTTTCAACCGCAGTCAGGCGATTTAAATCGGCAGCAGTATGCAGAAACCTAATTCTAGAGTTTTCAAAAAGGCCAAACATCTCGAATTCAACTTCAACAAGCTGTTTCGGTTCAACCCGCATTCAAGGCAGTGTGCAGTATGGCATTCCAAAGCATTAATTCTCTTGGAGAAGAAGACTAAAGTATGTTTACCGCTAAATTACAAGTAGCTTCTTGGGCCAATCATAAGCCATTGTGGTTAACCATATCAAAGACAGCAATGCAGAAAATTAAACTTATACTTGAATGCCCTTGATATAGGCAGAGGTTCAGATTCAGAGGCACAAGTACTTCAGCAATAAGCGTCTCTAAGCGGAAGCCCGAACCAAGACACTGGAAATATTTCTTGCTGACACTGCTAGGAGGATGGTTGCAATTGTTGTCAATCACCCTTATCCGCTGGTGAGAACGAAAACAAAACTGGAACGCTATCCCGAGCTAAGGGACCCTAGTGCCATGGATATCACAGTTTCCTTTTATGCTGGCCTAGCAGATAAAATTCAAAAACTAACCGAAATCAACCCAGAAATAGACCACCAGAGCAGAATGACTTTTTTTCGTAATTTGTTTTTATCAACACACGTTCACCTGCACCACATGAGTTCCAACGCCATTCTTATCCCATGATGGATAGAAAGTTGATTCGTAAACTTTAATTCCAATTTTACATTTTGGATTGGACAGTAACGAATAAAGAACAACTCTTTTGAATAACGTTTGCTAACTCGAAAGGTGCTGCCCTAAGGAAAAATCGACTTGAAGCGGTCTTCCTCATAACTGTGCAAAAAATAACAAAGTAAAAGGGTGTTTCCATTTCATCGAGATATGGTGCAATTCTGTGTACACAAATGTACTTAGAATTTAAAGAACTATAGATGTTAAGAAAGCTCAACATTGCATATCAAACAAGAGTCAAATAGCCGGTTTCAAATTATCGATGCATTTATTTTGTATGGCACCCTGTTCTTGTATTTAACTTCTGTAGTGGTTGAATTTGATTCTCTCAAAATATTTTCCTTGGACTCGTTACAATTTTCGGTTGATGTTAATTCTTTTTTTGAATAATTGAAAAAGTTAGTGGCCCTGTTCACTTTAACTTCTTGTTTTTTTTTTATTTAACTTTTTTTCGAATTGTTCATCAAACTAATCTTGTATACGTGCATAGTTGTAGTATCATTTTAACTAGATTTTTTGACGATAGAAAAGAAATTCTGTTTTCAGATTTTATTTTGGCATATGCAAATGTATAAGTCCTTTTTTCATTTAAGTCGAAGTTTAAACAAAAGAGGGGACTGTACGTTAATTAGAGAAAGTCCCACATAAATGTACAAGGACAAAAACGAAAACTCTTATTTTGATATAGTCTTGTAACCGTAACAAGTTAATATTAAATTTTTGTAATTTTGTTCATTAAACAAAGTTTTGGTGTTTGAAATTGACAATTTAGGAGGACATTGGTTTGAATTTCGGGGTACCATCGTAACACACAACCCAATTCACTCAGTCAACTTCAAACAAATGATACATTTACAACCCCACTAATGGTAGTGCATATTTAAAAATATGTAAGTGAAGTGAATACGTTTTCTGTTTTCACACATCTTTTTTCGAAGTCTGTTTTGTTGATAAACAAAAACCTTTACCATTCTCTTTCATCTTTCAAGCAAGAAAAAAAAATGGAAAGAGAGATAGACATAGTGAGAACACAAACAACACCCCCACAACCTCAACAGGTACTAGGACTATTTTAGAGTGTCAAAATCTGTATTTTTATCTTAATCACCACGCAAATGTTGAAAAGGCCCAAAAAATTACCATAATGTCCTTGCTAAACTTTTTTCTCTTGCTCCTTATTTTACTTTTTTTTCGTCATTAACAAACAATTCGAGCGAGTCACTTTGCCCATTAGACGGTTACACTATGTAACCTGCTTTACTTTCTTCCTTCATGGTCGGGGTATACGAAATGTGTTAAGGACTAGAAAGCCACAGACTCTCTTTTTTAAAAAAAAGGAAAGAAAATGAAATTTAAAGAAGAAGAAGAAAACACCTTCACAACCGCAAAAGGGGACAAACTGAAAGGTATTTACATCAACACGCAAGGAACTCAGGACAGTTGCCTGGTTGTTGGGTCTGCTTTATCCATTATCAAACTAGCTATGTTTTTTGTTGTTGTGACCTTGAGATGCATTTTGATAATGTTAGGAACTGTATAATTAAATACATATTTAAAGGGTTTTTTTTTGAAATTTTGTTCCATAGCCGGGTTTCAGCACCCATGTTCAGAAGATTAGATGGAAATTCGATTTGGACTGTAATCGAAAATTTACCATGCTCCATGCGGCCTTAAGAGCGATACTGACCTTGTCAGAAGAGTCAGGCTCAAACAATAAAGAAGACTCGATCATGTAGAGCGAATGAACCATAAAGTGCTTTCGCCTGAAAATATAGCGCCTTCGAAACGAATCCAAAGGATGGCGTAGCCAAAAATCCGCTTTTTATGAATGTCTTATTCCTCGGTTGGAGCAAACCTTCAGTGACCCAGAATGATTATATTAATGGACATGAACTGCACTTGCTGTAGTTGTCGAAGTTTGTCTACAAGAATTGTGTCAGCTCTCATCCTCTTGTTGCAGCGAAAATCAAATCTCTACTGGGGCTGCAGTTCCTTCGAATCGAATAACTTCTCTCATGATGTATGTTTATTTCACCTTGACGCCTTCTCGCAAATCATATTTCCATATATTCACCTTTAAGCATAAACCTCGGCAAATACAAAACCAGAACCTGATATAAATTTATCATATCGAGTTTTCTGCATGCACAACGACTGCATATATTATTTTTCTATACCCTTGGGTATGCTATTATTTTTTTTTTGTTTTGCATGCACTTGTCTTTTGTTATGCATGAGCTTGAGCAATGAGTTTTGTATTACGGTTTTTCATAGTTCCGGTAAATTCAGGTTGAAGTGTTGAGGACACAAAATATAGCACGGAAAGTATTTTGCAATGTTTAACCCCTACGGCTGGTCTTTTGGTGTATTATGCTGACAAGGTTCGTTCAATGCAGTGTACGCACTTTTTTTGATGCAGTGTGAAAGAACGACTGTTTATATCGCTGATATGAAGGTGTGAAAGTCAAGGACTGTGAAAAGGCTTGAAAAGAATGGTTGGGAATAAAAACTGCAATGGAAAATTTCACAAAGGGTTCGTAGGAGACAAAACGAAATTGCTGAACTGAAGTGTTTTTGTTTCGGTTTTTGTTTTTAATTTATCTTTTTCAAAGTGTTAGTGTCGACAATTAAAAGTTTAATTTATATTATTACTCTGATGAAGTAACAGTTGAGTATCATTTATGCAGTTAATTAATTCCAGTTAATTCATAATTTATTGTGGGTTATTCAAAATGCCTGCTAGAACAATAATTACTGACTTTTACGTTCATCAATTGAAAAACCATGGCGTGCATAAGCTGTGGTTTCAACATGAAGACTGTGCAACAATGTCCCACAACTCGTGCCTTAATTGATTTATTGAAGGAAACGCTTGGTAACCGCATATTCTCCAATTGGAATTGGCTTCCAAAGTCGTGCGATTTAATGCCACTTGACTTTTTTCGGTGGGAAACAAGTCGTAAGTCGCCGCCGACAAGACCAAAAACGCTGACTGCTTGGAGGACTATACATTCGCCGAATAGGTAAAGTTAATTTCATGTCAATATAAAAAAATATCTTTGTTGTATTTAGTTTTAAAGTTTGCTAAAAAAAAGAATTATTTTGCTTCGTTCTCCATGATTCTCATACTTTAAAGGCTCCCAATTTCAAGTTTTAAAAGAGGATTTGGTATAATCTAGAGTTATTACTTGCTTAGAAGATCGAAAAAGGAAGAAAATTTCGTTCTCCATGATTCTCATGCAATTGGGTGACTTAAAACTTGACTGTTTCATAAAGAAAATGTTTTTTTTTTTTCCTGTGATCTAGTGTTTAAAAGATAATAGTTACGCTAGAAAAAGAAAATAAGAATTCCGTTCGTAAAAGTTCAATCCAAGCCTTCCCTTTCTTACTATTCTTACAATTAACAATTGTGTCAGTTTAAAAGTTCAAAATAAATTTCCATTGTCATTTCAAGCACACCCTAACGTTTAGAATTGAATCACGTTATATAAATTCTCCGCAATTACCACCACTTTTCCCCAAACACAAAATTATTACAAGCAACAGCCATAATTCGACATTACCTCGTTCAAATGAGGACATCATAAATAGCCTTCAGCTTAAAGTGTCCTCTTCTAGGCAATAATGTCCTAAAATTAAGAGACGCCGATGGCCGTTAGAAGTGTGATTTATATTTGCACCAACATTACTAGAGGTCATTCAACCAGCTCTCCAGTACTCCTTCCCTATAGTCCTACCAGCCTCAAGTAAACCAATGAATTAACTACTTGTAAAAAAAGTTCACATGATCTACACAAGGACCCCCCCTCTCCCATTACTAAAAGCATCCTATAACTTTAAGAGCGACAGGTGTGTTTTAAGAATGAAAAATTTACTTTTTTCCCTTCGCAAGTGTAACAAAAAAGTCATTACTCGATTCTGCGCTCAACCTTCACGGATAAACTGGTAAGCTTTATCCGTTGCATAGTTCAGTGGAGTATGATTTTTTGTCTGTCTGGAGAAAAAGCTTGGAATCGTATGTTTATTTGGAAACAGAAATAAAAACAACAGTTCTACCTCAATAAATACAAGAAAAACAGGAAGTTAAAAAAAAATGTCAAAAGTACAAAAAAATACACTTAGAAAACTTTGAAAACGATGCAATGGATGCGTTCGACTGTTTTAATATTTCCAGCAACAAAATGACAAAAAGAAAGTAGAAAGAGGACAATCCAAATATATCGACTTAACTCAGACATAAAACCAATGCGACAGGATTACAGAGGAAATAAATTCGCTATCTGTGACTCTGAGAACCAAGTAGCAATGTTGGTATTGTTTTGGTTTTAAATTTTTATTTCCACACAACGATTAACGATTTTTGCCCTCTACGAAATTGTTATAGTCGAATAAATTTACGAGCAACACAATACACACTAAAAGCTTTTGGTGAATAAGTTAGTAACGAGCGATGGAAATACATACATACTTACAACAGTTTGGAGTTTTTCGTTGGTTATTTTGGATTAAAGGGACAATGCTCAAAGTGTGAGCCATGAATATATTTTTTGCTGGTAGAAACTACAAAATTTTTGAGTATGGTAATCAGGTCGTGCGTCGGTTCGAGTCCTTTATTTTATCTTTCACGGGTACTGCCTCTATGCTCAGAAGTGACAAAACTTCCTATTAATCTGTCATGAAAAAGTACTTCTCAACTTTGCGTTTCGGAATCGGCATTAAATTGTAGATCCCCTCAATTCTTCATACGCACTCAGAGAATTGTTAATAAGAGTAAGCCTCTTAGGCTCTTCAACATCACATCACTCTATCTATCTATCTAATCAGCTTGAAACGAATTTTAATGATTCGACCAATATGGTGAGGGGGCTAGTCTTCCTATCATGAGGAAGATGCCTAAAGAGAACTTGTAGAAAAGACCGTAAATGCCCCCAACGCTTAGGACAGCCTTGATAGACCTGGATTGTCCATATCTCAAGCATTCTTTAAGATTTAAAAAGCTAATCCTTAACTCACTGTGTTTATTCGGAAGCAAACATAAAAAGATTTTCTAAAAAGTAGTACGTTACATAGACAAAATTGAGCCAAGAATTATCGTTCTCCGTGATTTTCGCAAGTCTTTAAATTTTTCTGAATTTAAAAAAAAAAAAAAAACAAACAAACAAAGCCAGTATAAATTGGATCCAGCTATCTTGCTATGATAGATAGTCAACAGCCAAGCTTTGATCTACAAACTGGCATCGCTTGGAGTATCCAGAAAGTTCTTGGCAGTTTATGCGAAATTATTATCTTCCTCAAGTGCAACCGTGTGGGATGGATCCAAGCTGTCTGAATGGTTCCCAACTTCTGCAGGTGTTCCTCAGGGTTGCATTCTAAGCCCTATTTTCTTCGCTCTATACATTGACTCCATTTCTGAAATTCTTCCAGGCGGCGTTAGCTTCGCTGGTCAGCAAATAAAGGTACTGCTTTATGCTGATGACTTGGTGTTGCTGGCAGGGAATCCTTCAACTCTACAATTGCAAATAAACAAACTTCAGGCTTTCTGTGAGACATGGGATCTACATATCAACGTCATGAAAACAAGAGTTATGGTTTTTGAGAATCGAAGGAGTAGACGGGTGGAGACTTGGCGACTCAATAACCAGTCGATAGAAGTAGTTCCTGAGTTGAAGTACCTTGGCGTACTGTTGTCTAGCAACTTAAACTTTCGAAATCATGTGAAAGAAAAAAGTAGAGAAGCAAAGCTGGCACTTAACATAATGTGGCCAAAATTCTTCGCAAATCAAAACATTGATCTGTCCTCAAAGTATAATGTATTCAATGCCACAGTCAACACTTGTATGTGCTACGGGGTGCATGCGTTTAGGCATTTAGAGTAGACCCCTTTGAAGATTTCGAAACTGTACAGAGGTACTTTTTCAAGCGTTTATTCCGTCTACCAAACGCTACTCCTACCTACGCCATTTATGTGTCATCAGGTTTGCCACCCATTTATCTGCAAAATTCTGAAAGCTCATTCTGGTTTTTTAATAAAAATAATGAAAAGAAGTGAAAATAGTTTACATAGGGCAGTGTTAACTAGGCTATTGCAAACAAATGCTTATCCGTTCAGAAATTGGCAACAGCTGGCGTTATCTCATGATATCGATTTATTTTTGTCGGAAAATAACGTTAGCGAATGGCAAAATATGTTCGCAAGGGTCATAGCTAAAGAAGATGACAAAATATACGACCAGTTTTTAACTAGAGCGTCCTCATCACCTTCCAGATTTATTAACCGCAACCTTAACCACCAAATGTTAACCATTGATAGCTATTTCAACCCAAAATTTTCGTAAAAAGTTATAAGCACCATATTCAGAGCCAGAGTTGAATTGAATTTGAATTTCATGCCACATAGAGTCGATCTTTAGCAAACTTGTGATCTATGTAACTGGAGAGAGTCTGAAAGTATTTACCACTTCATGTCTGTATGCCCAATTCTACAAGAAATTCGAAGATTACATTTCCAAGAAAGTTTCCTGTCCGTAAATAGTCTTTACGAAATATTAAATGGCGC
This sequence comes from Sphaerophoria rueppellii, assembly GCA_920937365.1. Classification (NCBI taxonomy): domain Eukaryota; kingdom Metazoa; phylum Arthropoda; class Insecta; order Diptera; family Syrphidae; genus Sphaerophoria; species Sphaerophoria rueppellii. The sequence continues at coordinate 27,468,125 of CAKKXW010000001.1, read as the reverse complement.
TCGTGGTTGGCTCACCTTGTATAAATATTGCAATCATGTTATGACTTATCGCAATAATTTATTGATTGATTTCAAATCATTAAAATTGAAAATTAAAAATTTAATATTTAATACTTAAAATTTAAAATTTTACATAAATTTATTCCTCAAATGTTAATACAAACTTTTGTCTAATATTTTGCATAGCATTTATTTTTGTAATTTATTATTTCAAATTTATTGTAAATCTTTTTTATACATCTTTTCTTTATATAATTTTATTTATTTTACTGAAATGTCACTTCCGGCAGACGGCAGCATTGTCATGTCCGTATTTCCAATAGAAAAAAGTGTAATTTATCTAATGAATAAAGGAAGAATCTAATCTAATCTAATCTAATCTTGCTATGTTTGGACTTGCTCTCTAACAGCTCGATGAAGAAGAAAAAGATAGTCTTGAAATCTAAACACAAAAGAAGTGGAAAGGTCTCAATACAACTTCATAAGTACTTGGCAGCATACCATCATAGTCAGAAATCACAGAGATCAGCGCGACAAGTTTGATGATAACTGCAAGCTAGCATCTAGACAAAAGAATGCTTCATACCGAGCAAAAACAGGAAAAGGAATATACAAAATAAAATGCTCTATAACGACGAAAAGAATCGAAGCAGAGAGTTGTCTCGGAACAACAATGTCTGTAAGATAAAAAGAAGAGCGAGGACCACACTAGGCGGGGAAGTTCTTCTCTAAAAGTAGGGATATGATTGATTGGAAGGCTTATCACCGATCAAGCTGAAGCTCAAAGGATCCTGGAGCAATGGGAAGTAAACATATCTTTCCCATTGAAATTCCCAACCAAAATCAATGAGATGCTCCAAAAAGTAGTTCATTAAACATTCTTACCGTTTCGAGTCTCCTAGTGTGAAAAAGTCAGTAAAGGATTTATTAACTGGCAAAAAGTCCTTCAATTCATTGTAGGAGACAGCGCGGTAGACCAAATATGTGTCGGAATGTGTTCGTAAACCTGGACGCATGAAGCCTTGGGGTGCGAAATTGGATGATGGGAGGACAGTTGGAATATCATATCATTAAATCATTAATAATGGTGACAACAACAAAGTTGATTTATTTTTCTTTCACATTTTTGGTTCTCAAGTACCTATCTTCCTACATAGGGAGTACCTAATTGAGGAGAATTTTCTGGTTGTACTCTTGGTTTTTAATCGCAGAAATAATTACTTTAAAGGGTATAATGTTCATGCCCTCTTAAACCGACTTTTTGAATACAAAATTAATTTGCAAATTTATCCTTCATCATATTGGGATAGAGTGGTTAACAGCCTGGCCGAAAAAAAAATAAACAAAAATTAAAACTTTATTTTGTCGCGTGTCCAGCCATGATTTCATACAGCACAAAAACATCAGAAATTAATTAAATAAAAAAACAACAAAATGAATTCTTATTTTAAGTGACAAGACAAAATAAACTTAAGATTTAAAAATGAGAACATTATTCGAACATGTTGCGACTGTATGCTTCGTTGTCACCAAGTATATGATCCGAAGGCATGTCCTTTCCCGACTTTAATTGTCACCGAACAAGGATGATGATGGGATATTTTTGTTTTCATTAAAACATTATCAGGAACACTATCGAGGATGGAAAACAACAACAAAAAAAACTCATTTAATTTTTAAACAACAGTCATCGGCTCATATATCAAACACATGACGCCATTAATATGTAAATGAATGCATTTTTTAAACTTTTTTCCATGCCGTCGGTTGTTGTTATATTATTCGATAACAAACAACAAATTTAAATATTAAGTGTAAGTGATCTGGAGGAAGGTAAATTACAATAGTAATGAGAAAAATTTAATCAGGAGTTGATGGTGTTTTTAAGGGTATACACACAATTCTTGAACATATAAGTTTGAAAATTAAAAAAAAAAAAAAAAATGAAACGATATCGTCTGCAGTGAAATTTTGGGTAGCCGCGTATGTCAACAGAAAGAATATTAAAGGTTGATTTTTTTTCGAAAAAAAAAAGACAAAATTCTATACAAAATCTTATGATAGTTGTCAACTCTGATCAACAAACAAAAATTATCAAAAAAATATCGGCCTAATAGTCCGTCTAATGTGACATCTTTTGTCTCTATCCTTTTTCAGCTAGCCAACAACACAAGTGACATCGACCGGTAAGAAAACGTTCCCAAAGCTAATGCTTACTCCAAGCGATAAAGAAAGCCTTCTTGCCATATTTTAAAGGTGTAACGATGATAATTGACTTTGTCGTTCATCAATTTTACAACCATGATGCGCAGGAGCCACCTCACCTCACACCTCAGGTTCCCATTCGTAGTTCTCCCGATTGTTCTGTCGCAGTTTCATTTGCTGAGATAAATGCATTTCTTTGATTTCATCGTACAAACCGTTTGCGTAACTGACGCACTTGCTCTAATCACAATCTTCCTTTTGTAAATACAGGCTCGAATTTTTTGCCAGACTAAAAATTGGTTTTAGCACTTTTAGCGCAATGATGAATTGAGCCGTACTAATTGAACTGAGCAAGTCATGTAGTTGTACGCCATCAGATTTTATGTTCTTCTCGTTCAATTCTTCCAGTGCAAAACAGACATAAGCCATTGACTCGTCGAACAAACCGAGAGAAGCCAAATGTGCCACCCAACGTGTTTCACAGAACTTGAGTAGACGGGTTTGCTTCGCACCAATGTCTGCAGCAATTACGTATTTTTTTAACACGCCACTTGCCTTGTTTGAAAGACGAAAGAAGTTGACTATTGTTTTGACAGCCGCGATGCAGTTCCCGATCAACGGAATATCACACGCATGCATGATGGCTAAATGGAGATTGTTATTGGCATAATGAACACTCGCAGCGCAACCGCAGCGCAGCCGCAGCTCAACCGTTAAATTCTTGGCGGATTTACTCTAATACAAAAATACTAGGCTGACACATTGAGAGCGTGCTTCACATCGTTATAACATCTTATGATGTTTTTCATAATTATTTCTCCTGGCGCTTCAACAATTTCATTTTGGATGCGAGAACTTAGATGAGTAGCGTTGGCGGTAGCTGTTTTCAGATGCTGCTCCAGAGCAAGATGTCCACTTTCCACACCGAATCGAAGGAGTGTTCTGAAATTGCCATATTTTCTTTTGTTATTTCCGTTGATAGCAAGCGAATCTCGATGTCCTCGGAGAGCAAGTCCCAGTCTGCCACAGAGGAAAACGGCACGAATGATGGGAATCAGCTTTTGCAACCATGGTCTATTTTGTACATAATGTAATTTTTGTTCTGATAATAAATCATTTTAAAATTCAGTTCGTCTTCAGAAACATCCTTGTAATACTTATTGTTTTTCCATTGCCAATATTCTTTTGTACGAATGATACGCAGATTCAGCAGTAGACTCCATCTTCAATAGCTGAATACGCCCACCAAGGTTACATGCGTAACTAAGATAGCTAGAATTTTAAAATTCTTGACCCCGATGAAGGAAATTCAAAAGTTTCGTCTGGTGACCATTACAACTTATAATTGGATGAACCCTGAAAGAAAGGTTTGAAAAATTATGTTAATTTTCTTGAACTCATTTTCGCTGTAAACTGAATTTAGCATGAGAAATCGCTGAGAGATCAGATATGCGAGAACTTAATACAAATGTGGCAAAAAACTGAGAGAACTGAATCTATGATTGTTCAAATTGTCATTCACAAAAATTTCCGAAAACGCACAGAATGACTTGTGTCAACGTGTCAAGTCAACCGGTTGCTTGGTTGCTACCGGTGCGGTGATAGGAAAAACATTTTTCTCTCCCGCCCTGCTGTTAAGTTCAAAATTCGTCTGGAAATTTTTTCTTAAGGATCGGTATGGAGTGCCCAGCCTTTGATGCCTTACGATGTTGATAAATGTTGCAGAAGCTAAAATTTGCGGCATTTTGAAATACCCACCTTTTCACCGTAAACAGCTATTTTAAAGGTTATGAATTCGATTTTCTAATTTCCCTATAATTTCAGGGGGACAGGGGCTTGAATTCCCAAAAACCCCCTCCATGCGTTCGCCACTGAAAGGAGCTGCATTTTTAAATAGACGGAGCAACATGTCACACAGCTCGTTCTACAATTAATTTATTGAAGAAGTTGTTTGGTAACCGCATTCTATAGTTTCACTTCAGACACCACCGAATTCCCGTGGTGATATGCGAACTCGCAAGTCTACTCCGATAAGTTCAAAACCATTGACCACTTAGAGGACAACATTTGGCACGTTTTTGCCAATATACAACCACAAATGTTTGAAACAATCACCGAAAACTTACCTACAGATTAGACTACGTCCGAAGTCCGAACTAGCCGGAAGATTTCTTCTTTAGATTGAAGTAGATTTCATGTCAAGTTTTATAGCTCTTAAAAAGAAAAAAAACGAACAAATTCAACAAAGAATTATTTTGCTTCGTTCTCCATGATTCTCATGGTTTCGAGTCTCCCAATTTTTCAGATTTTAAAAGATCATGTCAACTTGAGTTGTTATTTGCTAAGAAGACCGTAAAGGTAGAAAACTTCGCTCCCCATGATTTTCATCGATTTGAGTTATTTAGAACAGGGCCGTTTTATATATAAAATGTTTTTTTCCCCTTGATGCTTTTGTTTTATAGAAAAAAGTAATGCAAGTCAAGTTTAAAGAATGAGGAAAATATAAGATGGCGTCTTAGATAAAATAAAAGCCATAGTTAAAAGGTTTAACTAACTGATAGGGTTGGGAAAGTCGCGAGCCGCAATATACATACCTGGTCTGTCACGCGAAGCGATTGAAATCAAAAATGTCAGCGAAATATTAATTGCTTTTAACAATTTCACCCACTTTAATTCAAAAAGGGTTTCTCATAAAAGAAGACTGAGCATTTCAAACACGCAGCTACCGCTTGGCATCATGTCTCGGATATTAAAATTTTCAATATAACGCAATACATCAGTCAACGAGATGGCAACGATCCTAAATTACAGAAATGTTCTTCATGTAATGTGACCCATTGTCGTGTATATTGACATTTAAAAGATTTATTGACGGCATTCAAACCAGATATGACATAAAATTCGGAAAATTATTGTAATGTCCTCGTTCCTCCGAAGGACCTAAACGAATGCACCTTCAGAAATATTTAACCATGTCAGTGCCATATAATCAACGATGTAAGGATCCTTTCCATCACAAAATCGATTTAATATCAATGACTGGTGGAATAGGGCTCACACCTTCATTGCTCTGCACACCTGTGGAGAATATTGTCTTTGTGTTGGATGAAGGACTCTTGTCAAAAACATAAATCTAAGTGTAATGATTGATTTATTGTCGAAATGGAACAAAATTGCAGCATAAATTACTCGTTTGACAGGCACAACACAGTAAAATTCAATTTTGACGGTTAGATTTCATTCAAAGGACAATTGGAGTGGCAGGGGGTATGTTGTTAAAGTGATGATTGTGTATGTACATGATTTTAAAAATATTTTTAAATAATATTAAAAATCATTAATTTCATCAACAACTCCCTTCGGCACCAAAAATGCAACAACTTGCGAATTTTTTATTTAATCCTGCGTAAAAACAGCTTGGAATACCGTGAGAAGAAGATTAACGGCTTGCATGATGGAAAGATTACATGTGAAATTGTCTGAAATATAATATCGAATTAAAAAGCAATCCTATCAGAAAATTCAATTTCACCGAAACGTTCCAAGCAAAGTGTCCATTCAAAAGTGTTTCTGGAATTTTAATATCATTTCTGCATAAAGTAGAAATGTCATTTTAAATTTGTGTCCGAATTCAAAAACACAAGCCCTCGACTTTTTCACTAATAACTCACTTTATTTGACATTTTGTAATTTCCTGACCTCGCTTTCTAGAATGATATAGAGAGGCTGCCCTCAGTAAATGCGGTCCCCATCGTCATACATTTGGCAGCAGGCAATCACAATTCATTGCAGCGGAAAATCATAAAATATTCCCAACGCCGAGCAGCAGACAAAAAATATGCCCAAAACTGCAATTGTATACACGATGATGTTTAATTCAACCAGAAAAATGTCAGAAATGATATACAAAATGCAACTGACTTCGCGCGTAAAGTGCTGCAACTTGACCACAAACGCACCACATCCTGTCCACGCAGATAGAGAGAGAACGCCTTCAACTACTCTGACCATCAGAACTCAGGAGTCAGGAGTGAAAAACGGAACTGATCACCTTCGAAACCACTGCATGCAGCGGGTACTCTCCATTTTGGTCACAACCCGATAATACAGTGTCATCAAGTTTTTCGCTCGTCCTGAAATTTCCAATTTCCTTTGCCACCATCAGCCATCAGCTGATATTTTCAGTTTTTCATGCGGTTCCGGACCAATGAGTGAGAGGGTTTGGAGTATGGGTGATGTGTGTTTACCTCCTTATCCTATACATCAAGTTCCGTCAACCATGTGAATGTGATTTTTGAGCTTTATTCATTCTCCTCGGCTGTTGTGGTAATTGCAATTCACATTTTATGCACACTTAACCAAAGCAAACTGTGCGGCTGACGCATGGCGGTGGTAGTGGTGGAGGTCAGGAGGTGTAAAGCATGGGTCTATATGAAAATTCGATTCATTTAAATTTAATTTTTTGGAATTAAAAATATTCAAATGAAATTGTCGGGTTCGATAATTATGTTTGAGTGTATTTTTTTACCGGGACTGGAGAGTTTTGGGGGAGAAGGGGGTGTATCTGATGCGATTATTGAATTAGTGGGTTAAGCTTTTTGGTTAACAAAAAGTTCAGATACTTTAATTGCTTCCGTCATCAAAATCAACGTATTTCATATTGTTGACACCTTTTCATCCGAGTTTTCATGTATACGTGGAATTCGATTAAATTAATATTAAAAATTATTCTGGTATTTGGAAATTGCATTTTAAGTATTTAAGATCCATTCTTATGAGCTGCGACCTGCATCTGCGAATAATTTAATTTAATATCGCTCGAGTCTTAATTGAATCATTGTTTTGCTTAGGTACATTCATTTTTAGTTGATCTACAAGTTATCACTTAAAGTTAATGTGGGAAATAAGAAATAAATATCGTTTGGATTGCTATACGTGCCTTGTCTCTTCTTTGTACACAAATCTGTACATTCCTCTTTCGCTGCAATGAGTATTTTCAATAACTGAGTATAATAAATCAATCTGGGACTCATTGCATTTCCCTTTGAACAACCTTCGTCTCAAATTACTAGCAATTGCTGTTCTTACTTCTTCTTTTTTAGTTAGAACCAATAGCGTAAGAGAAAAATTGAATTAAAATTTCTACTACAAACAACGGAGCGTTGTTAATAGCTATATTAAAAAGTAGAGGTCCTAAATGGCTTCCCTGAGGAACTATAGAATGAGAAAAACTGCCTTAGATATATATATATTAAATTTCACTTGATAAGCCCTATTGTCGAGATATGTATGAGGATATTCTAACTTACTTACTAATATGGTGGCGCTACAGTACAGGTCGGACAAGGGCCTCATCCAATAAACGTCTCCAGCCAGCTCGGTCCCTAGCTAGCTGTCTCCAGTTTCACACGCCAAGTTGGTTTAGGTCCTCTACCACCTATGTGCTCCACCTGAGTCACGATCTTCCTCCTTTGCGACGTCCTTTCGGGCTGGATTCGAAGGTTCTACAAGCCGGAGCATTATTTTCCATTCGCTCAACATGACCCAACCATCTAATTCGTTGGACCTTAACTTTTCTGGCTAGGCCAATGTCGCTGAACAGCTCGTACAGTTCTTAGTGGAATCTTCGTCTCCATTCTCCATTTATGTTGGCAGAACCAAAAATCACTCGAAGAATTTTTCTCTCGAAGCAGCCCAAAGCATTTTTATCGGATGTTGTCATGGTCCATGTCTCTGCACCAAACATAAGGACCGGGATGATGAGGGTTTTGTAGAATGTCACTTTAGTTGCTCGTGAGAGTACTTTCCTACTGAATTTCCTTCTCAGTCCAAAGAAGCAGCGATTGGCAAGAGTGATTCTTCAATTGATTTCAGCGCTGGTGTTGTCTGAGTTTATAGCGATAGACGAAGTCCCTGACTACCTCGAAGTTAAATCATGTTGACGTTTGCTCCAAGACGGTGATGTTGGTTTTCCTTTTTTGTTGGAAGTATTAACGTGGTTTTGCCCTCTTTAACCGCTAGACCCATCTTCCTGGCCTCCGTCTAAAGACTCACAAACGCTCCCCTGACATCACGCTGTGTTCTTCCAATTATATAATATCAATGTCGTCTACTGCGTATCCTAGTAGCTGTAAGGACTTTTGAAAGATTGTGCCTCTGGTGTTGACGTTGGAGTCTTGCACCATCTTTTCAAGAATGATGTTGCAGAAATCGCATGACAGCGCAACTCATTTTCTTAAAACTTTTTTGACATCAAATGCTTCCGTTAGGTTTTTTTCTGACCATGATGGAACAGCGTGAATTTTCCATTGTCATCTTAAACAGACGGACGAATTTTTCTGGGATGCAAAAACTAGACATTGCTCTATATAGTTGAAATCAATGAAAACGTGGTATTTATCGATTTGAAGTTATTGGATCTTCTCCAAAATCTGCCTAAGAGTGAATATTAGATCGGTAGTGAACTGTCCGGGTCTTAAGCCACTCTCCTTTTTTGTTCGTAGAGTCCACGAGCTGCTCGTGTTCTCTTTGCAGCGCCGCTTTATATGCCTCTTGTTTAGCTGCATGTGTTTTCCGGCACTCTACGTCAGACAAAGGATTTCGTTGTGGTGGCCGTGTAAGCCCTTGCACTTCAGAGGCGGCATCTCCGATGGCTGCTTGGTAGTTTTGCCACTTGTTCTCTTCATTTTATGCAGGCAGCAAAGGATTTCTGAGGAGATTTTCGGAGACACAATTGAAAAAGGATCTAGCAATATCATGATATTATAGCTTGACGTCGAAATTTCTACTAGCATTTTCACGTGTTGACCTTTTTCGGGATATCCGCATTCGTATCTTGACTAAAACAAGGTAGGGGTCGGAGTCGATGTTGGCACCTCGGAATGAACGGACATCTTGCAGACCTCTAGCTTGTGTCGTACGCTGATTTTGTTCCCGGTAGCAGTCGCCGTAGTAGATATCACAGTTGTTCATTTTACGTAGGGCCGGGCCATCCTATCGCATTTCTTAGATGGCAGTTATATTTTCGTCATAACAGTCAAACGCTTCCAGTCGTTCTTCGGCTAGACGTGGTCTCTTAAGGGATCTTACGTATTCCAAGAGCAATACCGAAATTCGTTGTCCTAAAATCGTTTGCTTGGGTTGTCATCATTAATTGCATCCGTATCCGAGGCTTGTTGGTGTTTCGGAACCCCAACCTGGAGGGCAGGTCTTTTATTTAACTCTAAGACGAAGAGCCGGCCAAACTGCTCCTTATAGGCCTGGGCTATGCCTTAGTAGATGCATACCTCCTCCCCCTCTCTCTTTGGCCAACAACTTCCCATTGTGGTTGAAACCCAAACTTAGCTTGAGGTATTGGGCACCCGATATTCACCGCGGGGAGGTGGAGAGTAGGAGTTGATAGACAGAGGTTGCTCTGAACGCTTGTGTCCTCTAGAACGCACTGTGTCAACCCTTCGAACATCATGAGGATATCCAAGTGATGAAAAAGAGAAGAACGTCATATGCATTTAATTTAAATCTTAGAATGACATGAGACTCGATCGAAAGCTTTAACAAATCTGTATAGACAAGACTTTCTCACAGGAGTAGCAGAGATTAATAAATTTGGTAACTTTGGGGGTCGAAATCCCCTTTTTTATAATAGAACTGAAAAGTGGAAACCTCACCATAGTTTTTCCACAAATAAGTATGTGGTAATGTTAAGAACTGCTTTATCGATTTTGATAAAAATTCAATGATGACATATGACGACATATGACTACAAATTCAGATAACGATAGGTATACGAAACATCTTTTGGCGTACGACAAAAGGACATGGTTTTTTGTCTCTGTACTAATGTAGGTAATTAAACATATTCTTCTATGAAACTTTAACATTCTTAATAAGGCATTCCACAGAGAGCTTTGACCTCATCAAATCCTTTTTTTTCACAAAAACACTTTCGAAGCTACAACTACTCTACCTATTCTTCTATTAAAAAACTCAAAACTTACTTCAACAAAGGCAAAAGTCTTGATGTGATGTGTATCTTTCATAGAGTTCCATTGAAAGAACAAAGTGAATAAATCTCACAAAAAAATATTCTTACAATATTCAACAACTTTCAGTTACTGAGTTAAAAATTCTCACCATTTTCCTTCTATTCTTTTTTTTTTGACACACAAAAGCAGATGCACATATGCGCCATTTTATTTTATTAAAAATTCCAATATTATACTCAACTTGCATTGTAACAGTGCGATATGTGTCAGGGCAGAGCATTAGCATTCCTAAATAGAAGATCTTGCGGGAGGAAGTTGGGTTCACCAAAACAAAAAAAAACTGAATAGGGAAAGAAAAAGTACTCAGAATTTTCCCAATGCTCGGTGATGATGATGATGATGAGGATGCGACGTTGAAAATGATATGATACGAAAGGAACTCCTAATGCACTTTGAAAAGTTGTTCCAGGACACGACAAGGCAGTGAACAGTGATTGCAGCCAACAGCCAACAGCGAGGGCATTCGTGATATTATTCATAGAAGAAATTCTATGAAAATGAAGGTGATATGTATGTTAAGTGTGTGTTTAGTTAGTATCGCGCTAACGTAATTCTTGAAGTCATATTTGAATATAAACCCACACTTTGGTTGTGCATACAGAATATGGAATTTTATTTGTATAGCAAAGTCAACAATCGACTTTAGAATTTGTAAAAGCTTAAATATCCTATAAAAAATGTAAATAGTTTTGATGTAAGGAATAAGGAATGGAGGTGAGAGACCGCACCAGGTTAGGTTTTCATTTCAACATTCAACTTAGGTTGAAATAAAAAGATGTAGGAAAGAAAATCATACTTAATATTTTGAAAAATGTTGATTAGTCTTAAGAAGTTTTTGATATGAAATGTATTTTAAACTAAATTTTTGTTTTTGTGAAAGGTGATTCCAGAGACAGTTTCAAAAACTGCATCTTCAACTTCATTTATTGATATGTATTTTGTGTATTTTAAGAAGACTCTTACAACTAAAACACAAACAATCTCAATATAAAAACTATTTGCTGTAGGTACCTTAGTCCCGATAACACAATCGAGAACGGTGTAACTAAGTGTTGAAATATTCCTCCTCCATTTGCCAAAATCAGTTGAAATTTCATCCGCCCTACCGTGCGTTTAGCTTACTCCATCCACGATGCAGCCACTTTGAGTTTGCTTTGAATGACATTTCTCCCTCCATCTTCATTCCTACTTTGTATGACAGCCGTTGAGCTGTCGGACAAAGCAAAAATGTTCAGTAAACGTGAGGTCGAAGTTTCTTTGTGAAAGCATGGCTGAACTCATCAACTTTAGGCGAAATCAAAGATATAGCGCGCTTGGGTTGTAGCAAGCTTACAATTTACATTGTGTCATTACAATAAAATTCATATAAGGAAGTGAAATTCCGAGCTAATAGCAGGTTTTTTCTTCTCCAATGCCGAGTACCAATCCAGTGTGCTAGAATAGAAGTAAGAAACGCCGGGAGGCAAATTGCTTTACTTTTTTAGATAGATTGACTTTTTATTTCAATATAAAATTAATAATAATTATAAATATTCAATTTTCTTAAGTCTTTATGGTTTGGTCTATGGCCGTCTACCAGAGTGACATTTTTTTGAGTTAATATATATACATACTAGCTGACCCTGCGACCCTCGTCTCGCACCTTTCAGAGCAACGTTAGAATTATAATTATTATCTTCGTGCTCTCGCAAATTTTGCGAATTCGCAATACAAAATTAATAATTTTTTCTGTGAAAAGCAATGAGGTTTCCGGGATTTTCATCAAGAACTTTCTATTTTCAATTCGAAAACCGATTTTGAAATTTTAGAGTTTTCCATATGAAAACCAATGCACCTGCAACTACATGCAATTTTCCCATTAACAACCAATGAGGTTTCCGAGTTTTTCATAAAGATCTTTTTATTTTCAATTCGAAAATCGATTTTGAAATTTTCCAGTTTTCCATTTGAAAACCAATGCACCTACAATTACATGCAATTTTCCCTTTAAAAACCAATGAGGTTTCCGAGTTTTTCATAAAGATCTTTTTATTTCCAATTAGAAAAACGATTTTGAAATTTTCCAGTTTTCCATTTGAAAACCAATGCACCTACAATTACATGCAATTTTCCCTTTAAAAACCAATGAGGTTTCCGAGTTTTTCATAAAGATCTTTCTATTTTCAATTCGAGAACCGATTTTTAAATTTTCCAGTTTTCCATTTGAAAACCAATGCACCTGCAATTACATGCAATTTTCCCGTTAAAATCCAATGAGGTTTCCGAGTTTTTCATAAAGATCTTTCTATTTTCAATTCGAAAACCGATTTTGAAATTTTCCAGTTTTCCATTTGAAAACCAATGCACCTACAATTACATGCAATTTTCCCTTTAATTTAAAGTTTTAGCCAAAAGCTTAAC
>CAKKXW010000001.1:27245049-27440154 GCA_920937365.1 Sphaerophoria rueppellii | reverse complement strand
CTTACAGGATAAAAGGGACATGACGTCTAAACAAAACCTGCTTCATATCGTAGACGTTTTGACCCTATGAGCTTTGCTACTCTTAGTATGACAATTAAATTTAAATAACTTAATTTTATAGATATATATACTGCAATTGAATAAAGAATTCAGAATAACATGTGTCTTGGTGTATTGGATTTTATTTTGACAGCTCGTGGCGGCCATATTGGCTTGTTGCTCATCAATTGAACAGCCAGCATGTGCAGTAGATGTGGTTTCAACAAAAACATCTCAAAACATCTACACCTATAAAATAAGCACGAACAAATTGAAGGAAACAATATTTTGCTTCGTACTCCATGATTCTCATCGTTTCGAGTATCCCAGTTTTGCAGATGCTATACTTCGTCCAAAACAAATCTGCAGTACAGGGAAAATAGGACATTCATCTCTCACTCTTTATGTAGAGGAATTCCATTACGTTGTGTGAAAGAAAAAATTTGCAAGGGTTACCGTAGGTTATATAGGTAGGTTGTGCCAAAAAGCTAGAGCGTGTATAATGAACTGAGACAAGAAAAAAATCGTATAGGAGGGGGGGTCTATTCCCCCCCGTTTAGCCGGGAGGGGCAATTTTCTGAAAAATTGACTTATTTTATAAAAAAAATAGTTATGACATCCATCTGCCACATTTTCGGTTCAATGACCTCTTCAAAGTGCTTAACACATTGATTTCATTTTTCCGAGTCAACTTTTTCTATTGCCGTCTTTAAGAGTGATTTTACCTCCACCATTTTGAAGGACTTATTTTCAGCTGCGACATATCATTTTACTTGAGCGCATATTAGTTCTATTGGATTAAGCTCACAGTGATAAGGTGGCAACCGAAGAACTTGATGTCCTACAGCTTGGTCCATCTTGTCTACGACATAGGTTTCATATTGGCTCTTATAACGTTTAACGATGGCCAACAATTCGGCTTTTACCATGTCCTCTTCATAGCAAATGTCATTATCTTTAAGCCAATTTTTAATATCATCTTTTTTGGTGTTTGAAGATGGGGCCTTGTTCTCCTTTCTTGAATGATAAGACGCGTTTTCTAAGGCGATTTTCGATTTTCGAAAACCATTTTTCATACACATCGGCATTCATGTCTTCGTGATAATCGCCACTGTTCCCGGAAACGAAGCACAAAAGACCATCGGCTAAGAAACCTGTTGAACTGCCAATATGTGTGATTATCAGCCTTTTACCCTTTCCAGATGGGGAACGTAAACCTGTCGAAAGGCCTTGGTTGAAAGCTTGGCGTGGCGTTAACACAGCAGGGTCTGTCCAAATTTTTTTTACGAGTGTGCCAAGTTTCATCTGTGAAATAAATTTTCTTGTTTTGCTCCCTCAGTTTTCTTATCTCCCGCAAGAATTTCCTTCTCCATACTATGTATTATGTCTTGTCTTTCAATCAGGACGCTCTTACGTTGACGTTTGCTGAAATTGAAACCTAGATCCTTCCTTAAGATGTTATGAAGGGTTGACCTGCTTATTTTAGTGATGTTTTCATTAAGCTTAATATCACTTGAGACCTTATCCAATGTAGGAAGCGCATTTCTTGAGAAAAACGAATGGCCTTATAGCGCATTTGTCAAAGTTGTCGACTTTATTTGCATTACAGTTTTTGTTTTTTTTTTTTTTTTGGGGGGGAAATATGGCCTTTGGTCTTGTTTTCTTTGAGACATTATAAACAGTTCGTTCTGAAACCGAATAAATATCGCGCACTTGCCTTATGGCTTGGGTTTTATTTTTTAAATGGTCATAAAATTTATTTGTTGCATCAGCTATTTTTTTTTTCTCAGCGCTTAAATCCTTAGAAGAACTTGAAGCCATTTTGATTAAAATCACTGTTTTTATAATTTATATTTCACACAGCACCAACAAAAAAATTAAAATCACACTAAACTTCAAATTAATTAATATTTCTCTGCATTGAATAAGCCTACTCTTTTTTTAACAGATTTTAAGTTTTTATTGCAAAAAAAAAAAAAAAAATGGGCTGGCAATGATTACCTAAGAAAAAGCTACGATTCTTGAAAGCTCCCCTACAGAATCGAAATAAAAGTAAGCATTATTATTTCCTGGCAACGCTGATTTATATGTTTATTTTGTCAAACAGAAAGAGCTTTGCAAAAACGAGCACAAAATCAGTATGGCGTTAGCCGTGCGAATAAGGGGGTGTACGCTTGCTTATCAAAATAAATCAACAAATGAGGAAACAGTGTTGTAGTATATTTTTTTAAGGGGATTTCAGATTTTTTTCCTGGACAGGCACCCTTTGGAGTAAAAACACTCTCCCATAAGGCCTGTATTGCAGATTTGTTTTGGACGAAGTATAACAGAGAATGTTGCCTAATCCTAAATTGCTATTTGCTTAGAACAGTGTTTTTCAAAGTGTGGGTCGCGACCCCCTGGGGGTCGCGAAGAAGTTTAAAGGGGTCGCTGCCAAAGGCCACCAAGTTAGAAAGAGAACAAATTTTGCTTAAAAAAATTAAATAAATAAAACACACTTTTAATGTGCTGAATGAGCCTGGTTTTTTTTCACTAAAAATTCAAATCTTGGTTGTATCTTTGAAACGCTTACAATTAAGGAAAAAGAAGTAAAGTTCCGGTGTTTTAGAGCCAACCCAACTGAGAAAACCGGAACAAGTTTAAAACAAGCCAGAAAGGCCTGCAATGCTCATATTCGTCGGACCAAATTTTTACATGACCAAAAATTAAGGCAAAAAATACTGCAATGTCCCAAAGGCATATGAATTTTTGGTCATTTGTAAAAAATATGAAGAATTCTTCTCTTCCTCGGTCCCTAACGCTCGTTGACAATGAACACTCCATTGTTTAGCTCTCTCGCGAAAGCTAACCTTTTTGCTAGTCAGTTCGCCGCCAACTCTTCGCTGCCAGAGATTGTCATGACTCCGCCTGTTCTTGAGCGCGTCAATGATTTCCATGGGACAAATCTTCTTCCGCACTCGTGCTGTGGCGAGAGTCCTAAAGGATCTCAACACACATAAATCCGCTGGTCCAGCATTTGTCCAGCCAATCCCAAAAAAGGCGAATCTTCTTCTCCCTCCAATTATCGTCCGATTGCACTTACGTCCCTTCTTTCTAAGGTCATGGAAACGCTGATAAACTATCAGCTCAAGAAATATCTCGAAGACCGAAAGCTTCTTAATGACCGGCAGTACGGCTTTCGCAGCAACAGGTCCACTGGTGATTTGATGGTTTATCTCACCGAACAGTGGAACAAATCTTTACATCGTTTTGGAGAAAGTAAGATTGTTGCACTTGATATTTCAAAGGCATTTGATAAAGTCTGGCATCTTGCTCTTTTATCGAAAATGCGTGCCTTCGGTATCGATGAATCCCTTCTTCGTTGGATTAGAAACTTTCTTTCGAACCGTTCAATACAAGTTGTACTGGACGGATTCAAGTCCGAAACTCTACAATATAAATGCTGGTGTGCCCCAGGGCTCCGTTTTGTCTCCGACCCTCTTTCTCATTTTTATTAATGATCTCCTGTCTGTTACTTCTAATCCAATAAATTGTTTCGCTGACGATAGTACCCTTAGCTTCTCATATTCGTTCCCAGATTCACATCCTCCTCTTCGGATGTGGAACTGCAACGGCAAAATATGCTAAGCTCATTAAACTCTGACTTAAACAGCATTGTACAATGGGGAATTAAAAACCGTGTAGAGTTTAATGCTTCGAAAACTCAATGCTGTCTTGTATCGTTGAAGCGAGATATACCCCCTTGCCACTGTCCATGAGTGGCACTTGCATCAATGAGACCGAACATCTCGAGATTCTCGGTATGTGCATCACTGACCACCTCTTGTGGTCCGAGCACATACGCGATGTCGCCAAAAATGCCGCAAGATGTTTGGGTTTCTTAAGACGGTGCAAGAAATTTTTCTCCCCGTCTGATCTGGCTATTATCTATAAAACCTATATCCGTCCAAAGCTTGAGTACAATTCCCACCTTTGGGCTGGTGCTCCAGCTACTTACTTAAGCCTCTTGGATGGAATACAAAAAAGAGCTGTAAGAATGATTGGTGATAGAGAGATCACTGACGCATTCACTCCTTTGGTCCACCGCCGTAACGTAGCGTGTCTCTCCTTGTTCTATCGCTACTTTCACGGTAATTGCTCTAGTGAAATAGCCAGTTGCATTCCTCCCCTCAAACAATTCGCCCGTAATACTCGCGCTTCTAGGAATGCCCATCAGTTTACCCTCGAGCCCAACTTCGGACGTACTCTTAAGTATAGAGAATCATTTTTTAGCCGTACTACGCGAATGTGGAACTCTCTTCCACACTCTGTCTTTCCCAGTCATTACAATGTTCAAGAATTTAAGACCAATGTACACCGACACCTCCTTTTCAACCCCTTCTCTTCTTCCTAATGCAACTCACTGTGTCTCTGGCATAAAAAGGGTATAAAAATCCCTTGAGTGGGTGCAAATTATAAAAAAAAAAAAAAAAAAAAAAAATTAAGTCATTTTCCAATTGAGGCTTATTTGTTTTTAAGTTAACCATTGAAGAAAATGTTAGTTCACATAGATATGACGTTGAAAATGGCACAAACATTTTTGAGGCCTCATATCCAGAAATTCTTTTGAATTGAACTTCATTCGAAGCATTTCATCTGCAGCTAAGTCAATAAGTTTTTCTTTCATAGTTACAAATGGAAGTTCAGCGTATTGGACGGACATTTCTAAGAAAGGATTTAGTATCCATCTTTGTCCATTTCCATCAGACACCAGTTTCTGAGCAATAACTCAAAAGTTTCCCTTTTAAGTTGTGCAGACTCTGTGTCATCAGCGATATGTTTCTGTTTAAATTTTCCGATTCATCTCTGCAAGTTTCATCGATGGGTTTTTGAAGGCAGGGAAAGGATTCATACACTTTTTTGGCAGAGACTCTGACCAGAAACAAAGTTTCAAGATGAATCCTCTGATTTTGCCTCTTGCAGACAAAATGTTTTCTTCTCTTCCTTGGCGGCTTTTATTCAAGGTTCAGATCTCAGATGTTCGAAGATATCAGCAAGAAAAGACAATTTAAGTAGCCAACTGGGTTCAGAAAAAAAAATGTGCACATCCAGAGTTTGAATCTTCAAGTCAAGAAACATCAATAATTCTGCTTTCAATTCAATACCCGTCAAAACCTTTCCTCTTGAGAGCCATCTGACTTCATTGTGGTACAGTAATGTCGTTTTCCATTGGTCTTTCCTTGACGTTGCTTTTTCTATCTCCAATGGAACGGGTTATGATGAAACTGTCATTCTTCTGACGCTTCTGTTTTCAAAACGGAATAGTTCTGCTCTTCTCAGAAGCATTCCGTCTGTCAAAGTCAGTCCAATGGAATGGTTTCCGAAGGCTTCTGGATTCTTCCGAATGTTTCTGGACTGCCAATGGAAAACGACATAAGTTTTAGTGAAGGGAACCCATTTCATCACAAAAGATCCTAAATAGCCTACTTTGCAAAGCTTTTCCTTTAATTGAGTTCACAACTTTGATGACATCTAAAAGGAAATCATTTAATTCTGAAAAAATGTGTCCATGAAACGTTTGGCACTATTAACTTGAATTTAGCTATGAGTCCACGGGCAGGCTTTTGCACCATAGCTACAAATAGCAATACACCTGGTCCAATCCAGATCATAGTCGTGGCAACTTTCGAAAATCATGTCGAACAAACACTGTTCTGTAGAATACACAGGAAGAGGTTTACAAAATAAAATCTCTTCATCAATCTTGTCATCTTCTTCGAATCGAACAAATACAACAAGCTGTACACAATCTAAAACATCTGTAGATTCATCCAGTTGCAATGCAAATCGTTGGCTCTTCTTCAATTTTACAATTAACTGTTCTCGAATGTCAGCTGCCATGTCACTTATCCTTCTCTCAATTATATTATCAGAAAGTGGAATACTTTTAAGCTCCTCTTTCTCCTGACAACCCAACATTATTTCAACCATGTTTAGAGCTGCATGTAAAATAAGATTTTCAGCAATTGTATGCGGTTTCCCGGCTATATATTGGGGGTCGCTTGTTTATTTTTGTATATAAAAGGGGCCGCCGGTTCAGGAAGTTTGAAAAACACTGGCTTAGAAGATCGAAATAGGTAAAAAACTTAAAACAGGGCTGTTCTACATAGAAAACCCATTTTTTTCCTGGAGCTAATGTGTTTTAGAAAAAATATTGGCACACAAAAGTTTGTCGATAAAAACGTTTGAATGATCTAAATCTTGAAATTGAATTTATAGTTGCATAACCTTGCCTTTTATGCAAAAGAGAAAAGAAGAAAAACCTGACAAATTCTAATTTACTCTGTGAATAAAATATGTTAGTCCATGTTGACATTTCGAAGCCGAAGTTCAAAGCCACTTATATTCTTCTAACTTCTAAAGAATAAGTCATGTGTGCCGAGTGTTCAGCAGATTCTTTTTTATGTTCAATTCTATGATAATAATAAAAAATAAATTAGGTTAGCGTCTAGACATTTTGCAAAGCATATTGTAGGCAAACAGAAAAATCCTTTCATTTTTATACTCCGCCTTCCATAAATTCTCTCACATAAAAATTACACAAAATTTCCTCAGTTAAAAAAATAACCATGAATGGAAGGTATTTTTTTTTTATGAACTTGTTGAATATTTGAATCGGAAAATTGAAACTGATAGCCTATACTGTTAACTTGTGTGTGCTCCTGACGCACATGCATCATCTGGCAGCGTCGGCTATCAGAGGAATTAGGATTGCCTCTTGCTTGTCATTGACCGAAACCCAACATTTTATTTGGCTTATAAAATAAATTTTACGAAAAACAAGCGAGGAGAGTGGTGATAGGGCTGGCAAACGAGCGATTGTTGCGGTGAGAGATGATTGTTTATTTTGTATTGCGGCTTGCGTGGTTTGGTGGGCTGTGTCTATTGTTTTAGATGACCGACTATACCTTTTTTTACTCTTGGTTTTTGTCTTTTTGGGTGGATGTTCAACAATAAAAGCCTGTTAACGCATAAACTGTTTTCGACATGGCCAGCATGGTTAGGTTAAGTGGTTAGAATATAGTGTTTGGCGTGGTCGAATTAGGGAAATGACATCTGCAACGGTATAGACAGTTTGGTCAACTTGTAGCATATGGAGGATTAGATTCATTATAGTATTTTTTTGAAACTAATGCAGGTATATAAATGTGGGATAATGTTTCTTATGAAAATGTAGAGTGCTTTAAATGTGTAGGTCTCAAAATTCGAAAGGTATTTTTTTCGGTTCTGGAAAGTTTGAAAGGAATCCACATGCACATCAAACTGAATTTCAAAACACCTCTTACTCTGCCACTTCAAACTTCGACTTGTTGAGATTATCCCTTAAAACACACAAAATCAAAGTGAGCACATTTTTGCAGTCGCAACTAGACACGAAATAAAATTATTTTCAACGACTGACTCTTTAATTGAGTTTTAATTACTGACACACGAATGGCTTCGCTTCCGAAAGAACTCAACTTCACATTCTGGCAACGACCAGCAACCAATGATCAACGACCGACAAGAACAACACAACAACAAAATGGCATTAAAGTCAGCCAGACTTTATCTATTTCCTATCTAAAAGGGAGTGTTGTGCGAAATTAATCCTTCGGAAAAGTTATCCGAATCGTTTTTAAAATACCAGTTTTTGCAACGACAACGACGAGCAGCAGGACAAACAGCCGGACACAGTCTGAGTGCCACGGCCAGCGAAAGGACACAGAAGTCACAAAGTGTCAGAGAGATGCCCCAACAGATAAAAACAGACAGAGTTCATTTTTGGCTCTTCATGCTTGAGGCAATGTGCTTGCTATTTCTTGCTTGCAGCCAAATACCAGACAACCCAGAGACCCAACATTAACCGACTGTCTGAACTTTTGATCCTTTCGGTCAGATTGAATGTGGTTTGTATGGCGGAATGATTCAATGAGAAAATGAAACAGCAAATTGCAACTGAAACATAATTTTATCAACAAAATCAAATTAAAACCACCAACAACTTTTCATGTTTATCTTGACTACTCTCGAGTGAAGTATTTTCCAAGTGTTCATTTAGTGTGTAGTCGAAATTTAAGTTAGTTGGATTTCGAAAAAATTAAATTTAAACAATTTTCAAGTGTAGATCTCATTATTTTTGTATTTATGGATGGTTTGTCGAAAGATTGACGTTTGTTCTGTTTAAGGTATGGACAAAGATATGAATAAAATTTGAATGACAATGGAAAACGAAATTCATTATTTTCATGGATTGATATTTCTTTTTGGCATTAAGACTGATTTGTAAAAATGGAAGAACCTGCAGATGTTGCTTTATCAAACGTAAGGACTTGGATCAGGATTCAGGATAAAAGAAGAACTATGTACGTTGGAATTTTGAAAGAAATAATAATGGGAAACTTGTCCTTGTACTGTAATCGATAGATATTATTGTTGCTCTGTTTCACATTTAAAATGAAACGAATGTCCTTGTTACAATCAGAGAAAGGACTTTATTTTAAAGTGAAATGTGTTTGATTAAATCCAAGCATTTCGTGAAAGTTCAATGAGAAAACATTGAGAATTAAAGCCGTCTTTAAATCTTCATATTTAGAAACATAGGATAGTTTAGAGATGAAGACGAAAAACTCGTTTATTTGTCTGTCAATTTGTATAAAATTCAGTCTGTCCGGTGGACTAGACATTTGGCTCCTGTGAAGAGAAACCGGCAGGAGACAGATTGCCAGGCCAAATTAGCGCTGGGAAAATGGCGAAGACCATGAAGCTCGAAGTTCTCAGGTCAGAAATGGGGTCGCTCACGAATTTTTAAAACTTGTTGAAGGAAGACCGGACTAGATCGAAGTTGGAAAACTACTGGTTTATGGAGAACTTAATGTATTTTTTAGTGTCGTGAGCATATCACTTCCCGTAAATTTTCAATTTGACGAAGTGTCAGAGAAAACTTAAAATACAAATCCATTACCTCGCTTATTTCATTTCATCAATAGACCAACAATAAGACGTTAACCTAATAAAACTTTGACCATCTCCGATTGTATTCGAAAAAGTGCTCAAGAATTTTTTTAAAAATCAAACCCCCGATGGATAACACAATCGGACTCTCCAATCTTCTATTGCTTTGTCCGTCAAATAAAGCAAAAAAGCACCCATTGGTCTCGTCCGTCAGTTCTATAAAAGCCTTTCATTTCATTTCGTTTCACGTATAGAAAAAAGCAAAAAGAAAATTAAATTCATTACATTTGCAAAAGTTTTTCGTTGGCTGCGCTTTGCAATCAATCGGATTTTCTGTTCCGAAGAGAAAAGGTTTTTCTTGTCTTATGCCTGGTCCATTGTTTTCAGTAGTTCTTTTCCAGGTAGAAACTAAAGGAAGGTTTGTAGTGTTTTTCAACCGTTTCAACGAACTTTCCTTCCACAAGAGACGAAACGCTCTCGTCATCATGGGAATAAAATGTAATCTTCATCCATTTGATCTGAAAGTTTTTGATTCGTGTTTTAGTTTTTTTTTTTTCGTAGGTACTTTGGTGTTGGTTAGTTTTGTTCTTTCTTTTGTTTGCAGGACGAGCGTTAGGGATTGGCAAAGAAAACAAAAGGTGTTAGAGACTAAAGAACATCAAAAGAAAAGGACACGAAGAAAATCTAAGATGATTCGCTTTCGTTGAGGTATAGTGTCGAATTCCAGGTGCGTATAATGGAGTGAGGAGGAAGAGTAATAAGGTGGTTCAACCATAATGGACGATATGTTTATTAATTCGTTGTTTCAGTGTTTGTCAAATTCCACCATACATTTTTTTAAACATGGCACACTGTGGCGTATACTTACTTTTTTAATATTGGTATTTAACAGCATATCCAAGTACGTTGTGCCAAAAAGCTAGAACAAACTGGTGTTCACATACATAAATTTTAGAAAATTGTCCATCCGCCCCCGCAAAACGGAGACCCCCTCTCACTTATACACTTATTTCCTTGTCTCAACCCAACCGACACTTACTTACTTACTTACTTAAGGTGGCCCTACTGTCCGTTGTCAACTTGGGCCTCAATAAACAGTCTCCGCCAGCTAGGTCGGTCCTTAGCTAGTTGTCTACAGTTTTGCACTCCAAGTTGATTGAGGTCCTGTTCCACTTGAGTGCGCCCACCTGAGTCACGGTCTTCCTCTCCTCCTACGTCCCTCGGGAATAGTGTCGAAGGCTTTCCGGGCCGGAGCATTGGTGTCCATTCGCTCTAAATGACCGAGCCATCTGAGTCTCTGGACCTTGACCCTTCTGGCTAGGTCCATGTCGTTGTACAACCCGTAAAGTTCGCTGTTGTATCTTCTTCGCCATTCCCCTTCAATGCACACGGGGCCAAAGATGACCCGAAGAACTTTCCTCTCGAAACAGCCTAAGGCACTTTCATCCGATTTTGTCAGGGTCCATGCTTCTGCACCATACAGCAGGACTGGGATGATGAGTGTGTTGTACAGTTTTACCTTAGTTGCTCGAGAGAGGGCTTTTCCACTCAATTGCTTTCTAAGCCCAAAGAAACAGCGATTAGCAAGAGTTATTCTTCGTCTGATCTCGGCGCTGGTGTTATTGCCCGTGTTTATAGCGGAGCCTAGGTAGACAAACTCCTCTACTACCTCGAAGTTGTACGCGTCTATTGTGACGTTCTGCCCGAGCCGTCGGTGTTGGGTGTCCTTCCTCGAAGACAGCATATACTTCGTTTTTCCCTCATTTACCGCTAAACCCATTTTTGCCGCTTCTGTCTCAATTCTCACAAAGGCGCCATTGACATCACGCTGTGTTCTTCCCATTATATCAATATCATCGGCGTACGCGAGAAGTTGAACAGATTTTTGGAAGATAGTGCCTCTGGTGTTGACGTTGGAGTTCTGCACTATCTTCTCAAGAACGATGTTAAAGAAATCGCATGACAGTGCATCGCCTTGTCTGAATCCTTTTTTGACGTCGAAAGATTCCGTAAGCTCGTTGCCAACCTTGATGGAGCAGCGTGATTCTCCATCGTCATTTTGCACAAGCGAACGAGCTTGGCAGGGACGCCAAAACTAGACATAGCTTTGTACAGTTCGTCTCTGTAGATGCTGTCATACGCGGCCTTAAAATCGATGAAAAGGTGGTGGGTATCGATTTGGAGTTCATAGGTCTTTTCCAGGATCTGCCGCAATGTGAAAATTTGGTCGATGGTTGACTTTCCTGGCCTGAAGCCACATTGATAAGGACCAATCAGATTGTTGACGAAAGGCTTCAGACGTTCACATAATACGGCAGAGAGGATCTTGCAGGCGATGTTTAGTAGACTTATTCCTCTATGGTTGGCGCAGCTTAGACGATCTCCCTTTTTCAGGATCGGGCAAACAATGCTGAGGTTCCATTCATCGGGCATGCATTCCTCTGACCAAGCAACACACTCTATAGCTTATTGGCACAACATTCGTGTATCACACTGTATATTGCATATTAAAAAATGGTACACTGTGGCGTATACTTACTTTCTGAATATGGTTTTTTAACATGAAAAATAAGATGCCGTTGGAAGGTTCTGCCGAATATAGTGTGCTTAGACATAAATCATGCTTTACAGAAAGGTAACTGGGCAGACGGGCCTGCCTCGAATGACTTCAAACGTTACCTCTTTTCCCACCTGATATGAATTGTAATTAGCTAATGTAGTAATTTCTCTTAGCTCACTTTCCGTCCTTGTTTTTTTTTCTGCAGAAAAGTCAGAACTGAGAAGAGATATACGATTAGTGTATTTGCTCGAGCATCCTTTCATTACTCTAAGGTGTTAAACAATTTAATGAATCCTTAAATTCAGTTTTCATAAAGTACAAGAAGTCATTGTGAGAAGAGAATACTGTGGCCAAGAGCCTCAAGAACTACTAAAATAAAATGCCCTCTCATCATTTGTCAATTCATACAAAAATACTGTTAACCTTACTTTCTATACAATTTTTAAGAGGGTGGAAAAATTGGTCGATATCCATCAATCATCGTTATTCCATTATGTCGATGGTTAAGTGATATTAATTTAATGTTTTTGATAAAACTAAATTGACAAGTTTAATCTCTTGTAATCTACTTACAATCGGATATTCGTTTTCCGAGCAAATTGAGCAAGTTGATGATTCCGAGAAGATGAACAAGCTTAAGTTGTCAATAATCCCAGTAAATTTCTCCAAAACTGAAGACAAGAAAGGAGGAAGGCGTTAACGGGAATTTAATTAGACAACGATATCCGTCATATGATTTTTTCTGACGCCTTTGTCTAATTCTGTTGGTGTATTGACAAAATTTCAGTTTAATTTTATGTCCTGTCAAATTTTCAATACACACGACTTCAGTGTTTTAAGCATGTGTATCCTGTTCAATACCCGCATTAATTGCTTACCCGACACGGCATAATCCATATTGCTGGTGCTGCATGCATTACGACCACTTGAATCGGCATCTGCAGTTCTGTAGCCACAAAAGCCTCAATACAACAAAAATCAATACCAAAATCCACCGCCATATCGCCATATCGCCAGCGCCATCATCATTAAGTATCATCGTATCGAACGTTTGTCGTCATCGTCATCGCACAAATTTACGATGAGGTGAATTTTGCGTTCTCATATTATGCACAATTCATTGTGGTCGGTTCATCGATTTCTCGAGTGTAGAGCATCACATAGCATTGTTATCATTACATTATGATTTTATACTGCTTTCCTTGCTCCTGGATCCTAGAATGTGACTTTTGTTTTTTTTCATTCAGTCTCAGTGTCGTTCGACGACGACGTTCATGTTCGTCGTTTTCATCGCTTCGGTGTACAGTTTCATGCTTTCAGAATGTAATATTAAAATCGGATAAGTTATTGTTTGAAATTTATATTACGAGAACTTCGACGTAGCTACGTAACGTTTATGAGAATTATAGCATTCTTTACCTCATTTTCCGACAAGCTGTATGTATGTTTGCAACAGCAGCAGCTTCTTAATCCTTGTCGAGGATAAATCGTTTAGCAAAAACCCCCACACCAATTAGCCTTAACATGAAGTATATGCTGCTGTTTGTGTGCGAGGTGAGTGCCATGCAGCTAATTAGGGTGAATAATTAAAAATATTTTTTTTTGTAACGCCTTGGCTGATGTAGTGCGGTTCATAAGCAGGTAGATGTGGCAAAATTTAATGTTGGCACCTATAGTTGCGCACAGCAAACATATGTAGGCACCTAAACGATGCAGTTTAAGTAATTAACTTTGATAATTAAAAACTGCAAATTAACTTTTCGTGTTTCTCTCTGTAGATGCGGGAGTTAAGCAGTTTGAGCATTTTGCTTTACAATTAATTTCTTCTATGTCGAAAACAACGTCAAGATTTTTTGTTTTTTGTTTAATTTATTTAGAATTCATTGAAAACAATGCATACATAATGGATTTTCATGGGAAAAGCTATGTTGTTCTATTTGCAATATTTTCTGAAGAGGTCAAGTGAAATTCAAAGAGAAAGGAGGTGTTTTTTAGCTCTCCTTAGTTTTTTCGTCCAATTAAGTAAACCAACCAACCAACCGTTCTGTAGTGAACGTTGCACTTTCCGATTATAGTGTCTTGGAGGTTGCAGATTGTGGTCATTCACTGTTGAAACTTAAATTTAATTTATAAAAAGTGGGAAATGTCTAAAATGTCTGCTGGTACTCGTGCTAAAGGTGGAAAAGTGCTACTCCCACGAAAAACATTGACGATTTGTTCTCGAAAATGAATACTCGACTCGATACATTAATTAAAGAGTTTAAAAACTCAATCAAATCTCTTGAAGAACGTTTTTTTATTGAGACATCAAACATTGAATCTAATTTGATCGACGAACTCTCCAAACTGAAGAGTGATTGCTGTCAACTTGAGTCGCGTATAGATTCACTCGAACGAAATCAATGAGTGTTGATGCTGTCTTTATCGATGTTCCTAGCATCGAAAATGAAAACCTTCATGAGACTTTTAACAACATCTGTAAGGCAATAGAAATCAAGCCTCCTGCACTTAAAACGATCTTTAGACTACGAACACGGCAACCTAAATCCAATAATAAGCGGTCTTCATATGAAGGCAATATAATTTAAAATTTAATGACAATTACCACATAAATCAAGTAATGAGAGCTTGTCTGTCCCACCTCCCGCTTGAAGAAAACAAAACTAGGTTTGACATTGAGAGACATAGCCATAGACACTGATAAGCCAATTTATCTCAATGAAAATTTAACTAACACCGATTTCTCGACATCTTGACAAAGTTCTAACCCTAAAAACTCGGTTTAGTGAAATTTTAGAACCATCTGAGTTCTAGTCATTTCTTCACCAATGTTCTAAACGCGTTAGAACTCAATTTAGAACTTTGTTATATTTAAAACTTCATAAAATCGGACCTCGACATTCGAGGTTTAGTGCCTTAGAACTTGGTTTTATTAGAATTTGATTTTTTCAACTAGCGAAATAAAATTGATGATTTCACATCGGACAACAGCGTCGACCGTTCGTAGGGAAAATTAATATTTATTTTGTAGCAAACGACAGCGGCACCGTTGTTTCGCTGGAAAAAGCTGTAGACACATGAGCTGTCGGTGGAATATTGACGGTTTGACATGGAGTCATTAGAGTTATAACTTTTTTTCAACCAGAGAGCATGGTAATCAGGTGCAGGAGTCATTTCGTAGACGTCGGAATCTGATGAAATTGCATCAGAATCAAATGATTCTAGTCTTTTAAGCAATTGGTAAAATTAAGTTTACTTTGGCGCGGCGGTGGCGACAGCTGAAAGAAAGCCAAAGCACAAGTGTAAGCCACTCATCATCAACAATTTTCGAATGCATGCGAAGGACAATTTAACACCGATTCCGAATGGCAAGGTACTTTTTTCTTGACTTTATGGACACGAGAAGTATCGAACCCCAAGTTCTGCGTAACAGCCAACACACAAAACTAACACGGGCATCGCAGAAATAAACATACTACATAGGTAAACCGTACACACATGTGCAAACAAATATAAGCGCAAATTCAAAAATTATATGTATTTTGTTTTGAATTGAAGGAAATATCTGTCAAAAATTACTGCCGGGTGACTCGAAAATTTTCAAAACACGCTAGAACTAGGTTCTAAAAATAACAAGTTCTAAGCGCTTAAAACTCAGTTATGATTTTAGATCGTGTTCTAGAGAAGTGAAGAAATGCCCGTGTTCCAAATATTCTGAGAACTAAGTTCTAAAATTAGACCGAGATTCACTTAGATCGAGTTTTACAGGGAATTTTGTGAAGAAATTGGGCGTAAGGGTAATTACACCTTGCAAAGAGAAGCTCTTAATTTGAAAAAAAAAAAAAACTGAACCAACTTTCTTCGGTGCACACATACACGAAAATATTTATGTGCGAATAGAAGATGGTGATGATGAAGATGACTTGAAGAAAATAACTAAAGGAAAAAAAATTATTCGAATGCTACAAAAGCAGCAACTAATATTCAAGAATTTAGGCCAATCGCAATTTTGCCATATTTTAGTAAGGTTTTCGAAATTTTAATAAGCAAGCAAGTAAAAAAATTTCTTGACGAAAGAAAAAAATCATAACTGAATTTCAATCTGGATTTCGAAGTCATCACAGCTGTGTTACAGCTCTTTCAAAAGTATCTAGAATGACATACGATTTGGTATAGAGATATGATGGCACTTTTAATTTTTCTTGACTTTTCAAAGGCATTTGATTCTGTGAACCACCAAATTCTTCTTAAAAAACATTCATGCCAGTTTGGTTTTGAAAATTCAACTTGTATGCTAGTGACATCATATCTGAAAATGTCAAGCGGATTCAAGCTGTGTTGTGTGAAAACAAATGTTCAACTGCGCTGTCTGTATGCCAAGGTGTTCCTCAAGGCTCCGTTTTGGGTCCGTTGTTGTTCTCAATCTTTATTAATGATATTTCAAAATGTATAATAAACAGCAAGCATCACATATTTGCGGACGATGTTCGAACTTATTCCTCGTCTCATATATCTTCTCTTCAGTTAGAATTCTAGATGATGAATGAGCATTCCTGTTCAATTTATCAGGTCAGAAAAAACAATCTGAAGCTTAATCCAAGTAAAACTAAGGCGATTCTTATAAATCGAACAAATTAAATTAATTTTGAACCACCACCATTGATCCTTAACAACACAAAAATTGAGTTTGTAGATAAGTTCAAACACCTTGGGAGTTATGTTTTAACCAACAACTAAACTGAAATGATCACATAAACAAAGTGGTTTGTAATATTAATGGTATACTACGAGGTCTAGGCCCAACATCTAGTTTTCTTTCATCTGAAGTTATTGTTAAGACATTTATTCTACCTATCATTCTTGATTATTTTATTAAATACTCCTTAAACCAAGTATAGAGCTTCTATAAAAGTCAAGCGCACTCTATGTACACATACGTCAACGCATTCGAGTCACATATGCGTTTATGTATACTCGTATGCACACGTATATGTTGACAATTCAGGTGCTTGTTTCATGCTCCACGTATTTCAATTTCTCCTTAAAAATCTATAAACTCGAGTACAGCTTAAAAAGCATATTACTATTGTAGGTGAAGACTCAAGACACACGTCAGCTAAAAGTTAAAAAAAAAAAAAACAAATAAATAAGAACCACTTCTATATGCAGCTGTAAAGATAAATCAAGAACGTGCTCTTTAACTGTGACAAAATTCACTTCAAAATTTCTTTTTTTGTTTTGCCATCTTGTTGAGGGTATAACCGACCTTCATTGTTGCCGTGTGCGTCACTTCTGACAAGCTGTCGAAATCGCCTTTTTTTGTCCTTTGCTTCTTCGCTTTCGTAGTCGAGTCGTCGTGCCATCGTCATCGGGCTTCTTCGAAGTCATTTAAAGAATCATTTTGGAGTCCTAAGTAGCTTTTATCCAGTCTGCTTACCTTATTGTTCTATGCTTAATCCTAACGTATTATCATCGGGCGACTGAAATACCGCATAAAGATTGGAATTTTCTCATCTGAACTTGAACCCCTCCGCCTTATCTTTAACTGTCAAACCTGAACTCATATTGATTTTGTATTATTTACGTGAACTCACGCACCAGCGGCAGTGATAAACCTATGATATAAATTTTACGCGCTCAAGTTTCGTGACCCTTTTTTTTTGTGTTTCTTGTCTTGGATTGGGTATTGAGCTTTATAAAGGGCTGGCAGATGTAAACCAATTGCTTTGTATTTGTTAGCCGAACTAATATCAAATGTAAATCAAGCAAACGAGGATGGATTTCACCAGGCATTCAAAAAAGTGCTCGTTAAAAAGCAAGCTTGATAAGTTCGATCATTTAATTTAAATTTATATTCGGAACATTGACTTTTGGTCGTCTAAATTTTTAGTAACATGGTAAATGAATTGGTTTATCTAAATTTTAATTGAAACGAACACCGTAAAGCTAGATGACGGATGCGCTTGCAAAAGCTGCCCGACTCTATAGTCGATTTGGCAAAAATTCTACGAAGGTAAATGCTAAAAACATTTTACTTTAAATCAATTATTCAATAGTTCCATTTTTTAACAGAAATTAATTAATATTGTCCGTATTGACCAGCCACTGTATAACGATGCGATTGCCTTCATGCAAAACAACTATCTCGATGATCCACTTCTCCGGGCAATGGGAATTTCCTTGCGTCACAAAGATACCCAGCATTTTCTTATCCAAACTATGGTTAACTCTCTTAAAATCTGGTAAACGTTATTTTTTTTTATGGTATAGCAACACTAATATTACGTTTACCAGAATTGTCACTGGCAGCGATGCATCGTAAAACAATGTGCGGGATATGCGTAAATTGTCCTCGATCTGTAAGAGGCACTTCACAAGATGTCGATCCTACTTATCTTGAATTGGCCAAACAAACAAGAACCCCAAGCACTCGCAACTTGTTGCTAGCCTGGGATAAGATCGAACGTGAGACAGTTTTTCCAAGAGCTAAACTTAAAAATCGACCGAAGAGTAATCCCACTATAAATATATTGGAACTGGCTTTTTGTACAGTGGATCAATATTATCGGCGTTTGGGCATTGCAAAGAAACTGATAAAGAATACAGCCGATTTGGCCATGTTGTTGGGATTTGAATATGTTCGAATTGATTGTACGCATATGGCGACGGCAAAAATTTGCAATGAATTTGGATGGGAATTGGTTGGGGAAATGCCATTCCAGTCATTCCATGGTGTTGTGGTAGATTTCTTTCCGAAAGATTACGATCCAGCTGTTAAGGTGTTTGTGAAAAATGTTAAAGTAGATGTACCGAAGCAAATAAAAAAATAGCAATTTTTATACACCTGATTTTCATAATTCCATCAAACACAAATTCTTCCTTACTCAAGATGGCGCTACGGTCCATATCGGAACAAGCTAGGAATCTAGCGAGCTGTCTCAAGTTGTGCATGCCTAGTTGGCTTAGGTCCGGATATTGTGAAGAGCCATGAAGAGGACCGAGTTGACGAGATGAGAGTCTTATACAGTGACACTTTCGTTGCTCGAGGACTTTACTTACTTCCTTATTCGGCTAACAATCCATGAAGGATCTCAGCCTGAGATACTGCAGCCTTCCATTGTGAACGGTCCCTGGCGCTCTGGCATCTGCAGTCACTTGGTCCTTGTACCGTAGGTTCGGTCTTCCTTGTCATCTTGAATCTGGGGGTTGCGATGAAAAAACTTTCATGGCTTCTACACTACATGTTGTTGATGACCTGGCACATGTAGCTCATCAAAACTTCTCCACCATATTTACAGTGTTCCACAGGTTTACCATTCGACCAGGTGGACTTGTTATTTTTTATCTTTTGGAAGCTTTTGGAAGCTAAAAAATAACAAGTCCGCCTGGTTGGATGGCATACCTGTGGAACACTGTAAATATGGAGGAGAAGTTTTGATGAGCCACATGCGCCAGGTCATCAACAACATGTAGTGTTTTGGATGGCTCTTTCTTTCCACCATTTCTGGGCTGGGGTTTGGGGTTATGTCTTCATTGCCTGGTTTTCCTTCTTTTTTGTCATTGGCCTCTTTCGAAGAGCTGTGTCTCGGTTCTGAAACCAGAATTGCGTAGATCCTTGAGCTGAGAAACTGTGGATGCTCTTTTCTCCCTTGGTAGGGTCTTTTTCTCATTTCTCTTTTTGTTCGGTACTCTTCTCTTGCTGCTCTTGCAAACGTGCATTTTCCGTATTTTTTCAATAAGGCGAATTTTTCATCATACCACGTGTTCTTTTTCGGGTGTGGCTGTTAACTTATAGTGATCTCATTTTAAATTATTTCGCTATATTGGTCCCACAAAGTGTTGATATCTGTGGTATTTGGAAGGACGGTGGAGAGTCACTCATTCAGGCGCTCACTGTAGTGTCTGGTATTCCCCGGAGTGCTAAAGTAACCAATGCTGTGTAGACCTTTCGTCTTGGAAACCTAGTTCTACTTATCACCGTATTACGAGATGCAGCGAAGTCGAATATTCGGAAGTCGTTATCTGTTGGAATTTCGTGGAGCCTGAGCTTTCCAACTAATCCACTAAAGATTTCTTTCTTCCAGATTTTTGCATTGAAATCTCCGAGTACGATTTGGACGTAGTACTCTGGACAGGCTCCGTAGGCTCTATCCAGGAGGTGGTAAAAATTCTCCTTGCTTGACTCCTTGGCATCATCTGTAGGGGCGAGTGCACTTTTTGTATTGATGCTTGTAGTGTGACCTTGATGCATATTAAAGCCAAGCAATCACTAATTAGCTCAAAATCCATTACTTTACATCGAAACAGATCTCCCACGACGAATCCGCATTCAAATATGTGCATTCTTTGATTTCAGCTGTAATAAATGTCGCAATTTTTCCTTTTCATTGACGTTGATCTTATCCTATCGTACTTCCTGGACGATCCTGCCTTATAGTGCATGAGGACAGGATTCAAGTTTTTGAATTGCACCTGGATTGTTCCATTCAAGGTACATTCTTACATTCAAGGTTCAAACTCTCAATGCATAGTCCGTTGTCGATTCGGGTCTGGTTACCATAAGAGGGGTCATTTTCCGAGGCTACTATCTTTCTTATAACGATAATGATATAACCCGTGCCCGGTGGTTACCACTTGGAGTTAAAGTAAGCACTTGGTGTGTAGGAAAAGATACTGCATACACCCAAGATCCTACAACACCCAACTCAGGACTTTACTATTCAACTGTTTTCTAAGTCCAGAGAAACAATTGGCAAGAGTGATTTTTCAATTGATTTCAGCGCTGATAGAAAACACTTAAGAAACGGAAAAATAAGGTTTTTAATCCTTCAAAATCCTTGCCACCCGCTGATGAAATTTGACAGTTAATTGCTCAATAGGAAGATAAGAAATGAATTGAGGTCGACAATGGGATATTTCGTACTTAATGATATCGGATTGCCCCAAAAATCACTTATAACATTTGTCAATTAGATAACTGGCCTTACATAAAAAATCAGAGTTGGCAAACTGAGTTAACGAAGGCTAATTGCACACACATCGATTTTCGACGGCCGATTTTATACCGGTGAGTGTGCTAGCACCATGTTACCGGTAAGATGTCGGCCGATTATATACTGGCCGTTCAAAATCGGTGTGTGTTCAATTTGCCTAACTCGAGTTGAAAAAAAAATGAACCGAGTTTATTGGAGCTAGCGTAGTGTTCGGCGCGTAGAGGTTTATGTGTGTTGGCTGTTACACCACGCTATCAAAAGCAGCCTTGAAATCGACGATTAATTGGTAGCTATCGACTTGAAGTTCCAGGGTCCTTTCCAAGACCTGCAGTAGAGTCAACATATGATCAATAACGTACTCTGCGGGTTTCAGCCACACTGATCACAACCTATCAGGTTGTTGACATACACAAATTCACCTTACCCGAAATGCAAACCAGAACCAAAATTTTCTGCTTCTGAAAGTTACAAAATAAAACAAATGAACTACAAAAAAAGTCTAGTATCAGGTGTGTTAACAATAAATTGATACACATACTCACCATAAACACACATTCGCACCTTTTTAACAAAAAAAACACACGCCCACGCGCCGCAAGCGAACAAAAAAAAACAGAAGACACATTGTAAAATGAACTTTTCTCCCCGATATACTGCGTTTAACAAACGAGCATACAATATCCTTATTCCCAAAATCTATGAAACGTTCGTCGTAGTCGTTGTTTTGTTTTGTTTTGCGTGCGAAAGCGAAGTTTTGTTAAGGTGGTAAGCCATAAATAAAATGCCGTAAATAGAGAAAACTGAAAAATAAAGAAAAGAATAAACGAGAAAACTTAAATGGATGCCATGATGAATTTTAAATACGGAAAAGGTATAAAATGGTTAAATAGATGTTTTTAAAGAACAGCCGATATGGTGCGAGCGCAAAGGTGGCTGTGTGTGTTGGTTAATCTATTCTGTTGGATATTCTGTGACTAATGGTTATCCAGCTAACGAGATTATTATCAGATAATAAGAAAATATTCGAAAAACTTAAGAAAACCCAAATGAAAGTTAATATCGAAGCAGGTCGTTTATTTGTGTGTTTAGAATAAAGGGAATTCAAATTTTTGGGTTGTTCGCACAAAGATTTATTGTCTTTCATAAACTTTTCAAATGAATAAGGATGAACAGCCATTTGGCTTGGGGTATATAGCGATTTAGGCTGTTTAAAGTGGCTTGTAAGCAAATAGAAGATATGTTTTATGTGAAAACAACATTTAAAAATCACTTTTTGTACGGTCGCACTTCCATGTGCCCCAAAAACAGCTGCCAGGAAGGATAACGTGACAAAAATCTATGAGCTTGTATTGGCAAATCACCGATTAAATTGGCGAGATAGTTGAGACAGCTGGCATTTCAAAAGACCAGGTAAGTCGTATCCTGCACGGGTATGAGATAGCTGGCCCACTAGGTGCCGCATTCCGAACAACAAGTGCAACCATGAAACTTTTTCAGAGGAGTATTTGAAGCTGTTTAAGTGCAATCCGCAGTTTCTGCGTCGCTTCGTGACATTCTAAACTATGAATCCACTGGTAACGGATTGCGGTTTCAAAAGTATACGGCTGGAATTCGACAACTGTCAAACTAAGTTGTTAAATCAATTTTTTTTTCAGTTGAAAGTTTGACATTTACGAAAATGGACAACACTTTTAAAAAAATGTAATTCTGCCACAGCCACATATCGAGCCTTAAGAGGAGATTATGGTTTACATAATCGTCCAACTATACGCAAACAGTTGGCAAGGTTTTGAAGAAACTTTTAGAGACTGGATTACTTACTAATGCTTACTTTACTTAAACGGCTCACAATCCATGAAGAATCTAAGCCTGAGATACTGCAGCCTTCCATCTGAACGGTCCCTTGCATGCACTCTCCAGTCGCCGAAACCAATCTCTCTGGCATCCGCAGTGACTTGGTCATTGTACCGTAGGTTCAGTCTTCCTTGTCGTTTTGAAACCTGGGGGCTGGGATAAGAAGACTTTCTTGGCTGGAGCGTTGTAGTCGTCTACACATTTTCATCAAAATAGAAGAGACTTGATTGGTTACAGATATTGTAAGGCCTGTGCATCATCGTATCCCTCGTACTCGAAGACTCGAATGTGTTGCCGAAGACCCGAATGTGTCGTTTCCTCGTCGTTCTCAGGAGTTAGGACTGTCTTACGGCACATAACGGCGTATTTTTGCATTTGGATCTACATCTGCATCCATATTAAGTCCAGCTCAAACAACAACTGAAGCCAGCTGACCATTCACAACCGTCGTAGATACGTCGAATGGGTGCTTGAATAACAGACGGTGGACGGCTATTTTCGGTGGGTATGTTAATAAACAAAACAGTCGTATTTGGGGTTCCTGAGAATCCACAAGTAATTGGAAAGAGGTCATTGCATCCACAAAAAGTCACTTTTTTGGTGCGCTATTTGTCCGGATGTATGATTGGACGCTTACTTTTTCGAAAACGACGATGGAACGACTGTCGCCGTCAACTCGAAGCGTTATGGTCATATGATATCCGATTTTTTTTGCTTCCTATTGAAGAACACGACTTGGAGAACATGTGATTTCAACAAGACAGTATGCCACATGCCACACAACACGAGCGAATGTGGCCCTATTGCAAGAGACATATCCTGGTCGCGTAATTTCTCGTGGTGGCGATATCAACTGGCCACCAAGATCTTGCGATTTGACACTGCTGGACATTATTTTGTATGGCTACGCAAAAGACCGTGTTTATAAATAAATCTCTATCCTCTTGAGCAGTTAGAAAACCAACATTCTTCAAGTTATGGCTAGGTTAGGTTAGGTTGGAGTGGCTGTCTGGATGTAATAGACTCACTTAGACCTCAAGGGTCCATTGTGATACCACTAATGAGGTAACTCATGGGAGAGTAATGAATATTAAACAAACCATTTTGTACTTTTAATGAAGTTAGAAAGACATTTTGTGTCTATCGTTTTTTTTTTTTTTTTTTTATAATGAGCACACACTCAAGGGGTTTTTATACCCTTTTTATGCCATAGACACAGTGAGTACTTTAGGAAAGAAGGAAGGGGCTAGAGAGGAGGTGCCGGTGTACATTGGTTTTAAATTCCTGAACATTGCAATGATCGGGAAAAACAGAGTGTGGAAGAGAGTTCCACATTCGCGTAGTACGGCTAAAGAACGATTCTCTATACTTGAGCGTACGACCGAAGTTGGGCTCGAGTGTAAACTGATGGGCATTCCTGGAAGCGCGGGTATTACGGTTGAATTGTTTAAGGGGTGGAATGCAACTGGCTATTTCTCTAGAGCACTTACCGTAGAAGTAACGATAAAACAGAGAGAGACACGAACGTTACGACGGTGGTCTAAAGTGGTGAATGCATCAGTGATCTCTCTATCACCAATCATTCTTACAGCTCTTTTTTGAATTCATCCAAGAGGCTTAAGTAAGTAGCTGGAGCACCAGCCCATAGATGTGAATTGTACTCAAGCTTTGGACGGATATAGGTTTTATAGATGATAGCCAGATCAGACGGGAGAAAAAATTTCTTGCACCGTCTTAAGAAACCCAAACATCTTGCGGCATTTTTGGCGACATCGCGTATGTGCTCGGACCACAAGAGGTGGTCAGTGATGCACATACCGAGAATCTCGAGATGTTCGGTCTCATTGATGCAAGTGCCACTCATGGACAGTGGCAGGGGGGGTATATCTCGCTTCAACGATACCAGACAGCATTGAGTTTTCGAAGCATTAAACTCTACACGGTTCTTAATTCCCCATTGGACAATGCTGTTTAAGTCAGAGTTTAATGAGCTTATCATATTTTGCCGTTGCAGTTCCACATCCGAAGAGGAGGGATGTGAATCTGGAAACGAATATGAGAAGCTTAGGGTACTATCGTCAGCGAAACAATTTATTGGATTAGAAGTAACAGACAAGAGATCATTAATAAAAATGATAAAGAGGGTTGGAGACAAAACGGAGCCCTGGGGCACACCAGCATTTATATTGTGGGTTTCAGACTTGAATCCGTCCAATACAACTTGTATTGAACGATTCGAAAGAAAGTTTCTAATCCAACGAAGTAGGGATTCATCGATTCCGAAGGCACGCATTTTCGATAAAAGAGCAAGATGCCAGACTTTATCAAATGCCTTTGAAATATCAAGTGCAACAATCTTACTTTCTCCAAAACGATGTAAAGATTTGTTCCACTGTTCGGTGAGATAAACCATCAAATCACCAGTGGACCTGTTGCTGCGAAAGCCGTACTGCCGGTCATTAAGAAGCTTTCGGTCTTCGAGATATTTCTTGAGCTGATAATTTATCAGCGTTTCCATGACCTTAGAAAGAAGGGACGTAAGTGCAATCGGACGATAATTAGAGGGAGAAGAAGATTCGCCTTTTTTTTGGAATAGGCTGGACAAATGCTGTTTTCCAACTGCTCGGAACGAGCCCAGAAGAATAGGATAGATGGAAAAGCTTACGCAAGGGTTTTGCCAGCGTGGAAGAACACCTCTTCAGAATAATAGCGGGGATACCATCCGGACCAGCGGATTTATGTATGTTGAGATCCTTTAATACTCTCGCCACAGCACGAGTGCGGAAGAAGATTTGTCCCATGGAATCATTGACGCGCTCAAGAACTGGAGGGGTCATGACACTCTCGGGCAGCGAAGAGTTGGCGGCGAACTGCCTAGCAAAAAGGTTAGCTTTCGCGAGCGAGCTAACAACTGGAGTGTCATTGTCGACGAGCGTAGGGACAGAGGAAGAAGAAGAATTCTTCATGTTTTTTACAAATGACCAAAAATTCTTACTGCCTTTGGGACATTGCAGTATTTTTTGCCTTAATTTTTGGTCATGTAAAAATTTGGTCCGCCGGATATGGCCATTGCAGGCCTTCCTGGCTTGTTTAAACTTGTTCCGGTTTTCCTCAGTTGGGTTGGCTCTAAAACACCGGAACTTTACTTCTTTTTCCCTGATAACCTCTTTACAGCTTGAATCAAACCATGACTTTTCCTTGGGTTTGATGCTTTTAACCCTATTCGGGATAAAAGTTTTCATTCCCAAAACAATCATATTAGTAATCATATCTGCGCTGGAGTCTACGTCACTATCGAGGAAGCATAGTGACCAGTTAAAGCCAGTTCACTGGTATTATCGAAGAAAGGATTACCGAGATATTTATTCCTTCTATTGGAGAGTGTCGGACATGTACACAGAAGGTGTTGGATTGTTTCCTCCTCCTCCTCGTCCATGCAGCTTCTACAGAAGTCGTTTGCGTAGACCCCAAGCCTAAGGCATGTCTGCCTATGAGGCAGTGTCCTGTTATGACTCCAGTTGTAGAGCTTATATTTTGTCTGCTCAGTGAAATCAGACCTTTTGACCGTTTCAGGTCTATGCTTGGCCATATTTGTTTGGTTGCTAGGCAGGTGGTACCCTGTGACCATCTAGCATTTGCTGATTCTAGAGCATATTGTTTGAGAAGATATTTGCATGTAGCAAGTGGTGTTCCTATGTTATGTTTTTGTCTAACATGAGGCAGAAGTGTTCCGTTTTTGGCGAGCTCATCGGCTTTGCAATTTCCCGGAATGTCTCTGTGGCCCGGCACCCAAATGAGGTGAATATTAAACTGTTCCGTCATCTCATTCAGAGATGATCGACAATCGTGGACTATTTGAGAGTTTGTGGAGACAGACGCGAGAGATTTGAGAGCGGCTTGGCTGTCCGAGAAGATTCGTATATCCTTGCAAGATATAACGTTTTCTTTGAGCCAGGATAGTGCCTCTTTAATCGCCATTACTTCTGCCTGGAAAACACTACATTGATTGGGAAGTCTGTATGATAGACTGAGATTCAGTTGTTCCGAATAGATACCACTTCCAACTCCGTAATCGGTCTTTGAACCATCTGTATAGAAGTGTATCGTATTGAAGGGATGGAGACATGGAATCTTTTATCGAATACCATTTTTGGGGTGGTATAGTCTAGGCGATCTGGGATAGATCTGAAATTGTCTAGAATAGTAGTATGACCAGTATTGTTACTGTTCCATTGAGAGGTGGCTCTAAGCCTCACACATGAGTTGGCTGCCACCATTTTGGAGAAGATGTCAAGAGGTGTTAGGTTTAAAAGCACTTCCAGGGCTGCGGTTGGTGTTGAGCGAAGTGCTCCTGTGATGCACATACCTGCTGACCGCTGGACTTTGATGAGCTTATTTAATTTACCATCTTGTCCAGTGCGGTCCACCATACGACAACTCCATATATGAGTATCGGTCTGATTACCGAAGTGTATAGCCAGTGGGTTATTTTTGGGGAGAAGCCCCATTTTGATCCTATGGCCTTTTTACAAGTAAAAAGCGCTACGGTAGCCTTTTTTACTCTTTCATCAATATTAGCCTTCCAATTTAGTTTTTTGTCTAAAATGAGGCCTAAATATTTAGCTTGGTCGGAAAAGCTTAATGGTATTCCTTTAATCTTGGGTGGGCTAATCTGAGGAATTTTGTACCTTCTCGAGAAAAGTACTAGTTCTGTTTTATGTGGATTGACGTCCAAGCCACATTGCTTAGCCCAATTTGTTAGCCTATTTAAGGCATTTTGTAGAGTTCCGAGAGAACTAGGGGATGTTTCCCAGATATGGATATTGCAACGTCGCACACTGGGATTTTGCGGAAAAAAGTCTTAAATATAAAATTTTGAAAACCAAATTTTTGATGATATTTTCAGATTCCAGAATAAAATCTGCACCTAAATCAAAAAGAATTATTGAAATCGGACTATTGGTTTCGTTTTTATAACTTTTTAAAGACATAACTTGGTAGCGCTATTGATTATATGGTAAAAAAGCACTTAGGTGAAAGTTTTTGTTTTTGTTTTTTGGTTTCGCCCCAATATTTTTCTTTATTTTTTTCTTAACGAACTTTATTGTCTCAATGTTAAACCGAAGAAAAATATGATTTTTCAAATTTGGTTTTCATTGTATGATTATTTTAAGAAAGCACTCAAAAATTTGTAATTTTTTTTATATTTTTGGACATACAATTTTAGCTACATTTGCCTACAGTCAGAGACTAGTGTCATCTTAATCCTTTCAAGTTTATCTTTCGATAGGTACCAAATTTAGGTGCCACCAGGTGCCACTCTGTATTTTATTGCAGATTGAAAACTGCAATTAGTCACAAAATAAACTAAAAATGGCTATAATTTCAAAAAACAGTTTTGTTTGTGTTACAAAATCTATTTTAGTAAATTATTTTTGCATTTTTGACCGAAAATATGGAAGTACATCAATAGTCAAACGTTATTTTAAAAAAATTTCACTAAAAATTTAACCGGATGAACCGCCATTTTGTTTTTAATGAATTTAAGAAGCTGCTCATAGCTGGCTCAATTTTGATGATAGAGAAAAATCACCTTCGACAAAGTTGTAGAAAATTTAATTTCCTATAGAGTTTGTGAAGACACTTTTTTCTTAAAACTTATCGTTTAAGAGCTATGGTACATCTTTGGCTAACAATCACATATTTTTTCTTAAATTCAACAAAAAGCACTCTTATCTATGCTAATGAATTTGAATATAATACAAAATAAGTAAAAAAGAGTAGATTTGCCAAACAAAAAATTGTTGAATGTAATGTTTCATTTTTTTCAAATCTACTACAAAAATTTACTCATGATAATTTGACCTTGGCTCAAAGAAAAAATGGTCCATTATCTTATACAAACACATTTATTGAAATCTTTTGAAGTCAATAATTTGTGGAAAAGTGATTTTAAGATTTTCTTGATTAAAAATAATTATTGATCCATAATGGAAAAATGTATTTTTATTGTTGGAACATTGTCTGGAGAGGCTCAAGAATGTCGGAATGAGGACTATAAAAAATACCTACGTAGACATTCTAGGAAATGTAGCCGCATTGCAACGAATCAGGATGTAATGAGCCGATTGATGGTGACATCTGACCCCTTAATCTCAAACCTCACCCATTCTTTTACCATGAAAAAGCATGATCAGTTAACTGGAGAAGTTATGGCTCTTCTACAAGACTAAAATTTCAATAAAATGCAATAAAAGTGTTTTTTTTTTGTATTTTCCCACTATACTTTCTTGTGTTTCACTTGATATCTGTATTTGCGATTACTAATATTACTATAATAGTATTTTTGACATTTTTTAAGGAATTTATTTAAATTTCTTATAATTCTGAGAAAAAAAATATTTTTTTTAATATTAAGGGGCGTGGCAGTGGGCGGTAATTCATTATTTTGATTTCTTACGTATCAAGTTATCATTTCTGAAAATTTCATCCAAATCCATCAAGTGGTTCAGTTTTTATAGAATTTTTTCCGCACTCCCATACTAATTTTCCCAGTGTGCGTCGTCAGCAAAGGCAATCACCCTGAAACCCTCTGCTTCCAATGATGTTAGTAGGTCGTTTACTACCATGTTCCATAAAAGAGGCGAAAGGACCCCACCTTGGGGGTACCTCGATTCACCGATCTGGTGGTATGAGAAGCTTTTCATGCTAGAAGTTATTGTCCTGCTTTTGAGCATTAGACTTATAAGATCTATGAGTGAGTTATGGCTAAGATACCACCCAATATGTGTCAAAAAGTGGTCGAAAATCACCTCAAAAGAATCGATGCTTGCAACAGTTCGCGTGGTGGTCATTTAAATGATGTAGGATTTCACACGTAATGTCAACTGGTACAGTTCGATGCTGCATTTGAGAAAAAATGGTTTCAATTTAAGAAAAGCAATTTCCACTATGACGACGAACTGCTTACATCTCGATCACTGCTAAATTGATTGAATTGGGCTACGAACTGTTGGTTGGCCACATGGGGCTTCTTTTTTTTTGAGTAACGAGTTAAAAGGAGACTTAATTGATAAATAAATCGGTAATTTTCCAAAAATTGCACTGGATGATACCACATTCAGTACAACGTAGTGGTGAGTTATCAAAAAGTACGTATACGCCATAGTGAACACACGTTTTGAAGTTTCTCTTTTAATCTATTTAAGAACCGAATTCAAATGTGCTTTGTCCTGCAATTTGAATAAATATAAGAGGATAATTTGTCAAACAAACAAAAGTAGCAAAAGAATATACAAATTTAAAATCAAAAAACAAACATCCTCGACACCGAAATCAATTTGCATGCCCAATTCTCGAGTGGAGTAGTTTTCCGCAAATATTGACACTTTGTACAAAATGACTAAAAAGGGAAAGCAAAAGAAAAAAAAGACATTCTACGAAAATAAATATTAAGACGTCTTCAACAACTATTTTGCACAACAAAGTCGAACACACGCTCCTATCCCATTCCCATTGCTCATTGATCCTGAAATCCCTTCTCGTTAGGAAAAAAGTTTCAACAGTCCATCCGTCCGTCCATTCCCCCCCCCTCCCATCTTTAGCACGAATTTCAATCCTATTCATTCGAATGGACATTTTTTTCCCTCTGAGGGGGCGATGAAATCTTTTAAAAAATATTCTCTACCATCTCAAGTAAGCTGCCCGTAAGGGATCAATATAAAAATGGATTTCTTCTTCATCGTTGCTCGGTCGTTCCAATCCCAATCGACAACCCAAAGCTAGACACGCAATTGTACGCATCATTAAGGATACCAAAGTGGACGAACACAAAATTTATTCACTTTTCTCCCCAAGGACCAAATAGAAAAATCATTGGTTAAACAATTATCATGGAATGAAAAGAGGTTATGGTTGGGTGGTTAAGAATAGAGAATGGAAAACAACAATCAAACATTCAATGGGGATCATTGAGAATTGGGTTTTTTCTTTCTTTTTTTTTGGGAGATTTGTAAGTGAAAAGAAAAGGAACATCATTGTTCGGAATGTGTGTGTGTGTAAGCATCTGTTTTATAAGGATTAGGATATCAATGTGCTGACCTCTATGATTTTTATTTTCCTTGTCATCAACTTGAGAAGAGAGCAACTTATTTTCATTTATTTTAATGACAAGGTTTGCATATTTAAGCCTTGTGAAGAGCAAGAATATGCGTTTTTAACTTAAAATAAGGTGACCATGATCCGTTTTGGATTTTGGCCTATTTTGACATGTCTTTCAAACTAGATCTATCCCTAGCTAGAATTCTAAAGATGTGCTCTTCAAGTTTCTTTAGGTCACCCGAAACGACATCATTCGAAGATTTTACGAGCTGGAGCATTATTTCCAATCAATCAGTTTCAGTCAGTCAGTGTCAGTTTTGAGCAACTTTTGTGAACTTGGAGTGATTTGATCAAAGTAGTTATAGATAGCTGATAGCTACGAAAATAAATCTCCCACCAAATTCATCATTGATGTTTTTTTTTGTTTAACTTAAATGAATCTACAGAAAGCTATCACCTGCTGGTGAAATGAAATTGAATCTAAAATTTAAATTGGAAAAGTTTGCATCGATTTGAGGCGACATCGTTTTTGTGATTCTCACTTTCTAACTTGCCTCAAAAATGAACTGCCACCGCCGCAGCACTTCATAATGCATTTCTATATGTTTTTTCCATTGCAATACGAAAGAGTGTATCAACAAATCATCTTGTCATTGCGATTGTATCGTAAAATTTATTGCAATGTTGGAACACAAGATGGGAACATTTGTTGCACTTTATGTACTTCTTCAGGTGGAATTTCTCCAAAATAAGAAAAACTTTCAAAAATATTTTGCAAGTTTTCTCAAGTGATATTTTCATGGAAAATTAGTTTTGTGTGTTGAACTTACAAATTTTCCAAATTGAATTGAAGAGATATTAAAGTTTTGTAAACTGTTTGAAGGTAATGCATACTTAAACATAGATTTGTTTCAACTTTTGAAATGTTTAGCCATTCTCAAAATTGTTTTTAAACTTTTTGCATGCATTTGAATGTTTATAATAAGATGGACATTGCAATTGTTTAGAGAGTTTCAGAGTGAACTTTAAGTTTAAATTTACGACTTTTTCTTAGTAACCCATGTCGGAGAATTTATGACTTGAAAAACAAACACTCAAACACAAAGAAATGTTTAAAGTAAAAAGAAAATAATTGATTTGTTTCGATTTTTTTTTGGTTTCAAATTGAAATTCTCAACAACAAAAATAGAAAGACTTTGTAATA
Organism: Sphaerophoria rueppellii; assembly: GCA_920937365.1. Classification (NCBI taxonomy): domain Eukaryota; kingdom Metazoa; phylum Arthropoda; class Insecta; order Diptera; family Syrphidae; genus Sphaerophoria; species Sphaerophoria rueppellii. Next base: position 27,408,431 of record CAKKXW010000001.1, on the reverse strand, counting down.
TAAAACGAACAAATGACCCTAGGAGTTGTAGGTTTTCTTTTTGACATTACTTAATTAAATATTGAAATGAACATTAAACAACAACATCTCGGATTCCCTAAAGAAAATTCATGATTTTGCTTTGTTTGTCTGATTCTTGTAGTGGGCATTGATTTTCTAAAAAATTAATACTAATGAAAAAGTTTATTTTTTTAATATTGTAAGCATTTTATTTATTGCTGTAGGTGTATTTAGTTGTTTTGATGTGCTTTGAAGGGTGTCCAATTCCTTTTGCTTGATTTAATTCATTATTTTTTAAAATTAAGATTTATTTATCGATTAAGAGGTAAACAAGAGGACCTTCATGTTTCTAGAAATACGTATACCATCGAAGTTACACTGAAAATAATATTTTTTGTAAAACTACGAAATTCGTTTTATAAAAAGTTCACTGGCTCAATGTTATTTTCATTGAGTCAACGAAAGATTTCGTAATTTCGTAATAACGGGTGATTTTTTAGCTGGTTTGGTTTTGGCAACACTGGTTTTGACAGCTGACTTGTGTTTAGTACCTTGTGTCACTGTCAAACAGCTTCAGTTTGGTTTGCAATTTAACCATGGATCGTCTTACAAATGAACAACGCTTGCAAATTATTGAATTTTACTATCAAAATTCGTGCTCGGTTCGAAATGTTCATCGCGCGCTGCTTCCATTTTATGGTCAGGCATTCTCGACCTTCTGAGCAGTCTATTCGGAAGGTTGTGACCAAATTTCGCACCAAATTTACTTTGTTGGACATTAAACCACCAACACGTTTACGTACTGTGCGTAGTGAAGAAAATATTGCGGCCGTATCAGCTAGTGTGACAGAAGACCGCGAAATGTCGATTCGGCGCCGATAACAAACTTTTTTTGCCCGAAATGGAAGTTCTTGACTTGCATGATATGTGGTTTAGACGGTGCCACATGCCATACAGCACGCGAAACAATGGCGCAATTGCGAGGCGAGTTTGGTGAACAGTTAATTTCACGTTTCGGGCTGGTCAATTGGCCAATTGGATCGTGCGATTTGACACCTAGACTATATTTTGTGGGGGTATGTCAAGGCTAATGTCTATAGGGACAACCCCCTCGATTGACGCACTGGAAGCCAACATCCATGCATTCATTCGTGAGATACCGGCCGATATGTGTGAAAGAGTATGCCAAAATTGGACTCAGCGGATGGGCTACCTGAGACGCAGCCGCGGTCAACATTTGCATGAAATTATCTTTAAACATTAAATTGCAAGGTTCAAACTATCGATTCAAATAAATATTTCATTCATTTTTTCGAATTTTTTGTGTGTTTTTTTTTTTTATAAAAGTTCTAAACCTCTTAAAAAATCACCCATTACAGAGCTCTTATACTGTAATGAATACGCTTCATACTCCTTTTTTAGTCTCAGATCTGATTTTGGGAATTTAATGAAACTTTCATGGTTTAAATCTCTATATATATAAAAATGGATGTGTGTTTGTTTGTTTGCTTGTATGTATGTCTCTTATAGACTCCGAAATGGCCCAACAGATATTTGTGAAATTTTGATGGTTGATGCTGTTGTATTAAGTGATAATTTCTGTTTAAAAAAAAAATTGGAAAAACCTCATGGAAGCGTGGGAAAACTAGAAAAACCAAACAGGTCAGAAATTTAATTTTTTTGCTTGGAATTTTTTGGTTCAAAATGGATTTCCGAATGGAGAAATTGAAAGTTCTTGATGAAAAACTCGGAAAACTCATTGGTTTTCAAACAAACAATTGCGTGAAATTGTGGATGCATTTGTTTTCAAGTAGAAAACTGGTAAATTTCAAATGGAAAATTGGAAAATGGGTTTTCGAATGGAACTCGGAAAACTCATTGGTTTTCAAAGGGAAAATTGCATGTAACTGAAGATGCATTGGTTTTCAAATGGAAAACTGGAAAATTTCAAATGGAAAACTGGAAAATTTCAAAATGGGCTTTCGAACGAAAAACTCATTAGTTTTCAAAGAGAAAACTGCATGTAATTATAGGTGCATCGTTGTTCAATTGGAAAACTGGAAAACTTCCAAATTCGAAGACGAATGGAAAATAGAAGGCTCTTGATGGAAAATTCGAAAAACTCATGGGTTTTCATACGTGAAATTGCATGTCATTGTATGTGCAGTGAAGTTGGAAAATTTCAAAATAGGTTTTCGATTTATTTTAAAATAGAAAGTTTTCGATGAAAAACTCGAAACTCGAAAACTCATTGGTCTTCAAGGCGAAAACTGCATGTAATTGTAGGTGCATTGGTTTTCAAATGAAAAATTGAGAAATTTCGAAAGTTCTTGATAAAAACTCGGAAATTTTATTGATTTTCAAAGGGAAAAATGAATAATTTTGGATTGGGAACTCGGAAAACCTTGCGAGAGCACGAAGAAGTTCAAGACCTTAAATCAAGTTCTTGCATAGAATTTTAGTTGCATTATTGGTATGTTTGTATATCCTTTAGCGACTGTTAATCCGCTCAATCCTCAATGCATTTCTTATTAAACTGTAGAGTGTAGGTAAAGTAAAGGCCTAAGTGTAGGCCTAAGTAAAAACAAAATTTTTGGAAAGTCAGAAAGTCAGAAAAAAGGGGGAGCTGTATGGACTTTTGATTTTTGTGAAATAGTCAAAACACATCGGAAGAACTACAATCTGTTGAATTTTCAATGAAATTTGAAATAATGAAAGTATGTTAGTTGTATAAGGCTTGGAAAAATTCAGATATATGATGTTCTTTATTTCAATTGGATTCAAACAAATCACATTTCATTTTAGCAATATCTTTGTTAATTGTAATTATTCTAAAGTTGCTCTGAGGGGTGGCGAGACGAAGTTCGCAGGGTGTCGGCTATGGTGAGATATTTGATGAATATTTAATGCATGTAAATTTAATGAAACATTTTCGTATACATACGTAAAACTTTATTTTAATGAAAAGTTTTCATAAAACTTTGAAATTTTTCATAATCATATATGAATTTTGTTCATTATTTTATGGAATAACATTAAATTTGAAGATTGTTCATTGGTTTATGAAAGTTTTCCATTGAGCGTGCAAAATTTCATGATGGAATAAAACAAAAAACTTTGATTGTTGAAAATGTATGTTTATATTTACATTTATGTAAAATTTCGTAAGCTAACGAATATTTTTGCATCGTTTTATGAAATAAATGTATTGGTTTGATATAAGTTACATAATTTAACGAAACTAGCATTAATATTTCGAAAACAGCACTAGAGAAATTTCGGAATTCGAACTTTAAATTTTACGTAGGTTACAGGCCGACTCCACTAGAGATAATTTTTCTCAGAATACTCATCCTGACATGAAAAGTTAATGGAGTCGCATTGAAAACAACAACAAACAACGCGACTCCATTAGACTTTTCATGTCAGGATGAGTATTCTGAGAGAAATTATCTCTAGTGGAGTCGGCCTGTTAGGTTAGGTTAAAGTGGCTGTCATGGATGTAATAAGACACACTTAGGCCAATCAAAACCCCTTTGGGTACCACATGATTCTAAAAAGTCTTTTCTTCGAAAGCTCATTGAAACCAATTAGAATTCCTTACAAAACGTAGAAGATTAATTATATTTATATGTTCGAGATCGTTTAGATAATTGTAGAAGTATTCTCCTAAGTGAATCATACGTTCATGAGCAAGAGCAGGACAGGTACAGTGGAAGTGAAGAACTGTTTCCTCCTCCTCCTCATCCATGCAACTTCTGCAGAAATCATTAGAAAATACGCCCAGCCGCGCAGCGTGTGTTCCAATTAGACAGTGTCCAGTAATGACACCAATTAAGGAGCTTATTATGCACTCTACTTGGAGATATCAGGCATCTAGATCTCTTTAAGTCCATATTATGCCAAATGTTTGCCTGTGTTGCCTGACAGGTTATTATGATATTCCACCTGATGTTAGTTCTCTTAATAGCATCTTGCTGTTGCAAAAGTTTACATGTAGCGATTGGTATACAGTGGAGTAGCTACGTGGGTGCAAGGACGTGCAAAGCACACGGGCCCACGGCTTTTAGGGGCCCTTCAAGAAATCTATACATACAATTTTCATAAAAATCAAAAATGAAAATTAATTAAAATTTTCGCATCTTTATATTTTATAACAACAAATATGTAAACGCTTGTATACCAAATGGCATATTTTTCTTCATATAATGTATGTATGTACTGTACACTTGAGAGTTTCCACTTGCCTTTTTTCCAACTCTATTGATAGTTGATAGTCTATGGTGCACAGGAGTTCGCGATTGGAATCATATCTCACAACTTGTTAAACGGCATAGTGCTTCCAATAGTCGTCATACGAATTCGTGTGCTATCTATGAAGCATGGAAGAAGGAAAAAATTATTGACAAACAACTCCAGAGTGAAATAAAAAATGTGCACGACTGGGTCGTACGAACTTGCTCCTGCATGCTAAAACTAAATATTTATGATTACTTTAATTGCAAAAAGTAGTGTTAAAATAAGAGATATACTTTAAGCAATTCTGATTACACTCTTACTTACAGCTTACACTTAACTCAAAAAAAAAAAACTCAATATATAAAAATAATTAGAATTCATTAAGAAAATTAAAATTTGAAAATGAACCTCGTAAAAACATTTCATTCCAAAAATTTAAATTCCAAACAAATTCAAACCTTATTCTTGATTTATTGAATTTTTTTTTGAAAATCGTCGGAGCCGTTTTTTTTTTAAATTAATTTTTTATATATAAAATTTTTCAAAAATGTTTTAAAATTAATTTGGGTATGCAGTTTTCAAGACCATGTTAATATACATATTATACTCCAATTTGGATTTTTAAAATTGATCCGTTTTTGAGATACAGAATTTTGAAAAAAAAAGTTAAAAATATTTTTTAATAATCCAAAAAAAAAATTTAAATTTTTTTGAAAACAAAATATTATTTGAACAATATATACGTACGTTCAAAAAAAAACTTACGCTGATCGGACTTTCAGTTTTCGAGAAAATCTAATAACAAAAAAACGGTTCTATGGGAGGTACCGTTTTGGAGCTATTACAAACATTTTTTTTTCACATAAAAATACCGTTTTGGAGAAAAAAAATAGTTTTGGTTTTTGGCCAAAAAATCGTATTGTGGCTACCCTAAATTTTGATCTTAAAACAAAAATAAAAAAATTGGGATATGACTTTTTGCTCAAACCTCTAATTTTCAAATTTGAAGTCAATCGGATCAGTAGTTAAGGCTGTAGATGCCTGTAAACTTTCCGACAGACAGACAGACGGAATCGCCGGACCCACTTTTTTCGACTTCTCTACCATCGTAATGTCATATCTCATCCTCATCTCAAATTTTTTTTTTTTACGAATTCAATACTTGCCATATATTCTATATGTCGCAAGTAAAAAGGAAGCATCATTCTGGAAGCAAGTACTACTCCGCATATTTGACATAATTATAACCTTATCGAAAAACTGTGTGGCCTTAAGAGGGCACAATGAAAATTTGTTTTTGAATGTCAACTACGGTAACTTCTTAAACACTGTTCAACTCATCGCCAGATATGATCACGTCATAAGACAAGTCTAAGAAATGCCTAGTGGTGTGCATTATTTTATGATATGAGAAACTACCTGACATTTCATTTATTTTATATTTATATCGGTTTAGGTTCAACCAGATACCTTAGTCCAACAATTCAAAATGAAGTTATTGACTGTTTAGGTACTGAGCTTGAAAGCAGTCTCTTGGGAAAAATAAAAACATCTCCATTTTTTTCTGTTATTCTGGACACAACACAGGACATAGCCAAGATTGATCAATTAAGTATTGTCGTGAGGTATGCAACAATAGCCCGGACAGAAAGTGGGAAGTCAACCAAAATCGAAGTGAAGGAAGTATTTCTAGGTTTCCATGCTGTCAGTGAACACCGTGCCGATGATCTGGTATATCAGGTTACAAAACTCTTTGATGAAAAGAAATTAGATTTTAAGAATTGTATGGGTCAAGGCTATGACGGACGGTGCGAATGTTATGAGTGGTGTGTATAGGTAATGGCGTTCAAAAGAAAATAAAAGACATTCAACCAAATGCAGAATATGTGCATTCCGCCTGTCATAACTTGAATTTAGTAGTAAACGACGCAGTTAGAGGTTGTGTTGACACACAATTTTTTTTTCAATTTTACAAGAAATGTATGGCTTTTTTGGAAACAGCATTAAGCGGTGGGACGTTTTAGCAACCGCGGTCAACCTACGTTTTTTTGATATAATTAAAGAGCTTTCTGAAATAATTTTAAAAAGTTGCAAGAAAGACGAACGCAACGAGGCAGAGGCTTTTCAAAATATTTAATACCGTTTTCAACGATATCAATTACGTTTCATTTTTACAAAAAATTGATAACTGTTTAGATGTTGCTTGTAGTGCTTTGGATAATGTTAACAAACGTTTAAAAGGCTACAGGCATAATTTTGTTTCTTTTAAAAATAAGGCAATTGAAACTTCGAAAAAATAGGGCATAAAGCCAAAGTTTCAAGTTAAACGTTTAAAAAAAATTAAGAAGCATTTTGACGAATTAGCAAATGATACATGATTTGAGAATGAAGAAAAAATGTTTGAAGTTAACATTTTTAATAAAGTTTTGAACATAATAATTTCTCAATTACAAGAGCGTTTTAGTGGTAAGCGTACAGTCAGCAAAACATTTGATTTTCTAAATCCAAAAGTATTGATAAATATAAATGTTGATGTATTGAAGGTAAAATGCGATAATTTTCAGTTAAAGTATTCTGATTTTATACAACATAATTTTAAAATGCAATTTGTAAACATTTACCTTCTTTTAAAAAATGATTTAACTGAAGAGTTATCCATTCACGATTTTTGTAACGTAATTATAAATGAATTTGGTGTAATGGAGTGCGATATATCAAAATTTTACACGGCAATGTTAATTTTTTAATACAATCCCCGTTACTTCTGCATCTGCTGAGAGGTCTTTCAGTAAATTGAAAATTATAAAAAGTTACTTAAGAAATATAATGACTCAAGAGCGTCTTAAAAACTTATCATTAATCGCAATTGAAAATGAGGTAGCTTCAAAAATAGATTTTGATGAGATCATAGATACATTTGCTTCCATTAAAGCTCGTAAAAATATAATTTAATAAGTTTATTATAAATACAATTAATAAATATTATTATAATTGTAATACTGTTCATAAAATAATAAATAAAAAAAAAATTGTTTGGGGCCCACATTTGAATTTTGAACACGGGCCCTTGTCAGGCTAGCTACGCCACTGTTGGTATACCAACAGTAGCCATTTGTGGTTTAATGGGTAATGTTATACCATGTTTGTCGAGTTCGTCGGCTTTGCAGTTTCCTGGAATATCTCTATGGCCCGGCATCCAGTGAAGGTGAATGTTAAACTGTTGTGCCATCTCCATTACAGACGATTGACAGTTTTGGACCGTAATCGAGTTTGTAGACACAGAGTCCAGGGATTTTATAGCTGCCTGACTATCTGAGAAAATCCAGATATCAGATGTGGATACTACGTTTTCGTTGAGCCAGGACAGGACCTCCTTAATCGCCAAAAGTTCTGCCGGACACACGCTACAATGATTTGGAAGGCTGAATGAGAGATTAAGTTTTAGTCGTTCGGAGTACACACCTCCACCAACCCCATCAATAGTTTTCGACCCATCTGTATAGAAGTGGATTGCCTCGTCTTCCAAGAATGTTTTATTTTCCCAGAAGGATCGGGAAAGGATAGAAGTTTGAAACTTTCTATCGAACTGTAGTTGAGGAATGGTATAGTCTGTGTGCTTTGGAATTGATTCTAAATAATTAAGAATAACAGAGTGGCCAATGTTATTGTTAGTCCACTATGAAAAGGCATTCAGGCGAATAGCAGAACTAGCAGCGTTTTGTTTGCTGATTATGTCTAGAGGTGTTAGATAGAGTAGGGTGTCTAGTGCCGCAGATGGGGTCATACGAAGTGATCCGCTTATACTTAGGCATGCTGAGTGTTGCACTTTACTAAGCTTATCGCAGTTCATTTTTACGTCCAAGGCACTCCACCATACTGACACACCATAAAGAAGAATCAGTCTGATTACCGATGTGTATAGCCAGTGAGTGGTTCTGAGTTGCAGACCCCATTTGCTACCAATGGCTTTCTTGCAGGTGAAAAGAGCTACCGTATATTTTCTTATTCTTTCGTGTATATTGCAATTCCAATTGAGTTTTCTGTCTAAGATAAGACACAGATATTTAATTTCCTCTGAAAACTTTAATTGGATACCGTCTATGGAGGGTCGATGTGCGGAATTTTATATTTCTTAGTGAATAGGACCAAATCGGTTTTGTGTGGGTTAACGCCTAAACCACATCGATTCGCCCAAAGTGATAGCTTATTTAGAGCGTTTTGTAACAGTTCTTTTAAGGTATTTAGATGCTTCCCTGAAACAGCTATAGCAACGTCATCAGCATAGGCTATCACTCTGAAGCCCTCTCTATCCAGACAGGTAATAATTTCCTTAATTACCAGATTTCAGAGTAGAGGGGAGAGAACACCGCCTTGCGGGGTACTTCTGATGACGCGGAAAACCCGCCGAGTTCTGAGTTAATTACTCTGCTATTTAGCATTAAATGAATTAACTCACCAAGCGAACTCTACATATATAGAGTTGATGTGATTGCAGATGTGTCCACGAAGTTAGAAGCGCCTTCAGTATCAAGCAATGCAACCATAGTATACTCTTTATGATGGTGGAGTATTCGATAGTGCTTACTAAGGTGTGTAGCGCCGTTTCAACCGCATGTTGAGACTTAGACATGAGTCTTGTATCAATGTTTGCCATGGGGTGTGTTTCTATCAATCTTTCTAATGTCTTAAGAAGGAACGATTATTGACTTATGGGTTAAAAAAAAAAATTACGTAAAATGTATGAAAACTGTATACGTCTATGAATCGCCTCATCAACGAAAACTTGTTTCGTTGGGCCAATGTAGTATTTCATTGTATTTCCGTAAGGATTTGGTTCAGTGTATCAAAGTACAAGCCCGATGTAATTTCAAACACGAGCATTTCTGCTTTTATCCCATTTGATTCTACCATTCCAAAGAGCCGTCTCACAGTGGCCCGTTTAGGCGAGGAACGTGGCAATAATCATTTTTCGCGTGATTTTATTTTGAAAAAGTAAAAATCACATTTTGTTTAGAATTGTTTAAAGTGTAAGAATCCAAAAACAAAAAAATATTAGATGAACGGTTTGGCTTGAGGAGCCGATCAAAGTCAGAAAATATTTAAAAAAAAAAAAAAATATTTTTTTTTGTTTTTTGTTGCACTTCGAACTTGAATATTAGAAAAACGGTGCAAGTAAATCCATTTATTTTTTTTTGTTGAAAAGTTTGACATTATTTTAATCAAATTTTGGAAACAAAAAAAAATGCATATCTTTTTTTTAATGAAAAAAAAAAATCACTTTTGCACTATTTTGAATTTTAACTTGCTCATATAAAAAACGTCAAACCCGTCAAACCAAACTAAGTGAGGGATGAATGCCCACATATTCCTTAACATGTCCTCAAAAACTCAGCTGCGTAAAGTTGCATAAAGCCGAGTTATGGCAATTTAATTGGTTCAAGTCAGTGATTATTCATTTTTTTTAGTTTTTTTCATATGAAAAGAATATAATTAATTTTTTTGTCGCAACCTTTATTTTTGATTTGCATGACTTAATTTAGGTATTTAAATAAGTGCAATGAGTGGAATAGCTAAAAAAAATTTATGGTTTGGGGATTACCTATTTCTAAAAAAATAATAAAAAAAACAATGATGACCTTCCGAGATCATCAAGTGGATCAAGAGGGAGACCAAAGATGCAATTTGAAGAATGTGCAGCGTATACGAAAAGGCAAAAGTTATTGCATGTCACAGAAGGGATAACAACCGAAAATCTTTCTCAAACTTTAGAATGGAGATACCGTCAGGAAAATGAAAATACGAAGAGTTTTGTTGTCAATTCGAGTACAAAGAATAAAAGAAAGTATTCCAACCCCTCAAAGTGATCCAGTAAAATTTACCAATGAAAATGCATTGGCATTGTTTATTGATTTAGGTCTATTGAAAGAAAAATATAAAATCCTGCGGACATCATTGCGAAAGCACAATGTAGATATTTTGCCTTCCTACAATAACATTACAATGGCAAAAAAGGAGGCAGTTCCCAAAAATTTGGAAATCACGGAAGTATCGGCAAAAGTTAAGCTTCAGGACATCATGGATCATACAGCAAAGAGGTTGTTACAAACCAAAACCGAGAATCAGCTTCTTGAATTACCAACTGATCTTACATTAAGGAACAAATGGGGTTGCGATGGATCATCTTACCAAAGTGCGTTCAAGCAAAAAAATAACTCAACAGGAAATGAATCGGACGAAAACATGTTTATGGCATCAGTTGTTCCACTCAGGTTAAATTGCCCAAATGGTGAAATTTGGAGAAACCCTAGCCCATCATCAGTTCATTTCTGTCGACCTATTCAATTTCAATATTCTAAGGAAACTGGCGATCATATAAATATGACAGTCAACGATATCCGGAATCAAATATTAAATATTCAACCAACAGCTTATAAAGTGAATGAAGAAGTTACATTAATAGTTAAACACGAGTTCTTTTTAACTATGATTGATGGGAAAGTTTTAAATGAACTAACGGAAAATAGATCAACACGGTCATGTCCTATTTGCAAAAAAACTCAAAAGAAGTTTAATGCACAGGATAAAGGAGATATTACGGACGAACATAACTACGAGTATGGGATTTCTCCATTGCATGCTAGAATTAGGTGCATGGAATTCATTTTGAAACTTAGCTATACGATTGCTAAGGAAGGAGAGGATAGCTCTATTGGAATCAAAGAGTTAGAAAAAAAGAGGAAGCAGGATATTCAAAAGCGTTTCCATGAAGAACTTGGACTTGATGTGGATAAACCTAAGCCTGGGTTTGGAAAAACCAATGATGGCAATACTTCCAGGCGATTCTTTTTCTATTTTTCAAGAAATAATATATGTAAATTATTAAGAATAAAACAAGATAAAATCTAACGTTTATGCTTTATTTTTTTCCATATTCGTACTTTTAAAACACTTTTTTCTAATTTGAGGGTTGTTTTTTTTCATTGAAATATTGAAATCATGGTAATTTTCAGTTCAATTGAAACACCCTGTTTGATTTTGAATGTAAATATTGATGGTTTGATTGGTTGCATATCAAAAATTATAAAACTTTAACTTAAAAATAAAAATTTTTTTTTTGCTTTTATGACTATTTAAGTGTTATTTTTTTTCTTTTTCCTGCTATACCAAAACTAATTGTTCTCTAATCATTCACAAAAACAAATTTTTCGCCATTATGGATACATTTTTAACAATTTTTATGACATTGAAAAAACTTCCAACTTTGGGACTTAATTCTGAAACACCCTGTGAACACATTTTGTTAAAATTTTCACGAAACATAGCTTTGGAAATTCCCTGCTAAATAAAAAAAAAATTGAAGCGATATCTTTTTTCGTTTAGGAGCTATGATTTTTGCAAGGTAAAAAGCGAAAACGGGCCACTGTGCGTCTTCTCTGCCATTGTTTTTGTTTCACTTGTGCATTTCCCTTTTCAAGTTAAAGACAATTTTCTATTTAAATTAAAGGGAATCATAATGTGTACCTACTTGAACAAAGCATCGGCCGTGCTGCAATAACGTTAAGGTCCTTGAAGACCAAAAGCAAATATTAACCTTCTAACAAAATTATGTATGCACACTAAAACAAGCATACACACATTATTTAAAGTTTTTCGCGTCGTGGCAGGATTCAGAGCAAGGACACAATAAAACGACAAAAAAGGCAATGCCGCCATGCCGCCTGCTAAACGTGCGAAAGATGCATCAATGTTTGTTCGGTGGCCCTCATGTCTTTAGCTTTAAAAAAAATAAATTGCCGTTGATAGAGGAAAATTTCTTTTCAATTTCGATCTTCTTTGCCGTGTTAAAGTTTTGGAAAACTAAACTTTTGTTTACATCAGGAGCGGATTGGGTAGAAGAACTTGAATATGAATATGATTCCTGCTTGAAACCGGTATTGAAGGTTTGTGCTGCAGAACACATCTTTTCTCAAACAGCTCTTAAATTTTTTTAAATAATTCCAAAAATATGATTGAAAGTCAATAAAAGTGATGCGGAATTCAGCGAATAGTTTAAGATCCGTCAGTGTTCATAAATATAAGCAAAACTTTTAGTAATTTTGTATTATTCCACTTGAAGGAGGATCAACATGGTATCTGGGCTCTGGCACCGTTCGATAGGTGCATTCTATACAAACTTTTGCATGTCGTTTCCTATACGAACTTGTGTGTGTGTACCTCTATCAAAAAATGAACACACAAATCGAACGAACAAGAATTTATGTTGAATTAAGTTTTTCATGTTTTCAAGGATTTACTCAAAAATTTCGAACATTAATTTGAAGGCAAGAAGACAAGACAAAGCTCAGAAACAAAAAAAAAATATTCATACTCTTATTGAAGTGAAACTTTTGTTTCCGGAACAGAGGCTTGGGCATCAAAAAAGACTTTACTGAAGATCAAAAGTTCTATCGTTTTACTCGATAGTTGTAATTTTGTTTGTAAGAAGCCTTAGAAGGAGCACCTATTTTTTGTTTAAAGAAAACTTTCAAATAGAAAGTGGGCTTAAGACTTCTTCTGGATGCTTTTTACTCGAGAAATATGTTACAACGGAAACTATAGAAAAGAGCGCTTGAGTGGGAAGGCATATAATTAATGGCAGTCAATTATAGTAAAATGTGTAAACCGTTCAGTAGGTGTAAAAGTTTTATAGCGAGAGTTGTTGCCAACTGAAATTTGTAAGCTGAAGAGAAGTTTTAACCGATTTGTATATATTTAAAAAAGAAAAATGAAAATTATAAAACAAAGACGCCAGCTATTCTTGTAGCAGGTATAAATAGTTGAAAACAAATGCCTTCACCTTCAGTCGTTTTCATGTCACTTAAAGCCATCATTTAATGATCAAAGGCTGAACTATAATGCAACGTGACTCCAAACGGAAGCTCCAGTTAAAAAATGTTTAACATTGGCTACGTTCAATCAAGTAACCAAAAGGTATCGGATAGCTTTTTGTTGTTGTTTACCATAGTAAAAATAGCAAATACATGAACCATTATCTGTCAAAAAAAAAATCCGAAGGTACCTATCTGAGAATTTTTGGTATACCTCGGGTATTCGAGTGTTCAGCTGATCAACATATCATTTTTTGCCTTGACTTGTCTGGCGCGCAATTTCATCAGCTTCCTAATTATAAGAAAATTGAAAGAAATATAAGCAGATGACTATCGATCTGATTTTTAACAATAGTTGTTATAATTTAGATGACTCGGAAGAAGTTTGCCAACGGATTTACGGCCATAAACAATTTCCTGTTCTCAAGCGTTTGATTTGTTGTTTTTTTTTTCATAGACGTTTTGACAGCAATCTGGATACAGTTATCTTTCTCGTCCAAAAAGATATCCCAGATACGGGTATCTCAGATACCCTATCCGATATATGATTGAACGTAGCCATTTGCTTTGTTTGACAGCTCAACAGCTGTTAAAAAAGTAATGTTTGAGGGAGAACTGTCATTCAGAGCAAACTTGAAGCTGAAGCGTATTTCTATTTCAGCTATAAAGGGGCCGACCCATAGAATCCGTCAGTGCGTCAGCGTTGACGTTTTCAATTGACAGCACAATAGACAGCACAATAGAATATACAGTGCCTTGAATAAGTATAACCGCTCTCGAAAAAATGCATTTAAAAGAAAACCTACAATAGGAGTGACTCCTTACTATTTTTTATTGAGTTGCATCACTGATCAAGCAAATTGAGAAGAAAATAAAGTACCGTTATTTCCTCTCCTCCTGTTTAAAAAATAATAACAGATTTTAATGTATTGCAAAAATACAACCGCATTTATTGTTTTGTTTTTTGTGTTTTAAGTTCATTTTTAACAAAAAATTAATATGAAATTTTGTTGCCTCTATTTTCCACCAATCTTAGAATAATTCTTTTTGACATAGGTCTGTTTAATGAATCTGCTCCGCACAGAAAAGTACAGAAAAGATCCCCAAAACTGTTCTACAATCTGTCATTTTGTGTTCCATGAAGTTGTCCAGTTCAGTTTAGTACACATTTTTTCTGCCCCTACTTTTTTGTTGGTGCAGCTTTGTGGAAAAACTATCAAATATCAAAATTACATATGCCAAATTATTTTTTTTTTTTCAATCAAATAATTTTTTGAAATTATCTCGATTAACGAGTTTTCCGAGGAAGTAAGAACATTACTACTATACTCCCAACTAAAAATTCCTCGAAAAAATCTAAAAAGTTATTCAGAATCTTGTTTCCAACAAATGAACATTTTATTCAATTTGATTTGACTTGGAATATTCATTTGACAGCTGATTTTATTTTGTCAAAAAGATTAAATAATGAGCTGATCTTTTCTGTTCTTACTTGTTCTGACAGTTTTCATTTACTTGTGCTGGTCTGTGCTGCTCTGATCTAGTTTTTCTTCATTAAACAGTCCTACTATTAACTAGATTTTTTCAATATGGAGTCGTCTAAAGCGTTCCATTCTGTCACAACTGCCTCCGCAGCTCAGCAACACTAGCAAATTGCTTATTATGGGCATACATTTTGCGAGTTAAAATCCCCCATAGATTTTCGATGGGGTTGCAATCTGGAGAATGTAACGGACACTCCATCAAATTAATATTTTTCTATTCGAACCAATCCAAACTTAGACGACTTACATGAATTGGGGCATTACCTTGCTGAAGACATGCTCAACTTGGCGAAATCGTCTTAAATAAGGTACCAAATTCTCCTCAAGGACCAAAGTGTAGTCAAAACTGTTCATTCTTGTAGAGGTGAAAGCAAGTGCAACCTTACCACGCTCGCAGAAGGCTCCCAAAACCATACATCTGCCACCACCAAAGTTCCTCTTGGAAAAAAAACTTTTTCTCTTTCCTCAAATCGTGCCAATATCCGCTAAAACCATCTGGTCCACGAGATTAAACTTTTTTTCATCACTAAAAATAACCTAATAAAAACAAAAAAATTCTTCACACGCACTAGAGAATTGTTGATGAGAGTAAGCCACTTAGGCCTTGGCTCTTCAAGAGCTGTCGCGCCACTCTATTTATTTATTTTTTTTAAAAACATTCATTTGGAATAACGAGATTTTAGTGTAGATTCATAGAAAGTCACTTACGGTTTTCCAATCCCGATTTATGTTTTGGAGGGCAAATTCCAATCTTTTTTGTTTGTGGGCTGCTGTTAAATTTGGAGCTGGTACCATTTTGCCCCGAACAATCACTCCACTGCTTTTTAAAGAACGAGAAACGGTTGAAACCAGAACTCTTACACCCAATTCGTTACGAAATTCCGGCAAAGAATGCACCAAATTGGATGCAGCATTGATTAAACGCCTTTTGTTGCGACCGACGTGTCAACTTCTGCGGACGCCCGTAAGATTCTGGATGTTTTAAAAAATTGGAACGACACGATCCGATTGTGAAATTCGTCTTTCAATAGCCCTAAGACTTAGGCTGCTTGACCGAAAAGCCAAGATTTTGCCTTTTTCAATTTCGCTTAAATGCGTACTACGTGGCATTGTTGTTTTTTTATTTGAAAGCACTTGACTGAATGCAGCTTCGAAGCAGTGGCGTAGATAGGGGGGGGGGATCAGGGGGATATATCCCCCCCCCATTGGGATCGATAATTGTTCAACATAACCAGTTCCAAACGAGTTAAAGAAACGCACTCTGTCATTAGTAACTACTCACAGAATTCCTAGAGGAATTGTCAAATGTATATTCTATACCTACATTCTATGGAGAAACAGCAAAATTTCTCTTTTGATATCGATTTTTAAAAAGCTTTTATTTTTCGTCTCTCACCAATTGATAACAAATCAACATACAAGAAAACGAGCTTCCACCCAGCTTTCCATTACAAAAAAATTAAAAATTAATGACACATTGTTAAGTTGGTATAAGAAACCGGCACAAACATTCAGCACATCCACACAAACAAATGTTCGCACAACTGTGGTGTAGTTAACCAGAATCTTAACGGTAGCGATAACTCACACTCATATATTTTGAACAGAAAGCAAAATGCGCGTTTACTCATTATAAGCATGCCTTACAAAGCGGCAGATTTACTTATATTCATATTCAAATTAATGTGTATAATTTACAAGCTGACCCTGCAGACTTCGTACTGCCTCAATCGATAAGGATAACCCTCTACCACACTACCTAACTCACTACCCCCTTGTGCTACCCAGTACGTTACAACACTCCTGTGTTACCCGCTACCAATTATTTCTACACGCTTACCATAACACCATTAGCCAGAAACCCACTACTTATTACCCGCAACCCGCAACCAATTTATTTTTTGCATTTCAATTTTTCCATTTTTCGATTTTTTTTTTTTTTTGTTTTTACTTTTTCTTGCTTACCAGTTCCACATCACAAATTTAACAGTTTCCCTTTCAAAACCAGTGAGTTTTCCGAGTTCCTTTCTAAGACCCATTTTTAAATTTTTCAGTTTTCCATTTGAAAACCACTGCACCTAATACTAGATACATGAAATTTTCCCTTTGAAAACCAATGAGTTTTCTGAGTTCCATTCGAAAACCCATTTTGAAATTTTTCAGTTTTCTGTTTGAAATTTTAAGATATCCATTTGAAAACTAATGCATCCACAATTTCATGCGATTTTCAATTTGAAAACCAATGAGTTTTCCGAGTTTTACATCAAGAACTTTCTATTTTTCCATTCGAAAACCCATTTTGAACCAAAAAATTCCAAGCAAAAAAAAATATAATTTCCGACCTTTGTTTGGTTTTTCCGGTTTTCCAGGAGCGAAGAATCAGTGAAAAATGTGAAAAGAGGGCAAAAAATGTTAATTTTTCTGCGTTTAAACGCGCTTATCCCAGGAACTGCTTAAATTGAACAATTCTTTTAATGTTGAATGGTCCATTTATCGTAAAAGGCTTTAAGCTATATAATTATGTGCGACTATAGGACGAAGCGTCAATGAAAAAATGTGGAAAAAATGGCAAGTAGTATTCACTTTTGAAGGTTTCTGGTGTTTGCTTGAAAGTGCTGATCTCATTAACTACTAAAGCAAATCGAACAAATCAACAATTCTGTGTTGAATAGTCCATTTATCGAGGAAGGTTTTAGCTACACAACGTTAGCATATCTACGCCACTGCTTCGAAGAGATTTGGCATTGTGCGATTATAATTTTTGCAATACATTAAAATCTGTTTTTTTTTTTTTTAACAGCAGGAGAGGAAATAACGGTACTTTATTTTCTTTTCAATTTGCTTGATCGGTGATGCAACTCAATAAAAAAATAGTAAGAGAGTCACTCCTATTGTAGGCTTTTCTTTAAAAATTTTGATAATTCATTGCTTTTCCTTGTTGCTGTGGGTTGGGAACACATTGAATTGACTGCTGTCAAATTCAGTTTGTCAACGGATCAACGGACGCAAAAAGTAGAAAGTTGAGCAACTCTATCCGTCGTATCCGTCACATGCGTTGCTTATGGGACGAGTTTCATTAGAAAATGTATATTCTATTGTGCTATCAGTTGATATCGTCAACGCTGACGCACTGACGGATTCTATGGGTCGGCCCCTTTACACCTAAGCAAATGAAGATTGTCAAAGTATATGACGTATTCTATGGGACGGTTCCATCCGGCAAATACGTTGGCAGCAACCTATGTATCCACGCTGACGCACTGACGGATTCTATGGGTCGGCCCCTTAACGCTTTTCCATTGGAAGTAGAAGGAGAAACGTAAAAAAAATAGACCAATGGAAAACGATATCAATTGAATAGCTTGAATAGAAACTCAAACCTATAAATCAAAGCTGTTGGTAAAGTGAAATAAATAGGCCAGTTCCACCTAACAACATCTCACTGAGATCTCAGAGACCTCCGAGATTTTTTAGGTGGAACAAAAAATCTCAGCTGAGAACTGAGATTTTTTTTCTGAGATCTCTGAGATGAAATTATTTTGGATTCGATTTCTCACTCAGCTATTTTGACGTGACTGACATATGTACAACAACAATTTGAAAGGACCATTTTATCTCAATGAAAACTGAGAATTATGTTCCACCAAATGATTTTGCCAGTCAAAGTGACATTGAGATCTCAGTGAGATGATGTTAAGTGGAACTGGCCTAATGAAATGTTTTTGTTGACTTTTTACTCCACTTTGAAAGCCAATGACACATTTTCAATTTAACTACAAACGAATGTTTTATTATTCAACTCAAATTTTGTCTACAAAATGCGTATTTTTTTAGTCACTCCCGTTCACTTAAAGTTTTGACAATTGTCTTGAATAAAAACAAAAGTTACTTTTTCTCCCCTTTCGCAAGTTGAGCGAATGAAAACTTCAACAATTGTCACCTAATACTCAACTCATTCCCATTGTGATACGCATGAAATATTTCAATTTCAGAAAACACTTTGCACTTTGTCTTATTTGGAAATCACATTGCCTGCAAAAAAGAAAATAAATATCATGTAAGGAAGCAAAAGAAAACATTTATTTTCTTTAACATGTTGTTGAAACAGGTAGGTAATTGTATGAAACAAGTCGCAAAGAAAGCGAATTTAATGCAAATTGAAGACATTTGGTTTTTAAATAAAACTTGAAAACATAAATCCTTGATCCTGTTTGCACATCATAGCAGTGCTAAGGAAGGTAAAATGGGTTGCTGTGACGTTGATGGTGTTGTTTTCGTCGAAACGTGGTTTGACGAACTTGTTGGAAAGTTGATCTGGGAAAAGTTTTCCAATTGCGCGAATGTTTAACTACCTACATGGTGGAAAAAAAGAACAATTTATTCAAAAATTCAAAAATTGACTTCACCTTAGTTCACACAGGTCTGTTTTTATTTTTTTATGTGAGAAATCAACTTTTAGGAGTGGATTTACAGGAAATATACCTACATGGATAAATAAGGATGCACCATGTGGCAAGTTGTTTTTCAAGTTTTTTTTTTTTTTTTTCAAAAAATAATTGAATTCTTGAATCTTGAGTGTTGAGTTTTGTTCGAAAATTTAAATCCGATCCAGAATTTATGTACCTACATCATCAATCATCATCCATCATAGTCAGCCTGGCAAATGATGTTTCTGCCTTCATCTTCGTCATAACCGGGCTTTCAGCTAGTTCTTGTCTGTTTCCCGAGTCCATACAATTTCTTGAACAAAGGTTTTGGGCGCCTTCCTTCCAGCTCAAGTTTGGTCTGCCGTCTCCTTTCATGAATTATTACGTAAATAACCTTCCGAGCTGATGCCTAGGTGTCTAGTGTTAAAATCGCCACATCCAAAGAGCCGCTGTTGTTGCTCTCGGTAGCAATTACCATAGTAGATGTCGCAGTTTTCATCCTCTTTTTGCCCGGTCCATCCCATCGCATTTCCTGGATAGCGGTAATGTCAGCTTTGTAGCAGTTGAGGATCTCCGATAATTGTTCGGCAGCACGCGGTCTATTTAGGGACCTTACATTCCACGTTCATATCCGAAAATCGTTGTCCTTAAAACATTTGCTTTGATCGTCATCAGTGGATCAGTTCGTTTCCTAGGCCTGTTGTTGCTAAATGTTTTTCTTCGTAGACGGGAAGTCACCCCGACGTGCAACCCCAACCTGGGAGTACCAGGCACTTGATGTGACACCAATTGCAAGAGCCGGAAAACCCGCTCCTTTTGCGGCCTGGGCCTCAAGTTTCACGATCGCATATCTCTTAGCTTCAAAGTAGTAGTAACCGTAAGCCGCTCCGTCACGTCAAGGCTTACCCTATGGAGGTATCCAAAACTTGCCATATATTCTTTATGTCGGAAGAAAATAGACGACACAGCAGAGGAAGGCAACACTAAGGTGGTAGTAAATTTTTTTTTTTTGTTTATATGAAGGGCACTCACACTTGCAATAACGCTGATAGACAGAGTGTGGTTACGAATTTCATATTCGTGTTGTAAAACAAAAAAACGAATCACTGAACTTGTCAGTGCAACCGGAGTTGGGTTCGTAAGTGTTATGTTGTGCATTGCTGGGGGCGCGAGTGTTGCGGTCTAATATCTTAGGGAGACGAATGAAACTGGCTATTTCTATAGAATATCAAAATTCATTGAAATATCGTAAAATAGGGTGAAGCACAAGATATAACGTCGGTGTTCAGGCCACTTCCTACATTATATGTAAGAAAAATAAGAGAAGCACCATATTTTTGTCGAGCGAGCTAATGACGAAAGTGAAGCAAGACCAAACAATGAAGACCCAGTCCCAGCCCCCAGCGCAAAATAACAAGTCCGCTGGATCGGATGGCATACCTGCGGAACTCTTTAAATATGGAGGAGGTCTTTTGATGAACCGTATGCACCAGGTCATCACCAAAGTGTGGGAGGAAGAATGCATGCCCACTGACTGGTCGATAAGCTCCATTTGACCCATCTACAAACGAGGCGATCCGATGTCATGCAAAAACTACCGCTCTGCTTAATGTTGCATACAAAATCCTATCCAACGTACTGTGTGTGCGTCTTAAAACCTTTCTGCAACACAATCGGCAAGTACCAGTGTAGCCTTAGGCCAATTTCAAGTCTAAGCCGACCATGTTTTCATCGACTTTAAAGGTGCGTACCGCCAAGAGCTGATGATGGCGATTTCTGAATTCGGGATCCCGAACAAACTGATCCAGCATGACGCTTATTAATACGCAGTGCAGTGTGCAAATGGGTAACAGCTCATCAAGGCACCTGCCTTGAGCACGGAAAACACTATCTTCAACAAGTCCACCCAGCTCCTAGGCTATGCGGACGACATTGACATCATCGCTCGATCCAAGAGAGCTGTGCTTGACGCCTTCACAACGATTGAAGAACAGGCTAAACTCGATGGTCTTGAAGTGGGTGTAGTTCAGAAGGCCACTGCATTGGCTCGGCCACATCGAGTCAATGGACGACAACGCTCCAGCCAAGAAAGTCTTCTCATCACAGCCCCCAGGTTTGGAACGACAATTAAGACCGAACCTACAGGACCGAGTGACTGCGGATGCCAGAGCGCTTGATTTCGGCGACTGGAGAATGCATGCGAGGGACGGTGGAAGGCTGCAGTATCTCAGACTGAGATCCTTCATGGATTGTTAGCCGGATAAGTAAGTAAGTATATTTCTACACAAACAAATAGAAAAAAATTGGTGTTTCACAAACCAAGTTTTTTGTGGACGAAACAACTTTTGTCGGGTCGACACTTCCACCAGTCTAAGATAGAAAAGGCATTGATTATTCGTCGATTTCAAAAACAGTCTTATTTTGGTTTATTTTGATTTCATTTAAATAACCATAAATAAATTCGGTTTCAGGTATCAAAATGCGAAACCTGTAAGCTGTAACCCTATTCCAAAGAAATGGTGCTGAACCAACCCCCAAGCAATCGAACTTAAATCCATTTTTAACACCATTGTTACATCCGAAAGAATTCATTTTACAAAATAAATTCACCCCCATTACCCAAAGTTTCGTGATGAAAAATTGAAACCTGGAGCTGTTTTTTTTCTACCTTCGATCCAAAATAGAAAAATGCAAAAACCTGAAAAGGTAATGGAGTTAATTTTAGGTTTCCATCAACCGAAAATAAAAAATATCATCAGAAAATTGCCCTGCAAACACACAATTTCAAAAAACACAAAAAAAAAAAATGACTGGATCGAAAGACAACAAATGAATACCATTAAATCCCGGAAATCAATGTGGTTGAGCTGGTGCCTTTTGCCAAGGGAAACTCCGACCGACCGAGAAAAATTCTGCGGGCGATCATTTCTCGGAGTTGCACGACATTTGAATATCTGATTCAATGACTTGGATTAAGCTCTTTTTGTGATGGCAATGGATGGAGTCTTCGTCGTCGTCAGTATAGTCAGTCGATGACGATGTTGACGATGATGCTGAAACAACCTTCTATTACAGATGGATACAGATAAGGAATATTATTTTTTTTCTCTGACTGTTGAGTCCTCGGCATGCGAGGAATACTTTAACGACAACGAAGATGATGATGAAAACCGAGAAACAAATCCGCAAACATTTCAATAATGTTGATGTTGGAAGGCATCTTATTGGTTTGGCATCGCCGCCGAGTGCGAAGACCCATCAACAGATTGCAAGTGATGACACAAATTTGGATATACATATCTGGAAATCCTCTTAGAAATTGATTAAGGTCAAAAGGATTACCTCTTATTTTCAAATCACACGATTCCAAACCCTGATTCTCTTTTAAGCTTTTGAGAGTAAGAAAAATGAGGTTAGGAATCAGGAAATATATGTCAATACCAGTTTTGTGGCTTGAAGTTTTATGACTTGTTTCTGAAATGTACTTTCGATTTCTTCGAAATGATGTGTGACTTTGACCTTTGCAATGAAAGTGGGTACACATTTTCATTTTACTTTACATGAGCTTTAATCGAGTTACACAGAATTTAAAAACAAAACAGGGGTGGAATCGTTTAAGCTGATTTTTGATAGTTGACAGTCAAATTCAGGTAAAAAAAATAAAATAAAATTGACTATCAACAATCGGCTTAAACGATTCCACCACAGGATGTCTAATTTATTTTGTTTTTATCTTGATTTTCTTTTTACTTATGGCAACTGTTTTCGAATGTGAGGCTTTCCGCTTTTCTCTCACTTTTGTGAGCGTTTGGATTGTGAAAATCTACAAAATGTTTGCAGAAATTTGTTTAAGATTTTTGTGTTGTCAAATAACTCGTAAATAAACTCACTTCACTGTTTTTTGGCAATAACGGTTGAAATGTTGATCCTTTAATCATGTTTTTATGTAGAGGAAAATCCTTGATTTGAAAATACTCTTTGTCGTAATAGATTGTGACACTTTCAATAGCACAAACTAAAATAGTCAAAAAGACAACAATTTTGAGGGAAAACATAATGTTAACAACATGAAATTAGGAGGAAGTCTGTTGATTTTGTTGCTAGCTCATAGGAAACTGATTTTATGGAACAGTTTAAAGTGTAATGTCATGTTCGAATAGAATTTTGTGTCTTTACAAGGTGATCATGATATTTAATTATATGCCACGGGAGGACTCTTCTTCGTATAATTTTGACGATAAATGTGTACTAATATGTGGTAGGGAAAGCCAAACAGTCTGAATTTGTAACTGAAACCGTTTCCAAGATAGGTGAGCTTAATAGCTGAAACACAAACACGCTTCAGCTTAAATTATTTAGATACTGAACAATTACGATGACTCTAACGTAGGTACTGATTTTAAATTAAAACGATTTTAATAAAATAAAACACCATTAAATTTGAGTCAACTAAACGCTTCAGCTTGTCATGCTTCTGCCTGACGTTTGCCATCGGAATTGGGTGCATGCTATCACAATGAAGCTTCGACCTCACGTGTTTTACGTAATGTTACATAATGTTACTCCAAACAGAAGCTCTAGTTCAAAACTTTTATATACATTTGACAGGCATAATCAAGATAGGATTTACTACTATCGCCATCTAGTTGAGCAAAAAAATTGCTAACTCCGCTTCTAACTATAGATGACGATATTCAAAAATGCCGATTTGGCAAACATTTGAGGAATAAAACGTGATTTCTAAAAAAGCTACATGGACGTGGTGCGTTCTGTAAATAATAATCATTGACTATCGTAGATCCGTCAAAAAAAAATCTTTGAAGTGACATTGTTGCAATGCGTTGGAAATAGTTGAAATCATTTCACAACTCGTTTTTGCGCTGTCACACGATGCTAGATTAACAGCAAGAAATGCTTGTTTTCTTTCCAGCTTTGCTGTGACTTTTGTTCAAAGCTGGATTTGCTGCTTGTTTTTTTGACACTTCTTCGATTATAATAATCGATTCAATCATTCGAATGCACCAATCACTAATTTTGATGTTGTTGCCACAAAATTTTTGATAAAAATAAAATAAATAAATAGAGTGGCGCGACAGCTCTTGAAGAGCCAAGACCTTAGTGGCTTACTCTCATCAACAATTCTCTAGGTGCGTGTGAAGAATTGAGGGGACCTACAATTTTACGCCGATTCCGAACGGCCAAGTTGAGAAGCACTTTTTCATGACAGATGATACTCTTGGAAGTTTTGTCAATTCTTCGCAAGAGGCAGTGTCCGTGAAAGATGAAATAAAAACTTTGGGTCCGAGTAGGATTCGAACCCACGACGTTCTGCTTAGCAGCCAACGCACCTAACCACTAAGCTACGGACACTACCACAAAATGTTTGAACTGAACGCAAATTCTCGATTTCAAAATGTAAACAAGCATATCACTTTGACAGATCAACGCTTTCAACTCGTGTCCAAGAGATGAGTTACAAAATATAACTATTTGACATTTTAACAACGTGTAACAGAACGACTTTATGACGTAATTTGCGTTACGAATCGCAACTATTTGTGATCCAGAACAACAAATAGTTGACAATTGTAAACTATAGTTACTTACTTACCTACTTATGTTGGCGCTACAGTCCAGGTCGGACCAGGGCCTCATCCAACAAACTTCTCCAGCCAGCTCGGTCGCTAGCTAGCTGTCTCCAATTTCGCACGCCAAGTTGGTTCAGGTCCTCTACCAACTGTGTGCTCCACCTGAGTTCCGGTCTTCCTCTTCTGCGACGTCCTTCCGGGTTGGATTCGAAAACTCTACGAGCCGGAGTCATTGTTTTCCATTTGCTATGTCCCAACCATCTAAGCCGTTGGACCTTATTTTTTCTGGCTAGGTCAGTATCACTGAACAGCTCGTACAGTTCTTGGTTGAATCTTCGTCTCCATTCTCCATTTATGCAGACAGGACCAAAAATCACTCGAAACATTTTTCTCTCAAAGCAGCCCAAAGCGTTTTCATCAGATGTTGTCATGGTCCATGTCTCTGCACCATGCATTAGGACCGAGATGATTAGGGTATTGTAGAGTGTCACTTTAGTTGCTCGGGAGAGGACTTTACTACTCAATTGTCCAAAGAAGCAGCGATTGGCAAATCGCATACTTCAATTGATTTCAGCGCTGGTGTTGTTCTCTGAGCTTATAGCATTATCCTAGGTAGACGAAGTCCTTGACTGCCTCGAAGTTAAATCGGTCTATGTTGACGTTAGCTGCAAGACGTCGATGTTGGTTGTCCTTTCTTTTTGCAAGCATTACTATGGTCTTGCCCTCGTTAACCGCTGACCCATCTTCCTGGCCTCCGTCTCAAGACTCACAAACGCTCCACCGACAACACGCTGTGTTCTTCCAATTAATGATGTTAAAGGAATCGCATGACAGCGAATCGCCGTATCTAAACCATTTTAGATATCAAATTGTAACGTTAAGTTTTTTCCAACCATGATGGAACAGCGTGAGTTTTGCATTGTCATATTACACAGACGGATGATTTTTTCTGGGATGCTAAAACTAGACATTGCTCTATATAGTTGGTCTCTATAGATGCTGTCTACATGGCCTTGAAATAGATGAAAAAGTGTTAGTAATCGATTAGAAGCTATTGGGTCTTCTCCAAGATCTGCCGTAGGGTGAATATTTGTTCGATGGTGGATTTTCCGGGTCTGAAGTCACGCTGATAAGGACTAATCACGTTGTCGACGAACGGTTTCAAACGTTCACACACCACTGCAGCCAAGATCTTGTAGGCGATGTTAAGGAGACTTATACCTCTGTAATTAGTGCAGTTCAGGGGATCTCCGGACATGCTTTTCTCCGACCAAATTTCGCAAATGAGCTGGTGCATGCTCCTAACCAAATCATCTCCAGCTGCTTTGTACAGTTCGGCGGCTAGCCTGTCTGCTCCAGCGGCTTTATTCGGCTTTAATTTAAATATCGCTATCGTCACTTCGTCAAGGTCGGGTGGGTGGAATTGTTGGCCCGCTGCACCCAAATTGATTGGTTCTGTATTGCTGGCGAAGTTTTGTTCGTCATCGCCATTATACAGTGGTAATTCCATAACCTCAGCACTGACTGTGGTTGATCTAAGAAGTTTCCATGATGGTCTCTATAGGTTTCGGTTCAGGGTATATAAGCCCTGGAGATTTGTTTCACCTTTTTGTAAGACTTTCGAACCTCGTTCCTGGTGTGACATCCCCTATCTCTTCGATCGCGTGCTTCTCATACTCCTTTTTTTTTTCTGACAAGTTTGTGCTCCTCTCTCATTTTTTGCTCTTAGAGCTCACGAGCTGCTCGTGTCCTTCTTTGCAGCGCCGCCGCTTTGTATGCCTCTTGTTTAGCTGCTTGTGCTTGCCGGAACTCATCGTCGAACCAGGGATTTCGTTGTAGTGGCCGTGTAAAACCTAGCACTTCAGAAGCGGCATCTCTGAGAGCTGCTTGGCAGTGTTGCCACTGGTTCTCTACATTTTGTGCTGGCAGCAAAGGACTTATAGCAATCTCTTACGATTGTAGCCGCTTGACGTCGAAATTTCTCTTAGCATTTTCACGTGTTGGCCTTGATCGAGATATCCGCATTCCTACCTTGGCTACAACAAGATAGTGGTCCGAGTGGATGTTGGCAACTCGGAATGTGGGGATATCTTGCATGCTAGAGAAATGTCGTGCGTCGATCGCAATGTGATCAATTTGGTTGACAGTTGATTGATCAGGAGATTTCCATGTCCCCTTGTGAATATCGAGATGTGAGAATCGTGTACTTGCTACCAATATGTCTCGCCCCGCAGCGAAGTCGATTAGCCTGAATCCGTTAACGGAGGTGGTGTCGTGTAGACTATATTGTCCGATTATTCCGCCAAAGATTTCTTCTCTACCCAGTCTAGCATTAAAATCTCAAAAGACAATATTTTAATGTCATAGCTAGGGCAATGCTCATGGGTCTTTTCGAGAAGCTCGTAGAACCTGTCTTTGGTGTCTTCATCCTTTTCCTCAGTGGGGGCGTGAGCGCAGGCTCATGTTTGTGAATTTAGCCTTGATGCGGATAGACTAAAGTTGCGAAAAGTTATTAACAGAACGCACTAACGTTGTGCAGATCGGAAATAGAACAAAATCTTTCCATGGAATTCTCTTTGCAATAATTCCGATTTGCTTTTCGAATGGAAAAATAGAAAATTTTTCGTGAAATTCCAAAGACAGTTTATTGAAGTGATGGAATAATGGAAAAGAGAGGAGAGAAATGGCTTAAAGTGGCTTACCTTATACTCGTTATCAACAACTCTATGAGTGCATGTGAAAAATTGAGGGGGCTTCAATTTATATCTGATTTCGGACAGCTTAATTGAAAAGAACTTTTTTTCTTGATAAATTGAAACTCAAAAGTGTTGTCAGTTCTTTCACAAGGGATAGTATACGTGAAAGGTGAACTAACTAAATTTGAAGGCACGATTCGGATTCGATGTGTGTTCTTTTTAATCTTTTGACCTTAGTTGCTAGAAAACTAGTAACTAGAAAACGGATCAATCAACAATAATTGGTACTTCTTCTCTTCTTACTATCATGATATAAGATTTCTTAGTTTTTCTTTTGCTTTTGTTTATGTTAAACATACGCCATAGTGAACGATATTATTATTTGCATAAATAATGCTCAAAAAAACTGAAAAGGAGACACTCATATGTATCTCCACTTGAAATAAGAATAGTTTTTCTCAACTCAACAACTATTACACAATCGTCAAACACAGATAGAGAGACTTGTGTAAACCTCTTTGTTCATTGGATAATAGCTCGGTCGTAACCAATACATGAAGATCTAAGCTAAGTTTAATGAGATTCAGCAAATGGAATGGAACTGTTAATTAAATACTCGACATAATATTCAATTATAATTGAAGTGAAACGATACGGGTTTAAATATTTACTTCCAAAATTCAATCAAAATTGTTTCTAATGTTGAAGACAACTTAATGTAAATATGTGCAAATGTATCTCAATTACAAACAAGAAGTATTAACAGTAACGTAACAATATCTTGTCACCACTTGACAATTGATAGCACAAACGATATCCTCCCAGTTAGATGATAATCCTTATTTACACTGGGGTACAATCGTTGAGTCGCCTTACCATATTATACCTACATAAAGTGATTGTTTTGTTTGCAATTATTTTAACAGAACCTACTGCAATTGACATCAAAACATCAAAATAAATGCTTTTTCGTCCCCATGGGTTTGAAACGATTTCTGTGCTGTTCACTTCATCTGCATGTGCAAGTTATCTTACTTATTTACTTATGGTGGCGCTACAGTCCAGTGGACCAGGGTCCACCCGACGTACTTCTCCAGCCAGTTCGGTGTTCGGTCCCTAGCTAGCTGTCTCCAGTTTCGCACGCCAAATTGATTCAGGTCCTCTACTACCTGTGTGCTCCACCTGAGTCGCGGTTTTCCTCTTCTCCGACGTATTTCCGGGTTGGATTCGAAGATTCTACGAGCCGGAGCATTATTTTCCATTCATTCAACATGACCCAACCATCTAAGTCGTTGGACCTTAACTTTAGTTCTTGGTCGAATCTTCATCTCCGTTCTCCATTAATGCAGACAGAACCAAAAATCACTCGAAGAATTTTCTCTCAAAGCAGTCCAAAGCGTTTTCATCAGATGCTGTCATGGCCCAGGTCCCTGCACCATACATGAGGACCGGGATGATGTGGGTATTGTAGAGTGTCACTTTAGTGTCTCGGGAGAGGACTTTACTACTCAATTGCCTTCTAAGTCCAAAGAAGCAGCGATTGGCAATAGCAATTCTTTGTTTGATTTCAGCGCTGGTGTTGAAGATAGCGATATCTAAGGTTTAGGAATCGCTATCTTCACTTCGTCAATGTCGGGTGGGTTGGCCTTCTGCACCTAAATTGAATGGTTCTGTATTGCTGGCGGAGATTTGATCGTCATCGCCATTATACACCTTGGAAAAGTGGTCTTCGCATATCCTCAGCACTGACTGTGGCTCCACTACGATGTTCCCATGATGGTCTCTACAGGCTTCGGTTCAGGGTGTATAAGCCTCGGAGATTTGTTTCACCTTTCTCGTTTTCTGCTTGTAGAGCACACGAGCTGCTCGTTTCGTTCTTTGCAGCGCCGCCGCTTTCTATGCCTCTTGTTCAGCTGCATGTGCTCGCCGGAACTCATCGTCAAAACAGGGGTTTTCGCTGTGGTGGCCCTGTAAATCCTAGCACTTCAGAGGCGGCATCTCTGATGGCTGCTTGGAAGTGTTGCCACTGGTTCTCTACATTTTGTGCTGGCAGCAAGGGACTTCTGAGGAGATTTTCGGAGACACGATCGGAAAAGGATGTAGCAATTTCTTGCGATTGTAGCCATTTGACATCGTCCTTCTAG
Organism: Sphaerophoria rueppellii; assembly: GCA_920937365.1. Taxonomy (NCBI): domain Eukaryota; kingdom Metazoa; phylum Arthropoda; class Insecta; order Diptera; family Syrphidae; genus Sphaerophoria; species Sphaerophoria rueppellii. The sequence goes on along the minus strand of CAKKXW010000001.1, from coordinate 27,378,926 downwards.
CATTTTCGCGTGTTGGCCTTGATCGGGATATCCCTATTCGTACCTTGGCTACAACAAGGTAGTGGTCCGAGTCGATGTTGGCTATGTCGTCCGATTATTCCACCAAAGATTTATTCTCTACCCAGCTTAGCCTTAAAATCACAAAGAACAATTTTAATGCCATAGCTCATAGATCTTGTCGAGGAGCTCGTAGAACCTGTCTTTGGTGTCATCATCCTTTTCCTCAGTGGGGACATGAGCGCAGATGAGGCTTATGTTTGTAAATTTAGCCTTGTTGTGCTCATTCACTGAGTTGAAACTCAAGGCCTTCCTCCTGAGTCGAGTCCCAACTACAAATCCACATCCAAATAGACGCTGATTTTGTTCCCGGTAGCAGTCACCGTAGTCATTTTGCGAAAGCCCGGACCATCCCATCGCATTTCTTGGATGGCTATATCTGTTCCATAACAGTCATGGGCTTCCGCTTGTTGTTCGACTGCACGTGGTCTGTCAAGGGACCTAACGTTCCAGATGCAAAACCCAAATTCGTTGTCCTTAAATCATATGCGTGGGTCGCCATCATTAATTCCGTCCGTTTCGGAACCATGTCTTCTTAATGTGGCCGGGCAGTCATCCCGACGCACGACTCCCAACCTGGAGGGCCAGGTCTTTAGTTTAACTCTTATACGAAGAGCCGCCCAAACCGCTCCTTATAGGCCTGGGCCTTGACTGGAACTGTAGACACCAACGTTGATTCCATCTTGGGAGTTCTTCCGCTGTTAAAAAAGGAGGCATGCCTTAGTGGACGCATACCTCCTCCCCCTCTCTCCATCTTTGCTGCCGGCAACAACTTCCCACTGGGGTTGGAACCCAATCTTCGGTTGAAGGTACTGGGCACCCGATGTTCACCACGGGGAGGTGGAGTAGGAGTTGATAGACAGAGGTTTCTGTGGACGCTTGCATCCTCTTGAATGCACATGTCTACCCTTCGACCATCAAGCAAGTTGTCTTACTATTAAAAAAATGGAATTGGCAATCTAAATCTGCCCATAAGCGTCAAAACTTCAAGTCTTTGTGGAAAATGTGCCATGATTGAAACCATGTTCATATTAGACAAGAAAACCAAGGAATAATAAAATTTAATTTGTTACTATCATTCGGGAAATAATTCTAAACGCCTTGCATTCAATTCATTCAATGATTTATAAATTTCAGCTAATTCATCTTGCGGCGGGGGTGACGTCATCGGAGGTGGCGTCAGAGGCAGAGACGACGACGTAGGCGGTGGTGACGACACCCTCGTCGGTGACGCCATATGCGGTGGACTTTGACTCATACTCTGACTCTGACTAGATTGAGACTCATATTCCATGCCATCGTTTTGTTTCGACTTTACCATACTCAACATCTGTTGTCGACGATTTTCCAGAAATTTTCTCTTCTTATTTGGACTTTTTTTGTTTTTCTCCTGTGCATTGAACGTCGAAGGCCTTTTTGTCTGTTCCTTGTTGCAATTGTCTGATATCACTTTAGGATTGGGTAGTGGCACCTGCTCCTTTATCCTTTCAGATATTTCGACGAACTCCTTGGAGATTTCATTAACATGGGAGTAACGATCGTCGAAGGCACTTTCGTCGAACTCTTCGGTAGCCACAGTCTCTAGAATGTTTAATTTTACAAATTCCGAGAACAAGCAAAATCAAAATTCCCAAAAATAACTTACTTCTCGATAAGACAGCACCTTCCTCTTTATACTGTTTTATTTCAATGTCCTTTTTTATAACTGTCTTTTTCAGTTCTTTGATTTGTTCAGCCAAATAGTGAATGGACATGAATAGTGGGTTCATGATTATATTCTGGAACTTGAAACAGAAAAAGCAAGTCAATAAGCAAACACAATATTTTATTAACTTACTTCATCCGCGGAAATTGTTTTCAGATTCCATTCAAAGTTGAAAGGCCGTCCATTAATGTGATACCTTAGTGACACATCTCGACCATGTTCTGAGGCTTCTAAGTCCACAGTTGTGGGAGTGGCCGATTGGAGAGTCTGGATCACGGTAGCGTTGTCGTAAAAGATGCGTCTGTTGGAGTTCTTTGTTCAAAAGACTTAAACAGTATTGAATGTGTTTATTTATTTGATTTTTCGCCTACCTTTGCTCTCTGAATAATTTCACTGATGCTACAACTTTCCGACCAAACCTCTTTCAGATTGTACAAATAGTATTTGATGGTATCTTCTTCAACCTTACATTTGAAGAAATAGTTTTGTTCTACTTTTTTTATTAAATGCCACATAATTAAATAATTGTTTCTATAAATTATTTAAACAAAATAGTTTAATATTGCAAAATCTATGGAAATTTGTGTTATTTGTTTTGATTTCTTACATTTGACAGAATCTCGTATGGTGCGATACGTAACGTTATGTCACATTTTCTAGTAGAGACTGAAACCAGTGTTAGTGGAATAAGATAAGAGCAAAGTAAATACATTCCGAAAATGTCAGGGTGGTACCCGATAGTTTTCAACATGGGGTTCTTTAAGAGAAGACCTGAACAGAATGCAGTCGCCAGTCGCCCGGCGTCGAAAATGACAGCTGTCAAAAATTTGCTTCTCAAATCGTTGAGAAATTTGTGAACACAATGCAGTCGCGTGACGGGCTATCAAATATGCCCATTAAAAAAAAAAAAACATCAAACTGATTTTTATTGATGTTATTATTAGTACCTATGTATTGTCCGTGGCTTAGTAGTTATGTGCGTTGGCTGCTGAGCACAACGTTTAGGGTTCGAATATTGCACGTGATCATAAGGTTTTATTTCATCTTTCACGGGCACTGCGAAGAACTGACAAAACTTTTAATGTACATATATGTATATTGTAATGTGTATACACTTTATATGTGTACCTCTCTATATCTCTGTATGTCTATCTAAAGGTCCTTTCGCGTGCTTTCTGCACTAAAGTTCGTAAAGCGAGACACTTTAAGGAGTGGTGGTAAAATTCTCTCACAGAAAAACAAATCTACAAAAAAGTAAGCGAATGGGAAAACAACAAATTTCACCCACATTTTAACTGTCATACTGTGATGTGTATACACTGTTTGTCTCCATCACTCTAATTGTGTGTTATAGCTGAATAATTCTGTAGCAAAAGTTTTATTTGTAGTGGTAAGTACTTGTGTGTACACTCTTTAGCGTTGGGGAAACATAGAAGAGAGCTTCGATAAGCATCGGGAACGTTCAAAAACCTAGTAGTTTCTCGAACCGATTTTAATTTATGTAAATAGCCACTTGGAAGCGAAGCGATAAAGAAAGATACTGTGTTTGAAATTCGAAATTTGAAAGTGTTGAATAAATAATTTTGTGAGTGATTTGAATAAAGTAAATTTGTGTTTTATTGACAAAGTGAATAAGTTTTAACTGTCGGAACAAGAGTAATTTGAATAATTGTTCGAATCAGTTCCATTTGAAAGTTAATCCTAACGAAACAATCCATTTTCCAAACGTTGAACCTTAATTATTATCATTGAAGTCATCATTTCATCTTGTAACGATTATGAACGGGATTTTACCCGTTTTATCACATTCACAAGTGTTACTCCACACAATTTCATTTCGGATATTTTGCAAAATTTAAATCACCGCTAATCATTTTTATTTGACAAAAATGTATCTCCTTATCTTCGATGCCCCTATAAAAACAAACAACTTTCCAGGTTTCTTTATCAGTCCAGTAAAATCGTTAAATTTAACAAATTGCTATTCAAAATATTAAAATGTCTGTTAAAATCATATTTTTATTGGCATTTGTTACAATGGTCTTCGGATTATCGGAATTAAGGAAGCCTGTTTGTAAAATACCAAAACCAGATGTCGAACTTCTAAAGAACCCAGCCCAAGCTTCTGATGTTATTGATGAAGAGATCGAGAAAGTAGCCCAGGCTCCCGAGGTAATTTTTTAAGAGGAAATATTTAAAGCTTACAAGTACAATTTTTTCATTTCAGAAGTCAAACAAGGAAGTAGAAAACATTCCATTGAGATACAAGCGAGCTTGCCATTCAGTACAATTTCGTACAAAATCGGGAAAGGTTATAACCGTTAAGAAGTGTTGATTTATCTGTCGAAGAAAATTTTCACAGCTGCATTTGGTTTTTGACTAAATAAAATTAACAATGTTTAAAAAAAAATATGAAAAGAAAAATTAGTTTTTCTTCAACGTGTTCTTCGTTCGATGTAACCGGTGCTGCTTGTCACTGCGCTGAACGCCTGAACGGAGCTGTCGAAAAACTGAAACATTTCTCTGGGTACTGGGTTTGGTTTCACATAGAACACATTAGTAGTGTTCTGTTTTGTTTCTCTGTTATATAGCAAAATCTGATTCGAGCAGCTCCGAAATTCTCGCCCGAAAAAATTGGGGTGATTCAGAGCACTCCCGGTGCGTGCAATTAATACATATAGAAGACGGTGGAAATGCACCGTTGCGAAAAAAGAGCGACATCGAGCAGCTCAGTGCGAAATTGGACCCATGTTCTGTAACTTAGGTGATAACTTATCGCAGTGATAAAAATGAAACAGAAAATTCCACTTTTATCACATTTGCTAAAAATAGGATTTCTGTAACTGAGAGTGTTAACTTAAAACTTCCAATGGTAAGTGCAGTGAAATGTGGTAAATTTGACACTAGAAATTTGTTAACTTCATCATTTTGTTTAGCATTTGTATGTATCTTATTCCTATCAAAGAATTTTAAAGTTGATTTTTGAACATTTTCATTTTGTAAGTAACATGTACCTAATTATGTTTGTTTTCATGGGAGAACTTCACTGTAAAATGAAAGTAGATACAAAAAAGGACTGAAGACTCATACAGAATAGTCAAAACATCTTCGCTGTTGCTTGTTTTTTAAAGATTACTTTATTATAACAACGTTAAAAATAAATACAGAATAAAATAAAACATTTTGTTAATGCTTTGATTTTGATACCCTTCTTGCTGGCAGGCTTGACACGATACACTTCTTTGCCATAGCGTTGACTCTCTTTGCAAAGGAAAACTCCCTTACGAAGGATGAACGAGAATTCCAAAGTTCCTGTATGAGCATGAGACCTTTGTTAATAATATAGAATAATAATAATAATTCGCTGCTATTTGCTGTGATGCCACGACGTTCAGCTTCCTCCTCGGCTTCTGCTGCTTCGCTTTTCTTCTCCTCTTGGATATTTTCATTTTGAGTGTAACCAAACGCTTGATAATTGCATGATTCTTGATTGAAATTCTCTCCGATTTCAGACGCAAATTGAAGGCAACATTTGTGTAACTTAATTGTCTCTTGTTCTTAAAAAAAAAAAATAACAAAATTGGAAAGTTCATTTACTTTTGTCAGCAAATTCTATAATTGGAATTACCTAGAACATTTTTACTCTCAAGTAACTCAAAATTTTTGGACAAGATTTTTCTTATCACCAACAAAATTGCAAGTGATAATATTTTGTTCTTCATCTGATAAAATTATCGAACTTGAAAAATACAAAACACCAGTTATCGATAATTTTCCAGTGTTTCTGTTGAGATCGTTCCGGGTGGTAAAATTAACGATTTTCAAAGTTACAGAATCGGTACAACGTGATAATTTGATATTTGTTTCGATTCCGCGCGTTTATCACTTTTTTCTTGCGAGTGATAAGTTACAGAACATGGGTCCAGAGCGCGACAGAGCGACCCAGAACGCACATCGAACAAACCTAATATCACCATCACCATCGTTTTTTACTGAATCTCTCAAACTGTGAACGAAATTAAATCGAAATGCACGTGTATTTAGACCTATAGGGGTAACCGTTGGAGCGGAACTTTCTCCGCAACGCATCCTTCTTCGAAGATTCAATGAGCGCATTCCGAAACCTAGTAATCACTAGGTAGTCAACTTGTTATGATTGGTTGAAAACAACTAATCAACCGATAAGAACGATAAATTTCGCCAACTAGAGAGGAATCAGTCTACTTAATATCGCCTACAAGATCTGCCGTAATATGTGAACGTCTTAAGCCTTTCCTCAACAATCAATGATTAGTCCTTGTCAATGTGGCTTCAGACCAGGAAAGTCAACCATCGACCAAATTTTCACTTTGTGGCAGATCCTGGAAAAAACCTATGAACTCCAAATCGATACCCACCACCTTTTCATCGATTTCAAAGCCGCGTATGACAGCATCTACAGAGACGAACTGTATAAAGCTATGTCTAGTTTTGGCATCCATGTCAATGTCGGTCGGTTGTGCAAAATGACAATGGAGAACTTACGCTGCGCCATCAAGATCGGCAACGAGCACACGGAATTTTTCGGAGAAAGTGCAAAACTCCACCGTCAACACCAGACGGTCTGTTCAACTTCTTGCGTACGCCTATGATATTGATATAATGGGAAGAACGGCGCGTGATGTCAATGGCGCCTTTGTGAGAATTGAGACAGAAGCAGCAAAAATGGGTTAAGCGGTAAATGAAGGAAAAACGAAGTACATGCTGTCTTCGAGGAAGGACACCCAACCAGTGATCACTCTATAACAAGATTGGAAACCTACCTACGTTTTACCCTCCAAATACCGCAAAAGTTATTTTTTTTCATACACACATACTCTTGCAGCAAACTTGCTTTATTATGTAGGCAATTGTATCATTATTACAATAAAACGCATACTCTTACAGCTAACCTGTGTCCTTAAGTTTGTATTACACGCATACTGTTACAGCTAACCTGCTCCCCTAGCTTGTAGGCAAATGTCATTTTGACAGCAAGGTTTCCAATCTTGGTATAAGTGATCAGTGCACCCAACACCGACGGCTCGGGCAGAACGTCACAATAGACACATATAACTTCGAGGTAGTAGAGCAGTTTGTCTACCTAGGCTCCGCTATAAACACGGGCAATAACACCAGCGCCGAGATCAGACGAAGAATAACTCTTGATAATCGCTGTTTCTTTGGGTTAAGAAAGCAATTGAGTGGAAAAGCCCTCTCTCGAGCAACTAAGGTAAAACTGTACAACACACTCATCATCCCAGTCCTGCTGTATGGTGCAGAAGCATGGACCTTGGCAAAATCGGATGAAAGTGCCTTAGGCTGTTTCGAGAGGAAAGTTCTTCAGGTCATCTTTGGACCGTGTGCAATGAAGGGGAATGGCAAAGAGGATACAACAACGAACTTTAAGATTTGTACAACGACATGGACCTAGCCAGAAGGGTCAAGGTCCAGAGACTCAGATGGCTCGGTCATTTAGAGCGGATGAACATCAATGCTCCGGGCCCGGAAAGCCTTCGACACTATTCCCGAGGTACGTAGGAGAGGAAGACCGCGACTTAGGTTGCGCACATAAGTGGAAGAGAATCTCAATCAACTTGCAGTGCAAATCTGGAGACATCTAGCTAGGGACCGAGTTGATTGGCGGTGGCGGAGACTGTTGATTGTGATAAGTAAGTAAGTAAGGTCAGAAATTGCATGCATCATGACTTGTAATGAACGGGCCATTGTTCTGCATCTGTCCTTTGATCGATAGAAAATTAAAAAAAAAGCTTTTCATTATTTCTTAGGTTAAATATATCGCGTTTAATATTTTTGTTGTAAATATACACTGTTGATTTGTTTTTAAAAAGAAAACTTCTTACTTAAAGTATTTTTCATAAAAATCAATATTCGAATCAGCCTCAAAATAATCAAACAGAAATTATTTTGTCTTCCCTTTCGTTTATGATTAAAAAACTAACTTTTTAAGTGATGACATAAAAAAAAACACATAAATGTTTGCTTAATTCTATAACAAGAATACACAATAACTAAACATATAAATTATCATATTCTTAATGTTTCATTTAATACGGTGTGTGGAATGTTGATACATTTTAATCTTTTTGTTTTTTTTATTGGTGTTGTTGCTGTTGTAAAGTGATCAACTTCATCTCATCCAAACATCCTTCAGATCTCGAATTTTTAGGTCTGCAAACAAAATAGAAAATTATACATCAATTGAGTTGCATATTTAAAAATGTTCAAAGCATTAAAACCCTAACAAACAAGAAGACATTTAAAGTCAAAATAAAAAGAATTCTCCCGATTAAATGTTTAAAGAGTTTCAGAAACGAAGAGTGAGTGAGTGCCCAGGAAATACGTTTAGTTAGGGTCACGTGAAATCAAGCGATAATAATTACCAGAGCGTTTATGGGGCCAAATGAGATCATACCGGTTCATCATTGTCGTACTCGGCCTAAGATAAATACTCTCTTATTATAACACTTTTTAACAGATAATGGAATAAATTGTGTGTACAAACCTGTATGGATGTTTCAAACAGCCATACACTTCACGATACCGTCCGTACAATGTGCCATACGATACGCCCAATAGTTTAGCCGCCTTTTTCATTTCCAGTTTTTTATTCTTGATTGCATCCAAAACCTTCAAGGAAAATAAAATATAATAATCAGGTGGATTGGATTTTCCAATAGTAGTCTTACTCTTTTTGTGAATGGCTCTTCCCAGAACTGTGGTCGCCTTCCGGTCGCCAAATAAGCATCCATTTTCACAACATCATCCCACTGGGCCAGCTCTTCACTTGTCAATTGCGTTTCAGATTCTTCTAATTTAATATTTCCGGGTTCGTCCTGGTCCTGGTCATCACCACCAAGATCATTCATATCCTGATCGATTGAGTATTTCCTATCTTCTTCGACAGTGATTTCTTGATCGGGATCGTTTTCATTGTCATGTGAAATGTTATTGTGATTATAATTGTAGTCAGACACTCGGCCGGGCACTGATGACAATTCCTGAGAAACCGATTTGTCCGTACTGTTTTGAGTTTCTGGAGTGTCTCGGTGTTCAACATGTGGCTGTCGCCATTCATTTGGTTCGGGACTAACGCGTATTGGTTCTTCAGAGTCGCGGGTTGTATTGCGGTGTTCTTCAGGTTGTGGGGTAGGTGATGAATCAAGACGGGTACGAATTTCGGGGTACATTAATTCGCAACCAGGCGCTATGTGTGACATTTTGGGGCTGAAATTGAAAGAAGTTCTTTGAATTTTGTTCTCTTTGCATCAGATTTGGTTACACTTACGCACTGAAGACATCGTATGAGTCGTCTAATGGTGGACGACCTCTTTTCCTTTTCGGACCAACATAGTCATTACCTGAAGAAGACATTGGTGCAAGCATTGGCATTCGTGGGGCTAATCTATTGTTGCTCGACGATGCTGATAGCGGCAAGGGTGACGATGATGTCGGCCTGCCATCGTGATAATTTCGTGGCGGTGACCTTTGGTCATTGTGTGGAATGTTTTCTTGCATACGATGATGGTGTTCCATCATAACTGGATCAGTCTCGTCATCCCTCCAGGAAACTTCGGCTAAACCTTTTATCTTGAGGTCATCGGCTGTCTTTAAAAGTGATGCCAAACTTGCCTAAACAACAAAACAAAACCTTTTTTAATTGAATGAGACAGAAAGAATTGCTTGGCTTACATGTTCGACGTTAATTTCTCCTTTATACATAAATTCAATAAGACTTTTTACGTCGGCAAATGTAACGTCTTTTATTATTATAATTGGATCCCTTTCACTGGCATAGTTTGTTAAGACTTGATCGAAGAATGTACTGCACGCACATAGAACGACACGATGGGCACGTATCAATTGTCCTTCGCACGCTAATGTGACGTCACAAAAGCATCCACGATCTAGTAATTGTGAGAACATTGTCTGTAAGTTGCTGTGATGGTACTTCCATCGTAAGCAGTATTGTTGTGGTAACATTTTGATCTGCAAAACAAAAAGTAAGGAGTTTAATTAATTATTGATTTCATTATCAGGAAAACAACTGAATGGAAATTGATTAAAACAAAATACAAATAAATACAATGAAAGTCGCACTGAAGTTTTATAAGATTTTTTAGAAGTATTAGTTACAAGGAAATTAGTTATGGTTCGAATGCTACATGTGAACCCATCGTTTTTTTATTTAAAGTGTGAATCTTTCAGGATCTTTATGAGGTCGTAAGTGTGACGAAGACTCCAATTGTCCTGGAAATTGATAACTTCCACACCGGACATGCATGATGTATGTATGTTGGGTTAAACTGCAGAGAGGTTACCAGGTTAAAGAGGCAAGTTTGTTTTGTCACAATTCCTTAACAACTGAAGAGAACAGGAATAAATATGAGGTATTCTTCCTCTTTTCCCACACTTGTTGCCAACGAGGCAACGACACTCCATTTGTACTCTATCGCAAAAAAAGTTTACCTCGCTGCCGGAGTCTGTAGGTACTCGAGAGCGTAAATGATTTAATGGGACAAGGAGTTGCTAGACTAGTGGTCAGTGTAGATGGGAAACAGTATTTGTGTTGCGATTCCCCTTCCGCTAGTGACGGAACGATTGCAGTGTTGCAAAATCTTTCCAAGTCACCAAACGTGGATAAACTATCACTTTACCCTCGAGTCCAACTTCAGACGTACTGTCATGAAAATCGTTCTTTAGCCGTACAGCGCGAATATGGAACTTTCTTCCACAATATTTCTTCCCTTGTCGTTGCAATGTTCAGAAATTCAAAACTAATACATGACAGTCTGACAGCTCCTTTTAAACACTCTTTCCTTTTGCTAATGCTCGCACTGTGCTCTTGACAGGCATATCAAGGGCATTGAAAAAAGCCCGGTTTTTGAGATACAGAATTTTGAAAAAAAAATGTTTGGAAACTAAATATTACTTTTGCAATATATAAGTACTTTCTACCCGACCTTTAAGCTCAGATATTGCTATATAATATTTAAGCTTAAAAACAACAAAGCAGCGGGAGCTGATGGCATCACTGCCGAACTCTTCAAAGCAGCCGGTGATGACTTGGTAAGGAGCATGCACCAACTCATCTGCAGAATATGGTCAGAAGAGAGCATGGCCGATGAATGGAACCTCAGCAAAGTTTGCCCGATCCTGAAGAAAGGAGACCCTCTAATTCGCACCAACTACAGAGACATAAGCCTGCTACACATAGCCTATAAGATGTTTTCTGCAGTACTATGTGAACGCCTGAAGCCGTTTGTCAACAAACTGATAGGTCTATATCAGTGTGGCTTTAGACCAGGAAAGTCCACCATCGATCAAATATTCACATTACGGCAGATCCTGGAACTCCTCAAGAACTCCAAATCGACACCTAGCATCTTTTCATCGATTTTAAGGCCGCGTATAACAGCATCTATAGAGAAGAACTGTATAAAGCCATGTCCACTTTTGGCATCTCTACAAAACTCATTCGTCTGAATAGGATGACAATGAGAACCAGCTCTCCATAAGCGTAACGACCTCACCGACGCCTTCGATGTCAAAAAAGGCTTTAGCAAGGTGATGCACTGTCATGCGACTTCTTAACTCATATTGGAACAATAGTGCAGAACCCACGTCAACACTGAGGCCTATCTTCCAGAAGTCTGTGCACCATCTCGCGTACGCTGATGACATTGATATCATTGGGAGAACGCAGCGTTATATCAACAGTGCTTTTGCGAGTATACCGACAGAGGCTGAAAAAATGTGTTTAGCGGTCAATGAGGGCAAAATAAAGTGCATGCTATCATCAAGAAAGGACACCCAACATCGACATCTTGGACAAACGTCACGATAGACGCATATAATTTCGAGGTAGTTAAGGACTTTGTATACCTTAGCTCCGGTATCAACACGGACAACGAGATCTGACGAAGAATAACTCTTGCTAATCGCTGTTTCTTCGGGCTAAGAAAGCAATTGAGTAGTAAAGCCCTCTCCCGAACAACTAAGGTGACGCTCTATAAGACCCTCATCATCCCCGTCCAGCTATTATGGTGCAGAAGCACGGACCTAGTCAAAAACGGATGAGAGCGCCCTAGGCCGGTTCGAGAGGAAAGTTCTATACGGAAGATCTATGGTCCTGTCTACATAAACGGTGAATGGAGGAGAAGATTTAACGATGAACTGTACGGGCTATACACTGACCTAGCTAAAAGAGTGAAAGTCCAAAGACTCAAATGACTTGGTCACGTGAAAAGGATGGACACCTATACTCCGGCCCGTAAAGTCTTCGAATTCAGCCCAGAGGGAAGGCGCAGTAGAGGAAGACCAAGGCTCAGGTGGCGCGCGCAAGTTGAAGACGACCTCAACCAACTCGGCGTGCAAAACTGGAGACAGCTAGCTAGGGACCGAGCTGGCTGGAGAGGTTTGTTGGTTGAGGCCCAAGTCCACCCCGGACTGTAGCGCCACCTTAAGTAAGTATGTACGTACTGATTGGACTATTCCGCCCTATCAAGGTAACTCTCGGAGCGGAATTTTTTCCGATTTCCTCCGAATTTTGCTTCGAGCAGCTCTCCGACAGGCAAAATGTCTCCGATTCGGAGAAATCGAGAAAATTCCGCTCCGACGGTTCCCTCGATTGGGCCGATTATTTTTCGATAAAATCTTATAACAAAAAAAAAACCGTTCTATGAGAGATACCGTTTTGGAGCAATACACAAATATATTTTTTTTAAATAAAATACATCAGTGTTTAAAAAAAAAAGATTTCAGGAAGTTTAAAAAAAATCGTACGACCCATTTTTGAGAAAATTAAAACTTTTTGGTTTTTGGCCAAGAAAAAATTGTATGATTGCTACCCTAAGTTTTGATCTTAAAAAATAAAATTTAACAAAAACGACCCACCCGAATTTGCTCAAACCTCTAATAAGTTTGAAGTCAATCGGACCAGTGGTTAAGGCTGTATGGTGTGTGTGTTTACAGATAGACAGACGGACGGAATCGCCGGATCCACTTTTTTCGACTTCTCTATCATCGTGAAGTCATATCTGATCCTCATCTCAATTTTTTTTTTCACGAATTCAATACTTGCCATATTCTATATGTCGTAAGTAAAAAGTTGAGGTTATAAAACAAAAACAATTGGAAATGTCATTCTCAAGCGTGTGATTTTATGTTGTTTTTTTTTCAAAGACGTTTTGACAGCAATCGGTTCAGGTATCTGTCTCTCCACGATTTTCATGAACGAGTTTGAATGCTAACTTTGGATAGTTGTGAAAACAAGATCACACAAATCAGCTTTTTATGAATTTCAATGGCTGTTCTGTCAGATAGCCATCTATACAAGAAATTGTTGGATAGCTTTTGATTGTTTTTGGTTTGAGCCTCTGCTATATTTTTTTTACATAGAAAACCAAAAAAATTCATATTGGTATATACATATAATACACATACTTAAATACAATTTATGTATGTATGTATGTCAAGAATAACAGTTTCAATGCAAGTTGAATGCATTGTAAAAACTGTGTAAAAACCTAATGTCGTTTTCCATTGGTCTTTCTTTGACATTTCTTCTTCTACCTCCAATGGATGATGTATGTGTCATTCTTCGGACGATTCTGTTTTCAACGCAGAAAAGTTCTGCTGTTCTCAGAAGCATTTTGTCCGTCCGTCAGTCCAATCGAATGGTTTCAGAACACTCTGGACTATTTCGACATAAATGTTCTTTAAATGTGGTTTTAGCAACATTTTGCTGTTGAAAAATCGCAATAAAATTTCAATTTCGAATGTATTGGTTTTGCAATGCGAATTCAAATGGAAATTCAAGTGAATAAACTGGAAGCAAATACCTATAGTTTTCAACTCTAATTAAGGTATTCAAAAATACAAGATTCCTAGCAGAAGCTTAAAAAAGAAAACAATTAATTTTTTTTCTTTTCACAGCAATTTACTATGCAAAATTTTTAATTTTAACGAATACCATTGCAAAAAAAAAGCCCCAAACCCATTTTCATTTCCCAGGAAACATAAAAAGAATTTATATATTATAAAAATCGATTTTTCTGAAATGGAAAAAAAAACTGTTTTATGTGCAGAAAAGAAAATACAAAAAAACACTATCTGGAAAAATAAAATTCTCAACCCGGCTACAAGTGCCAAGCAGCAGCGTGCATATTTTTTTTTCATGCCGAAGAAAAATTGTATAAAAAATGAGAAAATTCCATAAAAATTCTATTCTTCACCATCCCATACTTAGCAATCTGCCAATATAGTCGCCTTCATTTACCCAACACCCACCCACTTCGCCACTATATCTACCACCATCCGCCATCACCTCTCCCAACCAACGCAATGGGGAGTTGAAAAATTCTACAAAATACAAAAAAATAATCGTTTTTTTTTTTTCTGAAAAATATTTCGTTTTGCACTTCGAACCCCCCGACAACTCACCCTTAGCCAGTCTCACATAAAATGAAAATGAAAAATGTAATGTGGAGCCAAAATGTATATAAAAAAATGTATAAAAAGGAAAATAAAAAAAAAATGTGCTGGCAGCTTTTCCCTCTTATGGCCCCAATTTGTTTTTGTACTTTTTTTTATATACATATATTTTTAGCTCTCAAGGGATGACGAGGTATACATATTTTCAGTTTTTTCCGTTTTCATTTTTTTGTTGCTTTTTTTTTTAATTTTATGTGACAAAGGCAAAAGGGCTTGCATTTTCTTATTCAGTTTTTTCCTTTTTTTTTATATTTTTCTCAAAAAATTATGTCTCGTCCTTTTTTTTATAATTTGCAAAGAGCAAATGAAAAAAAAAACCGTAGGTATAAAGAGGGATATTAAAAAAAAAAGCATCAACCTCTGGCAGAATGAAGATGTGGCTTTAAAGTCTACGTTAATGACAGAGTAGCTTATAGGGAAGATTGTTAAAACAAAAAGTTGATAATACGTGCAGTTAGTGCTGGGATATTAAACATAAAGAAGTAAAAAAGACCTGAGAGTCCCTTAAAGGTTAGACGCTTTTATGAAGCTCTGCTTTCAGAAGTAAGTACAAGACCAAGACAACACGAGTACAATTTCGTTTTTTGATACCTATTTTCTAAAGTCTCAATTTTCTGTAAGATCAAGTTTTTGGGACTAGAAACTTTTGAAAATAAATGGTTCCACCGATGCGTGCTAGCCCTCGTTATTGCAAACGGAGGGAAGAATCCGCAACATTTTATATTTTCTCGCAGACCTCCATGTTTGATTGGGCGCGTTCACGTTGTTTAAACAGTAAGCATACATTTGTTCTTGTTATAATTTAATTTTCAGAGAAAGTCTGAAGCAACATTTTACGACATTAACTGCAAGTTGCTTAAGAGTGTTCCGGACCAAAACTGCGTTTTTTCAAAATGGGTATTGTGAAGGCGATTAAATGTCGTGTTGAAATGATTAAGGTGTCATTGTGCAGACAAAAACTGTTTCTAAAAAACTATTGGAGCATAATTTCAATTTATTAATTTGTTACTCAGTAGTAAAGGCTCAAAAACTCCAAAATGGCCAAAAATCGTACTTTTTCAAAGAAAATTCCATTCAAATAAAAACATTTTTCGCTAACATTTCTTAATGAGCATAAAATTCGACATTTAAACTGTATAACTATTGGAGAAAAAATTAACTTTTAAACAAAAAAGAATTAAAAAACCATGAATAAATTTTGTATTTTTGATAAGCAATTTTTCTTATGATGCGATATTTATTTTTTTTTAATCTCTTCATTTATTTAGCACGTACTTTTTCTCAACACAGCAATCAAAACGTTTTGAAAAAAACTTTGATCAAACACATTTTATTTCAAAATTAAGGGATAGCAAAATCTGCCTAAATTTGAAAATTCAAATCAGTAACGGCTGGCGGAAGTCACGATTCTCATAGGAAGGCGATTCTCTCTCTCTTAGTAAGATGCATTTAGTTCAAAATTTGTCGTCTGCGTTGGGTGGCGCTGGAAGCAGTAAGAATTTTCAGTTTCAGTCCGAACCTCTTATAGAAAAGGCCAGAACGCAAGTCGCGCTAAACTAAATTTTATTTCGACAATTTTTATCCCTTACTTACTTACTTAAGATGGCGCTACAGTCCGTTGTAGACTTGATTCTACAATCAAAATGGACTCGTTTTTTCTTCCTTGACTCCGGGATTCATTTTTATCACGTTTGGCTCGTTCTTTTGCACACAAAAATATATTTTGGAAAAAAAAAATCACATGTTTAAATCGTCATTTCTTGTCCTAAACGCTTGTATTTCGAACATTCAAACTATACAATTAATTTCTTGTGTGTTAAAAATTAAAAAAAGAAATGATTCCTGCAAGAGTTTATATTTTTTTTTTTTTTTTTTTTTTCTGGAAATACGACGCGAGTCGAATTTGGGAGGCCGAATTGAAAACGATCCGCACTGAATCCCATAATCAGGCCCCTGAGTCGCGGTCTTCCTCTCCTCCTACGTCCCTCGAGAATAGTGTCGAAGGCTTTTCGGGCTGGAGCACTGGTGTCCATCTGCTCTAAATGACCGAACCATCTGAGTCTGTGGACCTTGACCCTTCTGGTTAGGTCCATGTCTTTTTACAACTCGTAAAGTTCGCTGTTATATCTTCTTCGCCATTTCTCCTTACTCTTTTTAAAATATAAAAAAACGACTTCGTTGCTAGGTCTCGAGATGGCGCTACAATTGATTGCCACCTTGCCTATACTACTCAAGAGTTAAGAATATATAAAGCCGAAAGAAACCCAAATGTCATAATTTAGCTGCAAAAAAATGTACTACACATTCAGCGTGTTAAATTGAGTGGAGACTTTGGTTTGTACACACTTGACCTGAAGCGCTCTAAAGACTTGTTATCTTAAAGCAGATTTTATATTAGCTCCCTAATAGGTGTCCTTACGGGACACTGTCTTATAGGCAGACACGCAATACGACTTGGTGTAACCTCAAATGACTTCTGCAGAAGCTGTTTGGACGAGGAAGAAGAGGAAGCAATTTCTCACCTTCTCTGCACATGCCCTGCTCTTTCATTAAGATGCAAATCATCTGGGAGAATACTTGTATGATAATCCCAGAGCAGGGATATCAAATATCTTCTTCGCTTTATAAAAAGCTCAAAATGGTTCGACTAGTAAGAAGTTATTCTCTAGATTGATTGGTATCACAATGGGTCCTTTTCTTTTGGTCTAAGTGTGCGGATTCTGTATCCGCAGCCACTTTAACCTAACATAACCTAACCTTGGTGTGTAGCTCTACTAGCAGACAGCTTGAATTTAGCTTAAATCCTAGCTAAAATTTATCTTTGGAGGAAATTTGTATGGAAGATACCATTTAGCGCGATCTGTGTACCGGCCTTAAAACTTCATTTATTTATGCTGTTAAAGTGTTAACGTAATGGCAGAAACATTGATTTGCCAATTCAAGGCGTTTACGTCAATCTAAAATCTAATCAATCTAAAAAACAAGACCAGTGAAATTCCAAACGAGAACATTTCATTTAAGGGTCATTGCGAGAGTATTATTGAATGTAATACTCTCGCAATGATATTTCTTCGCGAACACACTCTTCAGACAACAGCTGTTTGAAATTTCCAATTGTTCTTTGTTTAAATAACCTCACTTTTTTTAATGTTAATTTATCGTTTCAAACAATTTCGTTACAGAATATTTGAATAATATCTATACAGTCACAGCACATCTATCTACACACAGAATGTCTAGGTATTCGGTTTTTTATGCCGCGTTAAGTGTAAGCCGTTTTATTGTATTAAAAATATTAACTGATAAAATTTAATTTTCTTCTTTAATGAAATGAATGAATGTATAATAAATTGTACATATTTGTATTTTACTCCTTTTTCCTTCCTTATAACAACAAACTTAGCATTCTACAACCCCTGATGCACATTGTTTTTCAAGCAACATCAAATTTAAAAAGAGATCAATTTCCTCTGCAGTAGATTTCTAATTGTATGTCAACAGTATGATTGTATGATTTCAATGTTTACTTGCATACAAATTTTACTTTAAGGACGTGTGAATTGCGTTAAAAGGTGTATTAAAACTTGACGTTTGGTTAAAAATGGGATCACATTTAGCCAATTGCTGTGTGAATTGCGTAAAAAGAGTATTTTTAACCAACATTTCTGCATAGAACTTACAAATTTCCCCCATGGTTTTAGAAATTTCCCTCAACAACAAATGTTTTTCTTCTTCTAGGTAAAATACTTTTGTGTACAAAACCAAACTTTGAGCAATAAATTTCATGAAAAGTGACTACAAATAAAAAACAAACTATATTTTATTTATTATTCTCGATTTTACAGTGGTAATTTGACGAAAATTTTCCCATTTTGGATGGTTTGTTTTTTCCCTGTAGTAACACTGCAAATTTTTGTTTCACAGCTGATATCTGTTATCATTAACAACTATTATTTCTGTTTCCATTTAAAAATATGATTTATTTAAAGTATTTTACATAAATCTTTGGTAAATTCAATGTAATTATCAATTAATTATAACAAGGAACTAAATAGAACGGACAAGAACAAAACAAACCAACAAAACAGAAGAAAACTTCTTTATCATTCATGAAAACACAGTAAACGTCTAAATTTTAACCCATTTAACCAGCTCCACAGCAGGATAAATTTTAACCCATTTTATTCACCACGCTAGTGTCAAATTTTAACCAAACGTCAAGTTTTAATACACATTTTAACGCATTTCACACGCGGCCTAAGGAACCCATAATGACAGGTTTTGCATTCGCCAAAAAAATAAAAAACCGAATGGGATTTTCATCAAATATTACATTGAGATAAGGAAGTCGAAATAAAATGGATGCAGCTATTCTGTCTGTGTGTTTGTCTAAGTAGCCTACAGACAGCCTTAACCACAGGGTGAATTGACTTCAAAGTTGGTAATCTAAAAAAATTGTGGTAGGCGTTTTTGTTTCAAAAAAAAAACTTTATCAGCGACTGATCAAGAGTTCTGACCGCCCTGGTCTAATTATGAGGACGCTCCCCCGCTAGGTGTGTTACGTTTTTTAGTATCTAAAATTGAATTAAACTTAGGTTTTTGGGTTTTAAACAGACAAGACATAAATATTTTGCTCTTTAGATACAGTAAATTGTATTTATGGACCAACAACAAACACATCGGGAAAACATCGATGTATTGAAGATAGAACCGATATTTTTTTTTAACATCGGTGTTGTAAAATCGTTAGTAGTTAGGTGCGTTGACTGCTAACCAGAACGTCGTGGGTTCGTGTCCTACTCATGCCCATAGTTTTTATTTCATCTTTCACTGGCACTGCCTCTTGCGAAGAACTGACAAAACTTCCAAGAGTATCAATCTGTCATGAAAAAGTGCTTCTCATCTTTGCCGTTCGGAATCGGCTTTAAATTTTAGGTCCCCTCAATTCTTCACACGCACCCAGAGTATTGTTGATGAGAGTAAGCCACTTAGGCCTTGGCTCTTCAAGAGTGTCGCGCCACTTTATTTATGTTGTAACAAAAACATCGATGTTTTTTTTTTTAACGATGTTGCATCCCAATAAATAGGCCAGTTCCACCTGAAAATATCTCACTGAGATCTCAATGTCACTTTGACTGAGGCAAAATCATTTGGTTGAACATAATTCTCAGTTTTGAGATAAAATGGTTACCCTACAAATTGTTGTTGTACATTATGTCAGTCACGTCCAAATAGCTGAGATAGACAACGAATCCAAAATAATTTCATCTTCAGAGATCTCAGAAAAAAATCTCAGTTCTCAGCTGAGACGATAAAGAATGGAATACGATACAATCGATACAGAGTCATAAAGCGGCAAACGCGAGAACTAGGTCTCACTGTTTAAATTCCGAATTTTCTCACTCACTCAACCAGTGACCGATTCGAGTAACAAGTGAGTGTTTGTTGTTCTCGCGCTTTTTAAAATTTCAAAATTTATTGTTACAATCAGGGACTCACAACCGCATTTAGTTTTAATGTTTTGTCTCGCTGTTGTTGAAATATGTAGGACAGATCACAGATGCAATGATGCTAGATAAGTGCTTGCGAAGACACGATTTCAGCGCCCCCGATCCTCGCGCCCTAGGCTGCAGCTTAATTAGTCAAGGGTTAATCAGGCCCTGAACTTAATTTGCATTAGTCTTTGAGGACGAATATATTATTCAAGTTTTTGTACTACAAAGGCATGTATACGCAACTTTATGCAACGCAGCATCTTCTTGAAATTTCAACTGATTGGCTGTTCGAAATCAGCCCAAAACTGGGGCCATATGCCAAATACACTTTTGCCTTTCACATTACCGACTATTTTACATAAGCTTTTCGAGTTTTGTTTGTTTTAGTAGTGACCCCTTCAAAATCTCTGTGGACGTTTTTTACCATCCATCTTCTTGCATTTTGAAATATGAACATTTCAGACTGCAAAAAAATGGTTAACAAAAAAAAAGCCACTAACGGTTAGATGGAATTGCAAAAGCTTTTAAGGTTTCTACTCGGCTAGCAGAAAGTATAATATTTTCGTTAGTCTCGCTTTTGCACAGAAAATACAAAAAAAAAAAAACACACAAGATTGCTAAAAATATTCACATCCCTCGAAAAAATCGATATTTAGAAAAAAAACGTCAGACCCAAAATAGAAGAGGTATTTTTTATGACAAAAAAAAAGAAAAAAAAAACATTAGACTTTTTTTTAATGCCCTGGGTTAGGAGACACTTTCGACCTAACAAGCACAGAGAGGATGGATGAATTTTCATTTTTATGTATTCCCTTCGTTTTTTTTTTTTTTTGGTTCAGATTAAAAATGTGCAAAGGAAGGTAAATTTATTTAGAAGGTTTTTCGAAGAAGGCATAAGGGTTGTGTAAAGTAGGGGGAGAGATTTTTTATTTTTTCATTTCGAAAATAAAAATCTAAAAAAAAAACACATCAAAGTGTGTTTGTATGTAAGCTGTGCTAGAGAACAACTTTTTCAGCGAATAAAAATAAAAATAATTGTGAAAAAAAGTACACCGAAGGGAATATTTGCCGTATGGCGTTTTCGCTCCTAAATGGTAGAAAAAAAAAGAAGAAGAAAAGAAAAAATGTCAAATATGTAGTGGTAAAGGATGCTTTTTTAGGAACTGGTAGTCACGAGAATTTTTTGGAAATAAAGCAGACTTGAAAAAAAAAACATTAACTGAATAAATTTGACATCGAATTTCATCGATAAACTTTGGTATGGGTTGGGTTTTTGTTTGAGGGAATAAATTGAACGTTTTAATGTTTATTAAAGGGAATCGTGCAAAGAAACAAAAGTTTTGAATATCGGAAAGTTGAAATATAATGCGAGTCTCAAGTCCAAAAATCGTTTAACATTTACAAGGGAGTGAAAAATATAACATCAAATGAAGTTATTATTGCAATTCTATCTGCTCAGCTCATTTTGTCTGTGAATAATACTTTTTTATTATCTAGCGTCATATCTTTTTGAAAAATTATTGTTTTTTTTTTTGTCTTGTTTATGCTTTTTTCCAAAT
This sequence comes from Sphaerophoria rueppellii, assembly GCA_920937365.1. NCBI lineage: Eukaryota > Metazoa > Arthropoda > Insecta > Diptera > Syrphidae > Sphaerophoria > Sphaerophoria rueppellii. The sequence goes on along the minus strand of CAKKXW010000001.1, from coordinate 27,357,576 downwards.
TTGTTTTTTGGTTCTTATCTTTTGGTTTTTTTTAGGCGCGTGTTAACTTTTTTTTTTTTAATTTATGGACATGCCACGTGTGGTTATTGAACCCAAACAAAACCAAAACCAAAAAATATAGTGCTGTTGGTGGAATTTTAAAAATTTTGTTTACAGAATGCTTATTATTGCTATTATTCGGCTGTAAGGTTCTTTGTTTGTTGCTGGACTTTAATCTTTCAAAATGAAAATGACAAAACAAAATAATATATTTTCGTCTAATAATGAGAGTATTGGTTATGCAATTGCGATTTTATCAACGAAAATGATAAGAACAAATTTTTAAATGTATTTTACAATATTTTTGCTTGTAATAGATTTTAGTTTATTTATCAAAAAAAAAACAAATTTAATAATTGCTTATTTTAGCTTTATGATAATTTAATTTGTTTGATATTTTGATTTTGAATTATTATTGGCAGGAAATTGCGACATTTATTACAGCTGTCATCAAAGAATGCACATATTTGGTTGCGGATTCGTGCGTCGTGGGGAATCGGCTTAGATCGAAAGTCATGGATTTCAAGCCAATTAGTGATCGCCTGGCTGTAATCCGCATCAAGGCCACACTACAAAACATCAGTATAATATGTGCACACGTCCCTACCGATGATGCCGGGGAGTCAAGCAAGGAGGATTTTTACGACCTCCTGGATAGAGCATACGGAGCCTGTCTAGAGTACGACGTCAAAATCGTACTCGGAGATTTCAATGCGAAAATCGGGAAGGAAGACATCTTTGGCAGAATAGTTAGAAAGCACAGCCTCCACGAAGTAACAACAGATAACGGTTTCCGACTAATAGACTTTGCTGCAGCTCGTAATACGGTGATCTACACTGCAACCTGGCGATCTCCGGATGGTCGAACCACCAACCAAATCGACCATGTGCTAATCGGCGTATGGCACATCTTGAACGTGCGCAATTTCCGAGGAGCAAATGTCGACTGTAGTGTCCGTAGCTCAGTGGTTAGGTGCGTTGGCTGCTAAGCAGAACGTAGTGGGTTCGAGTCCTACTCGCGCCCATAGTTTTATTTCATCTTTCACGGGCACTACCTCTTGCGAGGAACTGACAAAACTTCCAAGAGTGTCAATCTGTCTCAATTTTGCCGTTCGGAATCGGCGTTAAATTGTAGGTCCCCTCAATTCTTCACGCAAACCCAGAGAATTGTTGAAGAGAGTAAGCCACTAAGGCCTTGGCTCTTCAAGAGCTGTCGCGCCACTCTATTTATTTTTATTTATTTTTTAAATGTCGACTCTGACCACTTTCTGGTAGTGGCTAAGTTTAGAGCTCGACTATCAAACGACAAAAAAATAAGTGCGGCCCCAAGGAAGAAGTTCAACATCGGTTGCCTTGGCACTCCGGATAATGCAAGAGACTACAGTGAGCGCCTAAGTGAGCGATGCCAACACCTTGTCGAACCAATATCGCGAAATAATTAAAAATGTAGCCGAGACCACCATAGGTTACCAGCTACTATCGAAAAAGAAACCGTGGTATGATGATGAGTGCGCGTTATTGAAAAAAGAGACGGAAAATGTACTTTTGCAGATGCTGCAACGGAAAACAAGAGCAGCAGCAAGAGAAGAGTATCGAAAAAAAAGGAGAAATGAGAAAAAGACCCTGCGAAGGAAGAAAAGAGCATCCGCAGTTTCTCAGCTCAAAGATCTAGAAGAGTCTCGGGCAAAGAACAACACCCGGCGTTTCTTTGAAAGGTCGAAGCAATTAGCTTCTGGTTTCAGAACCGGGACACAGGCTCTTCGAAACAGTCAAGGAAACCTAGTCACCGAAGCCCAGGGAATTGTAGATATTTTTAAGCAGCATTTCGAACAGCTGCTGAATGCGCAAAATTTCGAGCGAGCTAATGACGAAAGAGAAGCAAGACCAGTCAATGAAGACCCAGTCCCAGCCTCCAGTGTAGAAGAGGTAGAATGAGCCATCCAAAAGCTAAAAAAATTACAAGTCCGCTGGATTGGATGGCATACCTGCGGAACTCTTTAAATATGGAGGAGGTGTTTTGATGAACCGTATGCACCAGGTCATCACCAAAGTGTGGGAGGAAGAATGCATATCCACTGACTGGTCGATAAGCTCCATATGCCCCATCTACAAAAAAGGGCGATCCGATGTCATGCAAAAACTACCGTGGCATATCCCTCGGGTAGTGGCAAAATAGTGGGGTAACGGGTAAACGGGTAGCTGTGTAATCGGGTAGCGGGAAGCAGAGTAGCACTTAGCGTGTAGTGAGGTAGGTACACAATTGTTGGTCTTTTGTTAATCGACTGGCTGGAGACGTTTGTTGGATGAGGCCCTGGTCCAACCTGGACTGTAGCGCCACCATAAGTAAGTAAGTAAATAGGTGGATCATTATTTGATTAACCAATTAATAATTTACATTTTTTTTTAAGATCATATCTCTTTTCAACGTTAATAAGGATAAAGGAAACAAAGTCTTGTTTTTCGATACATTCTCTCTTACTTTTCATCTTCTTTTTAATTTACAAAAACATCTTTCAATTCGTTTGGAAAACCCCAACAAACCGACTTCATTTTTATATGCATAAAAATATCCACTTTTAACCGGAAATCTATCATCCAACAAAGAACAAAAAAATCAACTTAGGAAACCCTTGCATGAGTAATTTACACTCTATTATCGCCGTCAATTTGCTGCCGAAATCTATTCGTCATCGTCCACAGTGCCTCCAAAGCTTTTAATGAATTTGATTTCCTTTACTTTACACAAAATTTCAACAAAAAAAAAATCATTAATGCACCTAATTGCATATGAAAAATAGTAAAAAGAAAAAAGATCAAAACAAATATAAATGCTGTCACCTACAGCAGCGTTAGTTTTTGTCAATTCAAAATAATCAAACGCGATGACTGGTGGTAACTCCTAGAGATCCACAAGTCGAGGGTCATGGTACGGATTTATCACAAATAAACAAGAAAAAAACAAAATTGCACGAAAACGACAAAAAAACGCTTAATTATCGACTTCTTCGGTGCGTTAACATGGACCACACAGGGGACTTCCATTCCATTACATCTGCACATACAACGATTCTTTGGTCATTCATTAATCATCTTCAACTCATCATGCAACACAATTATATTGTATTCCCAATATTTTTTTTATTTCCAAACTGTTTTTTTTTTTTTTTTGCACAGTTCCAGCTGGTAACACTTCTACAAACCTTCTAACACATATTTACAGGATGTTTAAAAATGGATGTGACAGTTTATCTCTGACTTTCAATTTGAATACAAAGAAAATGCCAGCAACATTTTTCTGTCATAACTTAACTAAAAAGTTAAAAATTATTTCACCAAAATAGGAAACGTCTTAAAATCAGACAAAGCAACGTGCTTGACATTTTCCATAAACCTGATTGCAGTTTGCGGATATTACCGTTTATTTTATTTATTTTTATTTTACAAAACTAAAAATTACAAGGTTAAGCCAACTGTACTTTTTAATAACTTAATCAATAAAAAAAAATTATTCTATGAATATTTCAATAGAAAAGCATTATAAAGAAACGAGAAAAACAAAACTTTATTTTGATTGTAAATTAAACCGGAAAAAAAACTAGGCAAGATTCTCATTCAAGTGCTGTTCGTTATTTTTTTTTTTTTATATTTTGTTGTATCCAAACATTCGACGAACGAACGACAACAACGATGTATTAGCTGGCTTCTGTTCGATGCACAAATAAACAGTTCTACATACAAAGTTCTATAGCTATAAGCAACTGCCTAACCTAGACGTATCTACAGGTTACATTATCTCTACACCATGAAAATGGCAATTTTTTTGTATCTAGATTTTTCCCAAAGAATTCACTTCAAATTGCAAAAAAAAAAGAGATAAATAAAAAAATTTTTGTATGAAGCTGAAGCTAGAACCTGTTGGTTAGTTCCCTTGTTGGACCATCAACTGTTTGGTGATGTGATGCAGCTTTAACTCAACTAGATGCATTCCTATGATGGGGAATATTATAGGAACAAAAAAAAACAACCTCACCGGAAAAGACGAGAATGCAAAAATTATATAGAAGTCGAAGACAAAATTGTGCAGATAAAACAAAAAAAACACAGAAACGAAATTGAAGGAAACGCTGCGAGATTAGGAAAATTAGGAGAAAAAAAATATAATAAAAAAAAAATTGAGACAAAAAAAACAGCAAGCTGCAAATAATGCTTCACTGTATGCACCAAAGTTGGCGATAAAGGTAGTAAGTAATAATAATAAAGAAAAATTAACTCAATGGCATGGTCGCATGTATTTGCCGGTTTTTTTGCGTGAAGGGTAACCGATTCAGCGGAATTCATGGCCGTCAGGAGAATGTATTATTTTAATAGATGATGTTGGAGAGTGCGGAAATCAATTAAAATTAGTCTTATCCTGTCTTCCCATGGGATATCAAAAAATGGGAGGTTCGATGGCTTCCGGTTTCATTTTATGGGATTTTACATTGGGCCAAGAAATTGATTCTTCACGGATCTGTGGCAATTTTTTTCCCCTTAAATGAATTACATTGGAAAAAGTATTGAATTTTTTACTTGAAGAATTGATTTCTCTAAAATCTCTTTTTGGAGACAGATTTACACATATTCTCACACGTATTTTAACACATACAACGAGATATTTTTTAATATTCAAAACGAATGGAGTTTGTTGCAAGATTTGTATAAAAAATTATTTTGCCGAATATAAATTTACGAATTGTGTTTAAATTCAATTTATTAAACATTTTAAATTGAAGAATATTCAATCATAAATCTGTTTTGATACCTTTCACCCACACATTCAAAAAAGAGATTGCTACTTTTGGCTTAACAAATTACATTGAACCCAAAAAACATTGAATTTTAGTAGCGATTCGTGGTGGTTGAATGTAAATCCATTATTTTGTGAGGTCAGATTGGCCATAAAAAATGCCTAGAGATCTTTTAGTGTTGTTAATTGCGAAGAGAAACATAGAATTTAAGTACTATCAGCACTAAAGTAGAGCAATTTTTGTTATTATTATTTGTTTGCATAACGTCAACCAGTTTGTTGTATTTAAGAAATTTTATTTCGGCTTTTTTTAAAGTTTAATGTTTTGCACCGAAATTGTTTGAAAAATTTAACTTAAATTAAAAAAAGTGAGGTTATTAAAACAAAAACAATTGAAAATGTTAAATCACAGTGGTGTGAAACAGCTGTTTCATGCAGGGTGTGTTCACGGAGTAATGTCAGAAATGGCATTAAGAATTAAGGTGGATTCACAGTGGTGTTCACATGATAGAAATCCAGTTGATAAACATGTTGTTGAATCTGAACCCTTCAAATTTCGAGAGCTGGGACCAAAGATTAAACATGTAACAAGATGGGAAACTCTCTAGATTCCGCTTTTTTCATATTTCTTTTTCTTTTCGTCTGCATGAATACATGTGAGTTAGAAAAACAAAGAGATAAGCTGAAATTTTTCTTTTTTAGACTTCTCTTTTGTTTGTGTTCGCATTTTCAAATTTAACGTGGATTGCTAGATTGAATTTTGAAATTATCAAACACGTTTTCCTTAAACTCACCACGAAAATACTAGAGCTTATGATTTTGGATGCGTTCCGAAACTAGACCGAAAACATATTTTTTTGTGCCTTACATTAAGTATGTTTAAATGCAAAAACGCATTCAAATGTTTAAAAATATTGGCGTAAAGGTATAGTCCGCTAATGAACAATGTTAAGAGTATTAAGTGTTAGAATATGCTGATTCCACTACCACGATATTTAACGAAGTAAAATCTGATTTTCATTTATGTTCAATTTTGATGTCGGAAATTCGACTGCTTGATACATTTTATGCCATGTACTGCCTTTAACGCGATTTTACTTTTTTACTATCTTTTTTCTTTTCACATCCCTCTTCTGCTCAATTTTACCCACCTTTTGCCCGTTAAGGCGAACATTTTTAAACTTACCGGTTAATTTAGTCCCCAGATGGTAAGACCATACTATACAGTGATAGTATTGGTAAAAACACGCATACTTTCACAGTAACTATGGTCCAAAGCTTGTAGGCATCTGTCACTTTGACTGCCTTGTTTCCCATCTTGTTACTTGTTTAATCTTTAATAATATTTCGACACTCCAACAATTACCCTTTAGTTTTTTTTTGAAATTTCTATTAGAGGAGGTAGCGGTACGTAGGTATTTCAAAGAACCCGAATTCTCAATGAAATTTAACTATTGCAAATTGATCGTTGAGGCCTTGGCAAAAGTTCTATCATTACAATGAGCGGAGTTGTCGATGTTTGTAAGTTTTTTTTTTTTTATAATTGAAGGTTAGGTTTCTTATTAGTCAAAGCAATAAGATGTATTTTTTTTTTTTATAAAATCGAACTTCATGACAAAAAAGAAAAACCGTTCCAAAGCTTCCATATCCAGCAAAAAATGTGTAACAATAGAATATGTACTCACACTACTTATGAAAGTTGTAAGCAATGTGTGTGACAAAAGAGCGAACTGTGATGTGTTTATTGAATATTATTTTTGTAGCCCTCGAATTATGTACAGAAAACAGGTCAGTAAGTGGTGGATATTTGGGATTTCTTTGTTTTTTGTGTTTATTATTATTATTTTTTATTTAATGTTTTTGCTTTGTTTTTGTGCGGTTGTTTTTCGTTTTTTTATGAAACCATGTTTGTATTGATATGTTTTTTGTGTACATTATGTGTCATATTTTTTGAAATTCGAAGTTTTATGAAAAACAAACGTCAACATAATTCTTTTTAAATTTTTGATGGATCAACTATGTAGGTACATTATGTGTTTGTGTTTTTAAGGTTTTGAAACTCTTAAGGGGACTACGTTTACCCTTACATTAGTTTAGATATAGATACACTTGCATTGAGAGTCGATTCGTAGGTAGAGGTACATAAACAAGTAGATACATATGTATATGATCAGATATTAAAACAGTTTTTGTTATTCCGAACATACAAAATATACAGTGTTTCCGGGCACCTATATCTTTTAGTCTCGTTGGAGTCGATGAAATTGACTTCCGCCACATACACTACCCGTCAAAAGTTTGAGAACACTTCTGAAATTTTAAAAAGCTTAAATTTTAATCCCGAATTTGTGGTTTAAGGAAAACGGAAAGTTTCTGAAAAAAGTAAGGCATGTGTCTTATTGTGAAATATAGAAAAAAAGCTAGCTCTGCACTTAACATCAAATATTTACCCATTTGAAAAAGAAACAAATAAAAGTCCTAAATAATTGAGTTTTTGTTAAAAAAAAACTATACTTTCAATATTTTGTTACAATACTGGGCATTCTTTTTATAAGAAGTTTTGAATAGCAGACACTTTGTCTTTCGAGTGAGGAGTTTTGAACCCAGTTGTTTGGCCAAACCGAAGCAGCAGTGGTTCGCTAGGGTAATTCTTCTTCGGATCTCCACTAAGGTGTCGTTTGTTTCGCTGTGAAGGCCTCAAGCACAGCTCTCTTGGGTCGACCGATGATGTCTATGTCGGCCACATAGTCTAGGAGCTGGGTGGATTTGTTGAAAATAGTGTTTTCCGTGTTCACACCTGCCTTGCGCACTATCTGCTCCAGGACTATGTTGAAGAAATCACATGACAGCACATCTCCTTGTCTCAACCCTGTGCATTTTTCAAATATTTTGGATGAGCTGTTACCCATTTGCACACTGCAATAATGTTTAGCGTCAAGCGGCACAGCTGGATCAGTTTGTTCGGGATCCCGAATTCAGACATCGCCATCATAAGCTCTTGGCAGTGGTGGATTTCGACTTGAAATTCGTTGGTCTTTTCCAGGATCTGCCTCAGTGTGAATACTTGGTCTATCGTTATTCTGCCTGGCCTAAAGCCACACGGGTACGTGCCGATTATTGTGTTGCAGAACGGTTTAAGACGCCGCTCACACAGTATCTAAGTTGGATAGGATTTTTTATGCAACATTAATTAGGGATATGTCGCGGTAGTTTTTGCATGACATTTCACCTACTCTATTTTAAGAGAAACATCCTCAGATCATGAACCGCTTTCATGCTTCACAGTTGGGACCATACTGTCCCCATCTGCGTATTGCGTCTAACGTACACTCTGCGGTTTTGGCCAAAAACCTCAAACATGGACTTATCGCTCCATAAGACTCTCTCTTCATCTTCAGCATGTCTTAATCTCTGTTGTATGTGTATCGTTGAAAAAAAGGATTGTAAAAACCGTTTTGAATTTTATATTAATTTTTTCGAAACTCACTGAACAAATTTGAAATGATACATCCTTAAATTAATATTCACCCATTATTCAGAAATTATTTTGAACATTTCCCATTTTCGCAAAAAAAAAACTTCCTAAAGTATTGCGGAACCCTTCATCATACACACTTGGTCGTTTTTTTTAACGGAAATTCAATAGAACAAAATTATACCTACCTATTAGAAGGATATTTTTCCTTACAAATGTTTCGAGGACAGGATAAGGTTGATAAGGGCAACGCCCTCTACCCTATTGGTGTTTACTGTTTATTTTTAAACTTGTATTTCAAAATATCGACCCTTATTTTCCTTCTATTCGCATCAGAATTCCAGAATTCAAAAAATGTCAATAAGGAGCAACATGCCTATGTATGTATGTATGCACATACACACACATGAATACTACCAACGTTTATTGACGGCCCTTGTGTCGTTGATTTATCATTAAAAAAATATTTTTTTTTCCATTTCCACCAAAAAATAAATTAATAATGCTGTTTCCAAATAAAATCGAAAATGACTACCCATTAACAAAAAAAACAAACACACACTCTCACAAAAAACCGAACAAGAAAAACTCATTTTTCTTCGTCATAAAAACGAAGGCTATACACTGTTCTGTAACTGCAACGCAACCAACCCCCTTTCCCATATCAACCTATACAAGTTCAAAACAGCCGGCAAAATCCACCACACATATGGCTTAAATTTTTAAGTTTGCTTTTTTACGAACATGTAAAAAAAAAATAATAATAATACACACATCTTTGTATGTCTACATCATTCTACTTTTCATACGTATTAACCATACAGAGCGACAATATAAAACGGAAAAATAACCCACCCGACCATCACTCGTCAGAGGTAATTTTTATTTTGAAATTACAAAAAAAAAAGTTTTTCTTTCAAAAGACGATAACAAAGAAATGCAATTCAAAATGCAATGAAAAAAAAACATACATACAATACTTTTACGTATGTGTAGTAAAGGGAAATTATAGACAAAAAAAAAACAGATTGACAACAACAAAAAATACATTGAGTCAGAGGAGGGTTCTAGGAAACGAACACAGTTTGGGATAATCAATTTTTATTAAGTTTTCTGTTTTTCTTTGTTTTGTTTTTTTTTTTATTTATTTATTTATTTGGAATAAATTAAGCTCTGATGAAACTGAGCTAGAAATTAAATTAATGTGTCATTAAATTGTTCTCTCTGTGCGTGAACTAACAATTTTTGATCATTGGAAAAAATTAAGAACAAAATTGTTCTAAAGCGCCTACAAAAAAAAAAGAACACGCTTCGTTGAGAACAAAAATGTCTAATTTTTTTGTTTGTTTCCATTTGAGCTTAAATTCGAGCTCTCAAGGTACACACAAATCACGAATGCATTTGTTTTTTTTTTTTTTGTACAAAAACGACACTCAGACACAAGTGTGGCTCGGCTCAAGGAGGGGCAACTTTTTGTGCATTTTTTGTGTGTGTTGTCATTGCTTATGGTTTCCTTACCGTTTTTCGTTTTTATTTACAGAAACACTCAATACAAAAAAAGAGTTTCCATTTTTTTTTCGGGAATTGCAGGGCCATTAACATTTCGTCACTCCACTTACCTACCCTAACAAACATTCGTTTGGTTCTCGAGACTCTCCTCTTTTGCTTCTTTCTTTTCAACAAATTTATGCATTCAGCGAAAATATCCCTCGTTTATGCTAGTGCGTGACTTTTACCTGTTAATTTTTTATGATCGAAATTAAAACAGAATCTTGTTTGCATAAATTTTCAAATTTTTGAGAATTAATAAGGGAGAGAGAGAGAGAGAGAAGTATGCAATGCCCTTAAAATAAAGGAATGTTATGTAGGACTTCATTTTATGAAGGAGAAAACATTGTTTTAACTAATAGGAGCAAGGGGCAACCTTTGGGGATAAATCGAATTTAATAGATGTGATCATCTTAAATCAATTCGATCTAAGAAAAATATCTCAAGGCCCTGAAAACTTTATTTTAACGGAAAGATTGCCAACAAAAAAGTAAGGACTATTGCTCCAGAATGTTTAATGCAGTAAAAGCCTCCTTGTCTTCCCGTTTGTGTTTTTTTACGTCCCATTCGATTCCGCATGCGGTAGTAGACAGTCCTACGATCCCAGTGTCAAAACTTTCAGCTACCTGAGAACTGGGATGCCTGATAGTCAGACCTTTTTGTAAAAAAAAAAAATTGACATCAATTCGCTGTTTTCGCTGTCAAAAGTCTTCGCAAAATCGATGAGAATCAGAAGTTACAGCGATTGGTATTAATGCGACACCAGTGGCATGACACTTGTGCTGTGTATGATCCAATAAGTGTTGATGTGTGATCAATTGAGAATTTATCGCGTAAATATGCTAATTCAACCAACAATTTAAGTTAACATTTTGGCAACGCAAATTCGTCACGAAATGACCTATACGCGTTTTTGAAAACTACAAGAATAGGGCAAAGTAAAATAGAAGTTGTAGAGAAGTTGATAACTTGGTATGCCTATCCTCACATTTGGAGCCTTAGGCTAAGAACACACCGTGTGTTTTTTGTCTTTCGACAAAAAATCGTGTCGTATTCTACCCCAAACCGAGGCCATGTGTTGCTCCTATACAGCCTATACAACTGACACGTTTTTTTGTCGATTTCTGTTTGTTTGTCTTGTTCACTCTGGTGTGTGTTACTTCATAAGACGGTGTATAGTTTTAGGTGCTGACATTTTGTCCCGGACTTTTTGTCTTCTTCGGTGTGTTTTGCTCCTAAGAAACCCCATGTATTTACTGCAGACGAAGAGCGGACAAGACTTTTTGTCGTGTTGTGTCTTTTTCGGTGTGCGTTGCCTCATAATAGCGATGGACACAAAGACACGATTTTTTGTCGTAAGACAAAAAGACGTTTTGTCTGCTTCGGTGTGTGTTTAAGCCAGTACGCAGATCGGGAAAAAAATTATTTCTCATACAAAATTTTTCCTTAGACAAATTTTGTCTTCAATATTTTTCCAAACGGTACGCAGCTCACGCGCAAATTTTAATATTTGGAACCGCTGTAAACAAAAAGTCTCCGCTTACTTTTGTCTGGACAAATAATGTTCGAAGCATTATTCTGCTGGAAAAATTGTGACAAGAAAAAAAAGAAACAAAAGTAAACAAAAAATTAAACGAAACTAAGATGGGCTATTTTAGCATATATTTTGAAGAGAAGATGTTATCAATAAAATCCAACATAAAACAAAAAAAAAAAACAAATTCTATTCAATTCGCAACAAAAGTATATGCATATATGTTGGTATATCGTAAATATGTTATGTTGGCAATAAAGCGCATAGCAGTATGGAGGCATGTGTGCCGCTTTTTAATTAGAAATCTGGAAGTAAAAAGAAAATAATACCCTTTTGATTTTAAAACCAGAATTTCAGTTAAAAACGCCATTATTGTCGACGAAAAGACATTTTTATTAATTTCTCCAACTTCAAAGTTTTGCGCGGGATAAAGAATTCATTTGTAGAGATAAAAATTGTAGAGATAAAATTTGTTTTTTTCCCGATCTGCGTACTAGGCTTTAGCCTTAACCAATTGATCAACAAAATTTGGAAATGTGTTGCTGGTGTTTTTTCTATTTTTAAACATCATACAAATTGGTTGACCAGAAGCCGTAAGTACGATTTTTATAAAACTTTGTTTTCAATTTTTTAAAAGTATCCGCTTTACATTTTGAAATAATTTTTTGTATTCCTTCAAATTGGTGATTCCTTGACAACCGTTTTTTATTACCAACGTTTGTCAGAGACTAGTGAACCGATTTTGATAATTTTATTTTTTATTCGTACACAATGTTAGATACGTTTTTTTAGCAAACGCATCAGTAGTAAATTAAGACGTCCTACAAATTCAAACTCTTCACTGTGGATAAAAGTACCAGTAGTAGTAGTTTGATCCAAAACTGCAGATACATTTTTTCGCAGCTAAATTATGATATTTGTGTTTCTCTCGGCTTTGTATATTCTTGAGTAGAATAGGAAAGCTGGCAATCGATTGTAGCGCCATCTAGAGACCTAGCAACGAAGCCTTTTTTTAAGAGAAGAAATAAAAATTGTCGAGATAAAATTTTGTTTAGCGCGATCTGCGAACTGGGCTTTAATCAAAAAATGCTTGAAAAGTGTCAAAATGATATAAAACTATTAGCAAATGTGTTTCTCAGAAAGATATAGCAATTTACAAATATGACAAATTTATGACAAGTCTCTTAAGCCACGCTTCAATTTCCATTCGATCGACAATCGTTCTTTCCTCATTTCCTTAAAAATTTTTATATGAAATACTACTACTAGTTGTTAAATAAATATACAGTACGCCCTCGATAAAAGCAACTGATAGAAATTTTATCGGTTACGTTTATTGGGTTTGTTGCAATAACCGAGTCACAAACATTTTATCCCGTTCATTTAAAATTGAGCTTATAACAAGATAAAATGCTTTTACCATTTTTGAATATTCACATTTTCTTAAAGTTTTGCGTTTTCCCGGAACGGACTCTGAGTTGGAAACAAATTTTTTCAGCACCCTTTGATTTTTTTTAATTCTGCAAATTGTTGTTGCAGATTCACCATTACTCAATTTAATTAAAATTTCAGCCTTTTGCTTAATTGACAATTTTGGGACTTTTTTAACAATCGCCATGACTCACAAAATCTTTCGACTGAACACAAGAAAATTAAGCTTAAACTGAAAAAAAAAAACACACACAATGTCAAAAAAGAAATGCACCTACGATCAAGATCAAGACGCTTACAAAATTCAAAAAAGAAATAGAACAAATTTAAAAAAAAAAAAATCAAAATGCAATGCACCTACGATTAAGACGGTTACAAAATTCAAAAAAGTAAGTATACATTCGGAACAAATAAAAAAAATATTTAAGTTGCAAAGTTGCGTTTAATGAGTCACACTTTTTTGAAAAGTTGCGATTACTGAGTCACTAATGGTCAAAAATTGGGTGTTGCTTCAATCGAGGTTTAACGTTTATCGATGGTTGCTTTTACCGGGGGTGTACTGTACCTAAATTTAATTGTACATCAAAATTATTCACTTGTTGCATTTTTTAGAATAAATTTTGTCACTATGCATGATTCATTTTAATTTCGTTGTAATTTTTACATCGAAACTGGACAAACCCAAATATGATTGTTCCTAATCAACAGAATTTAAAATTCAAGTGGCTTTACATTAGTATTATTCTTAACAAAGCAATTAATGTGAAATAACACTCCACTTCATCTGGTTAGATATACATTTAATTGAAATTTGACAATAATTCAAGAGTAATTGCATTTTTTTAGATTGCATCTAATCCAACTCACCGCAGTGTAATGGTTTAAACTTACAGCAAAAAAAAAAATATCCGGGGATAAAAAGAAAACAAAACCAACGAAAACACTTATCGATTTTTCTCGAAAAAGATATTTTTTGTAAGATAAGTGAGGCAGAAGTAGAAAAATACAAACAAAAAATGAAAACCAGCTAAGCAAAAAAATGTGTATCTATACGAACTAGCCAGAGGACGCCAGAACTTTATTTCAGAACCAAGTGCAAGATAACAAAAAAAAAAAAGAAACGAAAAATAAAACCTCAAATAATCAAACACAAATGCAACACGCGCCTTCTTCGTTGCAATTGCAATATTCGAAGGCGGGAATTTATTTTGTTTTTTTCCCTCATATGCGCTTATATGCATTTGAATTTATAATCATCTGAAAGCCTTCAATTTAAATTGTAAAAAAATGTTTTGATACTATGCAAGCCACTTAAAAAAAAAAAACTGAATTAAACAGACTTGAAATATATTTACAGAACAGCAAACGAAAAATAAATACAACGAAAAAACTTGCTTATATCGTTCGAAAGTAATTATCTTCTGGCACTCCACCACTTTGTCCCCTTCGTTGTCCATGGCAAGAAAAATAACAAAAACAAAAAACGTATTTTCTTTGTTACATTAATTTTTTGCGGTTTTTTGTTTGCTATTTCCCCTTCGTGCAACTTGTTTTCTTTTTTTTCAGTTTTTTTTTTTTTTTTTTTAATTATTAATAGCGATAGTCGTATTTTTGATTCATGGAAAATTTCATAAAAAGTGGGGGAATTTTTTTGTTGTTGGTTTTCATCAATAAAAAAATCTCAATATTACCAGATGCCTAACTTATGGAATATGTAGTGGTAGAGGTTTGGTGTTTTTATTTCCTTTAAATTAGGTATAGAGATAAAAATGTATGCACTCTGTTCGCGTTGTTAAGATTTTTTAGCAAATGCAACAAGGTCAGATCTAAGGTGCAGGGTGATTTATTTTAATAAAATGTTACATAAAATTTGTATGTATGCGACAGTGGTCTTATAGAAGCAAATTTTGATGACGGTGTAGAATGTTAATACCAAATAAAAAACGCAACAAGGTTAAATAGTTTTTGGTTGATACAAGGAACAATAAGAACATATTGCATTGTTTGGTTGTGGCAACACTTTGTTGGGCGTTTCATTTTTGGGGATTCGGGTTTCTTTTTTGTGTGGTTAAGTCTGACGTAACTTGTCGATTCACGAAGGGTTCTGTTCGTGGTACTACTAAAAACGGCATTTTAAATCTTAAAATCTTCAAAATCACAATCGATGTGTTCTCTTCCTATCTAGCATGAACAATATGGAGCTAACTGATTTGATTTCCCAAAAAAGCAACTGCTTCTTTAGAAATAGAAGAATTTTGATGCTTCGTTCTCCTTGATTCTCAGCGTTTGGTGTCTCATAAAATTTCTGTTTTCTGAAAAAAGGTATCAGATTTCGATCTCCTTACTTACTCATAACTTTAAGTGACGAAAAGGAGTAGATTCTCATGAAAAAAGGTTATTTTTCGGGCAAATGATACGTTTTTTGGAATTTCGTTTTTTAATCATTCGACCCCAAACCGTTTAAAGTTGTATTATCTCAAAATTGTTCATATTTTTTTATCGTTGGTTCAAAAGCTATAGGAGAGGGGGGGGGGGCGTTGATGCACAGACCTTTTAGTTGTCCATTCATTGATCGATATGAGGTTTGATTGAAAAAACCAATGATGCCATATTAAAAAAAAAAAAAAATAATGTTGACACTTAAGACTCTTAGCTCTTAAAACAGCTAGATTGAAATGACTGATGCAGTAATTGAATTGTTTCTCTGGCTGTATGAGATGTGGCGCCGTCTTGTTGAAAACCACATCCTTCCACATTCATTTCTTCAATTCTAGGAACGAAAAAATTGGTTATCATTTTACGATACCGAACACCATTGACTGTTTGCGCTTGACCTGACTCATTTTCATAAAAAAAAGGTCCAATGATTCCTCCATCCCAAAGTCCACACCACACAGTGACACGTGGAGGATGCATTTGCTTCTCGTGAATCACTCGAGCATTTTCCTCGCCCCAAATGCGACAATTCTGCCTATGGACGAAGCCATCAAGATGGAAATGGGCCACGTCACTAAAGATGATTTTATCGACAAAATCAGCATTTTCATGTTAAACCCAATTAACGAGCTCCCTTCGCTCCGTTTTTATTAACTTTATACCTGCTTAGTGCTTCTACTAACAAACAATAATAATAGGTCCGTTCGCGTACTTTCTGCACTAAAATTCGTAAGACGAGACATTTTAAGGAGTGGGGATAAGTTCTCTCACAGAAAAACAAAACTACAAAAAAGTAAGCGAACGGGAAATCAACAAATTTTGCCCACATTTTAATTGTCAAGTTTATTTTTGTATGAAAATCTGAGGCTTTGAATTTAAATTTATTTATTAGTTTTCACACAAATTTGACACTTTTCACAAATCAGCCCAAAGAAATTTCTTGGACTAAAACCCTTAAATTCGTAGGTTGGGGAAATATTTTACTCTCTCGTGAGCGCCCTCTTTTACGAAAAATTACCAAATATTTGAGTACGCGAACAGGATTTGGTTAAATTTCGTAATTTTTCGTAAAATTTGACTGTTTCAGGAGGGTACGCGAAAGACCTAATAATTGTTCAAATATCAAACAATAACACTTCAAATGGCGCCAATTTTAAATCTTGTGTTCTTTTTACCTTTTACAAATACAATATTGAAATTAAATCAAATGTTGCTTTATTACTGGAAAAATAAATACAAATAGAGTGGCGTGACAGCTATTGAAGAGCCAAGGCCTAAGTGGCTTACAATCATCAACAATTCTCTGAATGCATGTAAAGAATTGATGGGACCTACAATGTTAGGCTGATTCCGTCATTCCGAACGACAAAATTGAGGAGAAAATTTTTCATGACAGATGGATACTCTGGACTCTGGACCTGGAGTGTTTTGTCCGTTCTTTTCAAGAGGAAGAGGCAGTACCCGCGGAAGATGAAAATAAAACTTTAAGGGCACGAGTAGGATTCGTTCGTACCCGTACATGACCACTATCCCACTTTTTGTGTTAAAAGAATATTCGCTGGTACTAGGTACTCCTGGTCCTGGTGCTGGGATTTCAGTTCTCGTTTCCGCTAGTCGGATGTTTAATTTAAGGCCCCTTGTGCAACTCAGCACAGCAGGCAATAGCTCTGGTCGATCAGCAGGTTCATTTAAGGCTACAGGACAATTTCCTTCAGTATTAAAAAATGACCAAAAACACTGATTTCGTACTAAAAATTTATATGACAACTAAGAGTAGTAGATAAAGGTAGTGGTAGTGGTGCTTTAAGTACAAAAGCATTGATCTTCATATAAATTTTTCTGCAAAATTTCTGAATCATAGGATTTTTAATGCTAATTTTTCGTATGATTTGTCTTAATTTACCTGAAGGTGTTACAGCTTTCATTATTGTAATTAAAAAGAAAAACGTTTGGTGATTTTTAAGTTCTATGAGAGGCGATTCCCATAATAGTGTGTTATTACACCCAGACTTTTTTCAATCTGCGTGTTTCGTAGATTTTCTTTTGAACACTCATTCCGTCAATCTCGAATTATTACACTCGGATGTTTTTCGGTTGACTGTTTTTGACACTTCTCTTTCATTGTTTTGTTCTCATACACAAACTCAAAGAGTGAAAATTATTTAATAATATAAAATAATAAGCTCTCTATTGAATTGGATCCTTGTTTACTGAAGAACACATGAAATTGAAATAAAGCAACTCGAAGAAACAAAGAAAGACGAGAAAAACAAACGTCAAAAAACGTCCGAAAATCTTGAACACACAATTGTGGGGGTTGAGACTTTTTAAAGTATTTCTATTTCACCTACTTTCTCTTTCGCACTTATTTGCGTCTTCCTAAAAACGTCTGAGTGTAATAACCAGAGATGATATAAGGTAAGGAGATGGGAAACAAAGCTGTCAAAATGACAGATGCCTACAAGCGTTTTTACCAATACTATCACAGTTTGGACCATAGTTTCTTTGAAAGTATGCGTGGTTTTACCAATACTATCACAGTTTGGACCATAGTTTTTGTGAAAGTATGCGTGTTTTTACACAGTAAATATGGTCCTACCATATTGTTTTTGTTTTTATATTATTCATGTACAAGGAAAGAAAATAAAATGAAAGAAAATGAAAATTGCGGGATCTAGGGAGTGAAACGTAAGTCAGTTTCCCATCTTGTTACTTATTTAATCTTTGTAATAACACACATAGATGAAAAAAATGGACCGAGACGGTTTCGAGGTCAATGCTCATAAATCAAACCCATTGAAAGAACCCTGCAAATACTTTTAAAACACCCTGCATAGATCTGCCAAAACAAAAATAAACTAAGGAAACGAGTGTCATTTTCATGCACTGCGACTCCACGTACCCACTCGTTCTCATCATACCAAACTCCAAGTGCGACCCTGTAAGCAACAAATTTTTGATCTGCCTTACAAAGATATGCTTTGCGCATATCAAAATAAAAATGAAAAGAAAAAATCGCACACACTTCTTAACTGCTATTTCAGTTTTATATTTGAAAGACAGTCGGTTTCAAATTTCGTCAACACTTAAACGTCTTCTTCAAGTTACGCTTCGGAAAGAATACGAAAAGCAAACCGAAAATGCGGTAAAATAGTTAAAAATAAACATTTTTTCCAACCGCATTAAATTAAAAAAAAAAAAAAAATTCTTTAACATTCTACCATGAAAGACTATAAAAATAGTCAAAACAAAAAGTAAACGTCAAAGAGAAATAAAACCCCATTTTAGGGGAATTATTTGGCATTTTTTCGTACATACACACGCCATACCTACTTGCATGCAGGATGCATACATCCACACAAGCAAAATTATATTTTTTGTTGATTTTCGGCCATAAAAAAATTCAAAGAAACAGCAAGCAAAAAACAACACAAGAAGATTTTCGCTCGCTCTCCCTCCGCTTTGTCCACAATCATCAACGAATTTAATTCGGGACCTTGTGAGTAATCACTTCGTTCAGTCACTCAATCTGGATTTTTCGTCGTTTCGGCGCTGCGGTAAATGAACTTGCTTCAGTTTTGACCTACCCCAACCTTGAGTTTTTCGGCATAGCGTGTACATTCACATACACACACACTTCGATAAAAACAAAAACAAATACAAATAAATACAAACGCACGCACACAATGCACCATCTCGCTCTTTTGATGCATTCTTCTTGTTTCAGAATGCACATGACCATCTTTAAATACCAGCTTTAAGGAAGCACACTAACGCAATAACCGCAAAAAAAAGCACGCATCAGATAAAGAATTTAATATGGGTAGGCTTGTGTTGTGTACATTTGAAAATAAGCTGACGACCGACGAGGCGAGGCGATGGACGATGGAGGACGGAGAGGATTGCGGTATGACGAGACGACAAGCACAAGCAAGAGAACAAAAATCAAACCAAAACAAGTCCATGGCCATGTGGAGTAATGACATCTGATTTTTGGTCTATTGATTGCATGTTGGTGTAGGTTCTAAATAAAAAAGAAGAAAAGATGAAGATCGGAGTTTCGGCTTCGGTTTTGGGGTCTCTGATTCATTGGCTCCTGTTGCAGCTGGCTCTGGAGTTAGCTGAACTCGAATTTTTATAGGTATAGGTTAGTTATGAAGTACATGAAAGGGAAAAATGACAAGATAAGTACATATTGCAGTTTTTTTTTTTCGTTATAAGAAGGTAGATAAGTACATATGTTTGTTGCTACGAAACTCGTAAATTGTTTACAATTAAGTTGATTTTCTTTGTTTTAATCTTGGAAGCTTTTTGTTCTTTTCTGATGGGCAATTTTTGATCGCAATTTCAAGCTGTTGCTACAAGTTTTTGCTTTAGGCTGCTTAAACCCAAAATTTCCGATGCAAATATCTTCGCAAATTGAGATAACATATTAGCAAAAACATGTTTTAAAGAATGTACAAATACGTATTTACTAGTATAAAGGCACCTTCGTCAATAAAATTAGGCAGAACGAGAAGAAAGACTTTGGAAATGTCTATTTAAGAACCTTAAAGCTCGTCTTTCAGGAGGATTCACACCTCAATAAAAGGAACCTTGGCCATTTGCCAAAACGTTCAAATTAGGTCAGAAAATAATACAGAGTTGTCATCACTGATCACTTATACCAAGATTGGAAACCTTGCTGTCAAAATGACATTTGCCTACAAGCTAGGGGAGCAGGTTAGCTGTAAGAGTATGCGTGTAATACAAACTTAAAGACACAGGTTAGCTGTAAGAGTATGCGTTTTATTGTAATAATGATACAATTGCCTACATAATAAAGCAAGTTTGCTGCAAGAGTATGTGTGAATGAAAAAAATAACTTTTGCGGTATTTGGAGGGTAAAACGTAGGTAGGTTTCCAATCTTGTTATAAAGAGATCACTGGTTGTGATATAATTCTAGTACATTCTAGTTTTCAACAGAATTTTTGTAGGTATGGGAAAAACTTTCCGCTCCGAATGGAGAAATGAGAAAGGAGAAAGGATCCGACGGTACTTGGCGACCTTGCCAATATCACCAAGGAGATGAATTTATTTGAGAGTGCGACAGAGTAGAGAAATAAGTCAAAACATTAGTTGTTTTCGTTGCTTAGTTGACAATATACACGCACGTTGGTTTTCAAAGTCAAATTCCATACAATAAGTTCATTCAATAACAGTGGGGGCCATCTGCCAACAGTTTGTCGTACTAACTCGTGCACTCATGCACAACTACTTCGCACAGTAAAATGCAGCCTTTATTACTCCTGAATACTGTAGTTTTCTATTAGTGAAAGGATTTTTCTAATCGGATTAGTATTGCCGAAAATTAACATTTATATGGCAAAACAGCGTTTGATGGGTCAGCTAGTAATCAAATATAGTATATAGTATATACTCCTGAATATTGTTTTTTTCACACTAACTATAAGATTTTTGCATTGTTGTTGAAATTATTGCAGAAATTATCATAATTTTCATTATATTAGGATTGTCTTAGGTTTTTGATTGCCATTATGAAACCGCTTAGTCGATTTCCCCTCAAAACCTAACAGCTCTTAACAACACAATACCGAGTCGAATGAAACTAATTTTACAACAATACGAAGAGTGCTTCGCGGGATAATCGAACTGAAAAAACATAACGCACATACGAACACACATACACATACAGAGACATCATCATAAAAACGCTTGATTCGGATTCTAGTGACCTCGAAACATGGAGACATGCAAAAATTGGAGATTCACAAAATCGGACCCATTACAATAACTTCCTCTGGGAAGCTAAAAAGTCTCCTAAATTACTTTTCGTGTAGTGAGAGGTATTTTTTTAAAAGAAAATTGAAGAAATTAAACGTAACTTAGGTGTGAGAGAGTTCAGATGTCTCTGATAACTTGGCAGCACTTATTTTCCAATATTTGTTTTTCGCCATTTTTTATAAATTTAAGTTTTATGTTTACCTACATGGTATTTTAAAAATCTGCTATTGTGATGGCCTGTCGTTCGTGAGACTACAGTCTGTTGTGAGTTGATAACGGTATTTGAATTCTGGAATAACCGTCACCAGCATGATGGGATTTATACTGTAATTTTTTTTGTGTATTTTTACAGAATTTTGTTAGTGTCTTATTGATACAGAATTGACATTGACATTTCACAGTACTTCCCACATGAATGTAACGAACTACAGACACATAGCAGCACTGGCGACTGAGGCCATCGGCTGGGACAGAACAAGGCACTAATACAACAGAAAGAGACAGATAGACACATAGAAAGGAAGAACACATAACATAAACGATAAACCTACGTGGCACAGAGGAGGAGACACAGATTTTAACTGTCTCATATCATCGCACAGGTGGCCTCAGAGCTCAGATAAGCTGGCGATTTTTGTAGAAAAAGAATGCTGCCGAAGCTACTACCACAGATAATTAACTTATACAGATGTCTCATCCCTGCAGTAAAAAATGAATCATTTTTTGCCCTTAACAGACAAAGCCTTAGCAGACAGGAGCTTTCGGGAGCTTTTTTCTTTGCCTAAGTATTCATTTACAGGAGATGAGATGGGCCAAAATAGATTTTGCATGCATTAAATGAATGTGTTAAAAGCTTTTATAGAAAGCTTTATTTTTGGTAGCTTTCAGTTTCATATATCATTTCTCGCCATAAGGGTGAGACATCTGTATAAATTTATTATCTGTGCTACTACTCTATCCTCTGAGCCATGGCCACCTGCACCTTCAGAATTAACAGGGCTGCTGAATGAAAAAAATCATATTCCACATTTGACGTTTGGTTCAAATTTGACACTAGTGTAGAGAATAATAGGTGTGTTCGCATACTTTCTGCACTAAAATTTGTAAGAAGACATTTTAAAGAGTGGGGTTAAGATTCTCTCATAGAAAAACAAATCTTCAAAAAAGTAAGTAAACGGAAAAACAACAAATTTTACCCACATTTTATTTGTCAAGTTTTTTGTATACAAATTTTAAACTTTAGTTAGAATTTATTTATTTATTTGGTATTTTCAATAAAATTTGACACTTTTCACAAATCAGCCCAAATAAATTTCTTGGGCTAAGATTCGTGGGTTTGGGAAATATTTTACTCTCTCGTGAGCGCTCTCTTCTACGAAAAATTATACAATTTTTGAGTACGCAAACAGAATTTGGTAAAATTTCGTAATTTTTCGTAACTTTGAACGGACCTATTATTTCGTTTTTAATTCGCTTCGATTTTGCTGTTCGCTTTGAAATCGTAAATCTGAAAATGTAAATTATTTCAGAGAAATATTTGTAAAAAATGAAAGAAAAATTCTTACGAAATTTAGAAAATTAGAACACAGTTTTTTTCAGCTTTGCGAAAATCAATTTCGTTTACGAATTAAATTCGGAAGGAAAATCAGAACAATGACAATCAGAACAAGGGTGGTGATTGTGAGATTTGTTGTTCACTTTTTGATTGGTGTTCTGTTCTTCTCCGTTTTAATAAGTTCCTTGTTACCTACTGTGTTTATATGTTAAAAGATTAAAGTAAAATATGTATGTATGTCCTTTAAATTGATCATGATTGAGAATGATGGCACATAATTATCAGAGCTGTGAAAAACAGTTCTCAGTTTTACAACACTGAACAAAACTACAATCCAAAATGGGAAATGGGATGGGATCTTTGGAGATTTTTACTGTTGTTTCAAGAAATGAAATTATACATGTTGAATCGAGAAAAATAAACATTTTTTACAGTGACTTTTTTACTAACTTTCTCTTTTATAGCGTTTTTTTTTTTTTGTCGTCCGGAACTGTTCCGAACGATTCTGAATTCGTTCACTTGGCACAAGATGACAGTTCTTGTTCTAGATAGAACAGAAAAACGATTCCGAATTTGAAGTCGGAATCAAAAACAGAATCACGCATACATGCACACATTTGCACA
This sequence comes from Sphaerophoria rueppellii, assembly GCA_920937365.1. Classification (NCBI taxonomy): domain Eukaryota; kingdom Metazoa; phylum Arthropoda; class Insecta; order Diptera; family Syrphidae; genus Sphaerophoria; species Sphaerophoria rueppellii. Next base: position 27,334,363 of record CAKKXW010000001.1, on the reverse strand, counting down.
TACGTACTCCCCGCCATGTTTACAAATAAAGAAAATAAAAACAATGTCATGTCATCTGCAATTCTGCATATGATGTTTTACATATACATAGGCATTCAACCATTAGAAGCAAAAAAATGTGTTTGCATGTTCGTTTGGTATCCGGAATCGGACAGTTCTGTGTACCGATTCCGGATTACCAAAAAAAAAACGCCATTAGTTAGGTTTTGTACGGAAATTTGTTTCTATCTGAACAAAAAAAAATCCTAAGGGAAATTTCTTAAATCATGGGGGAAAATTCCTAATTTTTCGCAGAAAAGTAGTTGGTTACAATTTTTAAAACGCAATTCACACCGGAAATGGCTAAATTTGATCCCATTTCAAACAAAATGTCAAATTTCAATGAAAGCAGAATCGAGCTGTTTTTGTCAGACTTTCATGACGACGCCCGAATTGACAGATTGAAGAGATTTTTCGAATTACCAAAAGAAATTTGAAATTAGGTAAAGGAAATTTTCGAATTGGGCATGGGAAAATTGTATCCCACTTTACTGTGAGAAAGTTAAAGTTAATTTAATGTTTTTTTTTTTCAATTCAAATGCTTCGTTTCGAAATGGGAGACCATAGGTTTAAATTTGAGGCGAACTTTTAAACCTACTATCCCGAAATATCACAGTCAATCAAATTACAATAAACTAATTTGTTTCGGTTGGGTAACAGCAACTTTGCACCTATTCTGATTTTATAAGTTTAGCAATTCAAACAAAAGCTGAACGACCTCAACCAGCTATCTGTTTGTGGTACCTCAATCTGTTTGTGGTCCTGATAACTGATAAGAAACTCAATACATATTATTTTGTAGGGGCAGTGAAACTATGTATTGAATTTAACTAAATATAGTTATTAACTTAATCTCTGTCTATCGCTTCGAAGTAATCGCGTGCCAAACCAGAGTTTCTATTAGTTAGCCAAACAAATTCTAAATTTACAAAAACGTATTGATCGTATTAAGGTGGTTTTCGAAGTCTTCTCGATGAAAACAAAATTATTTTTCAACCCAGCACAAAATTTATTTCAAGATCAAAACTTAAATTGGTGGATAATGACCAAGTAATCCAAATGGCCACCTGTATACCCGGAAAAGGAACTGTCCTCAATACTATCACAAACATATTGGCAATACTGTTTCGTTTGATTATTCATTTTTTGTTTTTGTTGCTTATTTCGCATCACTCTGACGAAATAAATGAGTGTACCGAGCATCGACGTCAACGACACACAAAATAGGTACAATCCAAATAAAAAAAAAAAAAAACAATCAAAATCACTCCGCCCCTTTTCACTTCGCCCGGCTTCAGCATCAATCAATTAATTTTTCAACTTCCCTCACCTTATCAGTCTCAGCCCATAGCCAACATACAGCACACGACCGATACCGATAGTGATACCAAGACCAACACCAAACAACGAACATCAATCCACAACCAAAAGCAACCAACCCCATTCGCTCACCCGCACTTCGTCAAAAAACCCCTATTCACAAACAAACGGCAAAAACAAATCAAATCTCACGCAAGGTGGTTGTTTTTGTTTACCTATTCCACAACTTTGGGCAAAAAAAAACATCCCCGCTCTTTTTTTATTTATTTATTCAATGCCAAATTAATAAATCTATTTTTTTGTTTTATTTTTCCAGGAAAACACTCAACCAATGGCAACAACAAAAAATCAAAATATTCTATTCTAGTAGGTACTCACGTCTCCAAAATTCCAAAAACAAGTGTATTATTCAAAATTTTGTATTTCGTGTGTTAGTTAATGTTTATTTTGCACAGTTTATCAAAATATAAGTTTAATTCATAAAAATCACAAATCAAATAAAAACAACTTCAAAAATTATCTTCCTTATTGTTTCCAAAAATAAATTGCTCAAAATATTTTTTGAGTGAAAATTTGTGACCGCATCCGCAAAACCCAACTTAACACCACGAAAGAAAACTCAACACTGGCGGCAGAGGAAATCAAAAAACCAGCTGGCAGAATTGGGATATTTTTTTTAATTATGAAAATGTCAATAATTCATTTCTTCTTTCACTCCACCTTTTTGGATGGCACACGCTCTAGCTCTATACTTCTATAGTACAGTCAAAAGTGTTGTTGTGATGTTGAGAAGTGGGAACACTTTTTCTTAAAACGTGTGTGTTTCTTTTTTTTTTCAAATTTGAAAACGGTATACAGCGTGAGTGAGCGTCCGATTGCCGAAATACAAGTAAGGAATCCATTTTTATGGACATACATTTATATGGCTATTTAGCGTTAATTTTGTTGGTTTGTACATGTATTGGTTTAGGTCGCAAATTTTCCCGATACTGTTACTTCTCTTTGGAATTTTCCATTGATTGTTCCCTTTAAAAAAATGTATGTAAAAGAGTATTGCAAATTTTTCAAAGAGCATGGTTTCTTCTTGATTCTGCTTTTGGTACTGTCTTCTTGGAAAGGGAATTTTTGTGACTGGAAGAAAACTGATTAAGGGTGCACTTCCACCAGGTAAATAAACGCATGTGGAATCGAATTTCCGTTTGCATTTGTTCTATTTGGCAGCCTGAGGAGAAAAAACTAAAATATTTACTTGCATGAAAGAAAATAGATCTTGTTTTGTTCAAACAATAAAAAACATAATATGCAAATAAAAAACTCCTTTAAATTTGATTTTTTAAGGACATGGAGTTGATTGAAATGCGATAAGAAAAGAATTTTCACTTCTTCATTTTTTTTTCAAAATTCTATGAAGCTTATATGCTGATTCCACTGATGCTAATCAAGAGATTTAGTAAAGTAGATTAAGAACAAATCCCGACTTTTCTGTGATTACCTGTACTCAGCGTACTATTATTCTACGTTTTGACCAACGAATACGTACCCTAAATCTTATGAAAGTCGAAATTTGTTCTTAATCTACTTCGCTTAGTCTCGTGATTAGCGTCGGTGGAATCAGCATATCAGGCTTAATAGTTGCTTTTTAAAGGGCTAGCTGGAAACTTTACTTGGCGTTGTTCAGTGAGAAAAAAGACAGCATAGCACAATTCTGTATTCCCTTCTTCCTAAAAAGTGGAATAGAAAATCCTGTTCTAAACTTTTCCAGACAAACAACAGAATCACACTCAATGAACAGCAAACCGAAACTGTTTGGAATAGAAAATTGTTCAATCCCAATGAACACCAAATATCCGTATCAAGTTTTCTGTACCAAAGTGTTCCAAGAATCGAAGAAATTTGAATAAGTTTTTTTTTAAACACTTTTCTACAACAATTTTCTGTAGCTAAATAGCAACTCGTTCAAAAAAAGTAAATGTTTTTAATCAATCGATTTCCGTTTAAAGTTGCAACGAATCAAAGTAAACAAAATAGAAAATGAAAAACGTAGATCTGTTAAAACAAATATTAAATCGAATTCCATATCACTAGCTATTGAATTATAAAGAAAATTGTTTTATTCTCAAAAACAAATCGTCCATTTTTCTCAATATTGATTGACGGATATTGAATATTGGAAAATTTCCCGTCGCTTGGAATTCATCGTGGTTACCTCACTGACATCCCAGTTCTCATACGGAAGCTGCAATTTTCAAAAAGAAGAACGCAAAAAAGGGAATTTTTCGGCGAGGTAATTTTTCTATCCACCATTTTCCTAGATAATCGGCCGTCTGTCAGTTTGGTGTTGCACGTCAACTTGCCAATCACGTCGTTTCTTTTCCTTTTTTTGCTTTTGCTGCCCCATTCGCCTGTTGTCTGTCGCACACACATACACGAGAAAATTTAGAAAAAAAAGTATAAAAAAAACGAGGAGAAAAGAAAGCAGCGAAAAGGTCAGAACGGAAAAAACTTAATCCATTCGATAATTTTTTTCCGAATTTCAATTGAAAATTAACATTTTACATTATTCAATTTCACAGCAATACCAAACAGGATTTTTTTTCACAATTTTTTCGACAAGAAGAAAAAAAAAATTCCCACGAAACACACAAAGGATCAAAGTTAGAAACGACAAGCACTAGCAAAAGAAAGAGAAGGAAAACATGTATTCGAATGGCTTCACCCATCATCCCCACCAGCCCCCATTCTATGGAGCACCCAGACCCGATCGACCATACGGTGGTGCCCGTAATAATGGTGGAGGTGGTGCCGGAGGTGCTCCAACTGGACTAAACGGTGATGCATCTGCACCGGGACACTATAATAACGCTGCTATGGGCTATCCAGGTAGCTATGGTGGCTTCCAGAATGCTCCCACACGAGGAAATTACCAGGGAAATTCACCAGCAAATGGTGGAAACTATTATGGCGGTGGTGGTGCGACATTTCAGAGGAAACCCAATTTCGTTCCACGCCCCAAGACGTTCAACAACAACAATTTCCTCCAACAGCAATCTATGTCGCATCAAATGAATTCCATTCCAATGGGTATGCTTTCGAAAGAAGAAAAAGCCGAACTACAACGCGAGAAAGCCAAAAATCCCGGACGAAATTTAATAAAGCCTCAATGGGATAATTTGCAACCTTTCCAGAAGAATTTCTATGTTCCCCATCCTAATTCGCTAGCACTCAGCGAGCAGGGAGTCTCGGATTTGCGTAAAGACATGCAAATTACTGTCGTCGGCAATGCCGTTCCACATCCCATCACTAATTTTGAAGAATCTTCGCTACCAGAGTACGCCATTCAAGAGATGATGCGTCAAGGCTTCACTAAGCCCACAGCTATCCAATCACAGGGATGGCCGATTGCACTGTCCGGCCGTGATTTGGTTGGAATTGCCCAGACTGGCTCTGGCAAAACATTGGCCTACATGCTGCCAGCTATGGTTCATATTTCTAACCAACCACCTCTGCAACGGGGAGAGGGCCCCATCGCCCTAGTTTTGGCTCCCACACGGGAACTAGCCCAGCAAATTCAAACTGTCGTGCGCGATTACGGTTGCCAAGCGACACCACAAGAAATTCGTCACACTTGCATCTTCGGCGGCAGCTCAAAAGTACCACAAGCTCGTGATTTGGAGCGTGGCGTTGAAGTTGTCATCGCTACACCCGGCCGCCTGATCGATTTCCTCGAGAATCGCATTACAAACTTGTCTCGCTGTACCTACCTTGTGCTAGACGAGGCCGATCGTATGCTCGACATGGGTTTCGAGCCTCAAATCCGAAAGATCATCGAACAAATTCGTCCCGATCGTCAAGTTGTTATGTGGTCCGCCACTTGGCCTAAAGAAGTTCAGGCACTAGCCGAAGATTTCCTTACCGATTACATTCAAATCAATATCGGTTCGCTGAATCTTGCCGCTAATCACAACATTCGACAGATCATTGACATTTGCCAGGAGGAAGAAAAGCCCCAGAAAATCGTAAATCTATTGAAAGAAATCGGTCAGGCTATCAGCACCAGCAAAATAATCATCTTTGTGGAAACCAAGATCAAAGTGGAAGAGATATTGCAAATAATTCGTAATGAAGGATACACGGCGACTTCGATTCATGGTGATAAGTCGCAAGCGGAGCGGGACTCTGTATTGAAGGACTTCCGCAATGGCAAGTCGAACATTTTGATTGCCACCGATGTAGCCTCGCGTGGATTGGACGTTGAAGACTTGCAATATGTCATCAATTATGATTATCCAAATTCGTCGGAGAACTATGTGCACCGTATTGGACGTACAGGTAATTTTTTTTTTTTTGTGACGCTTTTAATTTCCATATTTTAAGTATTTCTATATTGAGTTTTACTTGGTTGTAAGTGGACTTGTGTGGGTGTGAGTGTGAGGTTGGGGTTGGTGCTGGGGGAGTTGCATTTATTGCTGAGTAATGAATTCCGAAGTTTTATTTTTACAGTTGGCAAAGGTAAGAAATGCAGTTTTAGTGCGAAACTTTATTAGCTTTTTTTCAAATGATTAAGTTTAATAATATTTACTCCAAGGCTAACTTTAAGTTTATGTGTTCTTACTTTGAGAAATATTGCTAGTTTTAAGCGCAGATAACTTGCTTCGTTTTTTTTTTTTAAGTAAGAAAATTCTGGAACAAAAAAGTTGGTCAGCAGGTGGCAATACTTTACTTTACAATTATAATTCCTCATCTTTATTGCATTGTTGCTAAGTCAGTGTTTTTTAATTTAGTTTCAATTTGGCTTGAGTGAAGTTCATTTCCTAGTTTTACAGTCCAAATCATCTTCGAAGAGTTTTCATTCACACAACTTATTTTTTTTTTTAATTAATAAATACGGTTGCGCGAAAGCTCTAGGGGAGCCAAGGCCTAAGTGGCCTTGGACCTTAAATCAAAAGAGAAAATCAATAACTCCTGGAAATCCAGGGACGGTTGCGTAATCTGTAGAAGTTTATGACCTAAGACTAAGGAAAAGGAAACTCGGTATATTCTATCGCTGATAAAAAGGAACATTAAAATCTAAAATAAATTAAAAAAACCTAACCTAGGTAGTTTACATTCATCAACAATTCTCTGAGTGCGTGTGAAGAATCTAGAAGTCCTGCAATTTCACGCCGATTCCGAACGGCTAAGTTGAGCACACTTTTTTCTTGACAGCTTGATATTCTTGGAAGTTTGCAGTCTTCGCGAACTTTATGCACGAGTGTTCTACGCACTGCGTAATGGCACTAGAATTATTTCGGTTAAATGCAGAAAGATTATTAGGTTTGGGTTATTCGAATTAGAAATTAAAGCATTTGACTGATGTAAACTGCTGAGTAACGATTCTTTTAACTAAATAAAAAAAAAAACTTAAAAAAATGGGATTTCCCTCGTTTGAGGGAACAGCATAGCATTTTGAATTTAAAGTAAAATCAGAGCATGACAAATTGAAAGAATAGAACAGCAATGAGTCATTGTGTTCATTAGGTTCCTATTCTTAAGTTCAGAAATCTAAAAGTGTAAACATTGCACTCCTAAAATTATCTCCTTTTTAATTTTGGAATGACTTCTTTTTTACTTCTAGCCATAAGTAAATAGATTCAATGTAAATGTTGGTTAAGGCTATCAAGGCTATAAACTAGAACCATTCAGGAAGAGTTGTCGCAAACTCTTCATTAAATCTAAGTACACTAGATCTCCCTCTGACTGGGGCTTATACAAACAAGTTCTAAAGCAATATAAGAAATAATTTAGGAAGAGCAAGAGCTCTTTTAGGAAGAATAGAAAATACTTCTGAAGCCTTTAAAGACAGGAGCGGGCACGTGGACCACCACAGATGAAGAATCTCTTAATCTGTTATTAGACATCCATTTTCAGGTAACTCTTACATACTTAACGGCTTAACATCAGAGTCTCAAACCGTTACAAGTGATTTAGTTGATCTAATAACGCGGGAAAAACTGCAATGGCCTGTAGATAGCTTCGATCCAAAAATGGTCATTCCACCATTGGAGATCATTCTGACTAGTTTTGTAAGGCTGAGTTATCCCAGATCGCTTAGACTATACCACCCCAAAAATGGTATTCGATAATAGCTTCCAAGTTTCAATCCGTTCAAGATCTTGGGATGAAGAGAGACCCCTGCAAGACAATACGGTACATTTCTATACAGACGGTTCAAAGACCGATTATGGCGTTGGAAGTGGTATCTATTAGAAACAACTGAATCTCAGTCTATCATCCCAATCAATGTAGTGTGTTCCAGGCAGGAGTAGTGGCGATTAAAGAGGCACTATCCTGGCTCAAAGAAAACGTTATATCTTGCAAGGATATACGTATCTTCTCGGACAGCCAAGCCGCTCTCAAATCTCTCGCGTCTGTCTCCACAAACACTCAAATAGTCCACGACTGTCGATCATCTCTGAATGAGTTTAACATTCACCTCATATCCCGGGAAATTGCAAAGCCGATGAGCTCGCCAAAAACGGAACACTTGCTGCATGCAAATGTCTTCTCAAACAATATGCTCTAGAATCAACAAATGCTAGATGGTCACAGGGTACCACCTGCCTAGCAACCAAACAAATATGGCCAAGCATAGACCTGAAACGGTCAAAAGGCTTGATTTCTCTGAGCAGACAAAATATAAGCTCTTCAATTGGAGTCATAACAGGACACTGGCTCATAGGTAGACATGCTTTGAGGCTAGGGGTCTACGCAAACGACTACTGTAGAAGCTGCATGGACAAGGAGGAAGAGGAAACAGACCAATTCCTTCTGTGTACATGTCCGGCGCTCTCCAATAGAAGGCATAACTATCTCGACACAAAATGTCTCTCTAACTTCATTAAAAGTTAAGTTCATTACTCTTCCATGAGTAACTTCTTTAGTAGTATCACAATGGACCCTTGAGGTCTAAGTGAGTCAGTAACATCTAGACAGCCACTCCAACCTAACCCAACCTATCAAGGCTATGAAAAGCTGCCCTACAAAATCTTAAATCGTTAAAGATTGCAAACAAGAAATTACAAACTTCAATGACAACATAAAAATCGTTACCCAGAGTCGCAGTGATATTTGGGGAAATGAAGCGCTGATGAACTAGTCAGGATGGGATCAAACATCCTCTTTAGGAGTCATTAAAACAGACACTCAAAACCACTTTTTAAAGAAATCCCAAAAATCTCGCTAAATACATTATTTCAGACAGCTAAGTTCCACTTACAATCAAAAACGTACCAAGGAACTGAAGACATTGATAGGATTGTTGCTATTTGTACAGGCAAGTCGGACAACATGCCATGAAACTTGGTAATTCTTACAACGAGTTTTATCGAAGTTGTAACGATTTGAAGCAAAGGGAAACACTTCAGCATATTGTTTTTTTTTTTTTTTTTGAATGCCCGATCCAACTAAACACCAGAACAATGGTTTTTTGTATGCTCCTTTCTTACACGATGTTAGCGAACTCTCAAGAACGTGATTCCTTTTTCTGAACAGAACCAATCGGATTTATTTTTATTTTCAAGTGTTGTTAGTTAGCATGAGACTTATTAGTTACTCCGGTTATAACTTAATTGTAGAATGCCAAGTCGTTGTTACTTCGCCTATGTGACAATCTGAAGAGCTATCAAACGATTTTCATAAGAGGGGACATTCAAAGGATCACTCCATAGAATTCCTTAGAGGGCAAAACGAGTAAATTTTCGTTTAACAGATTCCAGATAAACCTGGGGTATTCGAATTGAGGGCAAACATATAGCAATTTTATAGAACAGGGGAGATATTTGGATCTCGCAATTCTTTTGACCAACGCTTTATAATGATGTTGTTGATGTACCCAGAAAAATCTAGGTTAGGAGTAAAAATAAAACTTCAAGATCTCTTATTGGAGTAAAACCGAAGAATGTGATCATTACTTGAAGAGATATTTTTGTAAATCTTCATATCAACTGCAGAGATGAGAACTTTGCTATACTACTTCTACTACTACAATCCATGAAGGATCTCAGCCTGAGATACTGCAGCCTTCCATCTTTAACGGTCCCTCGCATGCACTCTTCAGTCACCGAAACCAAGAGCTCTGGCATCCGCAGTCACTTTTGCCTTGTACCGTAGGTTCGGTCTTCCTTGTCGTCTCGAACCTGAAGGCTGTGATGAGAATTTTGCTATAACATACACATAACTGAGGTCTTAGATGGCTACTCTGAGGAACTGACGAATAAGAAAAACGAACGATTTCTACTTTTTTTCCAAAAACTAACAATTACAAGGTTTAATGTCGTTTTTCATTGGTCTTTTTTGACGTTTCTTCTACCTCCAATGGAACGGGTTATGATGTACATATGTGTCATTCTTCGGACGATTCTGTTTACAAAACGGAAGAGTTCTGCTCTTCTCAGAAGCATTCCGTCTGTCAATGTCAGTCCAATGGAATGGTTTCAGAAGACGTCTGGACTCTTCCGAATGCTTCTGGACGTCCAATGGAGAACGACATAACAATGTACAACCGCCAGGTCACTGTCAACGTTGCGATTGAACTAAGTCAACTAAAGTCAACGCGATCCAATCTTGTTGAAGATGTACAAATTATCATCATCGTCGCTTATAAGTTACGGTTTCTGAGCTTGTTCTTTGGCTAGTATATCACTTTCTACAATTTCTCTCCAGTTTTCACAACTGTTTCCCTCACGGTGTTGACTTCTGCCATTGGTGCAATCTATAAAGTCCTTGAAGCAACGAACTGTACCGTAGTGCAGCGAGAAAAATTGTCTTAATTCGTTTCAAATCAATTTGTCGAATATTTCCTTTGATTAAAATATTCTTTATTTGTTGCCGAATTAGCTGAGTATGGTTAAAAGTTCTAAATTAACCTGTATTAGCTGAGAGCCTGTCATATTATCAGGATTCTGGCACATTTGAAATTATGATTTCTCACTTCCATTATTTATAGCTTAGGTTAGGTTGTGAGGGTTGTTTACAGCACTAAGCTGGTACGTACACGGTCTATTGGTCCATTGTGACCCTCTTATCAAAAAGGTAGCATCGTAGATCGTCCAGTTCTCTAACAAATCTGTTTCGGAAGTAACGGAGTCGATTTTATTAGAGGTTCCAGGAGTTATTGATTTGCTCTTTTGTTCTAAACTCTACTTTTCTTTGAGCACGCCGATCGGGACGTCCCATAACTGATTGGTCCTTTTTGATTCTGCCTCCTTCTTTACTAGTTCATCTACTTCCCTTCTATATTACTATGCCTAGGAACCCAGCAGAGTTAAACTTTATTGGTGTGGCAAATGCTATTCAGTTTCCTCCTGCAATTTAAAACCGCCATTTATCTTATAGTCCCATTGGCTAAGGCTGATAGCAGCCTCGCTGTCCCGAAAATGTTATCTCCGACGAGTTTTCTTTGTCTTGGTGTACCAGTTCCTCTGCCCTTTCAATAGCATAAATCTCAGCCTGAAGGAAACTGCATTCAAGTCGACAATTGAAACATAGGTAAAAATAAGAAATAAATCCATAAATCCAGTGTGTTGTTTGAAGTTGACCAGATAAAAACTGTTGCACACTGTTTTTCTTTAAAATGACTTGCATTCTAGACTATTCTCGAGAAACCTATAACACAAATGTGTATAAAGAATTAAAAGAAATTTGATTAGTCATTTCATCGAAAGTCATACGTCAGAAGCTTAACCACAACATCAACAGTCAGAAGTCAAACCTTTTAACCGAACACAACACTACTAAACATTCGTTCAGTGCTGGTGGTTCCCCGCTTTTGAAGACAATTAAAGTAAGACACTTAAAATGAAGTGAAACAAATTAGAATTTCTCTTGAAAACAATAACGCCATGATTTGGTTTGCAACTACAATTCAATTCAATAGGGATTACGTAAAAACCTTAACATATTTGGCAGCTTCCAAGACAAAAATTTTGAGCATGTAGTACATCAATCAAATATATTTTGTTTTCCAATTTTAGGACGTTGTCAGCAATTGGGAACTTCGTACACTTTCTTTACACCAGACAATGCCAAGCAGGCACGCGAGTTGATCTCTGTTCTAGAAGAAGCTGGCCAACAGCCCCCATCTAATCTTGTCGAGCTAGCCCGTAACGCATCCAAGGGTGGTAACGGCGGTAATGTTAAACGTTGGCAACAAAACCAACAACAACAGCAACAACAAATGCAACGTAACAACCCGTTGAACTATCAAGCAAACCGACAACAACAGCAACAACAACAACAGCAAAAGACATTCCATACTGGCAACAATAATTCATGGAATCAATCGCAACAATGGCAAAACAATGGCATGGGCAATGCTGAACAACGGACAACATTCCGACCACAACGACCCATGCAACAGCAACAGCCGCGTCCAATGCTAGGCGGCTATCATCATCAAGCTAATGGCGGCGGCTATATGCCCGGACCCCCACCCCACATGTATCGGCCACGTAGCCATCATCCACAATTCATTCCAAATGGTAATCAACAGCAACAGCAGCAGCAAATGCGCTACAATCAGCATCAACATCAGCAACAGCAACATCAACAGCAGAAATCGATGTACGACAAGGCCGGCGGTGTTGATGGTGTTCAGGGCAATGGAAGCGGACAACAGCAACAAGGACAACAACAGCAACAGAATGCTTATTCGCCATCGCATCATGCTAACGGTGCTGGCACCGGGGAATACCCCAACAATGTGTCCACACCACCATCGACCGCAATGTACGCTGCGCCAGCTCAATCACCACCAGCTACCGCGTACATGTACGATGCAAGTGGTGTTATGGCATCGGCAGTAGCAGCTGCGGCTGCTGCAGCCGCTGCCGGAGCACCATTCGGATCGTATGCAACAGGAGCCCCACCACCACCACAATCTGGTGCGGTATACTATCATCCCCAGTATGCTGCGGTAAATCCGGCCGCTGCAGTAGCGGCAGCCGCAGCTGCTGCTGATGCCGCCGGCCTACAGCAGTAGAGCACGATGGGTATCAAAAAACGAAAGCAAAATTAACCTTTCTTTCCAATGAGTTCCATATTGTTTGCCGCATCCTCTAACCCTAAACCTACATCCCCCCTCTTTCTCTCAATGAAATCAATTTTATCTTAAACGATTTTTTTTTCTCACAATAATATTGTTACACATTTTTTTTTTTTTTGTTCATATTCTCTCTCTCTCTCTTCTCGCACTCTTGTTTGTAAAATTTTTTTTCTCAGAGTTTTTTTTTTCATTTATATTTAATTTATTTATTAGTATTAAATTAAACAAAAACAAATTGGTAACTAAAATCGCATTATTTACAACAAAAGAAAATACGTAAATTATTTCCATCCATATAATTATATACAAATAAAAACCTCCATTTTGTTTGCTGCGCACGTGAAACATTCATATTCGCATGAAAGTTCTCATCTCAAGAAGAACTCTTCGAATATTAGTAATTTTCCAAAATGAAAAAAAGTGACCAAACATTTTTGTGACATGCATATTTGTATTTATTAGTTATATCCAAAATTTATTTATCATACAATTATTGGAGAAATCGGAAAGTTTTTTTTTTATATATAGATCTCTCTTTTTTTGGAGCGACTCCTCCGAATTAACGAAAAATGCTAATTTCAACAATACGGAAGAAAACTGTTATATTTTTTCCTTTTCTAGTTTTTAAAACTTTTTATATTAGTTTCTAGTTAAAAAAAAAAGAAATTAATAAGAAAACACATAGACACTATATAAATCTCTCCCGGAAGATGGTACATTACCATCTCTATTCGGGAGAACTTTATTATTAAATCGCATTTCTCTTCCAACACAATAAATTATATTTATACATACATTCGGAATAGAATTTCGGATAATTTATTAACAAATTAATTCGAAATGAACAAACAAAGCAAAAATGACATATTTGTACTGTCGTTTTTTTAAAGTTTTTTTTTGAAACTTAGAAAAAAAAAACAACAACAAAAAACTAGACAAACTAAATTCTATAAGCATTTTAGCCAATTCGGAGTGCACTCCGAATTGCGAGAAAACGTATTAAAAAAAAAGAAAGAATGAAAGAAAAAAAAACGCGAAATCTCTCTGAAATTTATCGTTTTTCTTACAAGGTTTTCATATATTTTTTCTTTAAAAAAAATATAATTAATTAATTATCATTTATTAAATTTTGTTTTTGTTTTACACGAATTTTTTCTGAGTAAACACGAAGAAATGACTAAAAACAAAAGAAGCTATCATTTCTCAAATTGAAGAAGAAAAATTTATTAATACTAAATAAATAACGCATAAGTATAAAGAAGAAAAGAGAAGAGGATTAAAAAAAAAAAGAAAATGAAAATGAAAATGAATTAATGAAATATGAAAAAGAATATTAAACAAGAATTATTTACCATTATATTATATATATATATATAGATATATATATAATAAAATACAAGTGAATATGTGAAGAATATTATATATAACCTATTCAAGAATTACACAAAAATTAATATACAACACATAATACACATTCAAGAAAATAAATTAAACAAAAAACAAAGAACAACAAATTATGAAGAACAGATGAACATTTTAAGAATATTAATAACTTTGAAATGTGAATTGTAATGAAATAATTATTAAAACGTTCTCATATCTCTGGTTTTTCTTTAAAAAAAAAAAATAATTTTTTGTCTTCAAGTTTTGTTGGTCTGTTACAGCTTTTGTCGGGCCGCAAGCAGACATCATCGGGGCTTGACTTGTTTCAATTTCATTTAGGTCGACTATAATGGGAACTGCAATAACCGCTGAATGGTGGGAGTCATCGAGAGCTGTTGTATGACTTTGGAGGAGTTATTAGACGGACATTTAAGGATTTTTTGTACGGGTATGCTATGCTTAAAACAATAACGAATATTTATTTATGTGTTCGTTTTTGATTGGTTTAGTTTCAGTTGTTTTATTTTAAGAACTTTTACGTATTGCGGCCGAGAACCTAAACGCTCTTGCATTGGTCTATAAACTGGCAAAACAAATGTTCAGAAAAAAGGATTTCAGATCTCGATATAGGATAGTTCTTTCCAGTTTGATTACAATTAAATATCATTTCTTATAATTGTTTTTTTTTTTTTTACAATATCATAATATTGTGAAATAACTATTCAAACCATTTAAAGCATTGTTATCAATACCTTAACATTTTTATTTGAAAAAGAGAGGCTAAATAACATTGATTTTATTGTTTTATTGGAATAAAACATCATGCAAGTGTAAATATTCGTACACCAAAAGTTGTAATATTTCAGTAAACTGTAAATAAATCGAATATACAGACATAGACATTAAAATAGACACACTTGTTTGTTTTTCAAGGATTCAATTATTTTTCAACATGAGTTGAAAAAAGAATATCAATTTGGTGATTAAATTTCATTATATGGATTCAAATATCTAAATCTCTTGTTTATTTAGGTTTATTTATAGCTGTAAATAAAGATGTTAAACCATGGACCTTAACATAGAAACAAGTTGATAAAATGTTTAAATATTTTATTTCTTGAGAAAAAAATACAGTGTTAAAAGTTAATATTTGATAGCTTGACCTCTATTTTTAAATACTGCCTGAGAGCTCAATAATTCTTCTTTGTTCTTAGTGGAATGCTTCCCAACTGCCCTCTTTAAATCACCCCATAAATGCTCTATGGGGTTTATGTCAGGTGATTGGGATGGCCACTCCATAACATTATTTTTTTCGCTTTTTAAGTTGTTTTTGGTATATCTGGAGGAATGCTTAGGATCATTATTCTGTTGTAATACCCATTTAAGAGGCATATTTTCTTCAGCCTAAGGCATCATAATGTCAACGTACCTTACCTGATCCATTCTGCCATCAATGCGATGAATTGGTCCAACGCCATACCAAGAAAAACAACCCCAGAGGAAAATACAACCACTTCGTGTTTCACTGTTTCCTGAGTGTATTTCTGACAGTAATTTTTCAATGGTGGCCTCGTGCCCATCGTCTAACTAAGATGCTCATTCGCAAAATTTGAACGAGATGTTATGTTTTTTTTTTTGCTTAGCAGAGGATAGGCCTATCCTGTAGTGTAAACCTTCAACGAGCCTTCGTCGAATTGTCCTTGTCGAAATATCCAACTGAAGTTCCGTT
This sequence comes from Sphaerophoria rueppellii, assembly GCA_920937365.1. Classification (NCBI taxonomy): domain Eukaryota; kingdom Metazoa; phylum Arthropoda; class Insecta; order Diptera; family Syrphidae; genus Sphaerophoria; species Sphaerophoria rueppellii. Next base: position 27,318,812 of record CAKKXW010000001.1, on the reverse strand, counting down.
TTTGTCTTTTGAGGACTTAAACGGGTAATTTTTTGAAGATCGTATAATTTTTCGATCTTCTCTGACACTTCTTGTTTTGTGAGATTGGCCGAACTTCTTTCTCACTTTTAGTGGTTTATGTTTGATTTGAGAACTATTCAAGTGGTGATTTTAGTGGTTTAATTACGTTTTCGCAACTAAATGGAGAGATCGGCAAACGTTTCTTGCGATTTCACGAAGAGATTTTCCTTCACGGCGACGACGTAGAGCTAATATGGCAGATTTCTCTCCAACTGTGCAGTGTTTTCCGTGACCCATAATTAAAATAAAATAAAACTATTTTGTTCAACTTAATATTACACAATGTACTTACTGTTAGTATTTAAAAAAAATTATTAAACAAAAAATCAATATTTTTGTCTACAATAGCCTCAACACGTGTATATTATCTTATGTTTCTATACTTTAATGACCACAGAAAAAAACTAGTTTTATATACAAAAACAAACCGTTTATTTTAAGTCAACGATAAAACGAAAACATTGTAATGAACCGTTATTTTTTCTCCAGAGCGTCTTTCAATGATGTTCCTAGTTCGTTAACTTTTTCATGCAGGTTTTTGTTTTTTCGTTGTCTATGCTTAAAGAATTACATGTGTATTTTAATGTCCATATCTGTATGTACATGACTAACCTAAACATACAAACAAAAATATTTATAAATCATATATTCAAAGTAAATTTATTAATTTTTTTGGATACAACATTCATATTTAGTAATGACATATAACTTGATTCGATCATTTTAAAAGAATTTGATTTTTAATTTTGCAACAAAAATCATACATGTTGGTTTGATACTTGAGCGAGAATGTTTAATAAACACAAAAATGACTTCATTCGCGTTTAAAGAAGAACTTGTGTTTTTGTTTTTCCAAGTCTTATCAAGCTATTTCTTCTCCTCTCTAGTTTTATGTATTTGAATTAAATTTAATGGCGTTGACCAACAATTGAGAAACACGGAAACCTTCTGAAGGATGCCCGGACCGCATCCCGGTTGTAGTGCAGAAGAATTGCTGATGATTTCCATTTCTCTCCGGAAAGAATCTTAACTAAACTGCGTGGGAACATTGGATACGGTGCTAAGTAGCACTAGGTTTGCAATGCGAATGATCTACACCGCAACCTGATGATCACCGGATGGTCGAACTACCAACCAAATCGACCATGTGCAAATCGGCGCAAGGCACGAATCCAACATATTGAACGTGCGCAGTTTCCGCGGAGCAAATGTCGACTCTGAGCACTTTCTGGTAGTGGGTAAGTGCAAAGCTCGGTTATGAAATGACAAAAAACACGTGCGGCCCAAAGAAAGAAGTTCAACATTCGTCGCCTTAGCACTCCGGATAATGCCAGAGACTACACTGAGCGCCTGAGTAAGCGATTCTCCGCCGTACTCCCAAATACCACATGTGTAAACACCTTGTGGAAACAATATCCCTAAATGATAAAAATGTGTAACCGAGACCACCATAGTTTACAAGTAAGCCACTCCCGAAGAGAGACGGAAAATGCACTCTTGCAAATGCTGCAACGAATAAAAAGAGCAGCAAGGGAAGAGTTCCGAACAAAAAGGAGAAATGAGAAAAGACCCTGCGAAGGAAGAAAAAAACATCCACAGTTTTTCAGCTCAAAGATCTTGAAGAGTCTCTGATCAAGAACAACACCCGGAGATTCTTTAAAAGGTCGAAGCAATTAGCTTCTGGTTTCAGAACCGGGACACAGGCAGACAGGCTCTTCGTAACAGTGAAGGAAACCTAGTCACCGAAGCACAGGGAATTGTAGATGTTTTCAAGCAGCACTTCCAACAGATGGTGAATGCGCAAAATGTCGAGCGAGCTAATGACGAAAGAGAAGCAAGACTAGTCAATGAAAACCCAGTCCCAGCCCCCAGCACAGAAGAGGTAGAAAGAGTAATCCAAAAGCTAAAAAATAACAAGTCCGTCGGGTCCTATGGCATACAAGCGGAACTCCTTAAATATGGAGGTGTTTTGATGAACCGCATGCACCAGGTCATCAACAAAGTGTGCGAGGAAGAATGCATGCCCACTGACTGATGACTGATCGATATGCTCCACATTCCCCATCTACTAAAAATTCGATCCTATGTCATGCAAAAACTACCGAGGCATATCCTTGCTTAATGTTGTATACAAAATCCTATCCAGAGCACCTACTATGTGAGCGTCTTAAACCGTTCTGCAACACAATAATCGGCACGTACCAGTGTGGCTTTAGGCCAGGTAGAACAACGATAGACCAAACCAAATATTCACACTGAGGCAGATCCTGGGTAAGACCAACGAATTTCAAGTCGAAACCCACCATCTTTTTATCGACTTTAAAGCGGCTTATGATAGTATCTATCGCAAAGAGCTTATGATATCTGAATTCGGGACCGCGAACAAACTGATCCAGCTGTACCACATGACGCTAAACGATTCGCAGTGCGTTATGGTAAGAGCTCATCCGAGTTGTTTCAAGCATGCGCTGGGTTTAGATAAGGAGATGCGCTGTCATGTAACTTTTTCAACATATTCCTGGAGCAGATAGTGCGCAAGGCAGGTTTGATCACGGAAACACTGTTTTCAATAAATCCACCCAGCTCCTAAGCCATGCGGACGACATAGACATAAACATAATCAGCCCTATCGTCGTATCCGTTCTGAGAAACTTACGATGGAAGAAAAGTTTCGATCGTAACATTTATTTTGTTCATGGTATCCGTTTCGTAAAGGAAATATTGACGTGTAATAACGCATGTCGTTCCGCAAATGTTCCGACACAATTTAGCTGTCGGAACAATCGGAGACGCATAAAACAAAATAATCGCTATGCATCGCGTTGCGTTACTCTGAATTTGACATTTCAACGCAAATTTGAATTTTTTTCTGAGGTATGTATCTACGATTTAACAATCGGAACCCTTTGGACGATACCAAATTCGTATATTTCGTACAAATCGGATAAAATTTTGTTACGATCGGATACGATGATAGGTCTGATTATTCTGGTTGATCTGAATTCTGAAGGCTGGCCAGACAAGGTTCGCAGGCTCGGCTAGTCCCATATAAAGTAGGTATATCTGCTAATACAAATATCTCGGCAACCAGGGCTCGGAAAAGATGGCGAGCTCAGGCTAATGAGAACTATCAAATGTGTAGAATCTATAAAACAATTTTATGATTGCCGAAAAATATGTACTAGCCCCTTGTCAATATTTTGGACGGACAAAAATTCTTCTAAAACCCATCGAATGACACGTCAAAAGAAATAACTATGCGATCTCTATTCGTCGAATTGCGTTACAAGTTTTTTTTTAAATGCAAATAATTCGCAAAGATTTTCCCATCACATTTGTGATCCCAATAAAGTTACATAAAAAAACGTTTATCCGGTTCGCTTATTTGCCTATGTCCTTCTATGCGTCAATCTCAATGTCAGGCATGGAAAATGGGATACAATTGTATCGAATTCGATACAATTGAGTTTGTCGAAGTACGAAAATACAATTGGCCTCTATTTGATACAATTTGAAAATCCGCAAAAATAAAAATGTCAATAGTCGTGTTTTTTCACTACTCAATAGCCAGCACAGTAATCTAGTGCGAATAAAACGCTCCAACTCATTTTATCTGTCAAATTCAATTTGTATGGCAGTTGTTCGTCGCAAAATGGACCTGAGGGTTTCACCTCGAATAGGAGAGTTCATAACTCAGATAAGCTCAGATAATTTGATAATTTGCGTATCAAAAGAATTCTTCTTAATGCCATCAGTTCTATCTACATTTCAATAATTGAAAGTTCTATCGCCGGTACAACTGTCATTTTTTTTACTGGCGTGTTTATCGACTGCAATCTAAATCTTTGTTCAAGCAAATATGTTAAAATTTCATCGAAAAAATGTTATTGATAATCCATAATCATATTGATATGGAAAACATATACTAGGGTGACTTGGCCGAAACTTTTTACTTAGAAAATAGAGTTTCATTGGAAGATATCTTAGAATTTAAAACGAATGTGATAAAATATTACATAAGCTTACTGGAAGATTAAAAAGAACGAACCGATTTGAATAATCCTTTCTTAAATTCATTAGTTTATTTCTCACCAGAAGCGGCTGTTTGTGGAAAATTCAATTCAATTTTGAAGTTTTTTATTGATTTCTTTCCAAACGAAATAAAAAATAGTAAACAACATGAATACATACACAGAAATCCCGGAATATGAACAATTAAAACAATTTAAAACAAAATCAATTTCTGAGTTTTGGACTCTGAGGTCGGCTCAGCAAAAAATGAATGCAATGAATTTTTATTTAAAAACATATTATATAGAATTGTGCAAGCTGTCCTTTCCGTTCCACATTCTTCGGCGAATGTTGAAAGAATTTTCACTATCGAAAATTTAATTAAAATGAAGTGTAGAAACAGACTGCAGGTTGAAACACTTTCAGCTGTGATAGAAACAAAAAATTTAATAAAATTCATCATGCTGTGATTATAACATTTAACATACCAAGTAATAAGTTACAAACAAATGTGACAAAAGAAATAAACAATGTCGATAAACATCTCGACTAAAAGTCTTTTTAGCTTTAATATTTATTTTCTTGTTTATTTATTTTTATTTTTATTTTTATTTTTTTTTATTTATGAGTTATTTATTATGTATTTATTATATCATTTTTATACAAAAATGTTTTTTATATATTCTTATTATTATTATATTCTTTTCTATGAAATCGATTCACGATACAATTGGTACCAAAAGAATACAATTTAAAAAAAATTTTGAGTACAATTGCAAAATGTCAATTTCCATCCCTGCTCAATGTATCAACGGTCAATTATAAAACACGTTTTTAAAATCTACTTCGCTCTTTTCTCAAACCTACTTCGGTTCATTTTTTCAAGTGATGAAGCTGCATATGCCATGCTGCCAAATATTCGGAAAGGTGTTCAAGACGATACATGATATTTTCCTACCCTTCTCATCTGACTAGGGCCTCTATCTGTTAAACTTATATCCAAAGCTTGAGTAAAACTCGACACGACTCGCGTCGTGTTTCCTTATTAACGAATTCGCGGCAAAGCGAATAAAATTCTTCCAATATTACAGTGAATTGACACTTGGTTCGACTATTTCTTCCAATCACCCTTATTTTGACATTCTCTTTCGTTCGCAAGTTATTCGAATTCGTTTGATACGTATTTTCACTTTCTAACAATTCGAAAGTTCATTTTCAGACCTATGATGGTAGCCGATCGGAAAAAATATCCGATAGGAGAAATGTTCCGATCGGAAGATTTTTGTATTCACGGTACCCGAATTTGAGAAGAAAAATTGACGTCAGACAACGCACTCATTTAACATTTACTAGTTTGCAAAAATATATATTTTATATTTTTCGGACAATTTTTCACGTTTGATTTTCTATCGGGAAGAATCGGAAAGAAAAAAAAAACGCAGAGCATAACGCGTCGCAAATATTTACACAGTTCACTGCATAGCATCGCATGTATTTTAAATTTCCAACGCAACCAGCGCTGCCACCCTTGAAATGATTAAGCGCAGTATATTTTGTAAAAAGAACGCAGTAGATTTCATGAGAGCGCAGTAGATTTTATGAAAACAAAACTTTTATTTCAATAAAGAACTATCATAAAGAAAATAACTAAAATAATTTCAATTCAATACAAATTCATCAAACAAATAAATAACTAAGACAATTCAACAAAAAATCATTTTTTTATAGAAAATTTAAAGTAAATTAAAACTAAAAATATCACAATTCATATTAAATACAATTCATTCTTTAAAATTACTAATAAGACCATGAAAATTATTGATTTTTTCTCTTAAAAGATCACAATTCATTTCATAAAATATTAAGGTTCAGTCTCTGAAATTGCAATTACTTTCTTACAAATTCTCCGTTCACAAATTTGAACTCTTTAAAAAAACTAATTATTCCGGTAGAGTCTGAAGGGGACCAACAAACAATTCTTGGGTCTGAGAGTTCTTTGGCCATAATTACATTTTGTAGAGTTTTAGTGCTGAGGTTATTTCTGTTGTCAGTTTTCACCAAGTTGACCAGTGAAAACTTTCGCTCGGCAGCTGCGCTGCTATGAGGCAATGAACAAAGAAGAACCATAAATTTTGCCAGCTCTGCCAACACAGAAAGACCAACTGCGTTTTTAAGATTGAAAGCTTTTGAACAAAACTTGGTAATGTCCAATGGGTAATGGTATTTTTCAACCATTTCGCCGTTTCCTATTACAGTTCTCCATTGTATATTAAGAGTTTCCACATTTTCAGATGAAAAAGAAAAATGGCATTCTTTTTCATTCAGCCAAATGGCCGCCACGACTACGCTTACAGGACCATATCCTTTTCATGAAATTTTCCATAACCAAATCGCAAAGTGGCTGCCTTATGTCCTCGATAGCCTCACGAATTCCATCTTTGAGGTATTGAATCGACGCTGAGCTGTTGGCGTAGACCTTATCTTTCACGTGGCCCCAAAGGAAGAAGTCGCAAGGTGTTAAATCACAAGATCTCGGTGGCCAATTTTGATCACCTCTTCGAGAGAGAACACGGTCCGGAAACTTTTCCTGTAAAAGATCGATGGTTTCATTGCTTGTGTGGCACGAAGTGCCGTCTTGTTGTCCAGATCAATACCATCCAATTCCGGCCATAAAAAAATCATTGATCATCATTGAGACCCAAGTCTGTATGCGAAATACGGTGTAATGACGTTTGTAGAATGCCTAATTCCAAAGAACGATGAGGAATGGACCAACCTGGGTTTTCTTCTATATTTTGGGCTACAACAGCAATATTCTCAGTTGTTCTTGAGCGACGTGCAGGTTTTATTCTTCACATCATTAACTTGTGCCAACAGCTCGAATTTATCCACCAATTTCTGTATTGCGGTCGGACAAGGTGCTTCACGATGACCCAAAAATGTTTTAGTTTTCGAACCGTCTCTGCCAAATTTTCACCATTCTTATAGTGAATTTTAATAATTTTAATGCGTTGTTGAAGCGTGTATCGTTCCATTTTCATTAACGGCGTAGTTTCTACTTGTCAAATGTCAAAAAATGACAACTTCAAAAGTGACAGCTACCGAAATAGCGGGCTATTCAAAATAATACCTCTTATTGGAAAACACTTTATTTCTACGAGTAGGCTTTTTGTAGTTCTAGGTCTGATCCCTAGAGGCGCTGCTTGAGAAAATCCACCGTAGAAGTGGAGTTATTAACCGAACGCTTTTCTATGGTGGCGTTTCTCAAGCAACGCCTCTATTGATTTGATTTTAAACTATAAAAATTACCCTCGAGGGACTTGTATGCAAAATTTAAAAGAATTTGTCATATTGTTTTTCTGCTGAACGCATTTACAGTAGACGTCATTTTGAGTTTGAAACTCGAAATGGACTTGTTAAGAACTAACTTTGAACATTCATCTGAAAATCTGGAAAAAGGAGCAGATTCGTTTTACTGCGCAGTAGATTTTCATTTGTGCCAAATCGCAGTAGATCTACTGCTAAAGGAGCAAAGTGGCAGCGTTGAACGCAACTAAGATTTTGTTTCGTAGATCTGTCCGATTTTACTGTCGGAGGGGTTAAAATCATATGAAAATTGAACAATTCGTACAAATCGGATAAAATTTTCTTCCGATCGGCTACCATCATAGGGCTGTTTAATTCGAAAATAAAGCAAACTTTGAAGACATTCTACAATGAATATTTTTCGTTCGAATGTGAAAATACATGAAGTTCATTCGAATGAATAGATTTATTCTATCGAATGAGCTATTCATTCGAATGTCAGAATAAGTGTGAATATTCCAGTGATTTGAAAAAACACTCTTTCGCCTGTGAATCCGCCAAAAAATGGTGTCGGATTTCAACTTTCCAGCAAACATTACGAATTTATGACATTTCAAATTCGCCTTCGAGTTCGTTAATTCGTTGGTATCAAATCCAAGAAGGCGAAAGCGAAAGCAATGATTGAAAAATGTCAAACTGCCTAGCAAAACGATCCGCCGCGAATCCCATAATCAGGCCCCTGTGTTGGTGCTCCAGCTACATACTTAATCTTCTTGCATAGTATACAAAAAAAGCTCTAAGACTGATTCGTGATAGGGACTTCACTGACTTGCACACTTTGTTGTTTATTTCTTGTCTTCCTCTGTTTAATCTGCGGTTTACGGTTAGTGCCCGATGTGGCCGAGCCAACGTACTCGTCTTTTCTTGGCCTTCTGGATCATCCACATCTTGGTACAGGTCGTACAGTTGAACCTTTTTCTCCATTCGCCATCATTGCATAAGGGACCAAAAATCCGTTGAAGAATTTTTCTTTTGAAAGTGCCCAGTATCAAGTCCCCTTCTTTACTTATCTATCGTCCAGCACTCGGTGCCGTAGTGGACTGATAAAATCAAAGTTTTATATAACAGACACTTTGTCTTTCGAGTGAGGAGTTTTGAACCCAGTTGTTTTTCCAAACCGAAGCAGCAGCGGTTCGCTAGGGTAATTCTTCATCGGATCTCTACTAAGGTGTCGTTTGTGGGATCTATGTTTGTTCCAAGGTAGGTGAACCCCAACTTTGTTTTGTCCTCATTCATCGACCATCGAGCTTTCCGTGTTTTCCATCAAGAACTTTCCATTCTGGAAAAAAAATGAAGATTTCGATTTAGGGGCCAGTTATAGCGATCATTGAAATCCATCAGGAAAAATGTTTGAATGGATATTTACCTAAGTTTTCTTTCGATTACTAATGCAATTAATATACCAATCGACCGGAAAATTCTTAGGGGCCAGTTATAGCGATCATTGGTTTTCATCAAGAAAAATTGGAACGGGAGGAATCTGATTTTTTTTCCTGATGAGCGTTTATAGCAATCAGGAAATTTACGTCATTGAAAAAATGTCACTTGTCCACCGCCACCGCCAAAATATTTCCTGATTGAAATGCAGCCGGAAAATTTTTCCTGACAGAAATCTGTCATTGGAATTATCTAAAAATGAAACACAAAACATTGGAACGATTCGTTTCATATTTTGACAAAAATCCATCAGCTGTTCAGGAAAACGAATTTCCGTACGGAAAATAGAAAAATACATTTTCAACGAAAAATGAGTTTGCGAACTTATATTTTATTCTCAAAAAAAATTCTTTAAGAATTTTCCGGTCGATTGGTATATAAATTGCCATTGAACAAAAATGTCAATGAAAAATGAAATGGAAAATATTTTATGATGAAAACCAATGAAAGCTATGCCCTGACCCTTTGTCAAAGGGTCAGGGCCAGGGCATAGCTTTCATTGGGTTTCATCATTGAAAAATTTTCATTCGGGTTTTTAAGCAATTAAACAAGAAATAATTATTAAGTTTGGTACCAAAATGAAGGTAAGGAGTTCAAGAATTTTTTTATCAATTAAAATATTTAATTTAGCCCAAATATTTTGCTTAAAATTCATTTTAATTTTTTCAATGATGTAATCGTTTTCAATGATCAGCAGATTTGACAATCCTCGTTTCACAGTACCGGCGGACCAATGAAATTGTTCGAATTTCTTTTTGTTCCAGACTGTCAGTGGTTCTCTCAATGATCTAGTCTAACCTCAATTGTCCTTAAAAAATAAATAAACAAAAATGAATGAATGTATTTTTTATATATTTTGTTATTAATCACACGTTTTTACAAATTATGTCAACAATATACAAAATATCCCTTAAGAAACAAATTAATATCTAGTGTGTTACGTGACGCACAAGGCACAAATATTTTCCATTTCATATTTCATTTTTCACTGACATTTTTGTTCAATGACATAATATTTCAATGATAGCTATGCTAGACCTGTCAAAAAAATTCCACTGATTTGTTTCAATGATTGAAACCAATGAAAGCTATGCCCTGACCCCTGACCCAAAAAATGAAACGCATCGTTTCAATGATTTGCGTTTCAATTTTGAATAATTCCGATGATCAGTGTTTCAATTTCTCACAATTCCAATGATAGAATTACGGCAGGAAAAAAATTCCTGACAGAAATTTTCAATGATTGCTATAACCGACCTATCAGAAAAATTCCAATGATGTGTTTCAATGATGAAAACCAATGATAGCTATAACTGAAGTGCGTTTTTGCGCTGACTATAGTTGACTATAGTTTTTATGTCAAAAGGAAAATGGTTGATGTGTCATAGTTGAAATAGTTAGAAATAGTTGAAATCATCCAAAAACGCTTTTTAGTTAGGTTTGGTTGATCTGTCAAACAAGAAAAAAAAAAAACAAATCTTTTGAGGTTACATTTTTCTTTTCTTGTGATCATAACAATTTTTGTTGCTCTAAATTTATTTCAAAAATTCAAGTATGATCTTGATATGGTAAGATTTTAAAGACAATTGAGATCAGAACATATTTATTAATTTTTGAATAACCCACAGCAAGAAAAGAAAAGAGAGAGACTGAAGACCACCCTCCATAAAGAAATCTTCAAGCTGTTCCTAGTAAGCAAGCTCCTGATATTCTCCTTGTTGCGGCTCCCAGATTCAGCGAAAAACTATCAAAACCAATATCTAGTTTGTCATTTAATATAAATAAACGAAAAAAGTCTTTATTCTCTGAAACTAATTAAACATTTTTTATTGCTGACAGACAAACATAAAAACAATGAATTCAAACATGTATGCCGATTTCGTCCTTCATTTATTGATTTGGGTTTCCTAAATGCTTGACTTCTGCGAGAGCGTCATTGAGCTTCCTCTCCGAATTGTCCTTCTCTTCTGTGATCTTTGTAATTTTCTCCTTAGCCAGCTCCATTCACCGCTGCGTCAATTTCTTCTCATGCAGAGCAACTTCCATTTGCCGTTCGTGCCGACTGACGTTCGACAATCATTATGGTCATGGGCAGTGGACAACTTTTCCTCAAAACTATGTCCATGTCCTCGAGTTTTTCGATGACTTTTTGTTAATTAACCGAACGTAGACGCTGACTGTTTTGGCCATCTTTGGCAGCCTGCAAGTCGCCACGCAGTTGCAGTTGAAATAGGAGTGTTAGCGGATTGCAGTATAGCCAATTCGATTGGAAGGGTTTGTGACCGGTGAGAGAATGATTCTTGAAATTGGTGCTGAATTTTAAGCCACTTGGAAATGCGATCATTTCCTTGGTGTGTATCTCCTCGTAGTGACTGAGCATTTTCAGTTTGACTCGTGAAGCTTTAAAATTTGGAAGAGTAACCTTATTTTCTTTATATTTTTGTAATGGAATATTTTTAATTCAAGACGAACAGAAATCCTTTGATTGGAATTAAATTTGCGGCGGCACGGATACGGACAACTACGACGGTAAAAAATGCACGAACAGAATGTTTTTTTTTTTATTCCAGATTGATAGTCATTAAAAACACCATTAAACAGAAAAAAAAAGACTTTGACACATCAACCATTTTCAACTCACCTCCTGAGTAGAGTTGGGAATAGTTAGAAATAGTTAAGATTTGACACTTTAACATTGACCGCAAAAACGACAATTGTGGTTACGAAACGTAACTATTGGCGTGCAAAAACGAGAAATAGTCAACTATAGTCAACTATAGTTAACTATAGTCAGCGCAAAAACGCACTTCTGGCCTCTTATGTTAAATTCTGTCAGTTCTTTCGAGAAGTCTTAACCGAAGAAGTTGGAGGTAGACCTTCAAAAATCGAAGTAGATTTACTTCGAAAGGAGTAAAGTATTAACTCTGCGTATATGTGATTATTCCACAAGAGGGTAGTCAGTGATGCAAATACCGAGCCTGCTTAAGAAATCATTATGAATACTTCTGCGAGAGTCAAGAGATTAAATATATAACTCAACGTAGTTTTTTATTCCCCATAGTTCAATCTTTGTATATGGAATTTATAGCATTTTCACCCTCGAGAATTTTTGGTTGGACAGTCGTCCCGTCTTGGCGCTGTCAGTTTTTCTATATACAAGATTTTAGTTCTGTATCGCGTTCCGGACGTCGCTGTCGTCGATTCACGAGGCTGCAACTACTATATATTCCATATACAAAGGTTCAATGTTGTTTAAATCATAGTGTAAAGAGTTCAACATTTCCCGTTTCAGTTCTACATCCACCACTAATAAATTAATAAAAAAGCTTGATGGTTATTCTTGTTTTTTTTTCATTGTTATGAGTAACCGGTTTAAAGTACATCTTCGATTACACAACAAATAAGTATAAACCCGAAAAGTGAAAACATGGTCTTAGAATATAGCATGCAAATTCTTCTCAAAAATCCCCAACAATGCCCCAGCTGTCAAAAACAGAAATCAAGAAATTCCCAGTATATTTGACATTTGATTTTATGCCACCCAGTTTGCAAAAAAAAATAATCGTCTTGTTAAAAATTGAAAGTGAGGAAACTTTTAAGAACTCCAAACATATTTTTATCAAAATAAAGTTTAAACTCTTCAAAAATTGCTTATTTTCGACAATAAGTTGAAACAAACTCTCATACACTCAAGAAAAACACAAAGTTGAAACATTCCCACCAAACAACTGTGAGAAAAACGTTTATTTACTTTAACGCTACAAGTGCCCAACAGTTCACTAGGTTGCCAAAAAGAAAACTACACAATGGTGAAACTTTACTCGATAAGTGTATTCTATAAAGGACCCACAGAAGGACGTCTCCTAAAGGCTGCCTACGACCTTCAGTCCTTTTCATTTTTCCAAAGAGGAGCCGTACAAGAATTCATGGGGTGAGACTAGAATGACTAATTTTGTTTTTCTTATCGATTGACCTTTTTGTATCTCTCTCGTTTAATTATTTAGATTTGCATCCAAAACCATTGTCGAACGAACTCAACCAGCTACGCGTCAATCAGTAAAACAAGATGCCTACATGTGTCATGTTTATGTGAGAGCAGATAACCTCGGCGGAGTTCTAATAGCCGATCATGAATACCCTCAGCGGGTGGCGCATACGCTCATTACTAAGGTGCTGGATGAATTCGCTGCACGCATTCCCCCGGAACAATATCAATCCGGTGGCAATACAGATGCGCATTTTGATTTCCCAACACTTCCACAGTACTAGCCAGATATCAGGATCCCAAAGAAGCTGACGCAATGACTAAAATGCAAAACGATCTCGACGAAACGAAAATTATTCTTAAGAACACAATCGAAGCTGTGCTCGAACGTGGCGAAAAACTCGACGATATGGTCATTAAGTCTGAGAATCTCTCCTATCAGAGTAAAGCATTTTACAAGACGGCCAAGAAAACGAATGCATGTTGTAGTTTTAGCTAAGCAGGATTCAAACAACAGTACAGCAAGCAAACATTCACTCTTTATCCTTCGTTAATGCGTCACATTGTTTAATGGCTTACTTCAATGATATTTCTATGTTCTTCATCGGTCCATCGATCCATATGCATTCCTTGAGCTAGGAACCTAGCGAGCGATCGTACGTAAAGCCTGAGTCTTAGAATTTACCTATATAAATATTCACCAACGCTTTTTAAAAATATATATGTATCAATATTAATGAAATTTTAACCACAAGCTAAGTAAGTTTATGTTAAACAACTTTTGTACTTTGTTGTTTAAGTTCTCTTGTATTTGTAAGAATAACACTGGGTTCTGTGAACAGGCAATTAAGAATTTATTTAAACCAATTGAAAGCCCTTATTCTATGACTTAAAAACTCAAAATACACAAAACGTTTACAAAAGACACTATCACTCACGTCACGATAACTTTTTTTTATCACAGGAAGTCGATTTTAAGTTCTTATTTAATTTTGTACGCATACTATTCGTGTTGTTTAGATGTTTAACAACTTTTTACGAATTCAAATGTTGTCTTCCAATGAACTTTCAAACCATTTATTTAGAAAAGTGTTTCTGCATTAAAGTTATATGTTTTAAAACAGGTATTTCTGTCTATTACTTAAATTTAGTTAATTGTGTGCTTCTCAATCTGAACTGTACTGTCATTGGCTTGACAGAGTAACTTTGGAACATACAATTGAATTTGTAGAAATGCTGTTTATTTATAGGAATGTAATTGAAAGTAAAAGACTAAATTTGTAACCTAAAAAATATTAATAGTTTAATTAAACTAAAAATGGCATTGTGTGTTAATCTAATAGCTGAAGGGTAGTCAATGTAATTAAATAAACTGATATATTGAATTGGCAATGCAATAAAATAACTACGTGTACAAAGAAGTGTTATTTTGACTTGAATTAGAAATCTGACGCAGGGGTTCATTCTTCTTACTTTTCTAATCCGAATTTCATTCTTATGATTGATTTACATAAGTCCGTTAGAACAACACAATTTAAATTAAATGCCTGAAGATGTAAAAGAGTAACTTAAACATATTCTAACTTGATAGTTCCATAATGCATAAAATATATATTTTGTAAAATAAATCAAAACGTGTCACCCTCTACAATGAAGAAAACAACGCCCCAAGCCCCAGACTGTCATCTGTCAAATGTCACTCTATCGCAACAAATCTCACGAGACCAAAATAAAAGTTGCACAACTATCGCACTTGCACGTTGATACAAAAATAAAGCAAACAGGTGCATAGCGCATATTCCTCTCATGAGAATTTCAAATTTAAGATAAACAAAAGTGCAAGTGCATCCCCTTATCAGTTCCCATATTTATGCGCTTCCCAGCATCCTTCTTTGTTCTTTTATTTACCAAACAGAAGAACAGACAAAATCAAAAGAAATCACATACACAACATGAACGTAATTTTCCCAAATCTATAGAATAATCAGAAAAAGCTCCACGTCGCCGTGTCGGTCGTTGTTTTGTTGTAGAGTGCGCTAAGAGAGCGATGATGTGCCAATGGTGCCGTGCCGATGTCGAGTCGAGTGGCTAAAATTAAACATTTGAGGCAAAGACTCGTAGCTGTGCACACTGCAGGGTACTCGGAACAAGTGCTGCCTCCATTCGTACGTAGCTGGCCAAAAAAAAGTAAAGTACAAAAATTTATAGATAAGATAAATTACTATCATTTGTGAAAAATTAACCCCTTTTCAAGTGCTTCTGTATTGATTCGATTCTTAGTTAAAGTTGTCTGTTCCTAATATGTCATCTTAAAAAATGTGAATAAATCTGTGATGTAAATTTCACAACACATTTTGGTGTTCCTATTTTAATCTCAACAAAATTGAGAAGAAATAAAGAGTGAAAGAAATATTGGTGTCATAAGGACTACCTCAAACCCTATTTTTATACCCTGTCTTCCGAAAGTGTTTAAATTATGTCCTTACAAAAGAAAAATGCAGTAAAATTGGTGAAATTGGTGAACTGAATTAGTTTTTCCTGATATAATTTAAAGCTACATAAAATCTAAAATTGAAAATAAAAGAATACAATTCCGGCTGTATCGTCCTCATCGTTGTGAATAGCTGGTGTCGCTTGAATTTATTTTTGGAGCATACAGGCAAGCGTACACACTCTTCTCCCCCAGTGTTAAAACTTTTGCTTTTTCATGCGGCTTTTTGCTTGATGATTCTGTAAATGAAATGAATGATCTTTAAAAATACAAACAAGTCAAGTGTTACCAGAGTTAACATTTTAAATATTAGGTTGCTTAAAGAATTTATTTAAACTGAGCAAGAAATTCAATGTACCAATAACCAATAAGTGCAAAAGCCCGTATTATTTACGCGGTTCGTTAAATATTCGTTAAATAAAAACCGTTATAAATAGCTTGTCTATCAATAACGGTTACTTGTGAAATATTTCAGGGTTCGGTGCAAACAATGTTTTCTACTTTTCTTAAATGTTTCATTACCTATTATTTTTTCTGTTTTAAGTAAAACCTTGCAGTTTTTAATTACCGCCAAACATCAACTTCACTCTAACTCATACTCAAAATAGACTTTGGTGATCATTGGAGTACAGTATGTCGCGTCAATGTTCCTCGCCGCCGCACAGGAGTAGGAAAATGAGTTTTTTTTTTAAGGTTGGGCGTTCTATTTCAAATAAAGCACCACGTGGCGATTTGATGTTGTAAACAAATCTAGAAATATGTAGTGAATTCGACAGTGCATTGTGTTTGCATTTGTATACACATTCTAGCGGTATTCACATTATAGCTAGATTAATAACTTTGAAGCTAAATGCATATTTAGGCAGTGAAAATACATTCACCTTTTCACCAAAACTTCTTGAAAACAATGCTTAAAGATACTGGCGCAAAATTATAATCCGTTAATGAACAAGTTTAGTTTAAAAAATGACTCAAACGTCATTTTAAGCAAGTATCACACTAAACTTGTTCATTAGCGGACTATAATTTTGAACCACTGTCTTAAGCCCATTTATTGAAGAAAGGTGAATCGTTAAAGAGAATACAAAAAAAGATGTTTCGACAAAATTCGAACTCGGATTCGAACTTCGAACTGAGAAAAGACCAGTTTTTCACTGGAGGACCAAATCTGGACCACAATCGACTCAACAATAGGTTCGTTCGATGTCTCCGGTGCTTGTCACTACCCTGAACGGAGCTGTCAAGAAAACTGAAAAATTCCTCTGGCTTTGGCTTCACATCGAACGCATTTAGGCTGAACTATAATACAATTTAAGTGAACCACCGAATACACACGAACCCTATGAGCAAACCACAATCTATTTAGCAACGTTCGTTAACTTTTCGTTCAAATTTTACTAGTGCGGTTTCATTCACTCATTGCTTAAGTGAATTTGAAGAGAAGGACAATAGGTACTATTTTTTTTTTGCTTAGGCCGTGTCCGAATTGGGTTAAAAAGTGGTTAAAACTTGACGTTTGGTTAAATTTTGACATTTCGCATTGAATGAAATGTGTTAAAAATTAGACTAGCTGTGGAGCAGGTTAAAATATGACAGTAGTGGTTAAAAATTCATCCATTTTTAACCACAATTCATCGAATTCGGACACGGCCTTACTCGCTTTTTTTTGTCGTCCGGAACTGTTCCGAACGATTCTGAATTCGTTCACTTGGCACAAGATGACAGTTCTCGTTCTGAATAAAACAGAAGAACGATTCCGAATTTGACGTCGGAATCAAAAACAGAATCACGCATACATGCACACATTTATACATAGGTACTCGCTGCTATGTTTACAAATAAAGAAAATAAAAACAATGTCAAGTCATCTGCAATTCTGTATATGAGGTTTCACAAATACATTGATCTTTCTTTGACGTTTCTTCTTCTACTTCCAATGGAACGGGTTATGATGAAAGTGTTATTCTTCGGACGCTTCTGTTTTCAATGCTTCTGGACTGCCAATGGAAAACGACAATAGACATTCAACGATTAGAAGCAAATAAATGTGTTTGTTATCCGGAATCGGACAGTTCTGTCCAAATTTCAGTGCATTATCGGAGCGCCACAGAGCTACCCAAAACGCACACCGAACAAACCTAGTCACACTAGGTGTGTATGATCATGTTCCCGCCACGGAGTTCATTTTTATATTCGGCCAGTTCCACCTAACAACATCTCACTGAGATCTCAATGTCACTTTGACTGAGGCAAAATCATTTGGTGGAACAAAATTCTCAGTTCTCATTGAGATAAAATGGTTACCTTACAAATTGTTGTTGTGCATATGTCAGTCACGTCAAAATAGCTGAGTGAGAAATCGAATTCAAAAAATTTTCATCTCAGAAATCTCAGAAAAAAATCTCAATTCTCAGCTGAGATTTTTTGTTCCACCTAAAAAATCTCTGAGATCTCTAAGATCTCAGTGAGATGTTGTTAGGTGGAACTGGCCTATTAAATCGGTTTAAAGTATGCCAAAAGCCATGCCGATCAAGTTACAACAATTGACTTTGAAACGTTACCGATTAGTAGGCGTAGGCTTAAGGTTGAACTATAATGATCGGAAGGGCGCGGACGGAGCCGTCTGTAACAGAGCGAGACAAAGAAATTAATAAACTGCGCCCTAAATAGCGGATTGCTATGTTTCGTCAAATTTTCGATCAGTTTAGCTAACGGATGTAAACTGAGCTGCCTCTCGCTTTTTACGGACGAAAATTTGACAGTTGACTGGATTTGTTTATTCTTCTAAAGATAAAGTCGATTTAAAGTAATTAATTTCTTGTTATTGTTTATTCATTGTATTGAGAATAGAAAACAGATGCGTTAGTTTAAAAGACACTAGTTTTCGTTTGCTTCTGTTCATTAGAGAAAAGGCCCAACTATAATTGCTTAAGTGAACTTAATTTAATCTAAAAAAAACCGGACGAAAATTTCCTTAACTTAGCAAAAGTAGTAAGCTTGGTCTTCTCTTCTTTAAGGGCTAACTATAATGAGCGGAAGCGAACGGAAGCTAGTGTCAGAACCGAACCAAACGCTCCCTGCCGAACTGCTATGTGTAAACTTTATTCAAAAACAAATGTATGTATTTTGTTTTCAATAATTTGTGAATTTCGGCTGCCATGCAACAAACAAGCAATTTCAAGAAATTAATTACGTGAAATCAGCAACAAATCGAATTCCTCTTCAGAAGAATCAACAAAACCAGTCAAATTTTCGTCCGTAAAAAGCGAAGAGGAGCGCAGTTTACGTCCGTAAGCAAAACTGAACGAAAATCGACGAAACGGAGCAATCCGCTATTTAGGGCACAATATACAAATTCCTTGTATTCGCTCAGTTACGTTCATTATAGTGAGCCCATTGTATATGGACTCAGGTAGTAGTATCAAGAATGGTGTTTTCGATATTTTGTGCTACATCAAACCCAAAAAAAAAAAACCCTTTAGAAAACTTATGTAAAAAATTAGCACTGTGCCAGCTCTTATGATGGCACCACAATCGATTGCCAGGTCGCAGGTACTAGCTAGATAGAAATACAATGAGTTAGCCCTTTACGCTGTCAAATTCACTTGAGCAATGAGCTTA
The DNA here is from genome assembly GCA_920937365.1 of Sphaerophoria rueppellii. Lineage (NCBI taxonomy): Eukaryota > Metazoa > Arthropoda > Insecta > Diptera > Syrphidae > Sphaerophoria > Sphaerophoria rueppellii. The sequence continues at coordinate 27,299,841 of CAKKXW010000001.1, read as the reverse complement.
TGAAACCGCACAAGTGAATTAAACGAACGTTGCTTAATTACATTAGGTCCGTTCTTTTACTTTCTCGGCAGTTTTTGTAAAAACTGTCAAAAATCGAGAAATGGAGATGGAATTTTGTGATTCTCCCAAAAAATTAAAGAACATTTGACAGCCTAAATCTCTCAAATGCACAAAATTAATTATATCAAACGTCAACAAAATTCAATGTACTTCTCATGGTTTGACAGAACTTCCAAAAACTCCCACAAGAAATGTTTGTGGCTAAAATCGGGAGATAGGGGAAATATTTTTCTCCTTCAAAAGTGACAGAACTTACAAAAATCGGGAGTACAAGAACAGAAAAGTGGGAGAATTTTGGAGTTTTCGACAATTTTAAGGAGTAAAAGAACAGACCTATTATGTTTGCTTATAGGGTTCGTGTGTATTCGCAGGTTCACTTAAGAGTGCATAAGGGAGCAATATTGCACAATAGTTTTATAGTTGAGTTTTAACGTAAAGAATCAGCAAATAATAAGGCACAAATTTCCAAGAAGAAATGTTCCCGGAAATGAAAGAACAGAGTGTTACAAAATTCTCTCTTTTGATAAAAAAATGTCTTATCTGATGTGGACATGGGGTTAGATATAAATTGCAAGTCATCTTCAAAATTATTTAATCATTTTAGTTCAGTAAAAAAAACACAACCTCAACCAAATACAGTTAACTAGATACTTTTATTTCAAATCAAAGTAATGAATAAACCAATAATTCTAGGGACAAATTATTCAACGCACAAACGACTTAACGACACAAAGGACAAAAACATATCAACGCCACCATGGATCCCGAAGCATTTCTGGATATGGCCAATCAGGTCATAAAACTCAAAATGTTTCCCTACTTTGATATTGCACACAGTTTACTGGCGGCGCTAGCTGTACGCGAAGATTTGGGCGCCAATGCACAGGCATTCTCAAGGAAACATCCGCTAGCTTGTTGGTTGTCAACCATGTTGGTGATTTTTTCAGGTGGCATGGTTGCCAATGGTCTTTTGGGAGAACCAATTTTGGCGCCACTTAAAAATACACCACAGTTGTTAGTAGGGACTGCAGTGTGGTAAGTTTTATTTAGTTTATGAGTGTGGTAAGCTGTGCTAATTTGTATTGGAAATTTTCAAAGGTATTTAGTTTTCTATACTCCGTTTGACATTGGCTACAAGGTGGGGAAGTTCCTGCCTATAAAACTGGTAGCCAGTGCCATGAAAGAGATCTACCGCGCCAAAAAGATCTACGACGGAGTTTCACATGCAGCCAAATTGTATCCAAATGCATGGATTATAATGATCATTATTGGAACATTGAAAGGCAACGGAGCTGGATTCACAAAGCTTTTGGAACGTCTTATTCGCGGTGCATGGACACCAACTGCCATGGAATTCATGCAGCCAACATTGTAAGATTTTATTGTGTTAACATTTTTGATTTGAGACTTATGGATAATCTTGTTCACAGCTACACTAAAGCATCGGTTGTGGCATCAGTTATCTTTGTTTTGGACAAGAAAACCGACTGGATCTCAGCGCCACATGCTCTGGTCTACTTTGGCATTGTCATCTTTTTGGTCTACTTCAAGATGTCATCAATTTTGTTGGGAATCCATGATCCTTTCTTGCCTTTCGAGAACTTACTGTGTGCTATTTTCTTCGGTGGCATTTGGGATAGTTTGGCCAAGATTTTGGGTCGTGGACAAGTTAAGGAGGGAGATTCGAAAGACGTTAAGAAGACCAATTGATCGATTGACGGTTAATTTTAAAACAAAGTGCAATTCTTCTCTAATTAGTTTGGTTCTTCTTTAAGTTAGTTTATTTTTTTTTTATTTTATTTTTTTATTTTAAGTTCTTATGTCCTCTTGCCAGCTATTTTGTGTTTGTATTCAAAATATGTTAGTTAATTAGCCCACAATTTGTTATCTAGTCAAAAGTGTCACTCTTACTGGTGGACATGCTAAGTGGGTAAAGTGTCCAGCAGCGATAGTGACATTTTTTAAAAATTTTAATTTGTATTTCGATTGAAATTATTTTTATTTTACAATGTCTTTAGTTGGTAAATGTCTATATCTTTTTTTTTTGTAAATTTGTACGATAATATAAAGTATTTCATTTAAATTTTAATCTTAAGAAGCGAAACGATATTATGAATAAGATCGACGTGTTTATCTTTCGAAAGAAAACAAGAACAATATTTTACTACATTATTTGACACAAATAATATTAATCGTTACTGAAAAATGTATTAGATTGTTTCAAAAACTGATATACCATGCAACAAATTTTTATTACTATAAAAAAAATTTTGGGATACAAAACATCAACACACAATTTTGTTTTCATTCAAGTGTTTTGTAGTATTACATCTCCGTTCCTTCAAGAAATAGACTCGAAGAGCAGTCCAATAGGTCATAAGTTAAAAGCATTTAAGGCTGAAACACAAACACGCTTTAACTTTGGATTCACCCTTCCCCTGACGTTTACGAGTTTAGTCGTATAGGAATACAATGCTATCACAATGAAGCTTCAACATCATGTTTCATTTGACAATCATAAAGAAAAGAACGTAATGTTGCGTAATGTGACTCCAAACGGAAGCTCTAGTTCAAATGCGATGAACATTTGCTTCGTCTGACAACTCAACAGTTGTTAAAAAAGGCCAACTAACAAAAGTCATTTGTGTTTTTTGTGAGGGATGATGATGATGGGGAGAGTAATGCCATTCAAAGAAAATTCGAAGCGGATGCATCGTAACGTAGGCGATGCCGAAGCTGAAGCATCTTTGTGTTTGAGCCTGGACTTCATTCTACGTTGAAATGGCAATTATGTTTTGACACTTGCTTTTGACATCTGTGTCATTTCTATAGTGAAAAAATGGTCGTAAAGAACACACGCTCTAACTGATTTTTGTATATTCCCATAATAACCTATAATTTATCTGCAGAATAATAAATAATACGATAGCTCTAATATGACAGCTGTCAAAAATGAGTAATTTGTATGGCAGGCGCCCACTAGCAACACAATGGCTACGTTCAATCATATATCGGATAGGATATCTGAGATACCCGTATCTGGGATATCTTTTTGGACGAGACAGATACCTGTATCCAGATTGCTGTCAAAATGTCTATGAAAAAAAAAAAAAAATAACAAATCAAACGCTTTAGAACAGGAAATTGTTTATGGGAGTGAATCCGTCGGCAAACTTCTTCCGAGTCATCTTAATTATAACAAGTATTGTTTAAAATCAGATTGATAGTCATCTGTTTATATTTCATTCAATTTTCTTTTAATTTGGAGGCTGATGAAATTACGCGCCAGACAAGTCAACGCAAAAATCATATGTTGATCAGCTGAACACTCGGTATACCACAAATTTTCAGATACCTCTGGATTTTTTTTTTGACAGTAAACTGTTCATGTATTTGCTATTTTTTACTATGGTTTACAAAAACAAAAAGCTATCCGATACCTTTTGGTTACATGGTTGAACGTAGCCAATGCGTCGTTCGTCGCCGAACTAGTCGCCCAAAAGTTGAACTTTTTTCAACTTAGTCGCGCGAGGAGTTTGACGTTTGTTTTTTTTTTATATCGTGTTGTTGTTTCCTTGTATTCTTAAAGCAATTTATTTGTTGATTCAACTCAAGGAATTTTTACAGATATCAATTTTTTGTGTGGATGAGAAAATACGGAGTTTTCATGGAATTAATTAGAATTGTCTGAGAACTGAGATCATTAAGAAGAATATCAAAATTATAATGATGAGTGCAAACTGCGAGAGAAGGACGGCATTATGTTGATTGTGACGTTTTAAAGGTTGGGTTTGCATGATTGTCTTATTTTTAAGGTCCGTTCTTGCACAATCATAGAAAAGAACGTAATGTTGCGTAATGTGACTCCAAACGGAAGCTCTAGTTCAAATGCGATGAACATTTCCTTCGTCTGACAACTCAACAGTTGTTAAAAAGGCCAACTAACAAAAATCATTTGTTTTTTTGGAGGGATGATGATGATGGGGAGAGTAATGCCATTCAAAGAAAATTCGAAGCGGATGCATCGTAACGTAGGCGATGCCGAAGCTGAAGCATCTTTGTGTTTGAGCCTGGACTTCATTCTACGTTGAAATGGCAATTATGTTTTGACACTTGCTTTTGACATCTGTGTCATTTCTATAGTGAAAAAATGGTCGTAAAGAACACACGCTCTAACTGATTTTTGTATATTCCCATAATAACCTATAATTTATCTGCAGAATAATAAATAATACGATAGCTCTAATATGACAGCTGTCAAAAATGAGTAATTTGTATGGCAGGCGCCCACTAGCAACACAATGCGTCGTTCGTCGCCGAACTAGTCGCCCAAAAGTTGAACTTTTTTCAACTTAGTCGCGCGACGAGTTTGACGTTTGTTTTTTTTTTATATCGTGTTGTTGTTTCCTTGTATTCTTAAAGCAATTTATTTGTTGATTCAACTCAAGGAATTTTTACAGATATCAATTTTTTGTGTGGATGACAAAATACGGGAGTTTTCATGGAATTAATTAGAAGTGACAAATAACAATGGAATATTGCAAATTCATTGCATGCCCATGCACCAAACACAAAATATATTCTTTTAATTTGAATGAAGAAAATAATGTTTAATGATGATTTGTTTTGTTTTCATGGGCATATTTGATAGCTCGTCGTGCGACTGCATTGTGTGCACAAATTTCCTTAGCGATTTGGAAGGTGAATTTTTGACAGCTGTCAGTTTAGTCGCCAGACGACTGGCGAAATTGAAAAGCAGTTTCATCGCGACAGATTGATACATTTGCATTTTTGTCAGTTCTTTGCGAAAGGCGGTTTTCATGAATATTTTTTTAAAAGAACATCAGTATCTTCACAGATCTTAAGTTCACAAAAAATGTTAATCCACCATTAAGTTCTCAGCGAAACTGAAGACTATAACAACCCTGTTCTAACTCTTAACCAACTTTGGCGCCACCTGGCGATATTTTTACACTGAAGTTTAATTTGACAATTAAAAAGTATTTTTCCTGCATATTTTTGTTTACACCGCTTCAATTTTAAAGAATTTTGTTTTTGGTAAAACTTAATCAAAGTTTAATTCAATTCAATAAAAAAGTATTTAAATTAATTAAAAATGGAAGTTGATTACGATGAAGAAGGCTGGCGTGGTAGAACTAAGCCCGGCGAAGATGAGGTACGCCAAACAACAGCCCAAAAGTTACACGTAGTGATTCCTTAAAACAAACATATTTTTTTTTCGTTTTATCCACTCAAAGGAAATGTTGGAAGAAAACCCACAAGAAACAATCCAAGAATGTCTGGAGAAATTTTTCACACCCGACTATATTATGGAGCCAGGCATATTCACTCAATTAAAGAGATACTTCCAATCGGGCGGCAGTCCCGAAGAGGTCATCACAATGCTCTCAGAAAACTACAAAGCTGTGGCTCAGATGGCAAATCTCCTCGCCGAATGGTTAATTTTGGCAGGAGTCAAAGTAACCGATGTCCAAGCAATGGTCGAAAATCATCTGAAAGATATGATTCTGAAGACTTTCGATCCGAAGAAAGCCGATACAATTTTCACCGAAGAAGGTGAAACACCCGATTGGTTAACCGAAATGATTGACCATCCAACATGGCGATCATTGATTTATCGCTTAGCCGAAGAGTACCCAGATTGTTTGATGTTGAATTTCACCATTAAATTGATTTCCGATGCTGGGTTTCAGAGTGAAATCACTTCGATATCGACGGCCGCTCAGCAAATCGAAGTATTCTCCAGAGTTCTCAAGACCTCGATAACGAAGTTCTTGAGTAATCCCGAAGATATTCAAAGTGCGATCCAGGAGTGCGCCCGAATGGTTTGTCATGGGCAGCATACGTACGTGTACAGTCAGGTTCTGGTACAGGTTTTGTCGCAAGAACCCAAAGGTGGATTCAATATGAAACGACTGTCGCAGGAAATTACTAAATATGCCTTAACCAAGTATTTCTATTGAATATTGAACATGAAACAATTAACTAAAAATTCATATTTCAGTAATCAAAATGTTACTCCAATTACGATGGCCTTGAATGGCTCGGCGGCTTACCCTCAAGCCTGTCAGGCTTTGTCGTCAATGCTATCAAGAAACACCCTCAATCCAGCCGATATTACGGTGCTCTATCGCAACTACACTGCCCAAGATCCGCCTCCGATTGATTTGATTAGGGATCCTCAGTTCCTTGAGCTCCTGGTGGATTCTCTCTTCAAACTCGGTGTCAAGATCAATCCAGAACACAAGTCTAAGTATATATTTCTCCTAGCATACGCATCGAGTGTTGTCGATACTCCCGTCAAAAAGCGTCCGCAAACCGATCGAGTTCTCAATAAGGACGAACTCAAGGCCACTATTCAGGCCATTGAAAAGGTTCACACGATTTGTAACACGACCAAAGGCTCCACAGAACTGATTGCTGAACTGCAAACGCTTTACAACTGCATAAAGTGAGTTTAAATATTTCTGAAAGATTTTGAAAATCAACGCATTTTTTTTTTTGTAGATTTCCTGTTGTCGGAGTCGGTGTAATTCGATGGATTGAGAACACTGTCACTGAACCGTCCTACTTCAAGCTAACAACAGACAGTTGTCCGACGCATTTAGCAATTCTCGACGAAGTTGCTTCTGTCCACACGACATTACACTATCAGATCCTTCGACTGCTCATTCGATTATTCGAATCCAAACAAGACGAGTTGGAGATTCTTGTTCAGGTTGAAACGACGCTTAGGACAAGTAAAATCAACTACTGTTTACTATTTTAATTTACTTTACAGCTGGAAATGAAGAAAATGTTGTTAGATCGTATGGTTAATTTGCTTACTCGTGGCTGTGTGGTGCCAGTGGTCAAATACATCAAACAATGCTGTGCCAAGGGAGACACTGATATTTCTTTGATTCGGTATTTTGTCACTGAAGTTCTGGAGACAATAACACATCCGTATTCGCCGGAATTTGTGCAATTATTTTTGCCCATGGTGGAGAACGAGGAGATTACTGGAACGATGAGAGGCGAGGGTGACAATGATCCTGTGTCGGAATTTATTGGTGAGTTCAATAGAAAATCCTGGGTTATTTGATTTGTTTTAATTGTTTTGAATTACTTTCAGTGCATTGCAAAGCGCATTATACAACGGTTTGATCGTGGATCTGAAACTAGTCTTAATGAAATGGAACGGAAATAAAGTTATTGTGAATAAAAAGAATCATAAAGAAAATGTTTCTCTCGATTTGGTTAGTTCCGGAATATTATTTTGCTTTTATTTGGCTGATTTCTGCCGTAAAAATATGCCAATTGTCTTCATCTCTTGATGGGGAACTCAAAATGTCAGGAAAGTGAAGGTCTGAAGTGTTAGAATTGCTTCCCAAACCACCGTTTGTAACTGCTTGTTATCTGGGTTGCGATTCCAAATTTATTCAGTCTCACTTTTGATTCTTTAAACAGCGCACTGCTTTTGTTGGTTTACACCTGGACGGGGGCAAGTAAACTGCCTCATTTCAGTCGTAATCAAAGCTACTGACATTGCGAACACCGGACGTTAAATCTTGTTGATTATTTGATCTACTGCCCCATTGGTTTCAAAAGAATTTTGATTTTAGCCCCACAAAAAGGTGCGTTAGCGAATTATTTTTAACTCACAATTTTGTTATTTCAAGGGATCAGTGTGAGAAAACAACTGAAAACGAAATTTTATTCAGAAAATTGGGTGAACTGGGTGCAGCGATAAGCACAGTGGAGGAAATTCCCATAAGAACACATGATTTTTACGCATTTTGTCTCTTCTGTATGCATGCATGTTTGAAGACGTCTGTCATGCCAATAGGACTCAAATCTATCTGGACATGGACCATCCAAATTGATTTTTTTTTCATCAATAAACATAACTTTTCTCCACTCGTCAGTTTAGCTTTTGTTACTTGATTTGTGAAGCAAACATCTTGTTTCTGATGGATTGACGGGAAATAATTCGAACTTGATGAGCTGTCAGTTTTTATAATGCGAGTGGTTTGCTAAATTGTCCATAATTTTATTTGATCTCCCAATTTGTCTGACAATTTCGCGATCGGAAAGGCAACAATCTTTGTATGCCGCGATTTTTTACCTTTCTTCCCTACAAATTCTTCCTCGTAGCATTATGAAAGTCACTCAAATTGATTTCCTACACTTTCAATGAAAAAATCAAATAATCTTATGAAATAAACACTTTAATTTGACTGGTTTTATACGAATTTCCGCCTTTGGACTTCACTTTTTATGTCGTTTTCCATTGGCAGTCCAGTAGCATTCGGAAGAATCCAGACCATGTTCTGTAACTTATCACTCGCAAGAAAAAAGTGATAAACGCGCGGAATCGAAACAAATTTCAAGTTATCACGTTGTAGGGTTTCTGTAACTTTGAAAATCGTTAATTTTATCACCCGGAACGAACTCAACAGAAACACTGGAAAATTATCGATAACTAGCGTTCTGTATTTTTCAAGTTCGATAATTTTATCAGATGAAGAACAAAATATTATCACTTGCAATTTTGTTGGTGATAAGAAAAATCTTGTCGAAGATTTTTTGAGTTATTTGAGAGTAAAAATGTTCTAGGTAATTCCAATTATAGAATTTGCTGGAAAAAGTAAATGAACTTTCCAATTTTGTTATTGTTTTTAAGAACAAGAGACAATTATGTTATTTGGAGGGAATTTCAAACAAGAATCATGCAAGATGCAATTATCAAGCGTTTGATTACACTTAAAATGAAAATACCCAAGAGGAGAAGAAAACGAAGCATCATAAAGCACTATTCACATGAGCACGACCAACGAACGACGAATGAATGAAGAAAAGTGATTTCAGATACGTTTGGAGCCGTATTTCTTTACAAATTGCCAACAAAACGATAAAAGTGAAGTTAATGTTTGATTTGTGATGAATAAATTAAATTTTTAATCTCAAATGTTAATAAATTTGAGAAAACTGCCAAACTGTATTCGCGTTCCACATCATCCACACTCCCAACGAACAAAATATTCGCGCGCGTATAACCTCAAAAATCATTCTTGCCTTGTGTTTTGGTTGTTCATTCGCGACGAATTAAAAACTCTCATGTGAAAGAAATGTCAAAATCGACGAATTTTCGTTCATTCGTTGGTCGTCGTTCGTGCTCATGTGAATAGTGCTTAAGCCGATGAAAACAGAAGCGTCCGAAGAATGACACTTTCATCATAACCCGTACCATTGGAGGTAGAAAAAGAAACGTCAAAAAAAAAAACGAATGGAAAACGACATTAGATTTTATTTCGCGAAAAAACACGATTACTTTTTGCAAGGTGATAAAATAGATTAAAAAATAACGGTTGTTTGACAGATCATTGTGGATCCAAAGATAAATAGTGCTGCCAAGTTTGATGGACAGTTGCAGTGTTTTTATGGGATTTTTTACTGAATTTGTATTTTGCCTTAAAAAAAATGAATTATAAAAAGTATGAACTATACACCTCGAATTCAAAATGTTTCCCCTTAGATTTCACTCTCAAGCGAGAAAACTTCAGACCTTAATTTAAGATTATAATTTTCGAAGTGATGTAAATTGTCAGCGATTTCACGAGGAAAGAAAATTGTAAAATAAAAATGCCTGCACTCTATCTTTCTAACACCGACCGTTCATGAAACAAAAGCTACCCCAGCTGTCTTTATTTAATTTTACTATTGTTTATTTGATCATCTAAGAAAGACCGCATGCGAGCTTTTACTCTTTCATTGTTCTGAATGCAATTGATATAAAAAAGGTATAAACGATGAAATTACGATGCGAAGTTTTGAATTGTTATATATATAAACTAGCTATCACTTATGAAGCTAATTGATAAAAAATCCGAAGCTCAACAAAAGATAAGATTAACAAAAACTGACGTAACATAAAAGCAGTCAAGTCATTCAGTAAAAAGAGATTCAAGTCATATCGTAGTAAAAAATTGGAACAAGACAATTATTAGGTCCGTCGTTAAAGGATTTTAATTCACAAGGAATCTCTATTAAGCAATAACTCTCTTCTTTTTGTTGTTTTTGACCAATATGTGACCAATGCAAAATGCTTGTGACATGTGAGTCCCTTGAAATGATATTGAACCGATAAAATAAGTTTATGATAACTACGGGCAGTTTGGTGCAAAGGGCATTAGTGCGCACGTAGTTAAAGGTATAACAAATACTACCGCAAATACTCCGAGTAATAACTCGAGAGAATGATTAAAGCACTATTCTCATGAGTACGAACAACAAACGACTCTCATATGAAGGATATGTCAAAATCGACGAATTTTCGTTCATTCCTTGGTCGGTGTTCGTGCTCATGTGAATAGTGCTTAAGGACATGAAATGTTTGGTGTTCATCGATGATCTTTTGTGTTTGATATTCGTATATTTTTTTTAACGGTAAGTTTAAAGCGAACGTTTATAGTGTGCCATAGCGCGAGCCTTGACGTTTTCTTTAGTGGACCGAGAGAACCAGCACGTCAACATCATCTGAGGAGGAAAATTTTGAGAGCTAGCCCCTTTTGCAATACCTATAAATGCCCTTTTAAGTGTTTAACATTTTTGTGAATGCCATAATACCCACATTTACCCTATTACCATGCCATATCGGTGATAAGAGGTCTAGGTACATTCCAGGAACAAATTATAACTTAAAAGTCGAAAAAAGCACTTCATGTTCGACAGTAGAAATATTAAGGTGTCGTTTTCGGTTAAACGAGTTGATTTGATAAGATTCTTATCGTGAAAATAAAATGAGCTTGGCAATGTGACCGTTTAAATGTTTGGTAAAACAAAATAATTCAATTGGTAGAATTGACAGTTTTCCGATTGGTCTATGCAGAAACGGTTCGCAAAAGCAATAATAAATTATTGGTTGAGTTTGACGTTGTGTTTGTTTGTGTTTTTAAATACCTTATCATCGCATAAGATACAGGACTTTGTTCAGAGTGATATACTATACTCTTTAAATCAGTGCTGTTTTTTAATGTTGATTAACGGAGTGAATTAGACCGCAAGCATTTTTTTTTATTAAACTCGAAAAGGATTAACTTAGCAATGGCGGTAAGTGATTTGTTACTTAAGACGTTCAACCTCCAAAATCGGAATTCTTGTTCTCGTAGTCCAAAAGAAAGATAATATTCAGATAGAGATACTCAAAATCCAAGACACAAGCCAGAATCAAATCAAATCCAATTATTTTAAACAAAAATTTAAAACTAACCATTTTTGTTCTTGTGCCTATGTCGGAAGGAAGAAAAGATGGAAAAGAACTCGTTGTCATCTTTACATTATTTCAAAAATTATGGTTTCGAAAAAATGCCAACAGCGACAGTGGAGCGATTGTAAGCAAAATAGTTTAGGAATTTTCTGTAGAGACTTCCTTTGTAATCAGTTAACGTCCTTTAACCTTTTATTTAGGGGTCCCTTAGCTAAATTTAGGTTTGCTTTTGTTTAAAATAACGAATTATTTGGAGTTTCAGTGGTAAGTTTACGTCTGTATCTGTACCTACTTTCAACATCTATACTAATAAAGGGTCCGCCAAATAACTTTTTTTTTTCTTGAAAATGCTATAAAAAAAAACTACCGAATATTTCCTTAAAATTCTTTTTTTTTTTATATTTGAACCTACAATTCTTCCGGTTAATAATGAAAATGAATTTCATTCAAATGGCTGCCTCGGCTGGCCATGCAGTAGCCTAAACGATCGGTCCAATTTTTTAAGCACATTATCGATTGTGTGCAGCTGTATATCACCAATGGCTTCACGAATATTGAGCGCATTCCGAAACCTAGTGACTACGTAGTCAACTCGTTCTGGTTGGTTGAAAACAACTAATCAACCAATCAGAACGAGTTGACTACGTAGTCACTAGGTTTCGGAAGGCGCTCATTGGGCCAGTTCCACCTAACAACATCCCACTGAGATCTCAGAGATCTCAGAGATTTTTTTAGGTGGAACAAAAAATCTCAAAATCTCAGCTGAGATTCGATTTCTCATTCAGCTTTTTTGGCGTGACTGACATATGCACAACAACAATTTGTAAGGTATTTTATCTCAACGAGAACTGAGAATTTTGTTCCACCTAATGATTTTGCCTCAGTCAAAGTGACATTGAGATCTCAGTGAGATGTTGTTAGGTGGAACTGGCCTATTGTCTTTTAAAGCGTCAATTGTCTCTGGCTTGTCGGCGTGACATTTATCTGTTACGGCACCCCACAAACAATAGTCCAACGGTGTCAAATCGCAGCACCGAGGTGGCAAAACGACATCAGCTCTGCAGTTGATAATTCGATCTTCAAAAACAGAGCACAGAACATCGAGTGTATGTATAGCTTCGGCTGTGTGGCACGTAACGCCGTTCTGTTGAAACCAAATGTTGCCAATATCAGCGGAACGATAAAGCTAATTATCTGTCAAATCAGACATGAGCTAAGTGTAATTCACGAAATAAGCACTAGTGAAAAAAAAACGTTAGATGGCGGATCCTTTATATAAACCTGAAGAAACCTGTTTGTTTGAACGCGCTAGTTTTAGGAACTACTGGTTTGGTTTGAATTGAAAAATACTTTTTGTGTTGGACAGTCCCTTAAACGAGGAAGCCTTTAGGTTACATTATATTAAGGTGCGAAGGAGCGAAAAATCAGTTAAAAATGTGGAAAAACGGCAGGGAACTATTCATTTGAATAGGAATGGAAGACTTTTAACTGATCTCTTCGAAAGTTTTGGTTATTGTGTATTAAATGGTTCGTTAAACTCAGACGTCAATGGTGAACTGACTTTTTTAAGTGGCCAAGGAAGTTCACTTATTGACATTTGCGCAGTCTCTGGTGATTGGATTCAAGTAGTTGAAGATTTTGAAGTAGTGGAAGCAAATTTTTCGACCCATTTTCCAATCGTCGCTAGTGCAACTTTTGTTCAAGAGGGCCCTATCCTGGGGACTAGTTATCAGACTAAGCTCAGATGGCTACCTCAAAAGGCAGAATTATATCAGCTTTGTTTAAACAGAAACATAGGTTCACTTCTTTCGCCAAGTTCAGCTCCCCTAGAACTTGTTGTAGAGAACATTTTGAAGGCTATTAGGTCTTCTTATTCTCAAAATTGCGGCAATAAGCAATTAGTTTCCCACTGCAAATGGTTTGACTACGAGTGTAACTTGCTCCGTAAAAAAGTATTTTCTTACCTTAATTTGTTTAGGAAGTCAAACACTGAATGTTCCAAATCCGCTTATTTACAAGCTAATAAAACATATAAGCTAGTTTGTCAGAATAAGCAGTTAAACTACACTAGAAACCTAGCTAGAAACTTGGAAAAGTGTAAAGACTCAAAAACCTTCTGGAGTAACGTGAGAGAACTGCGTGGTAACAATCGTTTAGCCGGTAGTGCAATACAAGCCGACATTCTTGCCTCTCACTTCCAATCTTTGTTGACAGCTAGTTGCGAACGGCAATCGTTTCACTACGCCTTGCCCAACCCAATTGTGGAGGAGCTTGATTTACCATTAGTTGTAGATGAATTGAATTTTGCTTTATCTTCAATGAAAAGCAATAAGTCACCTGGTAACGATGGTATTCCTCTCGAGTTTTTTAAGTACTCAACGTCAGAATTTAAGCATCATCTACTATTGTTTTACAATCATTTGTTTGAAAATGCATGCGTTCCGCAAAGCTTTAATCAAGCTCTTATCATTTCAATTTTTAAAAAGGGAGATGCAAACTTGCCAGAAAATTATAGGGGTATTTCAATACTTAACTCCATCCGAAAGATATTTGCTACAATTTTGTATAGGAGACTCTCAAACTGGATGGAATCAAACCAACGTTTGAGTATATTCCAAGCCGGTTTTCGGGCTGGATTCTCAACGTTTGACCACATCTTTGCTTTGTCTAGCATAGCTAATAAATTTACCCAAGGAAAAAAAAAGTTGTATGCCTGCTTTGTTGATTTTAAAGCAGCATTTGACACTGTCAATCGGCAAGCTCTCATCTACAAAATGGCTTCTGTTGGTATTTCAAGGAAATTTTTGATAATGTATGAATCTTTATTGATTGGAACTAGTGCGGCAGTGTGGGATGGCTTTGAGACATCGAATTGGTTCGAAACTTCTGCTGGTGTTCCTCAGGGATGTATTCTGAGCCCAATTTTCTTTGCTCTTTTTATTGACGACATTAGTGAATGCTTGCCTGGGGGAGTCAGCATTTCCAGCACTCATGTAAAAGTGCTTCTCTACGCAGATGATCTGGTTATGTTGGCAGATAACCCTTCCACTCTTCAACTCCAAATAAATAAGCTTCAGAGGTACTGCAACACCTGGGATTTGAAAATAAACGCTATGAAAACAAAAATTATGGTGTTTGAAGCACGGAAATGTAAGAGGTCAAGAGAAGAAAACTGGCTTTTGAATGGTGAACGCATAGAGGTAGTACAAGAATTCAAATATTTGGGTGTGCTGATCTCTTCAAACATTACCTTTGTGAAACATGTACAGGAAAAGTGTAAGGAAGCCAAAATGGCACTTAACGTAATGTGGCCAAACCTTTTTGCAAACCAAAATATAGACTTAGGGTCCAAATATCGTGTGTTTGAAGCTACTACCAATTCTTGTTTGTGTTATGGAGTCCAAGCTTTCGGTTATAAGTATTTTGAGGATTTCGAATTGATTCAAAGGTTCTTCTTCAAACGTTTATTTCGATTACCGAATTCCACCCCAACACATGCTATCCACGTCGAGTCAGGTATTTCCCCAATTTACATTAGAAATCTCAAAGTAAATTCCGATTTCTTGATAAAGACCATGCAAAAGCCCGGTTTAAGTCTTCACAAATCGATTATGGCTTACCTATTGCGTACAAATTCAACACCGTTCAAAGAATGGAGTGTTCTAGCAACCTCTCATGGCGTCGAGTTTGATCTTACTGAATCCAATTTAGATAACTGGAGTAAGACATTTGCTAATATAATAGCAAAGGTTGATGAAGAAATATACGTTCAACATCTAAATCGCGCGGCGGCATCAACAACAAGGCTTATATACAATGAATTAAATCATCGACTTCAAGCTAGTAGTTATTTTAAAATGGAACTCCCTGCGAAAGTAATAAGCACCATTTTTCGAGCAAGAGTCGAAATTCTTAGCTTAAATTATGTCCCTCATCGTTCAGACTTACCAATCTTGTGTAATTTATGTAATAGATTCGAGCGCGATGATGTTTTTCACTTCATTGCTGTTTGCCCAATTTTGCAGGAAATCAGAAGACTTCACTTCCATCAAAGCGTCCTCTCCAGAATACAATTGATAGGAATTTTGAACGGATTGGCAGGGTGGACAACTCTGTATGGGTTTTGTGAACAAGCTCTCAATTATCGAAACTGTTTCTTGTAACTTCTGATTGTGTAAAGCTTTATTATTCAACCTTTTAATCATTCAAAAACTGCTTATTAATTTTGTGTTTCAAATCACTTTAAAATTGAATAATGTTTATATGCATTCTAAATAGAATCTTTTTTCTTTATTGATCTTTTTTGTGTTACAAAGCACTTTAAAATTGTTTAAAAAATGTTAACTTTCAAAAATTGAAAATTTGTTTAAGGTTTATTGTTTCATTATCAATTTTACAGCTTATTATTTTAAGTGTTATTTTGTACTTTCTTTTCATTACATAATTAACATATTTATTAATTTCTACATTTATCTTTTTATATATTTTTCTTTTCATTTTTTATTATGAAACGTACTCTCAGGCAGACGGCAGTTTTGCCATGTCCTTAGTCTTAAGTAATATTGTAAAACACTAATATGAAATAAAGAATCTATCTATCTATCTATCTCTATCTATTCATTTTATTTGTTTTAACGCGCTGATCTAAGGAACTGCTGAATCAAACTGAACAATTCTTTTTTTGAATAGTAAATTTGTCAAGGAAGGCTTTAAACTATTTAAAACAACGCTGTGGTCTTAAGGAGAGTCGACTGTTATACAATTTTAAAATAACTTCGCAACAAAATTCTCAAACGCGCATGATGCACAAGGTCAAGACGCACCTCTAGCCGGTGGACGAGGGACAGGCGGACGAAGTCGCGGCAACTGATATTTTAAATAAAACAAGGCCAATAAATTTAAGCACATTTTCAACTGATTGACAAATTTGCCACCAAAAAAAAAATGATAAGTCCCTTAAGACGATAGAATTAGCAATAAAAAGGTAACTGATTAAGAAGTGTTATATTTGATAAGACTATTCAATGTTCCATGCCAGTACAATGAATTTAGTATGCGTTTTACTTCAAAGTTGTTCAACCAACGTTGAGTCTCTCCTTATATTGTGAGTGGGTGTTTTAAACAAAATCCTGTAAATTCAAAGAAACGAAATAATCTTCTTCAAGTGACTATGGAATATCATTGGAACTCATCTGGTGGAAGGGTAATTTTCCCAATCTTGTTTTTCTTACGCGGATAAGAAATGCGTAAACATTTCGAACGTTCTTTTCAATTTCGAAAAAGGTTTAATTTTTTGAGATTGTTATTAAAAGTGTTTAAATACATTATTTTATTGAGGAAACGATATCTCATAAGTCATAAGTCAGAGTCATTGTTTTAAATTTAACTCTAGATGAAGGAGTGCTTTTAAGTTTAAGTAAATAAAAGTTATTCATGTGAGCGCAGGTACGAATGTCGTAATAAGTGTTATCGTTTTTGAGATAAGAATAATCGCAATCAATCGATATCTATCGATAAATTATATTATTTCTAGTGAATTTACGTTTTTCAAACGAAAATCTATTTTTGTCGATTGTTGAATAAAGAATTCTTGTTTATGCTTAGCTTTATGATTTATGTATGTCAACTAGATCGTCTGGAACCAGGGTCATCTAAGAACTCAAAGCTTAGTTCCATTCAACAGATAGTATCCATCTACCTAGAATGCCACTGGAACAGAGTTGTGTCTATCACTCTCTGATTTTCTAAATTCAAATTGAACCAATTGAACTGCGATGCGTTCCAATCAAAACCACACAAAAGAACACCCTTTATGAGGCAATTCGTCATCACCATCGAGAGCGTGTGTCTTTAATTCATTATACACTTCAAACAGAAAGAATAAAAAAAAAAAAAAAAAAAACCAAACGATCTTTAATAAAATTCTAGAAGAGTGAATTTATTTGCTCCTTCAGTTCAGATTCGGCGATGCATAGCTTCACATCGCGTCTTCATCGAAAGTAGTGAATGGAAGCAAAAGAGTAAACAGAGTATTGCGTTACAGTTCGGACAAAATAAAAAAAATATGAGCTCAGCGAAACAATTCTGATCTTCTCCGGTGATCGGTACTAAACAAAAAAATGCATTTTTTGAGCTTGAGTTATGACACTTGCTTCTTAAATTGAATGTGCTAATTAAAACCGATAAACGTAATTTGCACCTCATTAACAGATTTTTGTTAGTTGTTTTCTGGCGATATGAGAAGTGTGATATTTGTAAAAGAAGTGATCATGCTGACGAACAGGTGGGAAACGACCTCTGGCAAGGCTTGATGCTCCCACCGGAAAACATGTGCAACGTTATCTTCTGTTATCTTTGAACACGAAATATAACCAATTTCTGATTTTTAAGGGTAAAATCAGATCCTAGTATCACCGTACGGGATTGTTGAATAGTGCATTTTCAAAATTGTCTGACTTTCATTTGATTAACAAATGCAAAATACAGTGCGAGTTAATAAATTAAAATTTTTTGCAGAAATTAAAATTCTTTTTGGCATACGCGTTTCTAAGTGATATCGAGCATTATTTACAATTTTTGTGATGCAACAATAATTATTCTTAATTGTTCAATTTGAACTTCATAAAATTGCATTTCAAGTTCGAAGTGAATATATTGATCGCGTGAAAATATGAATTTTGTTGGGCGACATGATCACTTGAGTGGATATCGTCGAGTTCCTGGCTATGGAATACCAGTATGGAATTTTCGCACCGAAGTAGCTCCAATCGAATTGCAGAATCTCAACAATGAGGATAAAAGACCAAAGATTACGTGGTCAAGACGAAAGGTAGGCAGATATTAGATACCAAACCCATTTAAGGATTAAAGAATCACTTAGAGCTCGTATGCTTCAATAGTTTTTGATATTATCGATATCGTCGATGACAGATTGTCCAGGACAGATTGTCTGTATTAATTCAAAAATGTCCTTGAGTGATCTAAACACTTCCTTATTCATTTGTTTTTTCGCACCTACTCGAAACTATAACTGATTACAAAAAAAGCTTTAATTTTGAACCACATGACGTCATACTATGCGTTAGTTCATCTGCACCTTTTGCACACACTCATAACGTAATTACGGTAAACTCAAACAAATTTCAGATAAGAATAAGTTAGTGTCGGGCTACGCTCTTGATAAAAGCATTGGCTGTGAGTTCGACTTATTTATGTGCATACCTAGAGTGTCTGGTCTACAGAAATGTTATCTAGGAATACAAGAAGTATGTAGTAAAAAAATATTGAATGAGTAGAAGAATTTTGAGAATTACAGCACTGGCATTGGTCTTCAAGTGGATTCAATAATTCTTTGAATTTGTTTGATTTGATTTATTTAATTATGAGTTTATATTTATTGGTGCACCAATTTTACGTGTCTATGGGAATGAAGAAAAGTCCTCGTACTTAAAATAAAATTCATTGAATATGCATTCAAAAGTATGACATTGAAATTTGTTTTCCTGTTTGTACCTATTTGGAATTTCAAAATTGTCGAACTAATAATTGGTTGTGGTTCCATACAAAATTTACACTGCTGTGTTGAAATATTTACTTGTTTAATTATTTTGTTCGTGATTTTATTTGCCATTTATTTTTCTTGGAAATATTGAATTTCACTACGGAAACGGAATTTTTACATTTTTGATTTTATCAAAAATGTCTTGCGTTAGTTTTTGTTTTCAAGTCTTCCGAACAAACAGGCGTGGAATCAGATAAGTTGATTTGTGATGTTTTGTTATCACATTTTATTTTCCTTCTGAGTTATGTCACTGACGGAGCCGTCCGTAACTGTGCGAGAACAAGGAATTCATATATTGCGCCCTTTTTTAATTTGAAAGCACATATCCTTCCGGTTAATAATGGAATATATTTTCATTCAAATGGATGCCTCGGCTGGCCATGCAGTAGCTTACTCGATTGGTCCAATTTTTCAGCACATTATCTATTGTGTGCAGCTGTATTTCACCAATGGCTTTAAAGTGTCATTTGTCTCTGGCTTGTCGGCGTAACACTTATCTTTTACGGCATTCCAAAAATAAAAGTCCAACGCTGTCAAATCGCAGCTCCAAGGTGGCCAAACGACATCAGCTCTGCAGCTGATAATGCGATCTTCAAAAACAGGGCGCAAAACATCGAGTGTAGCTTCGGCTGTATGGCACGTAGCGCGCGCCGCCGCGCGCCGTCCTGTTGAAACCAAATGTTGCATATATCCTCCTCTTCAATTTTTGTAAACAAAATTTCGTTCAACATGGCCCGATAACGATCGCCATTGACAGTAACGGCCACTCCTTCCTCATTTTCGAAGAAAAATGGTCAATTATGCCTCTGGACCAAAATCCGCACCAAACAGTGACTCGTTTTGGTTGTATCGGCTTTTCAATGTATGTGTGCGGGTTTTCTATGCCCCAAATGCCACAATTTTCCTTGTTTCATACCCGCCAAGATCAAAATGAGCTTCATCTGAAAAGATGATTATTTTGGCAAAATCGGCATCTTCTCTAAATCGATCGCAGGCGCACTTAGCGAATCGAAAACGCATTGGATGGTCAGTTGGCTTCAACACCTGAACAAATTGGACTTTGTATGGCGTCATACCAAGGTTTTTATGCCAAATTCGTCTCAATGATGTTTCCGAAATGTTCAATTGTTGAGAACGATGTTGAATTGATGTAGATGGTGCTTCACGCACACTTTCTGCCAATGCAGCAATATTCTCGGGTGTACGCACTGTTTTTGGCTTTGGTTTATGCCAGTTTCTTTCACTTTTTTCACAAGATTACGAACATACGGATTTGACGGTGCTTCTCTTCTTCCAAAATCCAACTTTACCATGATTTTCAAAGTAATGTCACAACATGTATACTCCCATATTCGTTCAGCCGAAGGATAAAGCTAATTATCTGTCAAATCAGACATGAGCTAAGTGGTACCGTTCTCGAAATAAGCATTAAAAAAATAAATAGAGTGGCGCGACAGCTCTTGAAGAGCCAAGGCCTAAGTGGCTTACTCTCATCAACAATTCTCTAGGTGCGTGTGAAGAATTGAGGGGACCTACAATTTTACGCCGATTCCGAACGGCAAAGTTGAGAAGCACTTTTTCATGACAGATGATACTCTTGGAAGTTTTGTCAGTTCTTCGCAAGAGGCAGTGTCCGTGAAAGATGAAATAAAAACTTTGGGCCCGAGTAGGATTCGAACCCACGACGTTCTGCTTAGCAGTCAACGCACCTAACCACTAAGCTACGGACACTACCGAAATAAGCGTTAGTTAGCAAAAAACATTAGATGGCGGACCCTTTGGTAATCCCTTAAAAATTAATCTAAATTTGACACCAAATTGAAGTAAATATTTTAAATCTTATATTTGACATTTTCTTTTTGTTAGTTGTTGAATTTTAGTTTATTTATTGAAAATACTAATCAACTGATTAATTGGGCCATTAGCCCCAGAATTCGATATGCTAAAGCCTAAAACTGGGACGTAAGGACAATCTAGTTGCTAACCCGATGGATGCGGGTAAAGTTTAAGTTCCAAAGTCCATTCATTATTCCACAATGAATTAGTGAAAGTCAATTCCTAGAACAAATCAAAACTGAAGAGATCACAGATCCATATTCCAGGAATATAATTTTTCAACCTTTATTTTTTTTTTTTAACAGCACTGTAAGGATAGTAGAAAAGCATATTCTATAATAAGACAAGAAAGAAATGAAGGGTCAATTTTTAAACACACCAATTGACTCTTGAAATTATTTTGTGTTACTCAAATTCAAGTGTTTTTTAATTATTGTGCACTATTCCTTTTTTTCCGACGATTTCGAACATTGGACTAAACGTCTGTTGCTTAAGAGACCATCACAGTATTTTAAGCCTTAACTATTGAAAAATTAATGGATTCATAATTGGATAGTCAAATCATAAATTTATATTTTATCCTTCTATTATTAAGAGTTAGTTGACTCCGCTCTTGCATAAATTACATTACGTTTTACTTGATATTTGGTTTTCAGTATACAAAGTACAAACATTTAGTGATAAAACAAAAAATTGGTTTAATGTTTTAGTTTTATTTTTTACTTCCCATGGCGTAGTGGCATGTGCGTTGGCTGCTCAGAGAACGCATGGGTTCGAGTTCTGATCGTGTCCATACAATTTTTACTTCATCTTTCACTGGTACTGCCTCTCGCGAAGAACTGAAAACACTTTCAAGAGTATCAATCTGAAATCATGAAATCAGTGCTTCTCAACTCTAAACTTTACCGTTCGGAATCGGTATTAAATTGTAGTTCGCCTCATTTCTTCACATGCACTCAGAGAATTGTTGATGAGTGTTAGCCACTCTTCAAGAGCTGTCGCTTTTTATTTATGTTTTTATTTTTGTTAAATTTTATCAAAACGAATTTTTATGCTTGTTAACATTTTTCCTCTTGGTATACCTACGTCCTATATCTATCTTCTGAAAATCAAATACAAATACACAAATATTCTGGTTGAAATTGAAACCGCCGCAAAACGATAACCACAACACAGCACTATATTGCTCGTGTTACGATTGATCGCAAAAAGACCTACATTTTCTTATGACAATTTACGTCTTTTAATTATACAGTTGTACGGGAATTACGAATATGGTCACACCCTTTTACCAAATCACAAAATTTACGCTACTCGAAATGATGAGGATCATGGAGAACGAAGCAAATAAATTCTTAGTTGAAATCAGTCTACGAACAGTTTCTATTTTGTGAATCAAGTTGCACGGTAGTGCCCAGCCAAGTTCTCTAGCAACTTTGGCACTATCACCCTTATTTACAGGAAACAACTCAGGGCATTTTCCACACCCCTCTAACTTCTATACCAAAGAAGCCAAAATTACATTATTTGTAAAGCTAGTAAATTTCAGATATTTAGCATAAGTAGTTTCTAAGATACAATGTTCCAAAAATCACGAAAACCTTAACTGACTGACTGACTGATTCACTCACTCACTGACAGATCATCAAAATTATGAAGCACTTCCCGTTGCCCTAGAAACTTTAAATTTGGCACAGTGATAGGTCATGTGGTACATACAAAGGAAAAGGTCGGAAAATTTGAAATTTTTCAGTCAGGGGGCGTGGTAGCCGCCTAATTTTACATTATTTTTTTATATTATTTGGAGCACTTTGTAGTGCAGTAGAATCATGAAATTTGGCATACAAGTACAACGTGCAATAGAACAAACAAAATATGAAATTTATGATTTTCAACTGAGGGGCGTGGTACCCACCCATTTAAAAATAAATTTTATAAAATATAAGGGGCATCTCTGATCATCGTAGAATATTGTAATTTGGCAAACTAGCAATTCTCAATTCTGCCGGTCAATATAAACAAATCTTTGCAAAAAGGAATGATATCACATCAAAAAAATTAATGTAAAAACAGACCCAAGTTCTCCCGTACAAAAATTAACTAATTTACATTGGTTTACAAGTTTCTTTCAAAACTAATAGTTGATTCGTATAAGTTCTCTGAAAACATTTGCAATGCACCTACGAGTACTTGCTGAATCTTAGAACTTGGCATTCTCTTGGATAACATTGCTTTTCGTGGCTGCAGAACTTTTGTACGGGAGAACTTGGCTCTTTTTTTACATTTATTTTTTTGATGTAATTCTTTTTTCAGTAAGAAACGCACATTTAAGGACGACGACTACAAATAAAAGACATTATCTTGTGTGATACTCTTCCAATTGAAATTGAAGAAAAATGAGCCGAACTAACCTACGCTCTAAATGAAAATCTCTCATACCATTTCGAAAAATTCTATAGAATATTTAAGCAAAAAATCAAGTCCGCTATTTTATATAATAATAATATTTTCTCTATCTAGAAGTAATGTAAATGTAAATATTAAATGCTCAGTTAATATGCAGGTACACGTGAGGAATAATTTTCACTGCAGAGAATACATATTCCAAATTTAATTTGACATTATTGCCGCATTTGCAGTTTTCACTTTCTCATTCGGTTCATGACCTGTACCTTCATTTTTGTACAACAGCAACAAATTTTGCCAAATGAGTTACGGTGTGGTTAGATGATGATTGTTCCTATGCTCTGATACCTTTCTTAATGATAGTTTCAGGACCGGACTCAAAAACCGAAGGGCCCTGGCCCTCATTGTGGCGTTTCCAATAAAGCAATTGGTATGTTGTTATTTAATATATAGGAATGGGATTGAAATATGTCAATTTAAATAAGTGCTCACGTCGACATATTTTAGCTGCAAGATTTCTTCACTTTGTTCTTAACAGTAATTATTTGGTTAGTTCCTAAACAATTGCACAATGTGGCAATATGCCATGGATAAATCGGTTATATTATTTTTCGTGTTTTCTGTTATGATCTGTTGGCTACACTTAAAAAATTCCCATCGTAATTATTTATGCATGTATGTAAATTTATTCACGATCGGAACTCAGCTTAAATATCTTATCAGACTTCAGACCTGATTCATTAATTCGACAGTGTTTGGTTTTTCAGTTAAATTTGTTGTTGGCGAGGTTTTACCGGACAGCGAGTTCTGCTGTTGATCGTAGTTAATTTGTTGTAACGAGTTAGTTGTGAGTTGACTTTGTTTGAATAACGTGTAAATTGTTATTTCGTTTCAAGTGCACGTGAACGTACCTTTCATTTTTCATTTGGTTTCAGGCAACTCTCTTATATTCAAAATGTTAATTCAGTAGTTAAAATAGTGTTGATCCAATTTCTTCAATGGACTTCAAAATTTAATGTTTATATCCGAAAAAAACAAGTTGGATGAAAAAGATTTTGCAAAAGACTTTGCAGAGCTTACATAAATGAGATATCCGGTTAAATACAAGTGCAAACTTTTTGAACCTAAAGATGTGAGTTGTGAGTCGTGTAGTGTTGTAAAAAAGTGTATTTTAGTAGAATGGTTTCGCTTAGCCTTAGCGAGAAGTGACAATCTGTGTTTCTTTACCTGTTACAAGGCCAGGTATTGAAGATAGAGAGCAATAATGGGGCTTGAAAGCTTATTTAGTCTGTTGACTATATTGCGTGAAATGTAAATAAATGGATATGTATGAAGAGAGTAGATAGCATAAAATTGAATCTTGCCCGTGTATGCTGTGGTTTTGTTTATGGTGATCATTTGGCATAGTGGAGTATTTTGACCCGCAGCTGATTTGTATGCTACTTAACAAAAAAACATTTGAATTTTTAGGCCGCCGGCTTCAAATTTTTCTTGTTCTTAAATTTAATCAAAAAATTAATGGGAACAATATTTTTGAGTGGTTGATATTTTTGTGAACCGAATTCGGAAACAAAAACTGTTGGTTAAAGATCTGTATCTGTTGTTTATAGCTATTTATAGAACTGTTAAACTGTATCTTTAACTTGTTTTATTCTTAGAGAACTGGTTTTTGATTTTCATATTTGTTTTTGTCTCCTTACAGGGATCTCATGTCAACACAATCAACGATTGGTTACGAATCAAAATTGGTGGCGATGAGAGCCTCAAAAAGAAGAAAAACAAAAAACTTGAAACAAATCGCATCAAGTCCACCAAATACACAATTATAACATTCCTGCCACAAAATTTACTGGAGCAATTTCGTCGAATTGCCAATTTTTATTTTTTAATCATGACAATCATTTCATTACTTCTTATCGGTGAGTTTCTTTCATTAAAATTTAAATTTAAGATAATCTTAATTTTGTTGAATATTATTTCTTCTCATACTTTATAACAAGACATGACAATACTTTTTGTAAAATAGTTCACAGAACGATGAGTTTTCTTAAGACCTTAGGTACCTACCAATAAATATCTACGTTGGCCGTTATTTATATCGAAAATGTTGAACATTTTAGGGCAATTTCCACTTTTGATATCTCAGCGAGCCTCTCCAACCTTAAATTTCTTAAACCGAGTAATCTCTATTTTTTTGTCTATTTTTATTTAGCTTAATCCAAGCTTTGACTTAACTTAAACTTATTTACTTATCTATCCGGCTCACAATCCATGAAGGTTAGAGATGTTCTTAAGAGTGATTTTCAATGAGCAGTGATCACTGTGAGCAGTTTACAAAAAGAGCAGTTTAAAGTAGCAGCTATTTGATCACTCTTAAATGAGCAGTTTATATTGAAAAAGGACCGACAAATGTACATAATCTTACAAAAATTTGTTTACACCAAGATACCTGCACACATTTTTCATTATTTAAGGAAAATTATGGAAAAATTATAATGGTACTGGTCACTGCCTCTTGCGAGAGGCTTTCTGCTCCCTGCTTTTCTGCTCATTTGTCATTTCTTATTTTCTAATAGCTTTTCTGCTCTATTTTCTACTCTTATAAATGAGCAGTGAGTAGATGAGCAGAAAAGCATTGAAAAGCTCACTGTTTTTCTGCTCACTGCTTTTGTGCTCACTGCTTTTCTGCTCACTGCTATTCTGCTCACTGCTCATTTAATCACTGAGCAGTTTAAAGAGCAGTGAGCAGTATATCAGTAACATTGAAGAGCAATCACTCCTGGTCACTGCTCAGTGGAATAGCAGAGTGATTAATAGCAGCTATCGCAATAGCTGCCTCACCACTGTGAAGGATCTCAGCCTGAGATATTCCAGCCTTCCATCGTGATCGGTCCTTCGCATTCACTCTCCAGTCGCCGAAGCCAAGCGCTCTGGTATCCGCAGTCACTTGGTGTCTTTGTACCGTTCTTCTTTGCTGTCTTGAATCTGGGGTCTGGGATGAGAAGACGTTCCTGGCTGGAGCGTTGTCGTCCATTCGCTCGATGTGGCCAAGCCAATGTGATCGTCTTTTCTTGGCCTTCTGATACGCATCCGGTCCGCATCTTGGTACAGCTCGTACAGTTCTCGGTTGAACCTTCTTCTCCATTCGCCAACGTCGCATACGGGACCGAAAATCCGTCGAAGAATTTTTCTTTCAAAAGTGCACAGTATCAATTCCCCTTTTTTACTTATCGTCCAGCACTTGGCACCGCAGTAGAGTAGGACTGGTAAAATCAAAGTTTTATATAGCAGAAACTTTATCTTTCGAGTGAGGAGTTTTGAAACCAGTTGTTTTGCCAATCGAAGATGTTGTGTATTCGATTAATGTTTTTTCCAAGGTAGGTGAACTCCTTGACTACCTCGACATTGCTGCTACCAACATTGACGTTTTGTCCTAGGTGGTGGACAGATGTTGATTTGTTTGTTGATAGCATGTTCTTCAAGACCAACGAGTTTCGCCTGTTTTTTTTTATTATTAAGTTGCGATATTGGTTCCCCAAGGTGTTGAAATCTGTGGTATTTGGGAGGACGGCGGGGAGTCGCTCACTGTAGTCTTTGGCATTATCCAGAGTGCCAAGGCAATCGATGTTGAACTTCTTTCTTGGGGCCGCACGTGCTTTTTTGTCGTTTGATAGTCGAGCTCTAAACTTAGCCACTACCAAAAAGTGGTCAGAGTCGACATTTGCTCCTCGGAAAGTGCGCACGTTCAAGATGTTGGATGCGTGCCTTGCGCCGATTAGCACATGGTCGATTTGATTGGTGGTTCGACCATCCGGAGATCGCCAGGTTGCTTTGTAGATCTTTCGTCTTGGAAACCTAGTGCTACTTATCACGGTATTACGAGCTGCAGCAAATAAAAAATCAAAAATAAAATCAATCAGAGGAAAAGATGAGATTAAGGTGTCTCCCCATAAAGTTTGCAATTTCATTTAACTGAAAAAGATCACAATCAGACAGGCCATCAATCAAGTAGCGATTCAGATTCGGTTGATATGTTCGTTGGAAAGAAATATGTTAGGTCTTCTGAAGTGGACCAATTAAAATGGGGGAGATAAAAGTCCCCAAGAACACTGATCAAATCCTTAGGTTGCACTTGTTCAAGTAGATAATCAGTGTTATTAAAGGCAGCTTGATAAGCTTTAGTTTGTTGAGCTGGTCGAATATAACAACAAAGTACAAACATAAAAAAAATAGGGAACTTTAACTGATACGCCTTCGAATTCAGTTGAAGTAGGAATATTGAGTAACGAAGTTTCAAAATTACTACGTTTAGCTAAAAGTACACCACGGCCATGTGTAATATTCTCGTTTTCAAGGACATCCATTCGATAAATGGAAAAATCATTACTGAAGAGTTCTGTAATGAGGATATCGGGTAAGAAATTGGTTGGGTAAGAATTTGGTGAGGGCAAATATATCATAGGGAAGTTTTTGGGAGCTATTTAAGATAACAGACGTTTTGGACCTTAATCCTCTTACATTTTGGTAATAAAGGCTTAGACATTTAGGCTAAATGAGGGTAGGAACGATAGAAGTTCTTCATTATCTGCACGGGACTTTTGGATATGAGATATGTGCTTTTAAGAGACAAAGGAGGCAAAAGAGGAATGATCTTCCTTAAATTTTTTAGAAGAAATTTCGAGGCCATCTTGAAATTTGTGGAAAATTTTCATCAGTGCTTCACGTTTAGTGGGGAGACCTTCTTTGGAGATTAAAACCTTAATATTTGAGTTTATCTTACCCTCGAAGCAAACAGAATCTGGTTTATGGTGCAAGATGACAAGGTAGAGAGAGGATGATCTCTAAGCCTGGACATAACATACTGATCATCTGTATTGACCTCGAATAACTGTTTCTTCAGTTTGACATTAGGAGGGATCATTGGGTAAGGAAACCTTTGTGGTTTTTTCGTTAGTGGTGGAGAAGATGCAGGATTAAGGGTGTGGGAATGAATTAAATTTGGGTAAGCAGAATTATTCATAGGAGGACCAACCACTGGAGGACGGTAACCAAGTCCTGGATGTGGTAGGTTATGGTAGGTTAAAAGAAACGCGTTTAGCCGGAGGTTTAATGGAGGTAGGAGAGGTTTTCCGTTTAAGAGATACCTGGAGAGGGAAAAGTCTACCTGCTTTTAGAGTTCAATTAGGGTCAGAATTAGTTATGGGGCTTGAATTAGACTTCTTATTATTAGACTTAGGTATAAATTTGAACTGAGCTCCAAGCTTCCTGTTGTCCATTCTTGAGAGATGCATCTGTCAGAGAAATATAAAACTACCAGAGTGTTGAAACATCCAGTCATATTTTGATAGAATCAGGATCTTGAAACATCTTGATAGGGTCAGATGACATTTGAATGTTCGAATGAAGTATTTGCGTTTGAAGAAAGCAAAAATCCAAGATAAATCAGAAAATCCCGGACAGTTTCTCAACTTCTAACAAGTTTTATTGTTTCACTCGAGTTGGTTTCGATGATAACCGAGTTGTAACTAAGTGTAACCGAAAACCGATCTGGAAAACACTTAAAAATCGGAAAAACAAACATATTGTTCTTCTTAATCCGCTGACCGCTAACGAATTTCGAGAATTAATGGGTCAATAGAGAAGTATGCTACGAATCTTGATCACCAGAAGCATATTTCGTTCTAGATGATACCGCATTGCCCAGCTAATAGATATAGAAAACACTTAAAAAACAGAAAAAAATGAAGTTTTTAATCCGTCCAAATTTTTACCATCCGCTGATGAATTTCGACAGTTAATGGCTCAATGTAGAGGCATTATACGAGTCTAGGTCCTCCTAGGATATTTCGTTCTAGATGTTATCGGATTGCCCTAAAAACCGTTCTAGAAAACAATTATGAAATTTGACAACTAGATAACTGGCTTGACAAAAAGTAAAATCAAAAACAATTAAAAAATTTGAAACAAGCTAACTCGATCTAGCGAACCGAGTTGACCCATCACTAGATATGATGATGGTTCGTAAATCGTGACAGTCGAAAAAACCTCACGGATGCAATTGATATGAAAAAAAACTTGCACTGTCATACGCGACTTTTTCAAGGCTATATTCCCGCAAAAAAATTGTTCAAAACTAATGCGTCAATACCAAATACTTGACATAGTCGAAAGAACAGAGCATGGCATTATGTCAGTGGTGCATTTGCAAACCTCAACGAAAAATGTATGAAGACTTTATTTATCGTTAAAAGAAATTGTCAGTTCTCAGTTTCCTGCAAGTTTTCCTACATTTCTGCATATCCACCATGCAAATTGCATCTTAAAAAACATGTCCTCCTCTAACGTCACCATGCAAATCATAACAAATTCTCTGTTATTTTTTGTTATGTTTCATCAGGCGTTATTTCCGCTCGTTTAAACCGACCTTGAACTTGCTCGACTTTGTCGACGCAGTGACTCGAGTATGATTTACAATCACTTATTCATATTGTGAGATTTTTTCTTTTATGCTAATTGAAAGCAACTTGCAGCTCTCACAATGTACCCAATATCAAACTCGGAAAAATGCTATATGATGGCGCAACTTTTATCTTGCACTCTGATCACACTGCACCCTTTTGTATCGGCTTGGCGTTGTTTGTTTAGATGAATCAATGTTGCATTTGTTTTGCGGAAACCTAAAATCAAATAACACAATCATTTTTTAGAATTTTCCTTAAGTGCTAAAAATGTTATAGTGCTGTGACTAATGGATTGCAAACATTTAACAGGTTCGCCAACGCTTTTCAAGCTTATCATCAATGATATCCAAGACACAATGTGGACGTTAGTGACGAAAAGCAAAACAAAAAATTAATAATAAAAAGTAATTTCAATTACCTCTCCAACTGAACCGAATCAATAAATCAACACACTCTTCATCTTCTTGTCGATATAATTTATTTCAATAGACATTGTAGCGCACTCGAGCCCATGCTCATGCTCAGCTAGCTCAGCTTGAATCAATTATTAATTTTTTTTTTATTTTTTCTACATTTGTTTATTTCTTTTGTGTCTAACCGAACGTGACACGAGGAAGAAGCCCCCAAGTCCATTCGAAGACGCAATCAATGAAAATGAATTGAACTCGGTCTAATAGTAACATTTGTTTTATTTTTTTTTTTCATTTTTTAACTTAATGCTCTTGGCAATTAAATTAAATATTTGGCCCATTCGATAATAATAGTTTTGACATTGAGAGCAAATATGTCTGGTTCAATATCAGAATACCAACAGCAGCGGTTCTCGTAATGACGTTATGGGTGACTTAATGAGTTAACGCACCAAGCGGAGAGTGACACTTCTTTTACGAAGTGAATATTGTTTATTTTGGTTTTGGAATGGAATCACATAGAAACTAGGAAGTCAATTTAACGATTTTTGATTTACAATTATTGTGGGGCTGGGACATGTAAGTGCGGCCTTTTAATTAACTTTATGGCTTTTGTTTATGTTCAGATCATGTTTTGATAGGTGCAAGTGGGGTCATCAATATGACTATGAATTTTAATTTAAACAAATTAAAGCTGAGATTGAGAATTATTAACCACCAAATTTTACTACTGTCATAATTTCTCATCACTTCATCTTTTCTAGATAGTCCCGTCTCACCACTAACATCTCTCCTGCCGCTAGTTTTTGTGATATCCGTGACAGCTGCCAAACAGGGCTATGAAGACGTTCTGCGTTACAAAACCGACAACATAGTCAATTGTTCGCCGGTCACTGTCATCCGCGATGGCAAAGAAATCGACATCGAGTGTCAGCATGTCGAACCCGGTGATCTAGTTGTCCTCAGTCGAGACTGTGATGTCCCCTGCGATCTTGTATTGCTCAAATCATCCGACCCCCATGGCAAATGTTTCGTTACAACAGCAAACCTCGATGGTGAGTCCAATCTAAAGACACTGACCATTCCACGTGAATTGCCAAATGTTGAAATAAATAAAATGCACAAACTCGGCATTATCGAATGCGAGTTCCCGAAGACTGATCTCTATAGTTTTAATGGAAAAATCGAGCTCAATATACCGGATCAGATGAGATTGTCTCAACTTCAAAATCCGATACCTGTCAATCAACGAAGTGTTTTGCCGCTGACAGCTGATAATGTCCTCTTGCGAGGATCGAGAATCAAAAATACCGAATGCGTGATTGGTTGTGCCATTTATACAGGCATGACAACAAAATTGGCATTGAATGGTAAATTGACGAGGAATAAGTCGTCATCGAGTGAAGCGTATATTAATCGATTTCTGCTGTTTATTTTGATGGGTATGATTTTCATCGTGACGTTTTTGTACTTTCTCAAGAGGTTGGCGTTTAATCGATAGTTCAAAAACTTGTACTTAAATCGGTTTTGTCTTTTTAGGTACTTTGAGCTCTTCAGAGTTCCAAAAGCAACGTACTTGGGTCCAGCTATTGATACCTACAGTGTGAAGGCATTTCTTCAGGACTATTTATCGTTTTTGATTTTGTTCAACTATCTGATACCGATATCGCTATATGTGACGATAGAAATGCATCGAGTTATCGGAGGTTTCTTCATGGAATGGGATATTGAGTTGTATGACGAACCAAGCGATCAGCCGTGCATTGTTAATACTTCGAACTTGAACGAAGAGCTTGGACAGGTTAGATATTAAGGTTTTTCTAAAGAAAAAAGACAATTTCGATAGATTCGATAACTTTGCAGATTAACATTCTGTTCTCCGACAAAACTGGCACCTTGACAAAAAATGAGATGATCTTCCAGCAGTGCTCCATCAATGGCAAGAAGTTCATCTTCAAAAAGACAAAACTGCAAGAGGAATCCAGTGGAATTCTCATAGACATAAATAAGTTCAATGTAAGTATCGATAAGATGTCGATATAATGTTGAATGTAACCATTTGATTTCCTTCCTCAGAACGATCAGAAAAACTTCTTCCAAGGTCTGTCAATTTGTCATACCGTCCAAGTAGCTGGAAGTCTAGCGGCCGAGAGCGATAACGGAAATAAACCAAAACAGTATTCAATTTCTGACATAACCGAAGAGAGTCATAATTCAACACAACAGAGCGATATCGATAGTTCAATGTCGATTAATCCCAATGGAAAAGGCACTTCCGGTGGTAGCAGTATTCTATCGGATGTTGCCAACCCCTTATTAGACAATTCCATCAATAAATCGGAGAAAAGAAAACGTCCAGAAGTTGTCAAACGAAGTCCTCGTTTTGCTCGTCCAGTTTCCAGAGTGCATCCATCACCGGAAATCGATGATATTAATGGCTTGCCAAGACATTATCCGAGTTTTAATATGGATAACATAGCTGATCGTCCATATTCATTGCCATTTACAAGATCTATTTCGGAAATCGATATCCCAGATCCAACGTTGAGCTATAATGGTCATCGACGGACACAATCATATGGCACTCCTGGAGCCTATATAACGGAGCAAGGTATTGCTGGATATATTTGAACAAAATTTATTGAATTTGCAAGAACTTAAAAAGGTTTGTTTGTTTTGCAGAGATTGCTGTTAGTTTGAAACGAACGCCGAGTACGATATCTCGTGAGTCATATGCGATGCCATCGTTTGTCGCACGACAGCCATCGTTTTTGATGCGAAAGGAATCGGTTCGAAGGAAAAATGAAATTGAAAATTTTGTCGAGTAAGTAGTGGTACGATGGCAACCTTTAGACGGATTCCTTTTTCATTGCTTAATTTTCAGAAACCTCGACTATCAAGCCTCAAGCCCCGATGAGAAGGCCCTTGTTGAAGCTTGCGCCCATATCGGCCTTGTCTACCTGGGAGACGATGATGAAAGACTGACAGTACGCTTCTGTCCGCCGCATGTTGATTATTCTCGACCATTTGGTGGACCCAAAACGAGAGATTTGCTATTTGATCGACTGCATGTCCTCGAATTCAGTTCCGATCGAAAAAGAATGAGTGTCATTGTAAAAGATGAAAACGGAACCATGTGGATTTATACAAAAGGTGCTGAAAGTTATGTTTTCCCGCTGTGTGGCATTTCATCATCGCGACTGATCGAGCTGACCGATAAGCATATCAGTGATTTTGCCAAAAACGGTCTTCGGACACTAGCTGTGGCTAGAAAACGCTTAACAGAAGATGAATATCGAACGTTTCTGGATGAATTAGTTCAGGCGAACACATCGTTGGAGAATCGAAAGCAATTGACAGAAGAATGTTATGCTAAGATTGAACGAAGTAGGTTTTTCAAGCTCTATCGATTTCTTTCAGAAACACCATAAACAGTTTCATTTCTTTTTAGATCTTGATCTTCTTGGTGCAACAGCTGTCGAAGATGCCCTCCAGGACGATGTTGCTGATACACTGGTGTCCCTGCAGAAGGCTGGCATCAAAATATGGGTGCTAACCGGTGATAAGGTCGAAACGGCTCTTAACATAGCTCTAGCGTGCGGTCACATATCTGGAAATGCAATGAAATACTTTATTGTGGAGTGCACTCGCAAGGAGGACCTTGATGTTCACTTGAACACGCTCGAAAGAGAGATCATTTTCGGATTGGGTCGACCATGTGCATTGTTGATCGATGGAAAAAGTCTCACAGTAGCTCTCAAAGAACTTCCGGAGAAATTTCGTGATGTAAGCATTCGCTGTCAAGCTGTACTCTGTTGTCGCTTAAGTCCCCTACAAAAAAGTGAAGTAGTGTCGCTGATCAAGACTTCTAGTCAGAACTATAACACTGCAGCTATAGGTGATGGGGCAAATGATGTTTCGATGATTCAGGAAGCCCACGTTGGTATTGGCATAATTGGCAAGGAAGGCCGACAAGCGGCCCGATGTGCTGATTTCGCTCTAGCCCGCTTCAATATGATCAAAAGACTGATGCTGATGCATGGTCACTATCACACAACAAGACTGTCCCAATTGGTGTTGTATTTCTTCTACAAGAACATCCTTTTTATGGGCGTGATGTTCTTCTTCCAGTTTCATAACATGTTCTCTTCGCAACCGGTCTACGATTCGTGGTTTATGACACTCTACAATGTTGGCTACACTTCGGTGCCAATATTCTTCATTTCACTCACTGAACAACTTTTTACTCAGGATGAGCTGATGAGGTGAGTGTAACCGTTGAAAACAATGATTTTAAGATTTCAATTTTTCCGATTTTCCAGTAAACCGGAACTGTACACCCGAAACACTAACAACAAACAACTTCATTGGCCTTACTTTCTGCAGTGGGTTGCATTTGGCATCTATCACGCTGTCATAATCTTCTATTTCGCGTTTGCCCTGTTCACAACCAATGATGTCATCTTGAATGTTGGCCAAACAGCTGAATCGTCGATTTTCGGAACACTCCTAATTCAACTTGTTGTGGTCGTGGTCAATTTGAAATTATGGCTGCAGGCGAAATATCAAAGTTATTGGTACATTGTCACAATATGGGGATCGATTTTACTCTTTGTGACAACAACAGTTGCCTACAATGTTATTGATCTGTAAGTAACGCTGGACATTGTTTGGTTAACATTAAGATCAATTGGTATTTATTTGTATTTTTAGTCGCTATGATTCTGACATCTATTGGTCCTATAACAAACTATTGTGCTCCATACCACTATGGCTGCTAGTCATTCTGACTGTTGTAACATGTCTAATGCCAGATTTTACAATTCGGATGTGCAAGGAAGCCTTGAGAATGCCAAAGAGAAGTTTCTATCCAGGAACACGAAGGATGAAAAAGCTGCGGGCAGCTAAGTTGTCTGAGAATACATATCTGTAGATTTTCGTCTTTTTTTTTGTGTGTATTTCCTGTGTGTAGGGAGATGATTTTGCGCTGTGCGCAAGGAGTTGATGTGAGAGCTTATAAACCAAATCAGTGCCAAAAAATTAAGTCGGGTAGACTTATTTATTTATAGACATACTATTAGAGGCTTTTAACAAATTCTAGCTATAAGTTTAAGTGAGAAAGGGAAATTCAA
Organism: Sphaerophoria rueppellii; assembly: GCA_920937365.1. NCBI lineage: Eukaryota > Metazoa > Arthropoda > Insecta > Diptera > Syrphidae > Sphaerophoria > Sphaerophoria rueppellii. The sequence continues at coordinate 27,264,706 of CAKKXW010000001.1, read as the reverse complement.
AGTATTTTTGTTTTTTAATTGTATAAATGTTCTTTTGTACCTCATTGTAAATATAGATAGTAACATTGACAAAACGATTAGGTATATTGATAAATAAAAGTGTTTTTATATTTATGATAAAATTTTGTTTTGAATTAAACATTGGCAATTGGGAATAAAAAAGGACCTTGGGTTTTGAGGATAAGTGAAATTCTGGGAGAAGTGTTATAGGAAAATGTTGGTGTTTTTCTGTTGGGCTGTGAGTGAATTGCATTGAGATCAGATTTTGCTGCCACGATTTTGGTTGGGGACGAAAGACCCAAAAACCATAATAAATGACTGCAAACTACTTTTCTGCACTACTTTTGCCTGAGTGTCATGTGACCGCAAAAATTCTTACCTTTTTTATGAGAATCTACACCTTTTAGTTACTCAAAGGGGTTGGTAGTGCCTTCCCGGAAATCGACTTCCAGGATAACGAAATCCCGGAAAACACTTTTCCGCACCAATTTTGCCCGTGTAACGTTTGCCCGGAAAAAATCCTATATTTTTCACAAGAATCTAATGCTTTTTCATCACTCAAAGTTTTGAGAATTAAGGAGATCGAAATCTGGTACCTTTTTCAATTTTTCTAACTACCCTGTATTAGGCCACACCCTTTTTCAAAAACAGACATTTTATGAGACACCAAGTGCTGAGAATCGTGGAGAACGAAGCATTCCAATTATTCGCTTAAATCTATACTAATATATAAAGCTGAAGAGTTTGTTCGTTTGAACCCAGTAATTTTTGGAATTACTGGTTCGAATGGTATACATTTTTTTGTGTTTGATAATCCATTAATCGAGGAAGGCTTAACTTAACATTAAGCTGTGACCAATAGGAGTGAAGAATTAGTGGAAAATGTGGAAAAAACGGCAAAAAATGTTAATTTTTCTGCGTTTAAGCGCGCTTGTCTCAGGAACTGCTTAATCAAATTGTACAATTCTTTTAATGTTGAATGGTCCATTTATCGTAGAAGGCTTGAAGTTATATAATAATGCGCAATGACCAATAGGAGCGAAGCGTCAGTGAAAATGTGTAAAATGGAATAAATTCATTCTGTTGTTTGCTTGAACGTGCTGATCCCAGGAACTACTAAATCAAATCGAACAATTCTTTTTGTGTTGAATAGTTCATTAGGTAATTATTAAGGAAGGGCTTAGGCTATATAACAATAGGAATCAGTGGAAAATGTTTAATGAACGTCAACAAATTATTAATTTTTCTGATTGTTTGAACGCGCTTATCCTAGCAATGCTAAATAAAATGAACAATTCTTTTTGTATTGAAAAGTCCATATTTATCGAGGAAGGTTCAAGCTATACAACGTAACGTTTATAAGTTACGAATAATAAGATCAAAGCATCAGTGAAAAGTGTGAAACAGGAAAAATTATTCATATATGAAGGCATCGAGTTAATAACAATTCCAATTTAGAGAGAATCCACTGTTTGAAAACAACTTCGAAACAAAACTCCCATGCGGGCATGATGCATAGGTCGGAAACGCACCTCTGGCCGGTGGATGAGATAGAGGCAGACGAAGTCGCAGGCAACTGCTAGTATTTTATATAATAGAAGCAGTTCCTTTTTTGGGAAATCAGTCAGTTCCAGATTGTTCATACTAGGGAGAGATTACGCCGATTTTTTTTTTTTTTTTTTAAATAAAATACGAAGTTATAGTTTAAAATTGCGCGAAGTTCAAAACGATAATTGTGTTTTGTATTAAATTGTTTATAAACGATATCTTCTCTTTCTGTAAAAGATAAAACGTCAAAAAGAGATATGACCTTAAATTGTTAAGTAATTATGTTTTTTCCATATTGAGACAAATGTCCCTGTAATACTCATTCAATTAAATGGCTAAAAATGTTGAACTTGTTCCAGTATTATTCTTTAACCTTACGTCGGTTTTTGCGACTTGCGTCCTCCAATTGTTATTTTAGCTGTATACAATGTTCAAGTAATTTTTTAACAACAAAATCCCAAACATTTTTAACCAACATCATGTATGTCTTTTTCCAGTTTTTTTTATACTTAAATACAAATTTTAACCAAGAAAAAAACGAAGAAAATGTCGAAAAATCAAACTTTTTTTTTCCTCTAAAAAAGTGTTCCTCAAAACATAAACAAATATAAGAAAAAATGTTGGTCTCAATCTGAAATAAAAAAAAAAACATAATTAAAAACAACAATTTAGCATATTATACATTCCAATACGAACCAAAATAATGGTAAATCCTGTAAAAAATTGTACTATTTTTTTCCAATTGTATAGTAAATCCGGAAGCAACATTTCCGGATTTCGTTACCTGGGATCCTAGTTTCTGGGCAGTCGTTACAAACCGACCTAAAGCTACATGAATTAAGGACATCGAAATCTGATACTTTTTTCGATTTTTCTAACAGCTCTGATTAAGAGACATCACAAGCTGAGAATCATGCGGAAAATGTTGCATTAAAATTCTTCGTTCAAGTATTTCTATGTAAGCAGTTGCTTTGTTTGGAAATTAGTTGAATCCAGATTGTTCATGTTAGGGAGAATTTACTTTGATTTTTTCTTTCATAAAATAAACGCTGTGTTATCTTTTCCCGTAAAAGAAAAAATATCCTTTCGAAGATAAAAAATTGTTCAAAAAGAGATTTGACCTTATTTAATTTTATTTAACTCCGCCTTAAAAAAATAAATAAAATCAAGTCCTCATGACTTACTTCCCAAGGGAGAAAAATAATAATAATAATTTCAATCTTCTTGTTATTATTTTATTTTATACTAGCTGACCCTGCAGACTTCGTACTGCATCAATCGATAATCGATACCCCTCTGCCACACTACCTTTGAGTTTTCGAATATTATTTGATTATTTGATTCCCAGATGTTTTTTGATTTTGATTTATTTAAATATTAAAGCAAACACATTGATTATTATGTTTTTACTGTTTAAAGTGCGAACATAAGGAAAGGTGGAAAATACGGAAAGAGCTAAAGCAGAGTGTGGTATTCAGATTCATATTTTTGTTGTTAGGCTAATAAACATATCTCTGTACTTGACAGTACGACCGAATTTGGGTTCGTAAGCAGTCCTGGAGCCATGAGTTTTACAGTCTAATCTCTTAAGGAGATTTTCCCATCACGAAGTCTCTATTTTCCCATTTTTTAAAATCCATTCAATATTTGACTTTGGGTTTTCTCGCTCTTCAGGAGTTTTCCATTTCACCATTTCAAAACTAATGCGTTGTGAGTGATGAGAATTTTGTTTAGTCAATTTTTTTTTGTATTTTAAATTTTCCATTTTTCCATTTTTTTCTTGCTTTCCAGTTCCTCATCACAAACATTTCCATTTGAAAACCACTGCACCTACAATTATATGCAATTTTCTCTTTGAAAAGCAATGAGTTTTCCGAGTTTCATTCGAAAAGCCATTTTGAAATTTTCCAGTTTTCCACTTAAAAACCAATGCGTCCACTATTTCACATGCAATTTTCCATATGCAACCAATGAGTTTTCCCAGTTTTTCATCAAGAACTTTCTATTTTTCCATTCGAAAACCCATTTTGAACCAAAAATACAATTATATACATTATATATACATTAAAAAATTTGGTCAATTTTTTTTTTTTTTCAGTAAATACAAAAAACAAAAAATGCCAGTAAAGAAAAAATAATTTGTCAAACATTTCTTTTCATCGACAAAAAAAAAATGTCAGCGAAGCTAGGAAATTATATATGAACTAGCTGACCCCGCAAACGTTGTTTTGATTTATGAAATTCAGAGTATGAAAGTATGTTTTATATATTTTTAGTGAGTGCGTATCTGGTATATGAGTATATGAGAGAAAGAGGCATATTTATAACGTTGTGAGTGTTGATGGAATCTGTCATTGTTGTAATTTAATCAACACACGCAAAGTGGAGGTTTTCCACGTATTATTATTGTCCATGTGAAAAACATAAAAATAAAATAAAAACATGTGCACGACTGGATCGTACGAACTTGCTCCTGTATTCCAAAACTGAACTCACAAAAAAGATTTAAAAATAAAGCATGTAATTAAAAATTCATACAGAAAAATGTAAACTGAAATATGTTGTATACCTCAAAAGCACATTATATCTGAAAGAAAAAAAAAAAAACAAAATGTTGCTTAAGAAATTGTTGACTTTCCAGTCTCTTTTCTTAATTACTATTTTATGTATAAGATTCTTTAAAAATGTCCTTAAATTAATCTAGTTATGAAGTATTCAAGGACATTTAATATATAAATTATATTTCAATTTCGATTATTAATATATCGATCAGTTTTCGAGATATAGAATTTAAAAAAAAAGTTAAAGAATATTATTTCGGCAATATATACACGTACGCTGATCGGACGAGTGGTTAAGGCTGTAGGCTGTACATAGTAATAATCATATCATAGTAATGTCATATCGCATCAAAATCTCAACTCTTTTTCTGCACGAATTCAATACTTGTCATATATTCTATATGTCGCAAGTAAAAAGTGGTGCGACCGCTCTGGGAGAGTCAAGGCCTAAATTAGTTACTCTCATCAACTATTCTCTGAGTGCGTATGAAGAATTGAGGTGAACAATAAAACGCCGATTCCGAACGACAAATTGAGAAGCACTTCTTTCATGACATGAAATAAAAATATTATGGGCACGAGTTGGACTCGACACTCGAACCCACGACGTTCTGCCAACCAGCATTGTTCCAAGCAAAAAGAAATAAAACTTGGGGCCGTTTTTGGGCCTTTAAATAATTTTTGGGGCCACTTATTTTTACTTGCGACGTATAGAATACTAGCAGTTGCCTGCGACTTCGTCCGCCTCTCCCTCGTTCACCGGCCAGGGGGCATTATGAGGTATTTTAAAATTGCGTTACATATCTTCCAAGATGTTAATTGAAATAAATTCTTAACCAATAACCAATAACATTTATTTGGATAAGGGTTAATAATTTAATATTACCTATGTTGATGCGACTCTTTGACAATTTTATTGGCAATAATATATTAAGATAAAAAATTACCTTGGAACAAACATCAATCCCACAAATAACACCTCAGTGGAGATCCGAAGAAGAATATCTTTAGCGAACCGCTGGCGCTGCTGCTGCGGTTTGACAAAACAACTGGGTTCAAACTTCCTCACTCGAAGGACAAAGTGTGTGCTATACAAAACAGCCAAGAAAGTCTTCTCATTCTATCCCCCAGGTTCGAGACGGCAAGGAAGACCGAACCTACGGTACAAAGACCAAGTGACTGCGGATTCCAGAGCGCTTGGTTTCGGCGACTGGAGAGAGCATGCGAGGGACCGATCACGATGGAAGGCTGCAATATCTCAGGCTGAGATCCTTCATGGATTGTGAGCCGGATAAGTAAGTTAGTAGGTAAGTAGTAAAAAAAACAAACGGTAATACCCCAAGCATTTTGCATCATGCGTATTTGAACTATGAAGTTAGGAAGCTCTAAATTACTAAATTTAAAAAAATTACTAAATTTAAAAAAAGCATAACAGTCGCTCAACAATTATAAAATTACCTCACAAAATAGACATTTAATTGATTTTTTTATTTGAATTTGATATTTTTGGGCAGGAAAACCATCATCATTGTCGGAAACATTTGCTCTGTAGTCTTTGAAACTGTCTAACAAGCTTTAAGGTAAATAAACTAACACTTTTGATTTTCACGTTAAATTCGTTACTTTATTTTGATTTAAGCTTAAATTCAATAAATTTATTATTAGTATTTATAAGGTACCTTTTATCTAATAAAATTATTTAGTTTTTGAGCACGTAAATTCTTTCAAGACGAAAAAAATGATATTATATGATTATTATTCTAATGCAGTGTATAACGATATTTAAACAGGTTTTGTTTTGCATTTCGAAAAGTTGCTACAGTATAACACATTTTTCACATCTAAAGAGAAAAAAATTAAAAAAAAATTTCTTAACAATTATTATCATCTAAGGTTTAATGATATTACATTTGTGATATAGTATTTGTTTTTTAATTGTTCTATAAATTTTAATAAATATTTAACAATTCACAGACACATTTATAAGTTTATCAAGTCGAAAAATATAACTTTTTGTTGTCACTGCGGCGGCGAAGGAAAGACAATTGTGAAATTTCTATATTTTGTACATAAATTTTGATTTTGAATAGAAGAGGTAGAATAAAAAATTTGTTTTATTTGTAAGTTAATAAATTTAACAACAACATTTGATTGTATTGTGATGCATAACAATTTTGAAAGAGCAAAACATTATTTGTAGTAGTCTCTTAGGCGCCGAGCAAACGCTTGACAGTGTATCCAGGTACGGAGTAAAAGAATAAGAGTAACATCAATGCTAATCCGGCAATAATGAGGCCCTTGAGTATGACCCATTTGTAGTTGTGCCAAACGATATATCGAATCGATTTCAATGGATTCAAGAACCACATGAATGAAGCATCCGGTCGGCTGAAATTATGATACAAAAATTGTACTGCAAACGATTCAAATAAAAAATATATATTTAGTCTTACTTTGGCTTTTCAAGTGGATCTGGTTCGTTGCGTCCAAATCCGGCTGGGTTCTGCTCAGCTTCTTCCTTGCTTAGGAGGTGGAACTCGGCTTCGACTTTTCCCGTCAATTCCATTTCGTCATTTTGTTTCTTGATGAAGAATGGCCACCATCCACGGACCCTCTTCTGTTTGAATATGTTGATTGTTGGGACGTTGTCTGTCTTGAGCATATCGAGGGTGCATAATTTTGAGGACTTGGCACCTCGGGGAAATCGTGTTAAATTGAACGATATGGCTCCTTGAAAGTGATGAAAGAGTTTACATTTTTTTATTGTGAATTTTATGTATTTACTCTTACCTAAAAAGTCGTCGGCAGAAAAATGATCAGCATCCCAGACTTGTAACTCCAGACGGGCTGGTATTTTAACCTCTGTTTCATCCCAGCTGAATAGGGATTCTCGTCTAGACAGGACTATTCTCTCTTCAGCAGCTAGATATTCAAAGGGATATATGAACCTCCAGTTGAAGTTGCCCTCGCCAGTTAGGGAACGGTAGTGGATGTCTGTCGATTGAATGTCTTGCGGACCCTTTAACCACCTGCGAAAAACCATGTGATTTCTGGCAAACGAGAAAATCATAAAGGCTTACCCTTTGACATAAATGTCGGACATTTTCTCTCCCGTGAAGAATGCGTCATCTTCCAGCACGACGTCATCGGTGTTCCAAATGACAACTCTCAGTTCGTAGGCCTTTGGTTTTCTGGGCGAAATATCAACCGAAGGTCCAGGAAGTGGCATGTCCATGGGGAACATATCAACCCACATTTCAAGCTTACCTTGTTCTATGCCAGGCTTGTCGACATTATACAACGGCCGAGATTCGATATGCTCCGGAACAATCTAGAGGACAATTGGAATTTAAAATGGTACCATACCTTCTCTGTTGCTTACTTTGCATCCAATTTTCGGCATTTCACTCCATCGATGCAGCACTGCCAGAGCCAGATGCTCGTCACGATTCTTGCAAGTTGTTGGACCATTCCAAGCGATAACTTCTTCCTCGGAGAATGTCATGCAATATTTCCCAATTGCTACACGATCCTGAAAGTAATGCGGCACATCTAATTTGTTTTCCTTGCAAAGCTTGGACAGAATCTGAGTGGGCTTCATTGGGTCCCTCCAGCGATTGTACCCAGTGCTGAAAAATATCAACATTTCATAGACATTCATTCAGTTTTACGTCCTTACTCTTCATATTTCATCGAAAGTCCACACGTTGCACGATGTTTGCTATAGAATCGATTTTCCAAATCAATTCGTGTTTCGCCAATCAAATCATCCGATCCAACTAAATCCCAATCGAAAATTTGCACTGTCAACATTGAGTCCTGCGGAAATGTTGCTTCGACTTCGAAGCATTTTCCAAAAATCGGATTCAATTGCTTGCTGACGTAATTTTCTTTGTCCGATATTCTCTTGCCACCGAGGTGCAAGACAACATAGGGATCTGCTTTGCCATTTAAATCCATCGGATGGAGGTCAGTTGCTTTGATGATATAGACTCGAACTAGAACATGAATGGGATCGTTGGCGGGTAGGGAGGTGATTGTGGGTAATTCCATGCCCTTGGGCAGTGGCAGTTTGTAGACTTTGATTGCCCCTTTGAAAAAGCCCACGGTTCGGTTTTCATCTTCCATTGAGTCGCCGGTCTTTTTGCCTCGCAAGAGGGGGAAGGCATGCAGCCATTCGCGAAAGTAATTGAATTCGGGTTGGGCTTCGAGTTCATTGGGGAAAATCTGAAAGGAAATTTGTTTAGATTTGTGGTTTCAGTTTGAAGAAAAAGAGTCGAATTGGAATGAGAGGAATGAAATAAAACGCCAAGACAGGGAAATAAATTTACTTTGGTGCAAGACAAATGTGCCGGTGATTTTTGTTTCCGCTTAAATTTCGAAGTGGACATGGGATATTCTTAGAAGTAAAATCTTAAGAGATTTCTGTGAATTTTATTGCAATAAGAAAGAAGAAAAGGGGAGACAGGAGATTGAAATTTTGTGTAAATCTTAAAGTTCTTAGACAAAAATGTTGTATCCGGTGAATCATAATAATATTTGGTAGGGTAGAATTTATGAAAAATCAATGATGACTGGTTACATGCTCATGTCCTGGTTACGATGCAATCTTCAATTCGCTTTAATTTAATATAAAAGGAAATCATAACGTGCCTTTCTATATCGGCTCCAAAGTGGCGCGTTGGCAATAATTAAATAGTTGTGTGTAAAATGCTGTTGGGCCAATTTTTAAAGACTATTTCGGTGATAGCCTTGAAACTATTGGTGGTAGACGTACGATTTTTTTCGGGAAACATACGATTTTTTTACGGGATACATGCTTTATTTGCATGGTGGTTGGGTGTTGTAGGATTTGAGGGCATATGCTGTATCCTTTCCTACACACCAAGTGGTTACTTTACCTCCAAGTGGCAACCTCCTAGTACTGGTTCTATGACTAGATATAACTTGCGAAACTTGTAAGTGCGAGTGCAAATCAGAGAAACAGAAGTACAGGTTAGAGCGAAGGGCTAACAACTCCTCCACAGTAAAAAACATGAAGTTATGAGAAAGATAGCCAGATACTCGGATAATGGCCCCCTTTAATGGTAACCAGACCCGGAACGATAACAGACTACGCATTGAGAGTCTGTACTTGGAATGTAAGTAGGTACACTCTACACTCCAGGTGCAACTCTAAAATTTGAAACTGTCATCAGATAGTGCATTTATTTATGCGGATTCGTCGTGGGAAATCGGCTAAGACCGAAAGTCATGGATTTCAAGCCAAGTAGTGATCGCATGGCTATATGGCTATGGAGCCTGTCCAGGGTACGACGTAAAACCGTACTCGGAGATTTCAATGTAAAAATAGGGAAGGATTACTTGGAAAGCACAGCCATTATTAACCGGAAGGATTATTCTTTCAAATAAAAAAAGAAATTTGAGAAAATATTCAGTAGTTTTTTTTTATAGCATTTTCAAAAAAGTTATTTGGCGGATACCCTTTATATAAAGACTAGCAAAACCCTTGCCCGCTTCGATTCGCTAATCTGATCAATTTACAGGGAATGCAAGTCGAACTGGAAACTGAAGACGTTACGTTACGTTAAGGTGGCGCTACAGTCCGTTGTGGACTTGGGCCTAAATCAGCAGGCTCCGCCAGCTAGCTCGATCCTTAGCTAGTCGTCTCCAGTTTTGCACTCCGAGTTGATTGAGGTCCTCTTCCACTTGAGTGCGCCACCTGAGTCGCGGTCTTCCTCTCCTCCTACGTCCCTCGGGAATAGTGTCGAAGGCTTTCCGGGCCGGAGCATTGGTGTCCATTCGCTCTAAATGACCGAGCCATCTGAGTCTCTGGACCTTGACCCTTCTGGCTAGGTCCATGTCGTTGTACAACCCGTAAAGTTCGCTGTTGTATCTTCTTCGCCATTCCCCTTCAATGCACACGGGGCCAAAGATGACCCGAAGAACTTTCCTCTCCAAACAGCCTAAGGCACTTTCATCCGATTTTGTCAGGGTCCATGCTTCTGCACCATACAGCAGGACTGGGATGATGAGTGTGTTGTACAGTTTTACCTTGGTTGCTCGAGAGAGGGCTTTTCCACTCAATTGCTTTCTAAGCCCAAAGAAACAGTGATTAGCAAGAGTTATTCTTCGTCTGATCTCGGCGCTGGTGTTATTGCCCGTGTTTATAGCGGAGCCTAGGTAGACAAACTCCTCTACTACCTCGAAGTTATACGCGTCTATTGTGACGTTCTGCCCGAGCCGTCGGTGTTGGGTGTCCTTCCTTGAAGACAGCATATACTTCGTTTTTCCCTCATATACCGCTAAACCCATTTTTGCCGCTTCTGTCTCAATTCTCACAAAGGCGCCATTGACATCACGCTGTGTTCTTCCCATTATATCAATATCATCGGCGTACGCGAGAAGTTGAACAGACTTTTGGAAGATAGTGCCTCTGGTGTTGACGTTGGAGTTCTGCACTATCTTTTCAAGAACGATGTTAAAGAAATCGCATGACAGTGCATCGCCTTGTCTGAATCCTTTTTTGACGTCGAAAGATTCCGTGAGCTCGTTGCCAACCTTGATGGAGCAGCGTGAGTTCTCCATCGTCATTTTACACAAGCGAACGAGCTTGGCAGGGACGCCCTCCACGGGGTAAGCCTTGACGTGGCGGAGTGGCTTACGGTAACTACTACTATGAAGCTTAGAGCTATGCGATCGGGAAACTTGATTTCGCAGAAGGGCCTCCCATGGTCGACAGGTCGAAGCGGAGTAGGCTGTTACTACCAATTACCCCACAACGAAGGAGTGTTCCCACCAAGGCACTCCCACCGAGGGACGGCAGCGAATGAATTTCTTCTTTGGAATCAACGGTGGCGTCTCCAGTTCCAGTTAGGCCGAACTACTTGGTGAACACCTTTACGGGCTACTTCGACTTATTTGAAGCCCAGGCCGTAAAAGGAGCGGGTTTTTCCGGCTCTTGCACTTGGAGTCACATCAAGTGCTTGGTACTCCAGGTTGGGGGTTGTTCGTTGGGGTGACTTCCCGACCACGTAGAAAAAAGTTTAGTTGCGAAGCAACAACAGGCCTCGGAAACGGACGGAAACTGAAGACGTTTAGCCCAAAAAATGTCAGCTCCTATCAGATTTGCCATTGACTTCATCACGGCTAGCCTTGTACTACTGCAAAGTTTAAGTTGATTGCTGTCGATCTTACTTTCAGAGTTGATAAAATCGTCATAAAATCGTTGCAATTGTGCATTTATTTATCTCGTTCAAAATAATTTGTTGCATCGATTTCAAAAAGACTTCTATCAGCTATTATTGCACTTCAACTCAACTTATATTTTATTTTGAAAATAAAAAAAAAATTCGCGCGAATTTTTTATATTTTCACACCCCAAATTGATTCTTTTTTGGGCTGAATTTTTTTACGCTCGCTTCGCTCGCTACCATTTGTACCTATTATATATATTTTTATTTTTATTTTATCGAGCCTTGATGATGTACAAAGATGTACATACCAAGGTATTAGTTCTATACTTTTAAATTGCAATCAATACTGAAACTTTTACTTCACGTGACTTCTTTTAACTGATCTTGGTCTTGCAAGAATCAAGGAATATAAACGGAAACGGAAATACATTTCTATACATGATATTGTCAACTTTAAAATAAAAAATGTAATATAAATGTGAGCAGGTAAATTATTATGTTAACAATGTGAATCTCATTGTCTTGGCAGAATTTTTTTTTTAATATTCGACATATGTTTCACAGTGACAGCTTATCTATTTCTCGGACATTTTTTCATGAAGCAAATTTTTTGTTTCACCCCTTATTTTTTTTTTGTCACAAGGAGCTGTATACTAGGCTTAAAATATCAAAAGTGTCAGTGACACCTCAAGAAATCTGGATCTCTCAAATCTCAAGTTTTTTGCTTTTTCCTAGTAAAAAGATAGCAAAATCACATAATAATTATTAGATTTGCGACTGAGATACATTAACCATTTCGAATAAGACACAAAGTGAAATAACCGTCGCATTATTTCACTTTCCCATAGTGAAATAAGACCGAATGCTAAAATTCGGCGTTAATTCACTTAAGCAAAGTGAAATAAGGCCGAATTTAAGAATTCGGCGTTATTTCGCTCGGCGTTATTGCACGGCACCCTGTTTGTGGCTTGGATTTGAGCACATCATGTTTTCCACACGGAGAACAATTATACGTGGAAAACATCCTCTTTGTTTGTGATGATTAAATTATTTTAATGTCACATTCCATCAACATTCACATCGTTATAAATATTCCTCTTTCTCTCGTATACTTATATACCATATACGCACTCACTAAAAATAAATAAGATACATATATTTCCATGCTCTAGAAATTTCAACGACACGTTTGCCGGGTCAGCTAGTTTTTTTTTTGATTGAAAGAAAATATTTGACAAACTTTCGATATTTAATATCGATTTCATTAATCAAATCACTCTAAAATTTAAAAATTTGGGTTTGAATATAACTTTGGGATTTATGCATATAAATGCGAAACAATGCTCGCGGGTTCCATTTGTATTAAATAAATAAATATCATGTTAATCCAATGTAACAGTTGAGGTGTCAATTTTCTTCGACAATTTATTAATTGAATTTTTTGTTGTATAGGATAGGTATCTGTATTTTTATTTTTTAAGTGCTGCCAGCCTAGTAGTTCCAGAATATATATTCTCCACGATTTTGGATTCATGCAATTCACTGTCTCAGGTGCATACACAACGTTTACAACACAAAATGAATCACAATATTTAGTTAATGACATTAGTGAACGGTGCAGTGAGAATGTGTTCTTTTTGTTTGTTATTTTATTATTATTAGGATAAAAATACGACATAAATATTTGAAAAAAAAATTACAATTCGTGATAGTGTTTAGTAAAAATTTAATACAAGAATAGAAATCAGTTTTTAAAAAAGTGTTTGAGGAATGTTGTTTAGGTATAATTTTAATGTAAAGTTTGACTCATGTATAGTTACCGCAAAATTGCAATCAAAGGTCGAGTGTATGCTTGACGTCGGCTAAAATAAAGTTTCGAATTTTTTAAAACAATACAATTTTGATGGGGTTTCTTTCATAAAAAAATGTATAAAAATATGTTTAAATAATAATATTACCAAAATTTAAAAAAAATTGTAGGTAAATATTTTCCTAAGGGAGAGCTCAGGTTCAAGTGCCAACATATTTGTTTACCTACCCTACAAACAGCAGTTTCAACGGTTGGAATTGGTGTTCCCTTTTGATCCTTCCTGCCTCGTTTGGGACTTAGTTTGTTCACAATTCTCGAACTTTTCACATTCAATCTCTGTTGTTTTTCCTCTTTCGTTTGAATCAGAGCGGGCTTGCTTAATTCCTTATTGGCATCGATGAGTTTCTCATACGACCAAAAGTATTTTGTCCACCAGTCCTTGTTGTTCTCGTCATCGGTGTCGCATTCCTGAATTGGATCAAACGAAGTTGATTTACGCTTGGGATGCTGTTTCTTGACCCTATAACAAAGACGCACATTTCATTCAATTATCTAAGCTTCAAATAAGAAAGTAGGTATTTTACATTTTAGTCACACACGCAGCTCCATAAAGAGTCAGATTCTCGCACGACGAGTTCTTCGGCAGGTACAAGTCCCTTGGCCCGTTGGCCGTCAATCTCGGCATATCATGATTGTTTTCTTCTTGACGTGGAGATGGCAGAATAATTTGTCCACCGATTGTCTTATACTTTGTAATGTCTTCCTTGGGAGGTGGTTTATACATATATCTGTGTATCGATGTAATTTGGTGGGTTCCGACGAGAGTGTATCTGCCAAAAGAACGACAGTCTACACAACGGATGGTAATAGGTGGGGCGTAGGTTTCTTCCAGAGGTAATTCCAATTCGATGGATTTCAGCATGCTCGGAAAGTTGGGATTTTTCTTGGCATTCTGAATGATGTTTGAGCTGAGAATCTTTCCAGAACATTCGACATCAATGCGTGGCTTATCGACAGACATAAAGTGCACTCTCTTCAGATCACGCAGACCCCAGAAGAGCACCTCGAGTTTGAATTTCGCCAAATGCGGTCTGACTTCTTTGGGCACTGGGAATATCGTTCCAGGTGTCGGCGCTGACATTCTGTCTTTTCTCGGCTCGATTTGACTGATTTTAGGCTCTGTCATTCGGGGCATGTCACTCGAACCGATTTCGAGCATTTCAAATGCTGCCAACAGTTCGCCAGCTTCATCGGGCCCTCGGACAATGTCGAACCATTCAAGTGTTGGCGTAGTGTAAACAGCGTCTTTCAGCTTGACTCGAGGTTTGGCTATAGCTCGACCAATGAATTCTGACTTGCCTACCTTGTCTTGGTCGTAAATTTCAATGATTATTGTGGGCGGGTCTTTTTTGATTTCGTCCTGACCTCCGTAAACAAGGACTTCCTCGAACACCAGCAGTTCATCCCAAGTGGGACTCAGCGTTTCTTCGATAACTTGAGTGGTCTTTGTGAATTCGGTTATGTACACTATTGCATAGGGATCACTGAGGCCTGATGCATCGGAGCCAATCAACGACCGGGCTTGGTAGATATGTGCTCGAAGTTGAAAGGTCTACAATAGAAATGGCATTTACTGCTGTTCAATATAGATCCGATATACTTACGTGCTTCTCTAGATAGTGAATATGGTTGGGCGCCATTGCTCTTGGTCTATCGGCATTCCTCAATTCATGAGACAGGTCGTATCCATGCGGTAGGCCTTCGAAAAAGTGTTCTTTATGACTAACCACCCCTAACCATAGGTAGATTGATAACTTCGCATGCAGATACCAACTAGCAGTTCCAGCTGCCTGCTTCCACGGAAGCTTAAAAAAAAAACATACACACATCAAAAGCTATTCATTTGATGATTCGACATCCCACAACACCTACTCTCAGGAATAATGTTTGAACTTTCCCACAGTGCACACCGCATTCCTCTTCGGTTTCGGAATAGATTAAATCTCTTGCTGATACTCTATGATAGGCAATACGCTTGCCATTCGCAATCATCCATATGAATATATCTGGGAGGGAATGTTGTGGCTTTTTTGTGTGTGTGGGTTGGAAGAAGATTGATTTAATGAATGCAATGGGATGGATAAAATTGAAAAAAACTCACATCATCGATCAGAAACTTTAATTTTTGCAGATAAGTTTTTGCTGTTTTGAATCGTTCCATGAGTGAACTTCGGGTAACCAGGGCACGTAGATTGCGGGCCATATTTCCAAGGGATTCCTATGAGTTGAGTATGAGTTGAAACCCGAAGTTGAAATATTAGAATCGAAGTGAAACTTACAATTTCCCTTTGACACAACTTCATTCTCTCCTTGTCCAATTTCGTGTTCCCACTTCCTGGTCCAGTCAGATTAGCCTTCGTTATTGCCAGATATTTTGTACAGGACACCGCTAGCTCTTCAAGCACTGCCCTTAGCCGAACATCTGATTTCGGATCTTCATCTTCGATGAGCTTATGAATTTCATTCAGACCATCTTCCTATAAAATGCCTTTAGAAACCGACAAAACAGTCAAAAACGATTAAACTCACCATTTTATCAGCCATTTTTGACAGCATGTTACTATTGTACATGCGTCTTCTCATATCCGGCAGAGCACATCGCACATCCATGCAAGGCTTATAGTCCCAATAAGGCAAATAATAATGAGTCTTATTATGACTTGTCGGCTTACAAGCATTTGTCGTACTACTATACGACGTACTATCAACTGTCTCCAATGCTCCCTCATCATCATCAGCTGTGGTGAAACTCTCATTGTGTCCATCCAGTGAGTTGCCAGCATTGCCCATACTCAATTCAAAAAACACCGTTCGATCACTAACCTTTTTATCGATCATCGAAGCTTCGAGTATCGTTCCGAAGAGGAAGAACTCTTCACACTTGGAATACGATGATTCGGATATTGGATAAGTCGGTTCAAGTTCGACATTTTTCTCTGTTGTTGGCTCCACATTGTCGGTGATTTCTGTTCGGATGGCAATCAGGAGACGGGCTCGATAGCTAACACCTTCACCAAGGCCAGTATTAAGGTTGGAATGCTGATCGAGAAGAGTGTAATCTCTGGTCGAGCCGTATAGATGAATGAACGACGGACCGAAGGTGGGAAGGAAACCCTTTTCGCCATCGTTGGAAATTTGCTTAAGGTCAATGTAATGGGTGCCAATGATGGAGGGCTTCATAGGATCAGCATCACGCAGTTGGATCTTGGTTCAAATGCAAAGCAAACGTCCTTTAAGACTGCTAAGAAATTAAAGTTTGAACAAATTACCTTAATACGCTGACAGAGTGGTGGAAACATTTCTGTGAAGACAAGTTGTTCGTTCCAAACGGGAGCGTAGGCGTTCTTCTTCACTGTCGTTTTACCCTGCAAACATTAAAGGTGATTTCTCTGTTTGTTTTTCATATAAATGTAAGTCACGAACCATCAACCCAGCAAACGAAACCTGAACATACGGACTAACCAGATCTTTGGACTCTCCAGTCAAGGCCTTTTTGACATTTGCCATTATTGACGAGTTCATTCTAGGCAGTCCATCGGCACGATAAATTTTGACTATAAATTTAGCTCGTTGTCGTTCGATTGGTACTCCATCGGGTAGGAGGAGGTTTCTTGAAATATTAAAACAAAGTTATTAGTTTTTAGAGAGAAGAAGAGAGAAAGACTTACGCTTCAATATCATCGGGATCCTTTTCGGATTTCTGAGGCACCTTAACTGTATCACCTTTTCCAATAATTCCAATATCACATTTTAAATAACCTTTTGGACCACTATAGAAATCATCTGGATCCGAGAGCAAAGCCCATTTGTGGTAAAATTGATGATCTTAACAGAAAAAAATGAAATGTTTTGATTTAGATTGGTTATAATTTTTGATATAAAAGTATCAAAGCAGATCGTGCATAGAAAAATAATAACTTTTTGGATATTTACCGTTAAATCGTTGAATTCTGTAGTCTAATTGCATAAAAAACTTAAAACAAATATACTAATAGGAGAAGGGAAATAAACGTGCAATATTCAATAAAATGCAAGACATTGAGAAATTTTATGTGACCAGTTTCTAACTTCAGGGGTTCCGTCTACTCAGAATCTGTGTTAGGGACTTACAAAGACATAACCTCACACTTATCGCGAAAGATGAATTATTAACTTATGATGGTCAATTGTGCTTAATTTGAAGTGAATTTGTACAATTTTCAACGTTGTTTAAGTGTGCATTCTCCCATTAAATGTAAGGAGGGTGTTTAGAGAGCCAACAGCAGGAATGAAATTCGGAGTTTTTATTGGAAGATGCTGTTGGTTATCGAGCAAGAACCGATGCCTGAAGAGATAAGCAAGGGCACATCATAGTAGAATCGCAGACAATGGTGGAGATTTGAACCGACCACTTCTGTAGATTGTATAAAGGCGACGACGAACAAAACCCCGCAGTCAGACAGGAGCCTTTCATGGAAATGATGATAGCCAACAATTCCATGAACCCGACCTAGAAGAAGTGAAAATGGATATATCACGGCTGATATCCAACAAAGCCACTGGAGCAGATGGACATATGTAAGATATGTTCGGAAGAATACATGCCCGAAGAATGGAACCTCAGCATTGTTTGCCCGATCCTGAAAAAGGAGATCCTCTGAACTGCGCCAACTACAGAGGAATCAGCCTACTTAACATCGCCTACAAAATCTGCTGTAATATGTGAACGTCTGAAGCCTTTTCTCAACAATCTGATTTACCTTTATCAATGTGGTTTCAGACCAGAAAAGTCAATCATCGACTAAATTTTCACTTAACGCAGATCCTGGAATGGAGTTATGTCTTGTTTTGGCATCCCTGCCAAGCTCGTTCGCTTGTGCAAAATGACGATGGAGAACTCACGGTGCGCCATCAAAATTTGCAACGAGCTCACGGAATCTTTCGGAGAAAGTGTAAGATTCCACCGTCAATACCAGAGGCTCTTCTTCCAAAAGTCTGTTCAACTTGTCGCGTATGCCGATGATATTAATATAATGGAAAGAACACCGCGTGATGTCAATGGCGCCTTTAGAGAATTGAGACAGAAGCGGCAAAAATGGGTTTAGCGGTACATGAGGGAAAGACGAAGATAATGTTGTCTTCGAGGAAGGACACCCATAATCGACTGCTCGGACAGAACGTCACAATAGACGCATACAATTTTGGGGGTAGTAGAGGAGTTTGTCTACCTAGGCTCCGCTATTAACACGGGCAATAACACCAGCGTCGAGGTCAGACTAGGAATAACTCTTCCTAATCGCTGTTTCTTTGGGCTAAGAAAGCAATTGAGTAGAAAAATTTTCTCTCGAGCAACTAAGTTAAAACTGTAGAACACCCTCATCATCCCATTCCTGCTGTATGGTGCAGAAACATGGACCTTGACAAAATCGGATGAATGTGCCTAAGCCTGTTTCGAGATGAAAGTTCTTCGTGTCATCTTTGGATCTTTGGCCCTGTGTCACTGTGTGCATTGAAGAGGAATGGTTCAATTTTTCCGTGACTATTTTTGAGTTTTATTCCGAGATTAATGTTTCGTATTGGAATGAATGATGATCACAATTATTGTTGGTTTTTGCTGTAGATTTTAGGTTGAGATAAAAAACTTTTTGAATTTATTTATGCATTGAGGTACAGCTGTTTTTGAGAAAAAAGATTTCTCGGTTTTTTGAGATAAATTTTTTTTGGTTTTAGTTTAAAAAAATTGATGATACACATAGATGATGTTTGGTAAAAGCCTTTGAGATTATATGCTTAGCAGAATACAAGAACATTGTAAACAGCTTTAACAAAAATTGAAGGACGTATGTCTGACGTAAGGTTATTTGGATTTTTGACGTTTTAACTATACCTCTTGAATGCATGCATAGATTTGTTTGTTTGGGGTCCCACAATATTTTCTATATTTCAAGATTTCTTTCGATACCTATATAAAACATAAAGATTCGAAATGAGGTTTTCGAAAAAACGAACGTTTTTTTACAATTTTCTTGTTTTAAAGTATAACAGTATAACAGAACACACTGTCTCACTTTCGAATATTATTATTAAAAACATTTTAAGACGATATCACGTTTTGAATTATTTTTCTTCCTCCAAGGGCGTTTTTCCAAAAACAGCAATTGCTTAGTTCATATGGAATTATTTGAACGAAGAATTATAATGCTTCGTTCTCCATGATTCTCAGCATTTCGTGTTTTCTTAAATTTCAGTTTTTGAAAAAGCTTGTGGCCTAATTCAGTACCAGATTTCGATATCCTTTATTCTCATAACTTTGAATGTCAAAAAGGAGTACATTGTAATGATTGAACAGATTTTCTTTTTAATCTAAAAAAAGCGGAACCTGTTTCTATTTTTTTGTTTTAATAATTTGATACGGTTCTTTTTATATTCACTGAGAATTTTGTATGTTAACCTTATAAAACATAATGTAGCTTGAATATTAATCACTTCAAGATTACTTTGCT
>CAKKXW010000001.1:27108600-27244549 GCA_920937365.1 Sphaerophoria rueppellii | reverse complement strand
AAAGCAGAAACAAAATTTCATTATCGAAAAGAAAACATGTCTCAGTTTTTGCACAAGAATAATAAGAATATTTTCCAGTCGAACAGAGAGAGGACTTATCCGTGAGCTGCATAACAATAAGTTCTTTTTTTTTGGTAATTGTATGTGTGTGCTAGCTATGAAAGACCGGCATGTGACTGCTGGGCTTTAGTGGCTTTTGTGTGACAGAATAAAAAATTAAATTTATGAAATATACATTTTGTTCTGTTCTATTAGATTTCGATAACAATGCGTTAAATTGAAGGTCAAAAACAGGCTTGTTTCAAGGATATTCAATATGGCTCTATTTGATTTTCATTACGTTAACCAAAATTTGAACTAAAGAGCGAGGGGTAAGCATCTTAAGGTGATTGATTTTCTATAAATTTTTAAGCCGTTTGGGATAATTTATTCAAAAAAAAAAAAGGGGACAGACAAATCTTTCAAAGGAAAACTGCTTATATGTACATACATGATTTTTCGCATGAATAATTAAGTCTACAGTAACAGCAGCTAAATTATTGAAAATTGTTTTCTTTTGTAAATATCACACAGAAATATCAGGAGAGCTATTTTAAAAAATAGAAACTTCAAAATCGTTTCGTCCCCTTCCGTAATTGTTATAAAAACACTGATGACAAAAATGTATTAAAACTGATAGCGAGAAAATCTTAAATTTTCACCAAGCCGAACATTAAAAGTATCACCCAAGCCAAAAGAACAAATAGAACTGAGAATTTGAATAAAAAATGGGCGTGTAAGTGGGTGGATAGGTACTATAAAAACCGTTTTTGGGGGATTTGGGAAAAGTTGAAGTCTTAAATGCGTTGTAATTGAGAATTTTTTTTTCGAAAATCTGTTATAAATAATAAACAAAAAATTAAAATATTTTAAAAAATATTTTGTTTTATTTCCAAAAAAGTTAAAAAAAAAAATCGCCAGCTTATCTGAGGCCACCTGTGCGATAATATCAGACAGTATTAATCTATGTCTCCTCCTCTGAGCCACGCGTAGGTTTCTGTTATGTGTTCTTCCCTTCCATGTGTCTATCTGTCTCTCTCTGTTGTATTAATGTCTTGTTCTGTCTCAGCCGATGGCCTCAGTCGACAGTCAATGCAGGGGATTCGGAAAGACCACTTCTGTAGTATATAATGGCGACTACAAACAAAACCCCGTCGTCAGACAGAAGCCTTTCATCGGAAACGATGATAGCCACCAATTCCGTGAACCCGACCTAGAAGAAGTAAAAACGGCAATATCACGGCTGCAATCCAACAAAGCGGCTGGAGCAGATGGTCTAGTTACCGAGCTGACGATCTAGATAGGGGCATGCACCAAATCATCTGTAAGATATGTTCGGAAGAATGCATGCCCGATGAATGGAACCCCAGTATTGTTTGGCCGATTCTGAAAAAGAGAGTTCCTATAAACTGCGCCAACTACAGAGGAATCAGTCTACTTAACATCGCTTCCAAGATCTGTTGTAATATTTAAACGTCTGAAGCCTTTCCTCAACAGTCTAATTGGTCCTTATCAATGTGGCTTTAGACCAGGAAAGTCAACCATCGCCCAAATTTTCACTTAACGCAGATCCTGGAAATAACCTATGAACTCCAAATCGATACCCACCACCTTTTCATCGATTTCAAGGCCGCGTTTGACAACATCTACAGAGACGAACAGAATAAGGTTATGTCTAGTTTTGGCATCCCTGTCAAGCTCGTTCGTTTGTGCAAAATGACGATGGAGAACTCATACTGCGTCATCAAGATTGTCAACGTGCTCGCGGAATCTTTCGGAGAAAGTGCAAGATTATACCGTCAATACCAGAGGCACTTCTTTCAACTTTTCGCGTACGCCGATGATATTGATATAATGGGAAGAACACCGCGTGATGTCAAGGCGCCAGCCTTTGTAGAATTGGGAAAGAAGCGGCAAAATGGGTTAAGTGGTAAAAGAGGGAAAACGAAGTATATGCTGTTTTCGAAGAAGGACACCCATCACCGACTCGGCTCTGACAGGACGTCACAACAGACGCATACAACTTCGAGGTAGTAGAGGAGTTTGTCTACATGGGCTCCGCTATTAACACGGGCAAAAACACCAGCGCCGACATCAGACGAAGAATAACTCTTGCTAATCGCAAGAAAGCAATTGAGTGGAAAAGCCCTCTCTCTCGCAACTAAATTAAAACTGTAGAACAACCTCATCATCCCAGTCCTGCTGTAGGGCCAGAAGCATGGACTTTGACAAAATCGGATGAATGTACCTTAGGCTGTTTCGAGAAGAAAGTTCTTTGGGTCATCTTTGGCCCCGTGTGCATTGAAGGGGAAAGGCGAAGAGAATAGAACAGCGACGGGTTGTACAACGACATGGACCTAGCCAGAAGGGTCAAGGTCCGGAGACTCAGATGCCTCGGTCAACTTGAAGTGCAAAACTGGAGGCAGTTAGCTAGGCAGTTGGCAGGCGGAGGCTCAAGTCCTTACTGACTGTAGCACGACCTTAAGTAAGTAATCTGTATATCAGTTGTGTCAACCATTTTGAACATACAAAATTAAGATAGTACGCGTGGCAATAATGAACTTTTCTCAAATATTTTGTTCTTTTGTCTTGCATTCAACAGTTAATTCTGAAATTATGTATTTGAGCCCTTACAATTTTTGCGAGAAATGTCTGTTAACAAAATGAGCGTTACAGCATACCCAGCTTTCTCTAAGGTCTGCTCTTAATTTTGATATTTCATCATCATAAAAATATTGTCCAAAATAAAGTCTACTAGCTATTTTTATATGAATAAAAGTACAAATCGTTGTTAGGAGCTTTAAACCTTAAAAAAGAAAAGATTTTGCTATCGTTAAATGACCCCTGAAGCTTCTTTTAAATGGCCTGTCAAAAGTTTATGAAAACAAAAATTAAAGGACACTGCTGTTCGTGGAAAAAAATTAATTACAATATTGGAGAACACTTTCCAGTGAGATAATTTATTATGGTATTGTTAGCACAGTTGTGCATATTTAATCATACAATTTGAAAGAGGTTGAGAATACGAACATTAATTAATAAACTTGAGAGACAAGCAAAAACATCATACCCAAAAGAACAAATTTACAAAATTAAATCACTTCACGCTCTCCAAACATATTTACAAAAGCAACAAACACAGACGCACGCATTCAGAGACAAAAAAAGAGACATTGAAATACGAAAAAAGAAAGTCCTTAAGGTCAAAGAATAGGTTACCGTTTGCGTCATAGACGGTCTTGAGATCAATCCGAAAATTGCCAACCACTGTTCCGGAACGCAGGAATTTCCTTGAATGGATAACCTAAATAATAATATAAATGTACATAAGCACGTGAAGTAAAAAAAGAATTAAAAAAAGTTTCTCAAAAATCAAAAACAGGTAAAAGGTGAGTCTTGTACATTTTTGTCTCTATGTGTTTTGATAAAGGTTTTTTTTTGTTTTTAACCAGAAATGGTAAGATTTCAAAACAAAAAGCAAAAATCCAAGAAAATAAAAACGGTAAATTCTAAGAATCCATTCGACAAACCGTAGCCGTAGGTGACAAAACAATGACCCTTAAAATTTTGTTACGGAATCCATTTCTTATTTTCTACCCATTAAACTTTTGTGTTTATTTTTCAACAACCGACTTCCTAAAGTTCTTTCCTGTTTCCTGTTTATGATGATAGCAGAGCAGAAGGCATATCGTAATTTGAGCAGACAGATGATGTTGCTTCAGACATTTTTATGATTATTTTTGTCTGTGGCGATAAGGGAGGTGGGTGCAAAAGCGAATGAGATAAACAAAGAAATACACAGAAAAAAGGAAACTTTCACTTTTTGCCTCTTAAGAGCAGTGGGCTGGCTATACCTCAATCGGGCAGGTGTAGGATAACTTGATGTCTGCCAACTGGCAGCTGGTAGTGGCACTAAAAACCGATGGAACAGAGGGATATCACAGGATTTTATGAAGGAGAAAAAAAAAATGTTTTATGGTTTGATGGATGCGCTAAGTCTTCCCTGAACATTTCCGTTGCCGTTCGTTTGGTTGGTGTTCACGGTGGATTATTGAAGGGAAGTTTTTTCTTTCAATTTGGTTTTGTTGTTGTTGTTTTTGTGGGCCTAAATAAGCAGGTGTCCGACAAGAACGTTGGCGGAATCGAGTACTAACTAGCAACTTGGATTATGAATATGAGAAAACGAGTTTAGTGTCATTCTATTTTTCGTTTATAGGTAAGTTTATTTTAATAATGGCAGTTTTATGATGGAAGTTGCCATAATGGTTTAACAGTCATTCCAAATTTGCGATTAATAGATTAATGTTGCAGATATAGTTGATGGGCGTTAGTGAAAACTTTTTACAGCTTAGTAAGTGGCGGAAAGTAAATTATTGAAAGGTTTAACGATGTAGTTAAAGTTGTCAGATTAAGTTTGACAAAAAATGATTAAAATGTCTCAGTTGGGACACTTAAGCAATGATCGCTAAGAAAATGGAGCTGATTTGGGTGTAGCTCGATTTGACCTTAAAACTTAAAAGAAATAACAAAAATTTACAATTTTTTTGTCAGTTAATGTGAGCTAATACTTTCTATTTTATTAAAAATAAAAAAGTAATCAACGTGGCCACCTTGTGGCATGAACAACCTGCAACTGCTTATATGGGAATTATTTGAACGATGTATTTTAATTGCTTCGTTCTCCATGATTCTCAACGTTTGGTGTGCCTCCTTAAATTTCTGTTTTTAAAAAGGGTATGCGTTGGAAAAATCGAATAAGGTAGCAGATACCGATCTTTTTATTTCTTTTCTTTCTCAAAAAGGAGTACACTGTTATGAAAACACTAAGGATTTTTTGCGATCAGGCATATGGACTGCGGGAAAGTTCTCTGCACACGCTTTTGCGCCTGATGTGAAAATACTTAGGGGTTAATCAATAAGGACGCTACAAAAGTAGACCGATAGGGATAGCAAACGACGCCATATTTTTCCCGCTCTCTTGACATTTCTCTTCAGTAAGGTTTGCTATTCTATCATGGAAAGGTATACGATCCAACAACGAGTTGAAATTATTAAAATTTACTACCGAAATTCGGCGTCAGTGGTCAACACTTTAAGAGCGAAAAATCATCTTCAACAATGGGGCTCATTTCTGTCTGGATGGCTTCGTGATGATCAAGACCGGCACGTTACTGTGAATGGGAATGCTAACCGATTATTTTTGGAATGAATTGGATGATATGGACTTGGACGATATGTGGTTTCAACAGGACGGTGCCACATGTCACACAGCGGGCCAAAAAATCGAATTATTGAGAACGAAGTTCGATGAGCGCATTATCTCCAGAAATGGACCTGTGAATTGGCCGCCTCGTTCATGCGATTTAACGCCGTTAGACTATTTCCTGTGGGGCTACGTCAAATCTATGGTTTATGCCAACAAGCCAGCGACGATTGATAAACTTCGTACGAATATCGAACGTGAAATTGCAGCAGTATCGGCCGATTTATGCTTGAAAACTGTCGAAAATTGGGTTAGCGTCTGGACTTCTGCAAGCGTGCCCGTGGTGGTCATGCAAAAGAAATCGAGTTTCATACATAATGGCATCAAATGTACTTCCACAGGAATAAAGAATTTCATTGGTATCCAAAACCGTTTTTGTTTTATTTAAGAAAACTTTTTTAGCGTCCCTATTAAAAAACCCTTTATAAAGCGCGAAGACAGAGGTAGAAGGACGAAATTCGCGAAGCCAGTTTTTTTTTGTTTTTTCTTTTCTGTCATCATCATCATGCTTGATGAGAAAAGGAAATAGTTTTTGATACCAGCGTAAAAGTAAAAAGTCAGGGTTGGTTTCGTTTTTCTTGAAATTTACATTTAAGATAAAAAAAAAAACGAAAGAGTACTGACAATGTAATCAATCCAGAGAATAAATTCTGTTTTCTCTTCTCTTTTATTTTTTGTATTTAAATTGTCCCTCAGAGTTCTTTGGCAAAAGAACATTAATAACTAAATATTTCCCTTAACCTTTTCATTTATTCAACCATCTTCCAAGAACTTCATTACATTAAAAGGCACATAAGTAGCATTCAAACCTTTTTTTTTAAGCAGAACAGTTACCTTCAGATTTTTATCTTTTCTTATTACAATTCAATCAACTTCCTGAAGCTATTTCTTCCAAGACAAATACCCGAGAATACCCTCAGTCGAAAATTCAACCAAATGATTGATCTTTGACTGTCCTTTTTCACAGCTTTCAAACATAATTTCCGTTTGGTACTATTTATACCATCCACATCCTCCAGGGAACCTTATTAAAATTTCATACTCACTTTCATCACATTAAAAGGGGGAACTTTTAACAAGATAGTTGTAAATTGTAAGAGGAAATTCATTTTCGTAAATACGACGAAAGTTTCTATTTTTTCAACTTTCAACTGTCTTAAATGAAAAATGAGTTTTGTTTGTATTTTGTGTCGTTTGGAGAATTATGTAAGTACTATTGAGTAACTTTTTGTTGAAGAGGTCCTTTTTTAAGGAGTTTTCCGTCAATTCAGCTCTAGTTTGTTTTGTTTGTTTAACCAAATGTGCTTTGGAAATTTGTGGTTTCAAGCAATTTATTTAAGTAGCATGAGCAAATTGAAATTGCTCTTTTAAATTGAAGGGTAATAATGTAGAGCCCTTGTTAAGGTCTTGCTATTGGAAGGGATCAATCAGGAAAAAAGGAACACACAATTGAAGAAGTCACTTAACTAATATCTCTTTCTTTCCGTCCAACATTTGTATTTATTTGCTCACAGCTCCTGCACTTCCTGCTTCCGCTATCAAAATCATTAATTTCCCTTCTCTTGATGGCCAATTACTCCATTATAGTTCATTAAGTCGGGTATTTTTTTACTACTTAACGATAAACTCATTTGAGTAACCTAATCCGGAGTAATTATATTGTCATATTCTTAAATAACCAATTATCCAGAAAAGACGATAAAAAAAGACTCTGGGAAAGAAAAGGTACCTTCTTCAAGGACTCGAATACATTTTCTCAAGTTTCCATTCACACCTACACACTCTAGTAAAAAAAATCACACACATTTCCTCCTTCAGACAAAATGAACAAAAATAAATCAAAAGAAATCAGATCCTGTGTGTTAAGGACATTTACTCACCGACAGGGTTATAATCTTATCAAATAACATCACCGGTGGCATGTGGAAATCAAAAACAAAATACTGAAAATAGAAGATGAGGATATTTTATTTCTTGTTTGAAATTGAGAAAAAAAGAACAAACCTCATTGAAATAAGGACAATTTGTGCTCTCTTTGACACTGGTGTATTTTTTCTGGTCGCCCACTTGAATGCATACAACTGGATCCATATTGAGGCCAGGTAGTTGACGTGCTTCGATGATTGTTATGCAAACTTGAAAGTCTTGCGATTTCAATTGATCAGCAGTGCGGGTCATTGCTTTTATCCTGTTGAATATAGAATCTTGTTGAATTTTGAATAATCTTTGTATTGTTTTGTATGAAGACATACATTTTTCCTTGGTCAAAATTGGCGATGTCTTCGACTTCACTGGATGCGTTAGAGAGACCACTTTCATTGCCAGCAATTTGAGGATCCTCTTCACCTTCTGTTGCAGAGCATGTGGGGGCTGTGTGATCGGTGTCGATTATAAGTGGTGACCTTACATTTATTGGATTGAACAGATTTGTTAAAAAGTTTTTAAGTTTAGAAAAGACAAAGGTAAATTTTTAAAGCATTTTAAATACCCTGAAGAGGGTACAAATCTACCTATTTAGATCGATGAATGCAATTGAAGACGAGTGGCATGCCAACCAATACTGCTTACTTTGAAACAAAATTAAAATGAATACAGATGACAATATAATGGTGTTTCACATACGCCCGAGTGAACAGCCGTTCTCTTTTTTTTCTTTTATTTACTGATTGATATGCAAAATTGTGATATGTGAAGAGGGGTGAAATGGGTAAAATGAGATTTTGAGTGGGACGTTTATAAATTCATATTTTTTTCCGAAATTGTAAATAATGGATGTGATTAAAAGTTTGACCTTCTCGCATACACATGCTCATTTGATGCCTTCCCCCATTTCTTGGACTTTTCATTTTATAGGTGAGTGCAATTTTATGGTTGATTTGATTTGAAAATCCCCTTTGGCGGAGATTATAATTGGTGTGGGTACAGTCAATTTATTCATTTTGTGGCAAATTATTAAATTTAAATAAAGATGAAAAAGGGTTACGTATAAAGACAAATAGACCTTGAAGTAATGGATGAAAAATATATATCTTTTATAATAACTTGTTTAATTTTTAAAATGTTCAAGGATTTTTTTTGGAAAGGATTCGTTTCGAGACTCTGTCTTCATCAAAACTTACCCTGCAGCCTTGAAAATATTAGAATAAATTGAGTAAAGAGAAGAGAAAAACGCTGCCAACAGGATAGTAGAAAAAAACACCATTTCTGTTTATTTCTGATGCCAAGCTTTCAACCATTTAATTAGTTTCTGAGATGGAATTTCGTTGAAGAACATATTTTAAAAGAATTAAAGGTTTTTTTTTTGAAGAACAGTCAAATTACAATAGCTGTTAAATAGACTTACAAATAAAGTGTAAAAATCAACTTTGCGAATTAAATGAAATTACAAATAAATTTCATTGACGGATGAAATGTTTGACTTTCCTGTGTTTTGATGCATCTTCTGAACTACTTTATAACTTTTAGAATTGGTCGAAGATTGCTTATAGGAAGCTCACACTGCCAGTGGTTTGCCAACATATTAGACAATGTTATGGAACTTAGTAGTAGGTCTGGAGAATCAATCTCAGTGGTTATGACTGGATGGAAAAATACTATGACGTTGTTACTTCGCCTATGTGACAATTTTCTTATTGTAGATAAGAAGGATTTCGAAAGACCACTTTTTAAGACTGCATAACGACGACAACGAACGAAATCCCGCCATCAGGCATAAGATTTTTATCGACACATGATAACCAACAATTCCGTGAACCCGACTAGAAGAAATGAAAACGGCAATATCACGGCCAAAATCCAACAAAGCTGCTGGAGCAGATGGTCTAGCTGCCGAGCTATTCAAAGCAGCAGGCAACGATCTAGACAGGAGCATGCACCAAACTATCTGTAAGATATGGGCGGAAGAGTGCATGTCCAATGAATGGAACCTCAGCATTTTTCTGCCGACCCTGAAAATGGGAGATCCTCTAAACTGCAACAAATACAGAGGAATCAGCCTACACTTAATATCGCCTACAAAATCCTCTCTGACATAATATATGATAACGTCTGAAGCCTTTCGTCAACAATCTGATTACTTTGCGGCAGATCCTGGAAATAACCTATGAACTCCAAATCGATCGCCAACACTTTTTCATCGATTTGAAGGCCGCGTTTGACAGCATCTACAGACACGAACAGTATAAAGCTATGTCTAGTTTTTGCATCCCTGCCAAGCTCGTTCCCTTGTTCAAAATGACTATGGAGGGCTCACGCTGCGCCATCAAGGTTGGTAACGAGCATACGGAATCTTTAGATGTCAGAAAAGGATTCAGACAAGGCAATGCACTGCAAAACTCTACCGCCAAAATCAGAGCCACAATCTTCCAAAAGTCTTTTCAACTTCTCGCGAACGCCGATGATATTGATATAATGGGAAAAACACAGCGTGATGTCAAGGGTACTTTTGTGAGAATTGAGACAGAAGCGTCAAAAATGGGTTTAGCGGTAAATGAGGGAAAGACGAAGTAAGTTATTTTCGAGGAAGGACACCCAACACCGGTGGCTTGGACAGAACGTCACAACAGACGCATACAATTTCGAGGTAGTAGAGGAGTTTGTCTACCTATGCTACGCTATTAACGCGGGCAATAAAACCACCGCCGACATCAGACGAAGAATAATTCTATCTAATCGCAGTTTCTTTGGGGTAAGAAAGCAGTTGAGTGGAAAAGCCCTCTCTCGAGCAGCTAAGGTAAAACTGCATAACACCCTCATCATCCCAGTCCGGCTATATATATCAGAATTGATCTGTATTGATCTAAGTGTGACGGTAACGACATCAACTTTTAGCTCCTTAATCTAGCCTAACCTACACGTAACGGAGCAACATTTATACCTTAATTTAAAAGTAGAGGTCCCAGATGGCCACCCAGAAGAACTCCAGAATAAGCAAATAATTCTTTAAAGAAAAATTTCTTCTATTTCTCGGCCTATTGTCAAGATATGAGGATACTTAAGTAATGAAAAATGAAGGGAAGCCACATATGAATTTGATAATGGCGTAAGTGATTAGAACGAAAGCTTTAAGACACAATCAACTTCCACATTCTAAAGTGTTAATACATTAATTTATAGAAATAAAGAGTCCTGTGAAGTTAGCAAAATGCTTGTTGAAAATTAAATAAAAAATGAGAGTTCCCGGTAGCAAACCAAGAGTTCTAGAGTTCCTCATACTTTTTTACAATAGTTCTGGTGAATTAAGGCTTAAATTCGAAAAAAAAGTTTTTTGTGCTAACTTCACGCAGCAAGGACGTTTTTCAGAAAATGAGTTCTGATGATGTACTTCAACTTAAAATCAAGAGTTCTAGAGTTCCTGATGATTTTTAGAAAGAGTTCTGCAAATTTGGAAAAGATAGGGTTGGTTACCTTAGGTTACTTAGAACAAAATTTTGAAAAATCCAAAAAAAATCAAAATCAAGGAGTTTTGATTAGAGTTCCCGGTAGACAACCAAAAGTTCTAAACATTTTATTAATAACTTTTTTTTTCTAAAACGAATAATTCAAGAGTTCCTTAATTTGGGAGAACTATTGAATTATTCGTATAAAAATCATCAGTCAACGCTACATAGATACCTCAGTTTCAAGTAACAATTCTGATTTCTGAGTTCTGACCCTGACTGATTGTCAGCACTTGGAAAACTTTTCGCCTATATATTCCACTTCATGGCATGGTTGACAGTAAAGTTTTTATTTATTTCCTTATTATATTCTCTTGATTTGATTGTTTTTGTTTTTAGGGAAAATCTTTAGGTTTTTTACACACAATGTTGCCAGACGTACAGATTTGTCTGCATGCATATTGCAGATTTTTCAAAACTGCAGATTTGTCTACATTCGTACATTAAACAAAAAATTATTTTTTGATATTCTTTTGTTCAGTTTTTTCCTCCTTACAAATATTTTGACCATTGAAAGCACTTGATACATTCAGTCATTTACATTGCATTCAGTAAATTTTTACCAAAACACAGTATGGAATCGGTGTTCTCAATGTTTTTTCTTGTCTTAAAAATCCAGTTTTTTAGAAATCTGCATGGCAGGTGGTTAGGTGCGTTTGCTGCTAAGCAGAACGTCGTGGTTTCGAGTCCTACTCGTGCCCATAGTTCTTATTTCATCTTTCACTGGCACTGCCTCTTGCTAAGAACTGACAATACTTCCAAGAGTATCAATCTGTCATGAAAGAACAGCCGTTCGGAATCGGCGTTAAATTGTAGGTCCCCTCAATTCTTCACACGCATCCAGAGAATTTTTGATGAGAGAGCTGTAGCGCCACTCTATTTATTTTTTTTTTTTTGCATGGCAGATTTATTTCCTATATTGAATGCAGATTTCTTTAAATAATTTTATTGCAGCACTGGTCACATATCAAACAGCTTTACAGATTGAGGAAACAGCATATTTTGTAAGAAAGGACAGATCTGTGAGTGTATTAGAGAAAAAAACAAGAATTGAAAATTTTTTTGAATAATTATTAACAACTCGTCTCGCCACCTTTCAGAGCAACCTTAGAATTATTATTATTATCTCACTAAATTTTCCGAATTCCCATCCCAATCGAAAATTTATAATTTTTCTCTATGAAAACCAATGAGTTTTCCGATTTTTTCCATCAAGAACTTCTTATTTTCCATTCGAAAACTCATTTTGAAATTTTCCAGTTGTTCGTGAACAGTCCTTAACTCTACATTTGGTTTTGTCTGAGACCAAATGAATGAATCATGAATGGAAACTTAAATATGTATATGCTTTTTTTTTTTTAAATATCGATGTTAAAATTTTTTTTATACAGAAAATTGTGCCCAAGAATTCGCGTGTAAACATTGTCTTGGTGCAAGAGCTTAAGTAAGAATTCAGCCTTCAATATTATAAGGAAAAATCGAAAGAAAATGAAATGAAATGAAAGAAGAAATAGAGAGACATTTCAGAAAATTGATGTCGACTGTCAGTTTCCGGAATTAAAATACAAAATTAAAAATTAATGTTTTATGCTCTTATTAATTATTTATTTTATTTTCAGGACCCCTTATTGCACAATCAGTGCACGGAAGAACAATTTTGCATCATTTATAAAGTAGGAATTTGTTTGTTTGTTAGTTTATTGACTACAAACATACAACCGACAAGCAAACAAAAGCCTTACTTTATTTATCTAGTATAGATATAGATATAGATTATTTATTAACAATTACGTTTATTAGAAATTGAGAAGTTTATTTATTGAAACACAACTTTTTTTTAACAACAAATTGAATTTTCTACACAACTCTTTAGTGCAGAACTGCTCGGTCGAACTGCACTCAAACGAAATATCCCTTAAAAACGGACCTTCTTCTATGAGCCGGAGTTTGTTCATTCTCGTTCCTCTCCAAATTACACTGCAGTGGAATCTATTTATTTGACTGTGAATATATTCGGTTTACAATTATAACATTTCAGTTTCAACAATTTTGGTTTTAATCTCGCTTAAGGTTGTGAACACAAGAAAAGGAAAATTCTTACAAGTGCTAGGGCGCAGTTATCGGCATTTCAGGGAATTTCATTACAAAATATTCTTTTAATTTCAAAATATTAACCAACCAACGTCCAGGATATTTCCTTGGCAAATATTTATCATTTAGAAAATAAGAATTGGATAAATGTTTAATATAGAGTGCCAGAATACGGCACATTTACCCTACATAGATCATGTATTGTAAAAATAGACGAAATTGTTGACCTAAACTTAAGTGCAAATAACTGAAATGCAAGAAATTTCGACTAGAACTTAAGAAAAATAACGATTTCGGATACTCCGCATATATTTTGTTACACTTTTCTTCTTCGTCAAACATTTTTTAAAGAACAATAATTCAAAACAAAACACAATCAATGCCAACAAAAGTCCACAACCAAGACATTCAAAAGGAAAACTAAATTGATGCAAGCCAAGACGCTTATCTTTGCTCCCTGACAAATCATTCCTCGAACCTGGTTTGAAAATGCCTTCATTCACAACTTGCACGTAAGCACTTCGCATCCATTTCTTAAACAAACCCGATTGGTAAACTTTAATTATGAAATCGTTCAAAATTTCTTCGTACGGTGAATTCTTTGTCAGCAAATATCCCAAAAAATATTCAAGGAAATTTTTTCGCATAATATGAAAGTTTGGTTGAACTTGGGCGTTCAGTAAAAATTCTAGCTTGTCCGAGGCCTCGAAATATGCGAATTTTGTATTGTTCATTGACCATAATTCTTTTTGAAAAGTAGACAAATCTTTTGGAACTATTAAGTTTATTAATTTTTCCGATCTACAAGTTTGATTTTGATAGATTTTGAAAAGAATGTCTGCCATCATTACCGGAACATTGTTATCAATTAAATCCTGAAGAGTTTCGTATTGGGGAATCCTTATAAAAACTGTCAAAAACGATGTCATATAAATTAAGTACAAGTTCAGTGATATGAAAGCCAATAAATACACTTGGAATTCTATCCAATAAGCTGGTGGACCATGATTCGGGTAGGTTTGGTTGAGGAATTTGCAGTAGATTTGACAAAATGAATTCCAAAAACTAACAGTTGCTCCTTTAATATAATTTTTTATCATATCCATAGCAATTAAATATAACAGCATGACTGCCAAAATAACCCAAACTGTTGGTTGAAAAGGCTTCACAAAGTATTTACTAGAATTGATGTATCCGGTGTGAGGAACCATTATTTTAAGTTGATTCCGACCAAGTGGATAGGATTGTGTAAGATTTAGTCGTATTCCCGTTACACTCGCACTGATGTCAATTGTTCGACTCAAGCTTCCATTGACAAAAGCATTTGTTAATGTCTGCAATCCATTGATTTCAATTTCAACATAAGTTGCATTGTGGTTTTTCAAAAATTCCAAAAATAGGTTACCAGCGATGCCCCCAATCCGACGATGTCCATTTTTGTCAGTGTATTTGAAAGCTCTTGGAAAATCTGCATCTGTCATAACTGTTCGGATGGGGAAGCCATTCATGTTCTTGAGTGGATCGGGCAATGCATTTGATAGTTCGAACTTTTGAATCGGAATATCGGCGAAGGGTAGGTACGCGAAACTTGTTGTACCAAAAATTCCAAAAATCCTCGTGAAATAAACATTCCAAAATAGTGAAAAATACGTTTCAAGTTCCTCGAGCTTGCTTCCGTATAGAACAACAAATTTTCGATGTCTTATATGATTCACTAGACTTGTGTTACAGGTGTTGAATTTGTATTTGATACGTTGACCACAAGTAAAATCGGTCCATCGAAGTCCTGCAGGCTTTCTTCTGTCGAAAACGTGTTGAAAATATGCAAAGGAATGTGGAAAGATGTCCTCAGCAATTCCCTTAAAAAAGTTGCGTTAAATCCATAGAAACAAAGTGACGCTGAATCGGAATCTTTATGAAGGCGATGAATAAGTTGACTCAAAATTAAAGTTTCTTTGATGGATACTGCATTTAGCAATGAAAACAGGATGACTTTCGACAGCAACATCGCATTGCAAAATAGGTGTTTAAAACGGCCGATTCGTTTGTTTTTGCTGTCTAGTTGGTAGAAGGGTTTTTATTTTAATAATAGGAACGGATAATAATTTGAATGCAACTAAACACAATTTAATACTACACTCTAGATTCCTGCCAAAGGCACATGGAGGAAGAGTAAAAGGCAAATCTTGATCCTTTTTTGCAATAACCAAACACTTTCATAACCCTGTAGTGCATTGAAAAAAGTAAATATCATCATTTTTGTTAACCTTGAACTTTATATGCAATCATGTTTTGATAAAAAAATAAAATATAAATAAAAAGTTTAGGTATTTCATCATATATTAAATGTTATTATATTTATTTCGGAAAGTGTTTATATCCATGTTCTGCAATGACGAACAGCCTTATTTTGTTTAAATTTGTTTGAAATTGATTTTATCGTTGAATAGTTAGATTCACGAACAAAGGATTACCTGATTTTTTCAAATAATTTTAAGCTTGCATAACCAGCAATCCATATTGATCCAGTGAATTTTACAGTCGGAGGTGCTATGCTGTGCTCGCTTTAGGTTTTCCACAGTTTGTGAGGTACTACTTACGTTCCGACGCTGAGTTAAGCTCGCCACAAGTTTTAATTTTAGTCAAGATTTCATAAAAAAATTCGTAAATCTTGCGTTGTCTTAACCTGTTGGATTCTGGTGTTTTAGGCGGTCTGGAGCTCCCTTTGGTATTCTGCTAGATAAGCTGACCTTGATGGTCTCCTTTACTGCAAGTTAGGGTAGTAAAATGGGTGAAAACGTATGACTGCAGGTTACCAATGGAACAATGAACGGGTACAAGTTTAGTATGTGTGACAAGACCCCTTACCAATGTTACGGGGATGTCAACGTCTGGTTAGCATAAAATCACGGACGAATCCAGTCAATCAACAGAATTAATTCTGGCTACGGGGTAAGTATGTGCGACAAGACCCCTTACAACTGGTGGGGGGAAATCTTTGTCCGGTAATTCTGATTTTGTATTTGCCACTCCGGAGAACACGTCTGCTAAAGGATTCAGCTGATTTTCCAAGGGCTGGCAGCTTGCCAGGGCAGACACAAGCGTCCACAGCAACCTCTCTGTCTAGCAACTTCTACTCTCCACCTCCCCGCGGTAAACAGCAGCTGCTTAGTACCTCAACCAAAGAAAGGATAGAGAGAGGGAGGAGGTATGCGTCCACTAAGGCATGCCTCCTTTTCAGCAGGCGGCAGCGGAAGAACTCCCAAGATGGAATCAACAGTGGCATCTACAGTTCCAGTCAGGATAAGCTTCTTAGTGAACACCTTATAGAGGTACTACGACATATTCGCAGCCCAGGCCTAGGAGCGGTTTGGCCGGCTCTTCTTCTTAGAGTTAAACTAAAGATCTGGCCCTCCAGGTTGGGGGTCGTGCGTCGGGATGACTGCCCTGACACATAGAAAATATAGTTCCGAAACACCAACCAGCCTTGAACACGGACGGAATTAATGATGACGACCCACGCAAACGATTTAAGGACAACGAATTTCGGTTTTGCAATTGGAATGTCGAATAACTAGCGGAAACCCTTGACAGCTCAAAAGCAAATATAACCGCCATCCCGAAATGCGATGGGATGGGCCGGGCCTACGTAAAATGAACAACTTTGGCGACTGCTACTGGGAATAAAATCAGCGACTATTTGGATATGGATTTGTAGTTGGGACTCCACTCAAGAGGGAGGTCTTGAGTTTCAACTCAGTGAATGAGCGCATCACGACAATCCGCATCAAGGCTTAATTCACCAACAAAAGCCTCATCTGCACTGACGCCCCCACTATGGAAAAGGATGAAGACACTACAGACAGGTTCTACGAACTCCTCGACAAGATCTATGAGCAATGCCCTAGCTATGACATTAAAATTGTCCTTGGAAATTTTAATGCTTAAATAGTTTTAGAGCTGCCAAGTCATCTAAGGAATGTTGTATTACTAGAAAGGTTTTGGAGAGTTAGCCACGAATAACTTTGTCTGGCAGCATTTTTGTTTAACAAAAATGAGTTAAATTCGACTCAGTGTCAAATACTGAAAAAAGTCAACTCGTTCCAGTAATTTTGAAAGCTTAATTCCTTACCAAACATAATTTGCAAGATTTTTTTTTATGTCGTTTGTAACATAATATTACCAATAGCTTCAGCGCAAAAAGTTAGACCACACAAGTAGAACAAAATTACTTATAGAAGGCTTTAAGAAGTATTATAAGCTCTTATCCCGCTTCTTTAAGTAAAAGCGAAAGTGGGCGGTCCGATAGAATGAATTAAGAAGATAACTTGGTTCTTATTGAGATTTAAAACGGAATATTTTCCTTCTTATAAACTTCTTAGCGTTTTCTTAAACACTTCTTTTTGCACTCCTAACTCCTTCTTACAAATTCTCAGACAAAAAAAGAAATTATCAGTGAATTCTGCACCTAGTTTTTGTTTCTCTGATGCTCTTCTATTTTAATAGTATTCGTTTTGATTTCTTTTTTTTTCTGCAAGCGGTTTGGCTTGTTGTTGGTGTATTTTCTCTATTTACTAAGTCTCTCCAATTCTGTAATGCGCCGCCTCGCCTTCACTTTTGCTTGGGTAACATAATAAGTAGGCCTTCTACCAGTTACTTTAATGTCGTTTAAGCAAGCAAATCAATTTGTATTTACACGAGTACAGTTGCGAAACATTTTCTGTGAACTCTAAGAATGAAATGAAAATGGACTACTGGAAATAGTAATCTTAAAGAAGGTTTTAAGGAGCTCTCAACAAACCTTTATAAGAAATACCGATTTAAGAACCTTTAAGAATTCCTTAAGAAGGAACAAGCAGAACGAATTAAGAATTCAAAGAAATAGACGATTTAAGTAGGAAAAAATACCGAATTAAGAAGTAAAGAAGCGGTGAGACCCATTTAAGAACAAAATAAGAATGAATTAAGAAGTGTGCAACCGAATTAATACTATTTTGTGCTACGTGTGCACATTCCTTTGACAATCAGTCTGGCAGACAACTTTAAGTATCGAAAAATACAAAATTCTTGAGTAAATATTATTTTTGTTCTTTTATTTTGAAAGCCAGCCATCCAAAAAAATATGCAACGCATATCAATTGAAAAGTCTTGATTAGTTTAGTTTGTACATTTGATGATGCTGCAACGGAAAAAAGAGCAGCAAGACAAATGAGAAAAAGACCCTGTGAATGCAGAAAAGAGCATCCGCAGTTTCTCAGCTCAAAGATCTAGAAAAGTCTCGGTCCAAAAACAACACCAGGTGTTTCTTTAAAAGGTCGAAGCAATAAGCTTCTGGTTTCAGGACCGGGACACAGGCTCTTCGAAACAGTGAAGGAAACCTAGTCACAGAAGCACAGGGAATTATAGATGTTTTCAAGCAGCACTTCCAACAGCTGGTGAATGCGCAAAATGTCGAGCAAGGTAATGACGAAAGAGAAACAAGACCAGTCAATGAGCTTAAAACAAACAAGTCCGCCGGGTCGGATGGCATACCTGCGGAACAAAAAAATCATATGCAACGTACTGTGTGAGCGTCTTAAACCGTTCTGCAACACAATAATGGCAAGTACCAGTGTGGCTTTAGTCCAAGCAGAACAACGATATACCAAGTATTCACACTGAGGCAGATCCTGGAAAAGACCCACAAATTTCAAGTCGAAACCCACCATCTTTTCATCGACTTCAAAGCTGCTTATGATAGCATCCACCCCAACGAGCTTATGATGGCGATGTCTGAATTCTGGATCCCGAACAAACTGATCTAGCTGTGCCGCACGACGTAGTGCAGTATGCAAATGGGTAACAGCTCATCCGGGTTGTTTCAAACATGTTCAGGGCTAAGACAAGGAGATGCGCTGTCATGTGATTTCTTCAACATAGTCCTGGAGAATATAGTGCGCAGAGCAGGTGTGAGCACGGAAAACACCAAAGATTAAATAAGTAACAAGATGGGAAACAAGGCTGTCAAAGTGACAGTTGCCTACAAGCTTCGGACCATAGTTACTGTGAAAGTATGCGTGGTTTTACCAATACTATCACGGTTTGGACCATATAGTTTTTGTGAAAGTATGCGTGTTTTTTACACAGTAAATATGGTCCTACCATATTGCGTTTGTTTTTATATTATTCATGTACAAGGAAAGAAAATAAAATGAAAGAAAATGAAAATTGCGGGATCTAGGGAGTGAAACGTAAGTCAGTTTCCCATCTTGTTACTTATTTAATCTTTGGAAAACACTATCTTCAACAAAACCCATCTTGCTCATAGGCTATGCGTATGACATAGACATCATCAGTCGATCCAAAAAAGCTGTTCTTGAGGCCTTCACAGCGATTGAAGAACAGGCGAAACTCGTTGGTCTTGAAGTGAATGATGACAAAACAAAGTACATGCTATCAACAAACAAAGCAACATCTGTCCACCACCTAGGACAAAAGGTCTCTGTTGGTAGCACTAATTTCGAGGCAGTTAAGGAGTTCACCTACCTTGGAACAAACACAATCCCACAAACGACACCTTAGTTGAGATCCGAAGAAGAATTACCCTAGCGAACCGCTGCTGCTTCGGTTTGGCAAAACAATAAAAATGGGTTCAAATTTCTTCACTCGAAAGACAAATTGTCTGCTGTACAAAGCTTTGATTTTACCAGTCGAGTCTACGGCGCGCGCTGCGCCAAGTGCTGGACGATAAGTAAAAAAAGGAATTGATACTGGGCATTTTCGAAAGGAAAATTCTTCGACGGATTTTCGGTCCCATATGTGACGATGGCGAATGTAGAAGAAGGTTCAACCGAGAACTGTACGAGTTTTACCAAGATGCAAGAAAAGACGACTACATTGGCTCGGCCACATCGAGCGAATGGACGACAACACTCCAGCCAAGAAAGTCTTCTCATCCTAGTCCCAAGGTTCGAGACGACAAGTAAGACCGAAGCTACGGTACCAGGACCAAGTGAATGCGGATGCCAAAGCGGTTGATTTCAACGACGTGCGCGAGTGCATGCTAGAGACCGTTCCCAATGGAAGGCTGCAGTATCTCAGGCTGAGATCCTTCGAGGATTGTGAGCCGGATAAGTAAGTAAGTAGTAAAGTATAACCAAATCTTCATTTTAAGGTCTGAAAACATTTAGAATAAGCAGACTGTAATTTCACAGCTGCTTCCCCAACATTGTAATGCTTGTTGAAATGTATTAATGCAAGCTTTTTTTCCCGGAACGAAATAAATCCTTTACAAACACCCCGGATTGCTTTCCTTCTCCTCAACCAAAACACTTATATCAAATTCAAGACATTTCAAAATTCCATGAAATAACGACAAATCAAATCCAAGAGTTATAACAAATTTCAAAAGAACATAACAGGAAGTTATTTAAAATACATGAGCTTAGGAATCCTTAAACAATTTTACTTTAAAAATCATAGAAAAAACCTTCAAGCATAATATTTGCTTCTCTACCGTGCTGCTTGCTTGAATTTACATTTCTGATAGGTACCTTGTTTTTAAGAAATTTTATTTTAAATGCAAACAATGGTAGAAGGTAGCTTCTTTTCTAGGAATAAACCCACTTTGGGAGTACCCACCAAGCTTAAGGTTAAATAAGCAAAGAACAGAATTTCAGTTTCTGTAAAATTTAAAATTTAATATTTAAGCACCAAACCATTCTTCTTTGGTAAAAGTCAACAAGTACCTACCAGCCTTCAAATAATAATTTCAAGTTATAAAATTACACAGCTAATATTGGAACATGCAAGCAACATGAATTTGAAGAAGAAAAAACCTATTCCTTTCGCAAAACACATGTTTCTTTGAAAGAATGACAACCAAAGAAATATTACTACATGGATCAAGATCAAATGAAATAAAAATAAAACTGATGTGTTTCTTTTTGTTAACGTTAACCTTACGCATGCCATCAAAAATTTGACAGCAAATAATTCGTCGGATGTGCTTTTGGTAATAAAACCCCGAATTCCAGGACACACATACGAGTACAAGCTCAATAAAAATTCACATGACGAAATACCCTCAAGTATCCAAAAAAACAACTCTTAAACACATGAGAAGCAAGAAACAAGGAAATTCCTGAAAGGTTACATATCCATTGCAAAATCAAAACCATCCGCAGGGGCTGAGTGTTTTTCGAGTTCATCATCACAACGGAGCTAAAATGAATATTCATTACCTGCGATAGATACTCTGACATTTGGGACTGCGATAGACCATAGTCATTTCAAGTGCCTTGAAAATTTTTGTTTTTTTTGTTACGGGAAAAAAACTGCATCCAACCACAAACCTTGGAATTTTTTTCATCATTACTGAAAGTCAGGTTGTTCTTACTAATCCAAAATAAAATTCTGAAATCACTTGTAAGACGCAAAACTATTTAGGAATTCGCTTACACGCATAATTACCCCCACAGACACTACAACTCAACGAACGTTAGAGTCAAAAAGCCCTTGACAATAGTAATTGGGTCAATGTTGTAACCTTGCCTTTTGTATAGGGTAACCTTGGCATAATGAACCCAATGCTGGTTCTCAAAACAACAACAGGTGCTTCATTACATCGCATCACAAACACACACAAAAACACTCACCTGCCCTCATCCTCGGTACTGCTATCCCTTGATTGTGGTGGAGGCCGATGTTTACCCAGACGCAAAACATTTCTCACAGTTCGCAGTGACATCTTCTTTTCTTTGACCAGCGGGGTGCTCGGTGCACTGGCGACCGTTCCCGACGTAGTTCCACCAATCTGCACATTTCGACCACGAGTCGCGGTTGGTGATTTGCCAAATTTGTCGAATTTCAATTCGGATTTATGATGACTACTTGAACCTGCCGCGGAGTGCGAACTGCCAACGCCTTGGCCGGAGGACATAACGCGACGCAACAAGTGACGCTTTCGACTGATAAATGAATCACTGTGCTCTAGGGGTTATATGGGAATTCACATCATTTCACTTTTAACACTTCTTTTTTATTCATTTTTATCGCAAAAGATACAAATACTGTATCTATTGGAGAACAAAAAAAAAAATCTACCTATCTAACTACTTTACACACCTCGATGGAGACTACGCTCCAAGTTCGCTATGTTCCGTTCAATGTCGAGAAGCATCTGTTGATCATCCTCGAGACTTTTACTGCTGCAGCTAATGTTGTGTTGCTCCTGAATTGGTCGAACCAGGTTGGTTGGTTCGAAGTTCCCAGCATCATCATCTGGCGATATGTATTTGGCTTCGAATACAACAATTGCCTTTTGTGGGATGAATGATGGTGATGGAGTTTTTGTGTAGTACGCATGAAAAGAGAGAAAAACAAGAGTAGAGTGAGAAGATATTTGAGGTAAATTGAGAGTTTGGAGAGTTTGTCTTTGTGGTTTAAATGAAGTATTGGAGAGTTTTTACTTTGAAAGAAATACACAAATACTTCAATTTCACTTTAACCAACTGCAAGATTTTGTATATCTTTTAAATGAAAAAAAAAAAAAAACAACGAATTCCATCAAAAACATCTGTTTTGCACGCAAAAATTAGAGACAACATATATATGTATGTATAAGGATTCAAGTTGGTCCAAAATTACAATCTAGGCAAAGAAAAAAATAGTATGCCTAGCAATTTGTCTAAAAAAGATACTCGAATACAAACTCGAATTTTGGTAAGGAATTTAATACCTCACTTTTTTCAATTAAATTTATTGTTTTAAACAATTTTGGTGCTGAAAATTTAAAAAATTCAGTCACTGTACATCTGCACAAAAAATGTTTTCGTTTAATGTGTAATATTTGCCCCTTTTGTTTTCGTAGTTCACTTAAAGTCTACCATAAAAATAGTGGTAGGTCTACTAGCTGACCCGGCAAACGTTGTTTTGCAATATGTATTAATGTTTTTATTGAATAAATAATTAAAAATTAATAACTGGCTCATTGTATGTGTGTGCTAACGTGGTGTGCAAGTGATAGAGGTTGGAAGTACTGTAGGTAGACTAACAAATAATATAGTTACAGAGCCGTTGAAGGCATAATAATCGGAGACTCGACTCAGTGGCCTGGCAAATCCACTGAGTTTAAAAATTCTATTGGAAAATTCATCATAATCGTTTCATCTCTCTATATGTTTATAAAAATGGATGTATGTATGTTTTTTTGCTTGTCTGTTTGTATGTCCTTTTTGGACTCCGAAAAAAATAAGAAAAACCTCATGAAAGAAGAATTGTTTGTTTCAAAATGGGTTTTCGAAAGTTCTTGATGAAAAACTCGGAAAACTCATTGGATTTCAAAGGGAAAACTGAGTGAAATTGTAGATGCACTGATTTTTAAATGGAAACATAGAACATTTTTGATTGGGACATCGGAAAACTCTTAGAGAACACGAAGAACTTCAAGACCTAAGATCATGTATTTGCATGGAATTTAAGGTGCATTGGTTTTTTTGTATGTCTGGTAGGGACCCTCAATCCGCTCAATTTTAAATGCATTTTTACAAAATGTTCACTGTAGATATAACCTTAGTAAAAACAGTTTTTGGGACAATCTTACGAGTAAGTCAGAAAATAAGAGGGATCATCAAGGCTGTATGGAATTCTGATTTTTGTGAAATGGTCAAAACACACCGAAAGAACGAGAATTTGTTGTATTTTTCAGCGTTTGA
Organism: Sphaerophoria rueppellii; assembly: GCA_920937365.1. NCBI lineage: Eukaryota > Metazoa > Arthropoda > Insecta > Diptera > Syrphidae > Sphaerophoria > Sphaerophoria rueppellii. The sequence continues at coordinate 27,221,024 of CAKKXW010000001.1, read as the reverse complement.
TAGCTCTCTATTTCAATTGGACTTAAGCAAATCACATTGCTTTTTACAATATCTGTGTTAATTATAATTATTTTTTAGTTGCTCTGAAGGATGGCGAGGTGAGGTTCACAGGGTCGGCTAGTATACTATATCATTGAATGACGCCAAGTCAATTGGCAACAACTTATCTTATATATTTGTATGTATTTATCATAAGCAGCTGTCCCGATTTGGCTCAATTTTAGGGAAAATTGGTTGATTATGGATGATCGTGTGTCCATCATAAAATGCACAGCGGTAGGTCCAACCATATCAATTAAACTCAATTTATCCATTCAATCTTTGGAATTTTGCGACATTAATACCGAATTTTTCTGTTTTTCCCACGCTCAACCTTATCTTACCTACTGGTGTTTTGGTTGACTCTTAGAAACCAAAAACATTGGTTGTAATATTTTTTTCTAGTGATGCCTGTCCATTCTATGCAAATAAATCACATAAAAACTCAAACTTTTGAAAACTACGGGCTTGTCTGACTGTTGAATGTCTGTTGGTGGTATTGTATTGTGGCCAGAAAATTGATGTCACTTTGGTTAAACAGCATGTACTGCCTTAAAAATGTTGTGATAACACTATTAGCCACTTCCTTTTTCAAACCACTTGGCAGTTATGTAGCAAATACGATCCATAAGCAAGGTTCATAGACGCCTCGCGAACGATTTTAAGTCCTCTCTCATGAATTGATGAGATATCTTTAATTCCGAAATAGCTCGAATGCATCACCGACTGTAGCCTCGTCGTCAACAGTGAAACTAGTGTCTGTTCTTCTACTGGGAACACGCTTTTTAATCATAACTCACAAGCGTTTATGAATTCGTATACTTTGCGAATTAATGGTTTCGTTCTCAAGAGAAAACTGGAACCAATCTAGACACTACCTTGCTTATATCGTCAAATGTCATTTTGGTATTACTACAGCTTTTAACAATTTGAGTTTTGTAAAATCTCCCAACGTCTTTTTCCTGTCCCTTATGGGACAGCTTTTTTAACTCTTTAGTCTGCCAATTTCTTAAATTCTATACGGCTTTGATATATTCCGTCAAAATCGCGTCTGTTATTTCCAGACGCTGAAATTATCCCCACTTAGAGCTCATCTGAGATTTAAGCAACACAAAAGCTTCAAGATTTGTCCTTTAGTTCAGAGATGAGAGTTTAACTCTTTAAGTTGACGTCGCTGTTCTTTTTTATCCTTTTTCAGGATTTCAACTTTGTCTATCAAATCGTTAAGTTGAGCCTCAGTTTCGCTCTTGGCCGTTAACTTTTAACGATTAACGATTATTCAACTTAAAGTTATGAAATATGAAGTTATATTATAAGTAAGTGTTGAGCAATAATGTTATAAAATACATGTGCAATCCTTGAATACTTATTTTGATATCTGCTGTACTTTCTTTGGTTAACTCCCTAGTACTTTCATTTCATGTAAATATTAAATTCAAAATAACTGAGTGGTTAAGTACATTGGCTGCTAAGCACAACGTCGTGGGTTCGAGTCCTACTTGTGCCCATACAGTTTTTATTTCATCTTTCACGGGCACTGCCTCTTGCGAAGAACTGACAAAACTTCCAAGAGTGTCAATCTGTCATGAAAAAGTGTTTCTCAAGTTTTCCGTTCGGAATGGGCGTTAAATTGTAAGTCCCCTCAATTCTTCACACGCACCCAGAGAATTGTTGATGAGAGTAAGCCACTTAGGCCTTGGCTCTTCAAGAGCTGCAGCACTACTCTATTTATTTATTTTTTTGCCCAACACATTTCAGTTTTTTTTTTTAAATGATTCGCGAACAAGCTGCTCCAAAATTTTATTATTTTTCAATTAAAACGACTCACTTGGTGGATATTTCGTACACTACAAAACAAAACATATTCTTACTTCTCGATTGAGACTTAATCAGTGACGAAGCACTTGGAAGTTGTTTTGTTTTGCCCAGGATGAAACTCAGCAACAACCTGTTGTATACAAAATGCCATTGAACGGTTTGTTGAATCATTACAATACAACAATCGAACCAAAAACAAGCCAAGAACAAATTCTTTCAAACCATCAAACAATCCCTAACAAGCAACAGTTGCTTATCGTCCTTGTTTTCTAAGAATTAACCATTAATTTAACAGTCTACTGGGTCGGCGGGAAAATCCTGTGCTACCACACTTACTGCCTTTTGCTATTTTTCAGCCTAATTGTCGAGAGAATGAGGGAAAAAATGCGCAAACAAGAGAATCAGAGGTGTACCTATTTATATTTTTATCGTAGAAGGCCTTCAAAGCGAATAACTTTGGCTTTTTATGAAAACTTGCTATGCTTCAAGTTAAGGCAATTTACTCAGTTTAATTTCTTTAGAGCCCCTGGATATCAAAGGCCTCCAAATCCGCTTCGGGCAAAATAACCAAACAACAGACTGTTTGAAATAAAAGGAAGGCCAAAACCAGGTTATTCGCATCGTCTGTGAAATATGTTTCAGTTGTGTTTTTCCCACCCATTTTGCATCCAAAGAGAGATATGGTTTCTGGTTCAGGAAGCAAAAAGCCTTATATCGTTATGCCGTCGGAGTAGCTACCAACCTACAAACGTACAAATGATTTTCCGGCTGTTTTCGTTCACGACCATAACATTGATGGAGTAAAAAAAAATTGGCCTAGAGGTTCTTCTGAGTCGATATGAGGTTAAAAGCAAATTTACATAATTGAAAAAGTCTTCGTCGTGTCGTGAGCCTCACCAAAAATCATCACTTTTTTCTAAATGAAGTTGGCAATGCGCAGCATTTGGCCTTTTACACATTTTTCTTCTGACAAAAATGAGGATTTAATGAATAGCGGCTGCTTAAGTGGTTTATTGAATTTAAATCAAAATATATTAACGTGCAAATATCCTTTGAACTTTATGTATGACTTTCGGTCTCTTGAGCTTTTCATTTTTTTTGCTAAGTCGCGGATGGTTGTACTCTCGATTTTGTTTGAAAGTTTAAGCTCGATAACCAACATTTCTATCTAAGTTGACTTCTTTTTGGACTCTGATAACATGATTTCAATCTTACTCAAATTAAATTCAGAAAAAGCAATAAAAGCATTTTGATCTCAAGCAATATTTACATTTTGAATATTGAGATTTATAGACAAACAAAAAATTATGTTTTCTCTTTGTTACAAAAATTCCAAAAAAGTTAAACACACATTTCGGATAAACCTATTAAATGAATTTGGATTTCAGATGAGTTTTTAAGGATTCTCTCTGTTTCCATTGTTCAAAAGAAAATGTCCTTGGAAAAGTTTACCTTCTTTAATAAGAAAATCTCATTATCTCTTTTTTTTTTAATAAATGTTGTAAACATGTCTGTCTTTATTTGCCTTGCAAACACTTCGAAGGACTCTATAAAGTGACTATAATCTTCATGCATTTAAACAATTTTAATGTAAGGAGCAACTTTTTTAAAGCAAGATATGAGCTTAAGCCTTATATTGTCTTTGTAATAGATTTTTTGTTGAAATTAAAAAAGTATTCTTTTAATTGGATTCTTTTTTACTTCAGTTTGTGCCATATTAAAAAGTCCTTTTCAACTCCCTTGAAAATGTGGTTTTGAAGCATAATCGATTACTGTCCTCGATGCGAAACAAATCACTTTGTGTTCGACACGGCTATGAAATTTATCCCACTTTCAAAAAATAGCAGCAAGAGTAATTCTTTTCCTTATCTCCGAAGAGAAAAACCGAAACCCCCAAAACACATCACACATTATTTAAACAATACCCAAGGCGAAATGTGGTTGTTCTGTTTTGGAGCTCTTCAAGTGCCAATATACAAACAGAAGACCCTCGATACCTTCTTGTGTGTGTCTTTTGGTTAAGGATAGACCAATTTCATACCAGTCAAGTATTTGACGAGGTTATCAAGGAGGTTCTGTCTGAGTGGGTGACAGGAGCGGATTCAAGGGGGAGGGGGTCATAACCCCCCCCACACAGGCCGCATTACAAAAAATAGGAGCTGAACCAATACAAAAGCCAAACGAATAAAATAAAAAAGAAGTGCGTCGGTACGCATCTTTATATTATGTACGATTCGGGTACAGTGAAAGAAATGAAAATAAAACTTCCGATCAGACATTTGCTCCGATCGGAGAGTTTTACGATCGGGTACGGTAATAAGGCTGATTAAGTAAATAAATTTACCTTATTTTATTCCGCTACCTTTTTTTTTTATTGCAAAATTAAACAAAAACTATCTTGATTCTAACGACATTTAAATCAACAATGGACTGTTGTGCTTTCAATGTTGCAAACTGTGTAGTTTAACCATTGACCTAATTTTCACGTTGCGGCAGATCCTGGAAAAAACCTATGAACTCCAAATCGATACCCACCACCCTTGTCATCGATTTTAAGGCCGCGTATAACAGCATCTACAGAGACGAACTGTATAAATCTATGTCTAGTTTTGGCATCCCTGTCAAGCTCGATCGCTTGTGCAAAATGACGATGGAGAACTCACGCTGCTCCATCAAGGTTGGCAACGAGCTTACGGAATCTTACGACGCGATGCACAGTCGTGCGATTTCTATAACTTCGATCTTGAGAAGACAGTGCAGAACTCCACCGGAGTTCCACCGGAGCAGCGGTAAATGAGGAAAAAACGAAGTATATGCTGTCTTCGAGGAAGGACACCCAAAAGCGACGACTCGAACAAAACGAGCAATAACACCAGCGCCGAGATCAGACTAAGATTTACTCTTGCTAATCGCTGTTGCTTTGGGCTAAGAAAGCAATTGAATGGAAAAGCCCTCTCTCGAGCAACTAAGGTAAAACTGTACAACACACTCACCATCCCAGTCCTGCTGTATGGTGAAGAAGCATCGACCTTGACAAAATCGGATGAAAGTGCCTTAAACTGTTTCGAGAGGAAAGTTCTTCGGGTCATCTTTGTCCTCTGTGCATTGAAGGCGAACGGCGAAGAAGATATAACAGCGACCTTTAAGGGTTGCACAACGACATGGACCTAGCCAGAAGGGTCAAGGTCCAGAGACTCAGATGGCTCGGTCATCACGAGCGGTTGGACATAAATGCCCCGGCCCGGAAAGCCTTCGACACTATTCCCGAGGGACGTAGGGGGAGAGGAAGACCGCGATTCAGGTGGCGCACTCAAGTGGAAAAGGACCTCAATCAACATATTGTGCAAAGCTGGAGACAGCTAGCTAGCGACCGAGCTGGCTGGCGGAGACTGTTGGTTGAGGCCCAAGTCCAAAACGGACTGTAGCGCCACATTAAGTAAGTAAGTAAGTTAACTGTGTAGTTAGCCACGCTGCCATAAAATGCCCCATGTCATTTGAAAACTCACGAGAAAACATTTCAGAAGAAAATTCACAGTAATAATATTTATTGGCTAAGTTATTTCTTAGTTTTTGAGAGTCCCTACATTTTTAATATAAACAGTTTATAATTGTATATACTACACAATAAATTTATACATAAATTAATTTTCAAATAAAACAAATTGGACGAGTTTCTGCATAAGGTTATTCTAACTTTGTTCTTTTTTATTAATTTTTCTATCCTGTGACCCCTTCCGTAAAAAATTCTAGATCCGCGCCTGGTGGGTGAAGTATACAATAATATTATTCCAAGTTCAAAGTTCTGAGGCGTATGCGAGATATGAGCAAAAATCGTGCCACGTGCTTTGGCGAATGACTCATAATATACACAAGGTGAATGAAGATGAAAAACTTGAAGCTGTGGTGGATTTCGTGGTCTTTATAAAGAGCGAAACTTTTTGCCACACTTGCAAGATGTATGAAAAATTTAAGATTAGCTGATGGCAAGGTAAGATTTCTTGGTAAACGTAATCGTTGTTTTGAGAGCCTTGAAAGTTTTGAGACACGATACTTGGGTTTTTAATTAGTATTTTGAATAACAGAGTTTTTTTTACTTGCGACATATGCATAGAATATACATATAACAAGTGTTGTGTTCGTAAAAATAATTTGAGATTTTGATCAAATATGACATTACGATGATAGAGAAGTCGAAAAAAGTGGGATCGGCGATTCCGTCCGTCTGTCTCTCTGTCTGTAAACGCACCTACAGCCTTAACCACTGGTCCGATTGACTTCAAACTTGAAAATTAGAGGTTTGAGCGAATTCGCTTGGGTCGTTTTTTCATTTTTTTCTTAAGATCAAAACTTAGGGTAGCCACCATACAATTTTCAAGTCAAAAACCAAAAGTTTAAATTTTCTCAAAAACTTCCTTGAACGTGTTTGTTTAAAACACCGATGTATTTTATGTAAAATAAAAAAATATTTTTGTATTGCTCCCGTCAACCGGACCTTTCATACTTTCATAGAACCGTTTTTTTGTTGTAAGATTTGCCAGAAAAAATTAAATTTTCAAAAATTGGTTTGTATTTTAAAAAAATATTTTAAACTTTTATTTCAAATTCTGTATATCGAAAACGGATCAATATTAAAATTCGAAATGTATATGTATTTATAGTATTTACATACCTTTGAGTACTGCATACTCAAATTAATTTTAAGACATTTTCAAAATTTTATGTATAAAAAATAGTTTAAAAAAAACTGCTCCAAGGATTTAAAAAATAAAAAAATCATAATTTCTTAAGAAATTTTATGACATCAATTTTTTTTTCAGATTGAATCTATTTTTGAGGAACATAATGTATTTAAATTTAATTTTTTATTGATGAATATTAATTACATGTTTTTATTTTTAAATGTTTTTTATGAGTTATAATTTTGGAACATGAACAGGTTCGTGCACATATTTAATGAAAGATGGAACATTAAAAAATGGAACCAAACACTCGAACAAAGTGTTTCATTTTTTGGAATTTGATTGTTAGCTTGTCATTAAAACGAATTTTCATCATTAAAGTAAATAAATGTTTTTTTCATCAAAAATATTCTTTTGTTGGGTTATTTTTCACCAGAAAATAATATTTCAATTGGTTTGTCAAAGTAGAGTAACTTGGGGAAATGTAGTACACTTTGATAATGTGGTATAGGCAGGTTTCTAAATTACTAAGCATGCCCCTACACTTATTTTTGAATCAACAGTTTAAGCGATGAAAGAAAGAAAAGTAACCGTGTTCAAATGTCAAAAAATTTGAAAATAGCTGAACAAAATATTGAAAATAAAAAATCGTATCCATTCGAGTTTTTTGGCTGGTCAATGGTCAAAGAAAAGTGTTTGTTTTTATGTCAGTTTTGTGTTTTCTCACCGGTGTTTTATTTTATTCGAACAAAATATTTAGTTATTTCAGTGGAATAATTGTGAGTTTTGTTTTAACTTATTTCATTTATTTTTTAGAAAATTTTTTCTTCAAATATTCACTTTCGGCTAATGTGGTATACTTGTCATGGGCTATTGTGGGACAGTATACCACATTACCCATTATAATGATATCAAGGTAAAAGAAGTAAGTATTCTGTTTCTGTTTTATAGATTCATTTGCAAAAATGCCCAAAAAAGGTGAAATTAGAAAATGGAATCCAAAAAGCAATGGAGAAAGCCATTCATTTCATGCTGTGAGAAATGGAGAAATGGGAATTTTACTTGCGTCAAAAAAATTTGAAGTCCCGCACACAACTCTTCAACGTCTTGCTCAAGCAGCAAAACGTTAAACGATATTTCTTCCATAAAGTTGGGCCGGAAGCCTGTTTTAAATGAAGCTATTGAGACAGCTCTTGTAAATTATATTTAAGATTCCGAATTGCGAAAAAAAAATAAAATCACAAATAATTTTATCATAACCGAAAGTGCTGGAAACGATTGGCTAAAATTATTCTGTAAAAGACATAAAGATAAATTAAGAATTCGAAACCTACTGGCACATCATTTGATCGTGCAAGATTGTTTTCACGGGACAATGTCAACGTAGTTTTTGATCTTTTAGAACAACTTTACTCGAAACATAATTTCGCTGCTACTTGAATCTGGAATGTTGATGAGACAGGACTAAGTCTAAGCAGCAAAAAGTCCTGAGGAGAAAGGAAAAACGACAAATTGGAGCAATGAAGCCAGCAGAGCGTGGATCTTTAATAACAGTAATTTCATGTATGAGTGCAGGAGGCTCGTTCGTCCCACCATATTTTGTGTTCCCACGTAAAAACCATCAACCAGCTCTTATGAAAGATGCACCTCCTGGTTCAGACTCGTCTTGCCACCTTTCAGGATGAGTCCAAGTTCCTATATTTACAAAGTGGTTTAAACATTTTTTGAGTTTTGTTAAGCCATCTAAAGATGAACCGGTTTAACTTGTTCTTGATGGCCATTATAGCCATACAAGAAACATCGAAATGTTGGATCTGGCTCGTGTAAACGGTGTTATTATAATTTCCCTTTCCACTCATTCATCTCACAAAATGCGTCCACTTGATAAAACATTCATGGGTCCACTGAAAGTTTATTACAACGATGACATTAGACGTTTTTCACGAGAACATGAATTTGAAGATGCTCCACCTTCACATGACGCTATCTGCAATTATTGCAACAGCCACAATTTTAAAATGGACATCGTGTTTGCAATGCGATATGATATGGGCTCACGAATTGCATTCCCCAAAAGAGTACCATTTTTGTTTGTTCTTCTTGTTCAGAAGTTTTTCAGTGAATAAAATTTATTGTTTTTTTTTTATAACTCACTTCTTTTAAAGCCAAGAAGGTTCTTATGTTAATTTTTCATTATTATTACATATAATTTGTTTTGCATTTCTCTTATTTTTAATAAAAAATATTACAAATATTAATTTTTTTTCATTAAAAATGATTTAAAAAAATAAAATAGGTTATGTGGTATAGTATACCACATTTGACGAGAGGGTGTACCATATTACCCACTACTTTTCAAAAGTGTCAGTTTTGGAGTAAAATCAAAGTTTTTCTAATATGTTTGTAATTAAATTTCAGAACGCGACGAAAAGTATTGTTATAGTGGCTTATATGATTATATTTATATCTACAAAATTTGGAATCAATCGGTACAAGGAGTTCGTCTAGAAGTCAAAGAAACAAACATGTATGCCCAACTTCCTCTATATAACACACCACGTTATCCAAATGAAACTGTTTAATGATAGTTTTTAATGATCGCTATAACTGGTCAAATGGTCTTTGGCAAATAATTGTAATATTTTTAACCGGTAGCAAGTTTTTGTGGTCTATGATCTTTGTATTTCAGAAAGAAGTTTGAAAACCCATAAATTTACCTTGAAAGTCTTTGGCTTGTATCAACGGCTCTTCCGATGGAAAATAAAAATCATTCCATGTACAAAGTTCAAGACTTCCGAGAATTTCGAATTTATTTCAGAATTTTAGTCGAAAAAGGGAAACCAGTTCAATTGACTCAATATCGATAAATTTAGAAATCAACGCAGAGGAAAAAACAGCCATTAAGTTAAAATATCAATTTCTTTATCTACTAAACGGTAGCACTGGGTTGGCATGACTTCTGCATTATAATATTACTTGGACTATCGCTTTCTTAGCATTGATTTCATTCACGTCCTTAGGCGAAGGACCAATTATTCCCGAATGCGAATAACAAAACTCTTGTATTATTGCAATGAAGACCTAATCAACTTTGAACTAAAAATGACTCCTAATTATATGTATGTCAATGGTTGAAGTACTCGAAATTGTGGATCCTGGTGGATCAATACAGTCCATCAGCCATTTTTCGTACTCTGTCCAATTGGTTCTTGTTGCGTTCCTATATCTAAGGAGAAGAGTATCCTAAGGTGATCTGAGAAGGAATCTTTAGGTGAGACTGTGCAGTCTCAACTGAAATGTTACTATTATTGCTAATGAGAGTCAAATCTATGATTTTTTCCCTGTTTTTGTTTCGAAAGGTAGGGTGATTGCCCCTATTACATTACGATAAATTAGAACAAAGAATATATTCAAAAATAAAATATATTTCAGGTCAATTAGTCGCAGTTCACAGATCAAATTTGTGTCAAAAAAGGAAGATAAACTTTTTGAATCACAAACGTTTTTTTAAGCAATACAGTAATTACTGCTTTACATTGCATTCGAACTAATGAGAGCTCCTATTCATAAAATCTGCGACGACATATTCTCAAAAACCCTCAATTGGTATACGCTTTACCAATTTCGAATGCTAAAAATAGTAACATTTAATGTTTCATTGAAATTTTTGATTCAAAATTATTGAATAATGTTGAGGCGTGTGTATTCCTAAAAAACATTTTCGAAACCCAAACAAAACTTTGAAATAAAAATATGCGACTTGACATTTAGTTGTTCAAGAGTCATACTTTCATGTTAAGAGTATTGAAATGAAATGTTTGAATTATTAATTTAATAAGAAAAATGCAGAACCAAGACCTTCTGTTTCCAATTCAGAAAAAAAAAAATAAAAATATTATTGGTCATAAAATTAAGTTGGCGAGACCAAGTCATGCATTTTCCAACAAAATAAAAATGCCATAAACATACCTACAATCCTACATCATGCTGAATGTTTTACATCTCCAGCAATGTAATCAAAAAATAAAACATTTTTTTACGTCGGTCGTTATATTTCACATAACATTCGAATGTTCGTTAAAACACTTCACTTACTATTAACCTTACATAAATAAACCCCATCCTAGAATCAGTTTTTTTTCTTTTATTTATTTGCAGGTTCAATAAAATCAAAAGCATAGTCATATCTGGATCGACGACATCATAATCTTTTATCTGGTGGAAAGCAAACCTCAGCATCGACTAGAAAAGTGTACGTGTGCTGAATCAGAATCAATTTTCTGTTTTATTTATATTTAAACATTTTCCACCCACTCTGAGAGACATTTTTGAATGTTGAACACAAAACTTAATGTGTAAAATTTATTTTTTATGTACACACACATTGGATTTGAATGGATTTGTGATGGTCACGTCTTGCGGAAGTTGGATCATTAATGTCTTCAGTTGTTGATGTCAAATCTATTTTTTCTTTTCTATCAACCTGTTCTGAATGATTTTCTGTGGAAAAAAATAATTACGAACTTTACCCCAGATGGGACTCGAACCCACAATCCCCGGCTTAGGAGGCCGATGCCGTATCCATTGGGCCACTGGGGCGTTAACTTACTGTTTTCTGATTAAAAAAGCAAACCAAATGTTTGCATATAATTAAAATAGATCCAATGGTCAGGCAAACGAATGTTTGTTGAATGCCAAAATATCATAATTATATTCAACACTCAAAAAAAAAAAAAACAAACGTTTCATATGCCAAAAAATATTCTATGCCAAAGAAAAAAAAGCTTCAATGTACAACATGAGTAGACTCGCATTCACCAGCAACGCAATCCAATGGAAGAAGGCGAAAACGATGACGCAAAATGAATTCTAAATATAAATTCATCCAATATTCATTTTTGTGTACAGTTAAACGAAAGCTTTAGAAAAGAAGTATACTTGTGTTTATTTTGAACGTTGTGTGACAACCGCCCCAGTGGCCCAATGGATACGGCATCGGCCTCCTAAGCCGGGGATTGTGGGTTCGAGTCCCATCTGGGGTAAAGACAGTTTTTTTTTTTTTTTTGAAATTAAAAATAAAACTCCTGTTTTGTGTTTGTTTGGTTTGGTAATTTCCACGTGTTAATGATTTTTAGGACTTGGAAAAGAAATTTGTGTTGAATTTAAATCTCAGAAATGTCATTTGGTAATAAAATTACTGAAGCGGGAAATCTTGTGTATGTGTACAAATCAGCAGAAATGCTGTTTTTTCTTTGTAGAACAATTTCATACAAATTTAATTACCTCTATTGGTCTGTTCGTACTAAAATCAACCAACTGGTCTTCAACACTTATGAATCCACTCTCGATAAGTCCTGGAAATAAAAAAATATGAAAATAAGAATTATTGAGAAGTACTTATTGTTTTTATTAAAAAAAAATAAAAAAAAAAATATAAAGGGTCCGCCCTCTAACGCTACTTTTGTCAACTAGGGCATTTTTCGTGAATGGTAACACTTAGCTCATGTCTGATTTGACAGATAATTAGTTTTGTCCTTCCGCTGAACGAATATGGTTGTGCGTACGCTTGAACAACGCAGGGAAATATTGCGACATTACTTTGAAAATCATGGTAATGTTGCAGAATGTGTGCGAAAATTGCGTACGGATTTTGGAGGAAAAGAAGCACCGTCAGCTCCGTATGTTCGTTATCTTGTGAATAAAAGTGAAAGAAACTGGCATCCTCATCAATAAACCAAAGCGTGGAAAGCCAAAAACAGTGCGTACACTCCAAGAATATTGGGTGCTTTCATAAATGCATGGTTGCTTTGCTTACATGCGATCAATTGCAATCATATTAACGTCACACAAAAATACTTGCGCATTCGTTTTATGCTGCATTTATGAACACTTTTTTTATGATTTGCATCATATGTCAAAAGACTGTCAGAATTTGAAGTTTTACTTATGTGGCTCTTCTTACAACGACGAAGAATTGCTACTAAAATTCAATGTTTTTTGGCGTGTAAGGCTAAACACAAACCGAAGCGGACAAAACGTTTGTTCGCTCTTCCCCGGACACAGGTCCATTGCTCTTATGAGGCAACACACACAGAGACAGACACGACACGATAAAAAGTCGTGTCCGCTCATCAGTTGCAGTAAATACATGGGGTTGTATAGGAGCAAACCACACCAAAGAAGACAAACAGTCCCGGACAAAATGTCGACGCCTAAAAGTACACACCGTCTTATGAAGAACCACAGACCAAAGTGAACAAGACAAACAAATAGATTTCGACAAACGGACATGTCGGTTGCTCATACTTGGATTTGTATTTTATTGCGGTATTTCTTGTTGTATTTTGTGCAATTTGGTATGGATGTTGTTGTAAGGGTAAAAAGAATTTAGAAAAAGAAGAATTAAGAAAAAAGAAGAGATTTATTTTGTGTGCATGTTTGTGGTTTCAAGGAAGTGTGCATGAAAACTCGACTAAATTTCTTCGTATGTAAATTGTATATACGCATGTAATTCCAAAATGTGTCTGCAGATTATACCTAGTAGGGACGCTCTCCACGTGGTTCATTTTTGTTTACATTTTTGGATCCTGTTAGGTCTCACGTACACGAGAAATAGACGGCAATGTATGTATACTGTATATTATACACATGAAATTCCAACAGTTTGTATGTTTCTCGATAAATGTGTTTGTGCCATTCATCGAGGAATAAAGAAGCAAAATAAAATCAAGGGAAAACGCAACCAATTTTTTTTTTCAATTTTTTTCTTCTTTGTTTGTCCGCTGGCAAAACACACCGAATGCGACAAGGACAAAATATTTTGTCTTTGTCGTCCTCGGTGTGGGGTGAATTACGACACGATTTTTTGTCTTGCGACTAGCAAACAGTTTGTCCGCTTCGGTTTGTGGTTAGCCTAAGAAATGTGCAAAAACGAATCAATCCCTTTTTTGAATGTCTGTGTTGTCTAGTCAGCTGTAAAAGCGTTTTGTACATAGAGAATATATAATACCTAGAGTCGCGACCTTTTCCTCCCTTGCCGAAAACACCCTCAAAATTTTTCTGAGGTGAACTCTCACAATACTCTTTTTTTCGTGTCCGTGAATCTGTGTAAGAGGTGAACTCTGACAATCCTCTCTTTTTTCGTGTCCAAGAACCTGTGTAAGAGGTGACAAAAGAGTGAGCACTCAGCCGTGACAAAATTTTTTTCCTGATGCACAAACCCAAAGTGACAGACTTCCACCACAGCAGATACGAGACTAAACGCACGACTTTTTTTTAAAGATTTATTAAGATGTTTGATACAAATATTGGTAAATTATAGTTCAATTATATGTTAAAAGTGCAAAGAAACAATATAACGTATTTATTTTTCATATTACATGCATTTTTTGTATGTTTGAGTTTTTTTTTTAAAATGCTGAGCTCAACGGAATCTTATATTCGAAATCTGAGCCCATGAAACCCACTCTTGTTTCCCAGTGCGAATGTATTGGTGCAGTTTCTCATTTAAAAAGCATTGAAAAACTAACACATTCTCACTGGGTTAGTACAAAACGACCAAATTGCAGCTTGTAGGCAAAAAGAGAGCGAACACCCGAAGTCGTGACTCTATGTATTATATATTCTCTATGGTTTTGTACATGATAATCGCAACAACAGAAAACTCAGCTGTAGTATATGTGTAAAATCTGTGTACAAGTATGTGTAAATCCGTCTCCAAAAAGAGAAATCAATCCTTCGGGAAATAAATTCAATTTCTTTATGAAAGAAATGCGTTTAAGGGGAAAAAAAATTGCCACTTTTACGTCACGGATCAATTCTTTGGTTGTAAGAAAAGCCACATTACTTTCTTATATACCTGTTTCTTTTATTGAGAAAGAAATTCAGTGTGCATGTGAGTTTTTATAGTTGCACATTTGCGCTGCAAATATTTGCGTTTTGCTTCTATGAACATCTGACATTTATCATTTTCATTTATGAAGAGCATGCATTCGTCAGACTTTCGCAACCATGCATTTATGAAAGCACCCATTGCTGCTGTGGCAGAAAGTGTGCGTGAAGCGCCATCAACATCAATTCACCGTGCGTCGTCCTAAACAATCGAACATTTCGTAAACATCATTGAGACGAATTTTGAATAAAGACCTTGGTATGACGCCATACAAAGTCCAAATGGTTCAGGAGTTGGAGCCAACTGACCATCCAATGCGTTTTCGCTTCGCTAAGTGGGCCTGAGGAGATGCCGATTTTGCTAAAATAATCATCTTTTCAGATGAAGGTCATTTTGATCTTGGCGGGTATGAAACAAGGAAAATTGTCGCATTTGGGGCACAGAAAACCCATACACCCAAAACAAGTCACTGTTTGGTGCAGAATTTGGTGCGCAGGCATAGGTGGGCCAATTTTCTTTGAAAATGATCAAGGAGTGGCCGTTACAGTCAATGGCGATCGTTATCGGGTCATGTTGAATGAATTTTCGTTCACAAAAATTGAAGAGGAGGATATTGGCAACATTTGGTTTCAACAGGACGTGCCGCACAGCCGAAGCTACACTCGATGTTTTGCGCTCTGTTTTTGAAGATCGCATTATCAGCCGCAGAGCTGATGTCGTTTGACCACATCGGAGCTGCGATTTGACACTGTTGGACCATTATTTGTGGGGTGCCGTAAAAGATAAGTGTGACGCTTTAAAGGACAATATTCGTGAAGCCATTGGTGAAATACAGCTTCACACAATCGATAATGTGCTTAAAAATTGGACCGGTCGTGTAGGCTACTGCATGGCCAGCCTCAGCCATTAGAATTTAATTATTTTCCATTATAAACCGGAAAAAATTGAACTTTCAAATAAAAAAAGAAATTTGAGAAAATAAACCTTTTCCAAAAAAAAAGTTATTGGCAGACCCTTTATAATTTGAAAACAAGGTCTTCTGCTTATTGAGAAATATTTGTTTCTGTTTTCCACTATAAGTTAACTTTTGATTAAAAAACCATTAACCTTATATTCTAACATTTTTGCTTAAAAACTTAGTAAAAATGAATTTCTCCTGTTGACTTTTAAATGCCACCCACTGGTACGGCTTTTATTTTCAATTTTCTTTTCGATTTCTCCTCCAAGTTTTTCAAGATCAAATATTGCAATTCCATAAATTAACCCTTCGGATTCACTTAGCCAACGGCCAACATTATGTCTTCATCAGGTAAAATTATAATCATAACTTTTCTGAAATTGCTATTGCGGGACATTATTGGAGGATGGATAGAATTTGTTCGTGATATAAAAGTTGGAAATGTTGTCAGAGATTTTTTGTTACCAAGTTGATATTTTAAATGCTTTTTGTTTGTTTTTTTTTTCTCTTTTTATTTTTATGTGTTTAGAAACGAAAGTTTTCAATGAAATTAAAACTTTCGTTTGAATGGGAAAAGAAAGCAGAACTCCGAGATGGATTTCTTTTTTCATCAAAGTTTGCAAGGAAATTTCAAAGAAAATATTACATTATCATGAAACCAGGTAAAGACAGGAGGTAAGTTTAATGAAATTGATTTTCTATTTTGTTTACTCTTATAAAGTAGAAATATGAACTCTGTGGTAATATGATCACTCAAAATATGTACGCGATGTAACTGCTTAGTCGTTTTACACATACTTTTCCTTGGTTGTCTTTCGTCAAAGAAGAAGTTTAAAAGGAAGAACAAGTAGACAAGTGTTTGTTAATTTAGTGAGATGAATCTGTCTGTTTGGGGAATGCCATTTTTTTGTTTTAATTTCGGAATATGGAAATTGCACTTCGAATTAGAGGCAACACAAGTAATGTTTATTGAAGGATGGAATGTTACAATAGCCGTGTGTTTTATTTTTGCTAAGCTGGGGTCAGCTTTGTCAAAAACAAACAAACAAACAAAAGAAAACAACAAGAAACACATCATTATAATAGCATGTTAGATTCGCGGGGATTTTAAACTAATTATTTTATTTTTGTTTATAAACAAAATAAATCAAGGTTAAAATAAAAAATTATCTCTCTATGGCATGAACAATCTGGAATTGACCGAATTCACATATATATGGAACTATTTGAACGAAGAATTTTAATGCTTCGTTCTCCATGATTCTCAGCATTTTGTGTCTCATAAAATTTCTGTTTTTGAAAAAGGGTGTGGGCTGATTCAGCGTTGTTACTTACTTACCTACTTACTTACTTATGGTGGCGCTACAGTCCAGGTCGGACCAGGGCCTCACCCAACAAACTTCTCCAGCCAGCTCGGTCCCTGGCTAACTGTCTCCAGTTTCGCAAGCCAAGTTGGTTCAGGTCCTCTACCACCTGTGTGCTCCACCGGAGTCGCGGTCTTCCTCTTCTGCGACGTCTTTCCGGATTGGATTCGAAGACTCTACGAGCCGGAGCATTATTTTCCAACCCAACCATCTAAGTCGTTGGACCTTAACTTTTCTGGCTAGGTCAGTGTCGCTGTACAGCTCGTACAGTTTTTGAATTGAATCTTCTCCTCCATTCTCCATTAATGCAGACAGGACCAAAAATCACTCGAAGAATTTTTCTCTCAAAGCAGCCCAAAGCGTTTTCATCAGATGTTGTCATAGTCCATGTCTCTGCACCAGAGATTAAAATGAGTATGTTTGAACAGTTCGAACACGTCCAACTTTTTCTTGTGTGCTTGTTCATACTCGTTCGTTTGCAACCCTTATTTATGAATAAATTGATTCATAAGTAAAAAGGCTTGTAAGTCAAACCAAGCAAGCAGAGGAAACTCGTAAATATTTTTCGGTTTCGATCATTTCAAGTCAAATTGATTCACAAGCAATTTGTTTGCTTGTACTTACTCAAGCATGTTCGAGTTTTCGGGTAAAATTGATTGAATGTTTCAAAAAAAAAAAATGAAAGATGCAGGCTTTGTATGGGTTATAATTTAATGAATAAAAATATTTTTAAATGATTTAGGAGGCCGGATTTGCAGTCATAAATATAATAATCCGCACTGGAAACATTATTTTTAACATTAATTAAAGAAAGGATTTATTAATGAGTGCATACATTAAATGTAGGTTAGGTATGTTATGTTTGTATACCTTAATAGAAAAAAGTGATTGCCGAAGATATGTCGTGGGAATACGTGCTTCCGGTTGGTAGAGAATGCAGTTTTGTAGGATATTTTATCTGACCTTCTACCTATTACCAAGCTACCTACTACTTTCTGGATAATATATTGTAATCCTTTTCTAGGGTGCGATGTTGACTTGTTGTTATTAGAGTAATAAAATAAAAATTCAGGTATAAAAATACGTTTTAAGTTTAAGCTATGAATGAATAAGTTTCAATAAAAATGTTTGGTTTTTCCGCATTTTTTTATAAAAAAAAGATTTTTTTTTTTCAATGAGTACATTTTTTAATATTAGGATTCAAGTGAAATCAGAAGGATGTAGAACGTAGTCAAGGAAAAATTTTGTTTTTGGTTATCCTGTCGTAGAAGGGACAGCGAGAAAATGTATGGTATTTAAGGTATGAGATGTGCAAATCGATTCAGAAAAATATGCCAGATATTGTGCATGTTTTACAGCAGAAACAACAGCTGCAACGAATTCAAGAGATCACAATAATTTATTGAATGATATTGTTATATTCTTGACTCCCTTTAAAGAGACGACCTGCACCCTGGGTGAAACAAATTCATTCAATTTAACTGAATTCAAAGGAAAATGAAAACATTATCTTATGACTTTATTTAACCCATAACATTCAAGACTGCTATGTTCTAATATCCGCCATGCAACAAAATAAGATTATTACAAGCAGCAGAGAAGACTAAAATGTACGATTTTATAAAGTCCCTAGCTCCAACCATTGAACCAAATACGAATTCTTTGGATATGCAACCGTCAGTTTCTTCAAGGGAATGTGATATGTACGCCGATTTTGCTGGAGAAAAATTCAACTGAAAACGCGGATTAATTTGCTCATGAAATCAAAATGTAGGTATATGAAACCCATACACAAGGTCCTGTTGTTATTCTACAATGGGTTTTTTGAACACAAAAAATCAAAAGAATTAAAATATGTGGATTTTTTTATTTTCTATTTGTTTCTATTTTATTCTAAAAATTATAGAGTAAGTGCGGCAAATATGGCATACCCTTAACATATTTTAAGATAGAACCGAAAATTTCAGTGGAATTCATATATATTTATTTTTAAATGTCTTTAAATTCAATTACAAATCGATCTGTTTAATAATAAAAAAATAAAAAACGCAAATAAAAAAGTAAAAAATAAAAATGTAAAAAAACCTCAAATTGTAGTTTTAAAAAAAGTGCGGCTAATATGGCCTACATGGTGTTAAATATGGCCCAGGTGGGCAAACCTTATGTCAAACAAAATTCACAAATATGGAATTCTTTTTCATATCCCCAACACCCCACATGCACTCTGTCATGGTTTTTTTGCCTTGTTTCGGCATTATCACTTTTAAAATTAAAATTAAAAAGTATAAAAATTTAATGAAAAAACGTGTCAAATATGGCATACTCGGCTTATTACCCACACATGGGGTAGGCCATATTAAACACACTGTGATTTTGCACTACTTTAAATTTTAAACATACTTCATAATTTTTTTTATTTTAATATGATATCACACAAATTAAGAAAACACTTTAAAGATATCAATTTAAGAAAGCAGTTACCATTTTAACACAAAATTCAATGTAAATACACTTAAGCAAACTTAGCAAAAAATTAGATCGAAAGCATAAAAACCAAACTACCCCTTGTAACTTCCAAGACTGTCGCCCAACACTTACCACGAAAGGCTGTAACTAAACCAGATTGCCAATGTTTGAAATGCTTTTGTTTTTAGTTTGCTATTGGTCTTGGTTTAGGAAATACAGGGGTGGGCCATATTACCCGCATAGGCCACATTTGCCGCACTTACTCTACACTGGTTTAAAAATTCGAGAATGAAAAAAAATCAACGATGAAAATGAACCTCCTGACCATAAATTACCTACATTTCCACTCAGCACACAAATCTCAAACAAACCAAACAATATTTCTCGATTTACTTACAAGCGCCATGAATAATGGAGTGGTGATTGTAAGCGATTCTACTTTCAATCAGTAAACTCGTTTGAACTCGTTTGAAATAAGGGATGACTTGTAAATAATTTTACTCATGAATAAAAAAACTCGAAATTACTTGTTTGATGGTTGACTCAGTTTGATCAAACTCGTTTTTTTTGAGTAAATACCCGAAACTTACAAGCAATACTTGACTCATTTTAATCTCTGCTCCGCACCATACATGAGGACCGGGATGATGAGGGTTTTGTAGAGTGTCACTTTAGTTGCTCGTGAGAGGACTTTACTACTCAATTGCCTTCTAAGTCCAAAGAAGCAGCGATTGGCAAGAGTGATTCTTCGTTTGATTTCAGCGCTGGTGTTGTTGTCTGAGTTGATAGCGGATCCCAGGTAGACAAAGTCCTTAACTACCTCGAAGTTAAATCTGTCTATGTTGACGTTTGCTCCAAGACGTCGATGTTGGTTGTCCTTTCTTGTCGACAGCATTAACTTGGTCTTGCTCTCGTTAACCGCTAGACCCATCTTCCTGGCCTCCGTCTCAAGGCTCACAAACGCTCCACTGACATCACGCTGTGTTCTTCCAATTATGTCAATGTCGTCTGCGTATCCTAGTAGCTGGACGGACTTTTGAAAGATTGTGCCTCTGGTGTTGACATTGGAGCTTTGCACAATCTTTTCAAGAATGATGTTGAAGAAATCGCATGACAACGCATCGCCTTGTCTAAAACCTTTTTTGACATCAAAAGCGTCCGTTAGGTTTTTTCCGACCATGATGAAACAGCGTGAATTTTCCATTGTCATCTTACACAGACGGACGAGTTTTTCTGGGATGCCAAAACTAGACATTGCTCTATATAGTTGGTCTCTATAGACGCTGTCATACGCGGCCTTGAAATCGATGAAAAGATGGTAGGTATCGATTTGAAGTTCCTAGGTCTTCTCCAAGATCTGCCGTAGGGTGAATATTTGATCGATGGTGGACTTTCCGGGTCTGAAGCCACACTGATAAGGACCTACCAGGTTGTTGACGAAGGGCTTCAAACGTTCACACAGCACGGCAGACAAGATCTTATAGGCGATGTTAAGGAGACTTATACCTCTGTAGTTGGTGCAGTTCAGTGGATCTCCTTTTTTGAGGATCGGGCATACGATGCTGAGGTTCCATTCATCGGGATGGCTTGTGGGATTTTGGTTTTTCGGACTTTCGACTCCAATCCTACTTTCTTATTTATCCGGCTCACGATCTATGAAGGATCTCAGCCTGAGATACTGCAGCCTTCCATCGTGAATGGTCCCTCGCATGCACTCTATGGTCGCCGAAACCAAGCGCTCTTGTATCGGCAGTCACTTGGTCCTCGTACCGTAGGTTCAGTCTTCCTTGTCGATTCGAAACTGGGGGCTGGGATGAGAAGACTTTGTTGGCTGGAGTGTTGTCGTCCATTAGCTCGATGTGGCCGAGCCAATGTAGTCGTTTTTTCTTGGCCTTCTGGACTACATCCACATCTTGGTACAGCTTGTTCAGTTCTCTGTTGAACTTTCTTCTCCATTCGCCATCGTCTCATACTGGACCGAAAATCAGTCCAAGAATTTTTCTTTTGAAAGTACCCAGAATCAATTCCACTTTTTTAATTATCGTTCAACATTCGGCGCCACCGGCCATATAGAGTAGGACTGGTAAATTCAAAATCACACTTTCACACTTTCAAGTGAGGAGTTTTGAACCAAATTATTTGGCCAAACCGAAGCAGCAGCGGTTTGCTAGGGTTATTCTTCTTCGGATCTCCACTAAAGTGTCGTTTGTGGCATTGATGTTTGTTCCAAAGTAGGTGAACTCCTTAACTACCACGAAATTACTGCTACCAACAGTGACGTTTTGTCTTAGGCGGTGGACAGATGTTGTTTTGCTTATTGATAACAAGTACTTTGTTTTGATTCGCCTGTTCTTCAATAGCTGTGAAGGCCTCAAGCACAGCTCTCTTGGAACGACCGATAATGTCTATGTCATCCGCATAGCCTAGGAGCTGGATAGATTTGTTGAAGATAGTGTTTTCCGTGCTCACACCTGCCTTGTGCCTATCTGCTCCAGGACTATGTTGAAGAAGTCATATGACAGTGCATCTCGTTGTTTTATTTTCTTTATTTGTTAACATGGCGGCGAGTACGTATGGGCAAATGTGTGCATGTATGCGTGATTCTGTTTGTGATTCCGACTTCAAATTCGGAATAGTTTTTCTGTTCTTTTCAGAACAAGAACTGTAATCTTGTGCCAAGTAAACGAATGCCGTTCGGAAAAGTTCCGGACGACTGACGGGTTTGAACAATAGTTGCACTATTGCTTTTTTTTAAGCCATAAAACTTGCCAAACTCTTATTTTTTGGCTAGCTTAAGCTTAGGCAATTGTTTCGTCTAGTTTGCTTATATTCCATGATTTCTGATATGTCAATTGCTCCTACAAAAATATTGTCAAAACCTTCTTTCAATATACTTTCGAACAAAATTCTAAAAGACACTTAAGAAAGCGCGCAGTAAAAAAGTTTTTCTACTGGATATTTGCCAATGTCCACAGCTACTCGTATATCTTGATCTTGAAAGAAAAATGTATGTTTTCTGGTTATTCATGTTTACCTTATACAAATATGAACGCAAAAACGTTTTGTTTTAAAAACAGCATTTCCATCCAAACACATGTTGTACTTCAAACTCCTTATTGCACTTAATTGTAGTTTTGCTCTGGTTTTCAGAAGAAAGGTTACAAATTATTTCTCTGTATTCTTAAGGTTAAACCTTTTTAGATTCCTACAATTTGCCTCCCCATTATCAAGGTTAAGGACAGCTAATAAGCTTCTTACAAAAATACAAGTCCTAGAAAATTTGATTCATTCAAGAAATTTTGTGAGCCATGAAATTTCAAGAAAATATGTTCTTACGCCCTCACATTCCTAAAACAAATTGCGGTATGCTGTGAGAAAAAAGAAACACCACACACTTTGGTCAAGGTTTAATCGTGTACATTTATAGCATCATGTGCTATAAGTAAAACAAAATCCTTGTGAAAGCATTTAATTAATCCCACACCCACAATATTGCCTCCTGTATCCACTGCTGGTCTAGTTTCTGGCATATAATAGCAAAAACCAGTACATTGTCTGTGCAATTAGACACCTGTGTTGATATAGCTATCATCAGACGAGATGATTCTGGTGGTGGTGTTGGTGTGAAAGCGAGTACTATACAAACAATGCGACAATGGTTAGTTAGTGGCTGGTTTTACTGGTCGATGTATTGGAGTATAAAACGTCAAAGAAGAAGAACAATCATCGGTATGGGAAGGATACTAGAAGGATATACAATTTAGGATAACGAAGATGATAATGATAATGGAACTGCAATTGGGTCAGTGGCAGACGAGTAGTTGATGGTGTAACTCTGGTCGATGATGCGTGTATGAAAGTGTTGAATGTTCTTCATGAACAGGAAGCAATAAGCAAGCAGCTATATTTCTGCATTTCAATTTTTACAATTAACATGACACTGACACAATGATTGTTGTTCTGTCAAGCTGTGTTAAACGGCTTGTCAAATAGATATATAAAGTGAGATGTGATATTTATTGAGGAGGATGGACACCACAATAAACATCGAAGGACAAGCAATCGCAGATTGGATGGAGCATAACAACAACAATCACTCCCTGGTGGTAATCTCGCAGCCTAAACCAACCTTCCCAAGGACTCCGTCATGGTTGGACTTCTTCATGGCCTCCTCAGACTTGGTACATATCCTTCCCGAGTTCAGGAATTATGTGTGCACAACTGTCTGCAGTGACTCCGACAATGAAGCAGTCCAGCTATCTATTAACCTTCATATTGCCATTCCTATAACGAGAATACCACCAGATGACTGTCTGGATTACAGCAGGCTAGACGTTGAGAAACTCAATAGTGACATGGAACGCAGTCTGATCATTCCATCTCCCAACAGGAATCTTCGCAATGAAGAGATCGACAGCGCCATCGATGGACTTGAAGCAGCCATCCAAACAGCCATTGACAACCAGAAGGTACCCAAAACATCTAGGGATAGATACCGACACCTTCCAATTTTTGTGCAAAATTTGTACAACCACAGGCAACGGCTGAGGAAACGTCTTCAACGAATTCACCACCGGGAACTCAACATCGTCAATAGCGACTATCAGGCAGTCAAAGCAGAACTCCAATGCACCAACACCATGTTCCGGAACGCCATCCAATACCACAACAACCTTCACTTCCAGAAGAGGCTCCAGGAAATAAAACCTGGTCCCAATGCCTTCAAGGAAATTAATAGGATTGCCGGGAGGAAGGAGAATATTCCCGACATCATAGTTTTCAATGGCAATAAAGTTTCGTCAGCAGGTGAGAAAGCCGAGGCTTTTGCATCCTGCTTCGAAGGAAATTTCACACCATCTCCATCCGCGGACCCCACATTTCTCGAGGAAATCGAGGAATCAGTGCAACGATCCATCCAGACAAGCAACGAAGAAGTCATCTTTAGCTCCACAAATCCTGCCGATGATCCCACTGAAAACAACGAAAAGTTTTGTACAAGAGAAGAAGTCAGCGAAGTCATCAAGAACCTGAAGCCAAAAAAATCAACAGGACCTGATGGAGTCTCCAACTTCATGCTGAAGAAGCTCTCCCAAGTGTTCATCTTGTACATCACCATCATTTTCAACAATTGCCTCAACAACTGCTATTTTCCTCAAAAATGGAAAACTGCGAAAGTAGTGGCAATCCCGAAGAAAGGCACAAGGAACCTTGTCACCAATTTCAGGCCAATCTCCCTTCTCAACAACATCAGCAAAATCTTGGAAGAGATTATATTGAGAAGGCTTAAGATGTGCAGCTCCGACAAGAACCTCATCCCGGACTTCCAATTTGGATTTCGGGAAAAACACTCCACTCTGCATCCACTGGCAAAACTCCAACACGACATCGCCGCGGCACTCAACAGCCATCGTGTATCAGTTGCGTGTCTATTAGATGTGGAAAAGGCATTTGACAGCGTCTGGATTGAAGCACTCAATCATAAATTATACCTTTTAGGATTACCACCAAATCTAATAAAAATTGTATTTTCTTTTCTCTCTTCCAGGAACTTCTTCGTTCAATTGGAGAACTTCAAGTCATCGACAAGGACAATAAAAGCTGGAGTAGCTCAAGGATCAAAACTTGGACCATTTTTTTTCAGCCTGATGACCAGCGACCAGCCAACAAGCAGTGAATGTGAGAGTCTTCTGTATGCAGATGACTCAATCACATACTGCTCTTCACCATCGCCTATCATCGCAGCCAGAAAGGTGGAATCCCATATACAAAGGCTTCATGACTATTACAAGAAATGGGGAATACACATCAGTACAGAGAAATCAGAGCTGATTTGCTTCCGAAGGCCTATCAATAACAGAGGCGGAGTTAGAAGAGCTGGAATATGCCGAAGCATCTCAATTACTCTACCCGATGGATCAACGTTGGCAGCGAAGAGAAATACAAAATACCTTGGAGTCCACTTCAATGAGATGTTGAAATTCAACCCTCACTCGAGAGCTGTGCTAAAGAAGGCCAACCACGCCCTACACCGACTGAACCCACTTCTAAGAAGGAGAACAGGACTCAACAAACCAACCGAATTAGCTACGAAGCAGCTAATTCGGCCCGTCATCACCTACAGCTTCCCAGTGTGGTATACAATTTCAAAGACAGCAATGAAGGAACTCCAAGTGTTCGAACGAAAAGTCCTGCGGAGCTGCACAGGACTTTATTTCAACCATCAGAGAAGGAGGCACTTCAGCAACAAAAGAGTCTACGAAGAAGCGAAAATTACACCACTGGACAAATACTTAATTCAGTCAGCTAAAAGGATAGCAGCATCACTGAGCAATCACCCAAACAATCTCATCAACGGAATAACCGCACAACAAAGACACCCTGAACCGAGATACCTATGCACGCTGGATGTACTAAGGGAGGAGCTCGAACAAATCAACGACGAAGGAGATCTTCAATTTTACGCTGACACGGGGTCAGCTTTTAACCGCGGCTAAGAGCCTCACCAATGGACAACCAGGACTGAACATCCCGAGATTTTTATTTCATGTTTTTTTTTTTTTTATCTTTTATTCATTGAAATTTTTGTAAACCTTAAATTTAGAAAACAAACATTGTATATAGTTAGGCCCCTTCAGTGCCAACAAATTAAAAATCAAATATTACCTTAAGTAATTATTCGATAAAATGTAAATATGTATTAAAAAATTAGTTCAAATAAAGATAAAATAAAAAAATTTATTGAGGAGAAAAACGTTATAAATTGAAATGAACAGTCATCGATTAGGAATGAAAAAAGTGTTTTGCGGTTTCTATGTCAAAATAGGATTGGTTGAAAGTTTCAATAACATGTCCAGTCAGACGACGCATTCCAAACTAAAGTTCAAACAAAAAGCGCCCTTCTGAATCCAAACTTAAATTCATTTGTTTTTTTTTATTTGTTGTTTTTTGTTGTATCGAAAAGTTTTCCTCCAAATTTTTCATTATTTCAACTTTTCAATTTCCCTCAAAACTTTAATTATAAACTTTTATTTTATTTCGCTGAATAATTTGTTTGCCAGACAAACTTTAGTGAGAGCTGACTCTATAGAACACACTGTCGTTCCCTATACAAGCAAACTTCCTGGATTTGCACTTGACCTACATTGTTTGTTTCGTTCAAATAGAGAGAAGAAAAATATTGGAACGAAATGAGCAAAACAAAGGTAGAAACGTTTTTTGGGCGGATGCCAATGAACAGGGCCGGAATATTGTGTCTGAAGGTCCCTTGACTCTTCTAAGTCCCGAAAATGTACAAAACAGTTTTTTCCCCATCTTGGATTTCGGCATATCAACGCAAAACAATTTCGCAAAACTTCTCTATATCTGCAAACAAATTTCCCAAATCCAGTTAGCTCAAAATTCGATAAAACACGTTTTCTTGCAGCAGGCCTTTTTCATAAATAAACTCAAACTGGCACTGCGTGTAGAGGGAATACATCAAAATGTAATTTGTATCGACTGTTGCCTCCTCCCCTGTTGCACAACACACCAGGACCAGAGAAAGGATTCTACTTCTTATCTCATTCACTTTATAAGCTTAGCAATGTGAAAATTTGCAATGGCGGACATTTGACTCTAGCAGCCCCTTAGAATGAAGACATTCCAAAGCATTTAATTTCCACTAATGGATTCGGTGGAAGTTCTAGTCGACAGAGCTGGGGCTGGCTGTTGTCTGGGGAATCCCTCCAACCCATTTTCCCTACCTCATAGCGCTTCTTTGGATCATTTGTTATAATTTCCTTTTTCTCCTTTTGTTTATTAAATTTGAGCTTTTGAGATGGGTTTGTTTCAAATAACGATCTATCCGAGTGTTTTTGGAATTTCGTTTTGATGACATGTGCCTGAGGGGAATTAATATCCTTTGAGTTTGATTTATTTCTTTTGTGGTTTTGACATTTTGTAAAGCTTCTTATTGTTCAAGATATATTGTTTTTTGAGTTCGAATTATTTTATTGATTCAATGTTAACGCCTTCTTACCTTGCATAAAAATCACATATTGCCCGATACACTTGCTGCTACTGCTGATGGCCCCACTGCTTCCTTGTCGACTGGAACTTGTTGAGCCCAAAGCGGTTTTCAGTAGAATTTTTGTTGTTTGCGAACGAAGTTCAACGGTGAGAGTTTCCTCGGCTGTGGCGGGTCGAGCAAGAGGCCATATGAATGACTGTAAACAGAAATAAATTTGGTTTGAGTATTCTAGAAGTTTGTCAAATAAATTCGGTATTGAAAAGAAGTTTTTAAAAATACAAAAATAAGAAGGGACCTTTACCTTTATCATATTTTAAATTACACCAGTTCTTGGCAAGCAAGCAACACAACATTTTATAGCATCGGCAGTCCTCATTGATAAACATTATTAGGATTTTGACACAGACGACAACAATGCATGAATTAACAAAGTTCTTTTCCAATTCTAACCTAAAAAGGCGGTACCTGCTCATTTTCTTTATCCCCGAATAAGAAATTGTATGGAAATGTGACGAAAAAGGATCTTTCTTAAGCCCTCCATCCCCTTACGACCAACGGCATTGGGGTAGTGGCTTTACAAATTGAGAAGCTTTTTCCTATTCAAAAGAGCTCCAAATTACATCTGCATCACATTATAGAAGCTTGAGTCAATTAGGCTTTTATGTCCCTTAATACAATTCTCAATACGAGCATGCAAGACATAAGACACTTTCCGTGTGGCTGGCGTGCGGTAGTAGTGTTAGAATAGTACATACACTGAACACAATCGTATAATCGTATTTTGTATCTTCTGCTTATTCCTGCCATTGACCAAGGATTTTCTTGTGATTTTTGGCACACAAAACTCTTACACAGCAAAAAACAATAAACAAGTACAAAGACAAAAAAAAAAGTAAATTATAATAAAAAGAACACGCGAACTAAAAGGAAAAAGAAAACATCGCTGGTCTGGTCTTAAGCAAACACAAATAATCTCACCTAACTATCTTAAGGGAATTTCGCCTTGGGTACGTTTTTGTTGGGTTGTGGTGTGGCATATAACTTGGGGGTGTATCAGAAGCTGGGTCTGGGTACCAGAAATTGTAAGAGAGTTTGTTTATTTCATCAATGACGAGAGAAAAGTCCGTGCAGCACGAATCATGAATCTGACATTAAAGTTTTACCACACTATAATAATCAGACGATAGAGAAAAAGGAGGAAGCACGAAGTAGTTAAGGATTAGTGTCACCTTGGTCAAACTTCTTCCTTCGGAACGTCTTCACTTTTCCTTATTTTTGTTGTGGAACGAATGAAAGAGTCCTTTTTATGTTCGTTCTAAGGGATGTTTGCTTAAGAAAACCTGGTGCTGGTCGTCTTTATGTCATTTCAGTGTGTGCCTAAGCATTCTGAGGAGCTTTAAGGATATATGTATCAAAAAGAAATTATAGTGTAGCCCTGGAATAATGATGACAAGCATCTCTTTTTCTTCTTCTTCTTCATTTTTCTGGAGAAAAGTTTTCTTGGAAAATTCAAGAAAAAAAAATTGGCAAAATACGAAACCGAGTTTGTAAAAAGAAAAATTGAATTGTATTACGTAGGACTCTTGGTAGAAGGTTATAGTTTGATGAGCGTGAATTCGGGTGAAAAATACTGTTCAAACTGTCAAGAAATGTAACCTTTTTACGAGGTGCCTGTCATTGGAGACAGCAGAGAAATATAAGCTCTGGGTCTATTTACTTTTGGATTTGATTTTAATTTTCGGGAAACACACTCTTTATCAAACGACACCTTTGAGATTTAGGAACGCCAGAAAAGTGAAAATCACAAACTTCAAAATAGCGAATTTCTTAGAAAAGCAATAATTGTATGTTGTTGAACTCAGGCTTAAAAGTGCCACGTGAAATAGATATTTACTTTCCTTAACTGATAACTTTTTTGGTGTTTGCCTTTGCATCTTATTTTGGGTTGGGTTGGAAAGCCTTGGAGGACGGTTTATTGAATTGCCAATATAAAGGAGGTCCTTAGAAATTACAAGATTGTACGATGCGTAGGTCGTTTAAATTTCTTTTTTAAAACATTCTCTGTCAAAAGCTCCGACTTCTATGGTTGGACTCTATTCACCATAGACAACTATTAAACGAGAGATTTTTCTTTCCAAAAAAAAAAAAAAAAATAGTCAAAATGAATTTAAAAAATGGGAAATTTTGGCAAGACTGTTTTTTATTTTTAAATAAAAAGCCAGAAAGGTTTATTGTACCATTATTTTCTTCCTCATTTCCATCAAATTATTTTAAGGTTCAATTGAACTTAATTACAACTTCTGACGGAAATTTGACTGTAAGCAGTGCTTACGAATTGTAGTCAACGTAGGTACATAATAAAAGTAATGGAATAATTGTGTTTTCATTCGCATTAATAAATCAAGTAGAATGAATGCGCGGAAATAGAATAAATACACCAGTGAGACGCACGTGCTTATTTTCAACGAGTCGAGAATAAATTCAAGCTTTAATGAAGAGGTAAAAGTTTCTGGTATTTTTTGTTAAGCTAATTTATATTTTCTGGAGAGTGTTCAACTTAAGGTTTGGGTGTCTAGAAATGTCTTCTTTTAGACGATATTGAATGGATCGAAAAATATAACAAGAAATTAAATAATAAAAATAAACAAAGAGTGGCACGATAGCTTCGATGAACAAAGACTAAAGTGGCTTTTGGCTTACACGCTTCAGTAATTCCTTGAGTGCTTATAAGGAATTCAGGGGACCTACATCTTTATGCCAATTCGGATCAGGTGACTTGAAGCATTTTTCTGTGACAAATGATACTCTTGGAAAATTTGTCAATATTTCGCTAGAAGCAATACCCAGTAAAAGATGAAAAAAAATATATGTATTTAAGACACGAAGAGGATTCTAAGCCATTCCCAGTGGCAAAGTTCCCAATTTTCACCAAGGAATCACCATGCGATTCACCAAGGAATGGAAGCTTCACTCATGAATTTGAAGGTGAATCATTTGGTGAAATTTACACAGGGCTGTCATTGGAGTTCACCAAGTGAATTTCTTGGTGAATATGCATCAGTGAAATCATTGAATTAAAGTATGCTGTGTTTTCATTTGTTCTCTAACTCCGATGAAATGTTAAATGATAATTCATTGGTGAGCTCATCCCTTTTTTGAAAGTAGAATTTTCCACTACTTTTTTCTTAACTGAAAAATATTATGAAAACGTATCTGTCAAATCAAAAACCACCAAATGTAAATATCAAAACAAATTTATTAACTTTTTTTTTATTCAAATATTTCTGAAAAGAACACAATATTGTTTTAAATAATAATCTGGATCTTCTCCTTTTCTTTCAATTGTTTGCCGCTAAATGACTCCTTTTAAGTTGCTCCACGTTCCAGATTCCAGAATACCTTTAAAAATGTTTAGATATTTAGTTTAATTTCATTTGTATATATGTCGACAATAAATACCTATTTATTTTTGAGGATTACACTCCTGTGCTGTTTAATTACTACTTATTCACCTTTAAAAATAACTTACACATTCCGCACATCAACTGTCTTTAACTAAGATTTCGATTGAACTGATTGAACATAGAAAAAAAACAAACAAAACAGACAAAAATAGTGGAAAAAACCAAAACCATTGCGTTGTTACCGGTCGTCGTCGCGTCGTCCTCGAGCAATAAAAGTTGAAAGTACATAATGTTTATATACACGGATTCTTGCAGGTCATTTCCACCCTTAAAAGAAAATAAAAAACTATCAGCTACGCTAGTAGCTAGACAATATTTTTGTTTCTTCTTTGTTCGTTTATTCTTCTTCTTATGAATACAACACACAGTGCTCAATGCCAATTGCGAACTCATGAAGCTGTGCAGGACTTTTCCCAACTGAAATCACAACGTTTAGGCATGCGAAGAAACGAAAGCGTTAATAGAACAGAAAAATTGTACAGAGGAAAAAAGGGATTACTTTATTCCTATGAAATCATTTCTTTATTTTTCCTCTTAAAAGTGTGGAATGAATTCCTTTCTCTTTTCACCAAAATTTTTCACCAAGGATGAAATTTGCCACTGGGTTCCTTCTATGTTATTGAACGACGCACATTACCACAAGGCTACGGACACTGAAGGAATAAATCAATAAGATTTTAAAGAAATATCGTTTAAGGTGCAACATGTTTATATTAAAAAGGATTAGTTTTCTTCCCTCGTTAAAAATATTTTTACTACAATTACTTAAAGCCACGTACCTACTCAAAACACATTTTCTGTTAAGTTTTAATAATGTTATCAAATGGAAAATAATTTCATTCAAATGGCTGCCTCGGCTGGCCATGCAGTAAAGCCTATCGGTTAAATTTTTAAGCACATTATCGATTGTGTGCATCTGTATTTCACCAATGGCTTCACGAATACTGTCTTTTAAAGCGTCAATTGTCTTTGGCTTTTAAGCGTAACACTTATCATTAACGGAAGCACACAAATAATATTCCAACAGTGTCAAATCGCAGCTCCGAGGTGGCCAAACGACATTAGCTCTGCGGCTGAAAATGCGATCTTCAAAAACAGGGCCCAGAGTGTAGCTTCGGCTGTGTGGCACGTAGTGTCCTCCTGTTGAAACCAAATGTTGCCAATATCTTCCTCTTAAATTTTTGTGAACAACAATTGGTTTAACGTGGCCCAATAACGATCGCCATTGACTGTAATGGCCACTCCTTGCTTAATTTGGAAGAAAAATGGCCCATATGCCACCATAATCCGCACTAAACAAGGACTCATTTTGGGTGTATCGGCAGGTATTCTGTGCCCCAAATGCGACAATTTTGCTTGTTTACATACCTTCCAAGATCAAAATGAGCTTCATCTGAATAGATGATTGTTTTTGGCGAAGCGAAAATTATTGGATGGTCAGTTGGCTTCAACTCCTGAACCAATTGGACTTTGTATGGCGTCATACCAAGGTCTTTATGCAAAATTCGTCTCAATGATGTTTCCGAAATGTTAAATTGTTGAGAATGACGGTGAATTGATGTTGATAGCGATGGTGCTTCATGCATACTTTCTGCCACAGCAGCAATATTCTCGGGTGTACGCACTGTTTTTGGCTTTTCACCTTTGGTTTATCGATGAGAGCGCCAGTTTCTTCCACTTTTTTCACAAGATGACGAACATACGGAGCTAACGGTGATTATTTTCGTCCAAAATCCTTACCTTGATTTTCAAAGTAATGTCGCAATATTTCCCAGCGTGTTTCGGGCGTATAGGGCACCATATTCGTTCAGCGGATGGACAAAACTAATTATCTGTCAAATCAGACATGAGCTAAGTGTTATGTTGAAAAAAAGAAAACGTTAGATGGTGGACCCTTTACTTATTTTGAACTTTGCTTGAACAAAAGTGCTCTGTAAAATTTTTTCGTGAAAGGGTCAGTGAAACGAGATTGTTGAAAAGTGTGTGAAACGGCTTTTTTTTGTATTTGTAAGGTGATGAACAAGATAACCCTTTCTACGGCCAAAGAAATGGTTTTCTTAATCGCAAGTCGTAGGTTCTTACTTTGTTTTTCATTTTCACAAAACGTGGCAAACAGTTATGAAAAATTTTGTTCAACTAAAATCGTTGTTAAGAGGAACAGCATTTTAATGTGGGTTCTAGTTCCATCTCCGTTTTTGTTTAAACTAGTAGTTAATGGTAATGGTATTTAATGGTATTCGGAATATTTAATGCCGTTCGGAATCGGCGTTAAATTGTAGGTCCCCTCAATTCTTCACACGCACCCAGAGAATTGTTGATGAGAGTAAGCCACTTAGGCCTTGACTCTTCAAGAGCTGTTGCGCCACTCTATTTATTTATTTAGTTTTAAAAGGAGTTTAAAAGCTTGTTTATTTATTTATTTATTTATTTATTTAAAATAACTTACAAAAATAAATTTATAAATTATTTACAAATTTAAAGACATCAGGGCAATTAAAACCATAGATGTCATTTTATTACATATTTAGTATTAAGTATTTTAACAATGGATGTATTAGTATGTACATACATACATACATACATGTATGTTACGTTTGTTATTAAATTTCATTACAGCATGATCGGCTGTTTATATATTTTTAAAAACATTGTGCAATTTGTAGCTGCTTTGACAAAGTGTATGGATTGTATTTCGGATGGGTTGAGGATATTGGTCACCTGTTTTCGCTTGTCCTCAAGTGAGTCAAAGCTTGTAGTTTGACGGGAAATAGCGCATTCAATTAGGATATGCCATACAGATAGAAATTCTCTGCAATTGATGCACTGTGGTGGTTCGTTGCAATAATAGTGCCTGGTCGAAAATAGAGTCTTCCCCACGCTCATCGCCGAAATAAAGAAATACATTCTTCCCTGCTAAAAACTTTGTTGTAGGGAGTTCGGTGGTGAGTTGTATGGTTTTCGGAGAAAATTGTCTTCATTCAGCCAGGAAGTTGAAATTTTTTCTTGCTCATGTCTTATGTCTTTTCCAGGGGGTTGGTGAAGATCCGCAGTATATTGGGGTGTGATCGGGGATACATCCGTGACTAGAAACGAAGGTAAATATATGGGTAAGTGAGGATATCGAAGTTTTTTTATTTTGTTTTTTTCGGCAAAGAGATTTTCTTGATGCTGTGTGTAGTGGGTGGAGAGGGTTTGTTACCGCGTTACTAATCAGGTTTACAGCTCTTTTTTGATCCAGTCTCTTTATTGATTTAAAACCAGCCTAAGTGCCTCAGTTGGTGTAGATTTAGAGCTCCGGTTGATGTTCTGTAACATTCGTTTACAGCTATGTCGATTTTAACCAAATTGTTTTTTGAAGTCCACATGAAGTGGGTAATTAAATGCTGAAGAGTACCTTCGACCATGACTCTGGTTATTTTCAGTGCTGTTTCAAGATGCGGACCTTTTCGACGTGAGCATATCGTTTTCAAGGCGTTATTTCTGTTTTTAAGTTGATTATGTTTTCAATGTGAAGGTCCCATTTCATATTGCTGGTAAAGGTAATTCCAAGGACTCGAAGTTCTTTTTTGAGTGGTATATTTTGCTCTCGTATAACTAGAGGTGTGATGGACGATGTACATTTCTTTTTTCGGAAGAGGTGGAGAGCCTCTTTTTTGGAAGGTGGCACAATTGCTCCTGTTTTTTGTGTCCACTCATGTATAATAACGTCATCTGCCGATTTAAGTACTATATTGACTTGAGATGGTTCTCCTGAGGCTATGATAAAAATATTAAAAATATTGTCAACATATATGCCGACGAAGTCTTGCTTTAGTTTTGGTTGTGCTAGTTTTTCAATGAGTGAGTGTATGTATGTGTTGTACAGATATACTGAGAGGGGGGAGCCTTGAGGTATCCCATTTTCTAGCTTTGTTTTTGTGGAGGTGTGGCCATCAACATTAACGCTAACAGTTCTAGAAGTTATGAATGATAATATTACTTTTAAGTTTTGCTTGGGAGCTCCCCATTTATATAGTTGCTCTATTATTGGGAAAATCGTTACTCGATCAAAAGCTTTTTCAAGGTCAGATATTAAAATTGTATGACTACAGATAATAGATAATAAAATCTTTTGGTTGTGAAAAAAAAACTAAGTCTACGTGGCAACGGGGCCCTGGTCTACCCTATATTTCTCTACCAACACTCCGTACCTTATCTGTATATATTTACCTGCTTATTTGTTTTCAATATTTTATGAAGGCAAACAAAAATTAATCTGTAAATGTTAACCATTTAAAAAAAAAATTTTAAAAAATTAAAAATTAAATAAAAGAACATTATTTATTCAGGGTTTTGTTTCTTTGATTTTGATCACTTTGAAGCAGTATCAAAGAGAACGAGCTTGTATTTTATTTTTCATTTGGTCCTAACTTCAAGGTCAGCGATATTTTCGAGACAAAAAAAGGCATACCTAATATTTTAAATAAAAAAAAAAAAAATCATTCCTTCATTGAACTTCATTTGAAGTTTGGACATGAACAACTGAATGTTAGCAAAACAACTAAATGCAGACGAAGAATTATTTTAGCATTTGTGCAACCTAATTTCCATAGTTACATAACTACACTGTGCTTGCATGAAGAGAGATTTATCAGAGAGTTTGTGTTCCAAAAAAAAAAGTTTTTTTTTAAGCTTGTTTATTTAAAAAAAAAAACGTTCGTTGAAACCAAAAAACCTCATTTTACGATTTAAAAGCCTGTTAAATGTTTGATAGTCGGTTATGAAATTGGGCATAATAATCTCACATTTATTTTCATAACATTATGACATTTTTTACAATTAGATAATTAATTTTTTGTGGGCCATTTTTGATTTATTTTCAGAAGAAGAAAGAGTTAATATTTTACTATTTTTTATGTTTGAGAGTAATGCAATATTTGGGTATGAAAAAGGGTGGTCATTATTAAATCCAAGACTTATGTAACTTCCATGCTAACCTGGTGAGTTGTTTGATTTTCAATTTAACGCTCCATTAAACTTCAGTTATCGAGAGAGAAAATGGATTTTTGTAAGAGTTTATGGTCAAAAATTGATTAAAATTAATGACGCTGACGCTTTGATATGTTCTTACTGTTCTCTTGTTGAAAAATTTAAATATTGAAAGTGATTTCCCGATAACTTGATCTATTTTGCCCTGGAACAGCTTATGGAAGGTTAATTATTGTATGACATAAATCCATGAGAATTAAGGAGAACGAAGGTTCAACATCTCATTGATTTTGATGATGTCAATGTATTCATGCTTTATTTGAAACTATGGAAATTAGGTTGCACAAATGCTAAAATAATTCTTCGTCTGCATTTAGTTGTTTTGCTAACATTCAGTTGTTCATATCCAAACTTCAAATGAAGTTCAATGAAGGAAGGAGTTTTTTTTAGTTTTTTTTTATATTAAATATTACGTATGTCTTTTTTGTCTCGAAAATATCGCTGACCTTGAAACTAAGACCAAATGAAAAATTAAAAACAAGCTCGTTCTCTTTGACACTGTTTCAAAGTGACCAAAATCAAAGAAACAAAACCCTGAATAAATAATGTTCTTCTATTTAATTTTTAATTTTTTTATGCAACTTAAATGGTTAACATTTACAGATTAATTTTTGTTTGCCTTCATAAAATATTGAAAACAAATAAACGGGTAAATATATACTGATAAGGTACGGAGTGTTGGTAGAGAAATAGAGGGTAGACCAGGCCCCCGTTGCCACGTAGACTTAGTTTTTTTTTCACTTATTAGAGTTTTTTTTGTTCACAAATAAAAGATTTTATTAGCTATTATCTGTAGTCATACAATTTTAATTTTTCAAAATCTGGCTGTGTCCAATGTGC
Source organism: Sphaerophoria rueppellii (assembly GCA_920937365.1). Lineage (NCBI taxonomy): Eukaryota > Metazoa > Arthropoda > Insecta > Diptera > Syrphidae > Sphaerophoria > Sphaerophoria rueppellii. The sequence goes on along the minus strand of CAKKXW010000001.1, from coordinate 27,184,469 downwards.
CATGCTGATTGTTTTACCTTGAAGGAAGTGACCTTTTGCAAAGTTTACCCAAATTCTGAAAATTAACATTAAATCCAAATAGCTTATTTCGATTTAGATGAAATTCAACACGAATGGGCTGTACTTCATAAGAAAACAGTCCTGACGAATCCGACTTGAGGAAAACGTTTTATGACACTTTTTGACGAAAATTCTATTTGGGTATTGCCATAAGCCGTTAGTCCTTAAACAATATTTAGTGAGGCAGAAAATCAGATTTATTACTAACTATCTAGTATCTACAAAAAGTATTACTAACATTTTTTTTCAACAGGACGACTATTAAGGAATAGGTTTATAGATTCTTAAATGTTGCACCTGTTGAACAGTTCACGTTCGGGCAACGTTGACAGGTCGATAAAAAGCTCATAAAATGTTGACAGTTTTGTTTCTATTCTACTGTTCCAGGATTACTTGGTGCTTTTAAATACAACAAACACCTTTTTTGATAATTCCTGGTTAGTGGTTGAATCTGCACGAAACCTGTGATAATAACAATAAATTTTGAATGAAAAAAGTGTTTCTATTTCAAACAAATTAATTCAAAACAAATATATTTGCAACTTCATGATTTAAGTTTTGAAATATTGGACTACCAAGTTTTTGAGCTCCTTCATTTGACACTTACCTGATTTACATCAATACTGGGCGCGGTAGCGTTTAGCTCTGACGTTATGTGAGCAACTCCTGAAATTGAAATAAAATAAAATGATGTAGTACTCATTTCTTACACAGTTACATTTTACATCTTATGTTTAACGTTATAATTTTTCGTGTAGATAAATTATAACAAAAATGTAAAGTGGTTTCTAACAGTCGATTTTCCACGATTTCAAGCTTGTTAAATCAAAGCATGTTGCACGACCTTACATTTTTGATTTAATTCTAAAGCAATTAATATTGCCACTTGACTCATTTGCACGTGTGAGCCAAAATAAATACAACTTGTTTAATGTACTCAAGGGTCGCATGTCGTTGTCGTCCATAGAGTGATTCTTTCGTGATGAGTTCAATTCTTTTCTTCCATTTTATGTGAGTTTAATAGCTTTGACGTATGTAACATACATACATATGTATCAGATATCATTACTAGCAATAAAATTAAAAGTTATTTTGAAGAAAAAGTTTAGAATTGAAATTATGTCCCTTTTTCTTGAGTCGTAGAAAATTATTCTGAAAACCTAAACATTTAAAATGTGTTTGGAATGTTGAGGAAAATTTGTTAGTCCTTTTAAAGCTTATTTGATTACTAAGGAATTCCTTTTCTTCAGTAAAATAAGTCTGAACTTCTGTACGTTCACAAGACACAAAGGCCTTAAATCAAGAAGAAGAAGCAAATCGACACATTTCCTTACATGCAAGCAAATCCAATGCCTAGAGAATTCTGTCAGCTCCTTGCAGGATGTGAAAAAAAAAATAATAATAAATCCGAAGCAACTTTTCATTCCCTCCTTTAATTCAAAATCACTTGTGGCTGAAGCTGAAGGTGATATGTGGTAGCTTGCGCAAATGTTCTTACAAGCAGGCTCTTTCGTGACGGTAAATATTGCGAATAGAAAGCGGAAACAAAGTGAATATAAAATTATATTTTCACTGCACTCTAGGAAATCTAAATTCACTTCACATATCTCCATGCAACTCAGAAAGTAAACACTTCGATTCAAACTGGGAGATATTATTGCCTTAAGAGAAAAATAAAATATGCATACCTGTCCTTGAGACAAATTGATTTTCTTACAGAATCAGTGTTGCAATAACTGTAAGAAATGTTTTATTCAGAAGACCAGTTTTGAGAAAACATCGATGATTCGGCATGAAGTACAAAGTGAACACCGGTTTTCAAGGTTCCTTCTTGTCAGAGGATAAAAATCAAAAAGTTAAAGGTCAGGCTTGTGAAAATAGACACAATCTGAATGTAAATTAAGACTTCGGAAGTGGTGTACTTCCTATAAACTGGTGTTTTCAAACTAAGATAACACAGGAAACCCAAGCACTTTGTTTCCTACTTTAGCTGTTTAATATTTGTTTTTTTCATACGAAACAAACAACTGTTATTCTTCCCAATGACCACCATTCTATCAGAGATAAGAAAGATTTTGCTCCAAAACTAATGAAAATGTAAGGACACTTCATTTCCACAAACTAACGTGAAACCGCAAGGATTACCAACAAATATTTTTCACTTTATCCTTGTTTGTTGAAAGCTTCCATAATGTACGCTTTTATAATAAGCATCACTTTATAAATTCTACTCATCCTTCAGATTACTGTCACAATTCTTATCCTTGATGGAATATTTCTAGATAGCAGTAGTAGAGACTTATGTAATTTGCTTTGAGAGAGTATTTAAAATACAAGTAAGTATTTTATCATGAAAGGAAAACTCAAATTTAATGACAACTAACAGCTGTCTAAGGAATCATGTTATAATGAGCTTAGATTTGAGGTCATACAAGCATATACATTTTCGATGTTTTATCAGAAAAAAATTCTGTATTGCGTTTCGTATAATATTATACAATATTATACATTGCAACACCATCCCAGTGGCAAATTTCATCCTTGACGAAAAATTTTGGTGAAAAGAGCAAGGAATTCATTCCACACTTTTAAGAGGAAAAATAAAGAAATGAATTCATAGGAATAAAGTAATGCCCTTTTTCCTCTGTACAATTTCTCAGTCCTACTAATGCTTTCGTTTCTTCGCATGCCTAAGCGTTGTGATTTCAGTAAGGAAAAGTCCTGCACAGCTTCACGAGTTCGCAATTGGTGAAGAATGTGTAAGTTATTTTTAAAGGTGAATTAATAATAATTAAACAGCACAGGAGAAAACATGAGTGTAATCCTCAAAAATAAATAGGTTTATATTTTCGACATATATAGAAATGAAATTAAACAAAATATCTTAACATTTTTTAAAGGTGTTCTGGAAACTGGAATGTGGAGCAACATAAAAGGAGTCGTTTAGTGGCAAACAATTGAAAAAAAAGTAGAAGATCCAGATTATTATTTAAAACAATATTGTGTTCTTTTCAGAAATATTTCAATAAAAAAGAATATTAATAAGGGACCCCGCACAATTTGTATGGGAAGTGGCCCTCGGCGAAATTGTCTTATTTAGTATGTTGTTCTCCTGAAGCTACTGATCATAAGTCAATATGAGCAAAAAGTTAAAAAATGGACAGTTTTTGAGATATCGGGGTTTTTCTGATGACTATCTCAAACCCTTTATTACGGGAAAGTTACTCTCTGTATTGTGTTTTAAGCTGTTTTTAAGTGGTATCTATATGTTTTTGGGGTCGCTGATTTCGAATCTGATGTCAAAAATGACCATTGACAGACAAAAACTGTCAATTATCGCCCCAGCAGCGTTTTGGGAAAACTGACAGTTACCAAAATATTGAAAAAACCCTGTCCTGGACGGGTTTCAAGTCTATTAGATGGTTTGTTGGCTCCGTACACAATCTTAAATCCCACTTTTAGTTAATGTTTGATAGTCCGTCTAATCTTTATACAAAAGCCAGAGAATTTTTTTTTAGAAGTAGGACTAGCAATCGAATTTTTTCCCGATTTTTTTCCTTTTTCGCTTATTTTGTTAATTCGCTTATTTCGCCATATTTCGTTTATTTTCTACTGCGAATAATTTCGCCATATTTCGTTTATTTTCTACTGCGAATAACTATAAAAATAAAAGGAAGAGGGAAGAACACTCCCAACAATTTTTCGATTGGGAATCCTTTTTCCAAAAACATTTCCCCCCGGTTTTTTAATTCAGAACAAGGCTTTATATCTTAAATACTAAACTAGTGCCAAAGTCCGGCTCCGGGTACTGTTTTTAATGGTTGCTCACTGCTCGCGTTATTTATTTTTTTTTTCACCAAAATCTTTACTTCTTTTGAAATCATCATTTAATATTCTAAAATGTCTTTTCAACGAAGGCCACGTTGTTATACGTGTTATGTTCAAGGCCAACCCCAACAGATGGCCCGGATAGGAGAGGATGAAGCAAAACAACAACTTGCGATAGTTAGACGCGCTGCCCTTGATTTACCAAATCTTTTGGTCGACAATAATACCCGAGTTTGTCTCCATTGTAACAGAGATCTCATGACAGAGCTTGCCGCAAGTGGAGAGAATCATGCAAGACTCAATATAATTTTCCAAAGAATGAATAGAGCGTGTTTCATTTGCAATTCGAACGACAATGTTAACCGAGTATCTCCTCAATCTTTTTTACGGGGTTTGCAACAGGTAGCTGAACCTCAACCGAGACTTGATAGAGCAATAGATGACTTTGATGATGAGGAATTCGAATGTTTGTTCCCGATCAACAAACATCAATTCCAGGATCTATATGCCTATTGTAACCCTATCTATGAGGGGGATATTCTACGTCGTGTAAAGTAGGAAAGATCTCATGGCATTTTTATGCAAGTTGCGTCAAGGGCTTTCAGATGAGTTTTTGAAAGATGATGAAGACGCAATAACGGGTTACTATTGTACTTGTCAATCGGGAGCCAGAACTCTTGGAACTTGTGCCCACGTTGTCAGTATTCTTTGGTACTTAGGATACGCACGTCACCAAGCAAGGGTAAAATGGCCACAGCACAATCTGCTAAATACAACAATGGATGCGCCTCGTCGGCCCATTGGTTGAGAAGGACGGGATACTGTGAGAGGCAAGGGGACTCACGTTAACCAAGCACCCCAAAGGGTACAGAAAACTACTACGTCCACGTCGTTGTTCCCGGGTAATTCAGTAATGCACCTGACGCAAATGTTTAAACAAAAAATGTATTTTGGTCGTTTAGTTTTCCGAAAACGCTGCTGGGGCGATAATTGACAGTTTTCGTCTGTCAATAGTCATTTTTGACATCAGATTCGGAATCAGCGACCCCAAAAACCTATAATAAAAGGTTTGAGATAGTCATCAGAAAAAACCCCGATATCTCAAAAACTGTCCATTTTTTAACTTTTTGCCCATATTGACTTATGATCAGTAGCTTCAGGAGAACAACATACTAAATAAGACAGTTTCGCCGAGGGCCACTTCCCATACAAATTGTGCGGGGTCCTTTGTCTTGATATTTACATTTGGTGGTTTTTGATTTAACAGCTGCGTTTTCATAATATTTTTCAATCATGAAAAAAGTAGTGGAAAATTCAACTCTCAAAAAAGGGATGAGTTCACCAATGAGCTATCATTTAACATTTCATCGGAGTTAAAGAACAAATGAAAATACAGAATACAATATTGATAATGACTTACTTTGAAAAACTTCTGGCACCCAATCCAAATTTTAGCATGATTAGTTTTGCAATCCCAAATGTTATCATACCAGAACTAGATTCTCAATTCACAATGACAGAATTACATTCATCTTTGTTCAAAATGAAAAATAACAAAGCATCTGGCCCCGATGGTATTCCAGCTGAATTCTATAAATATGCCAACCCTGCGTTTTTGGAATACATCTTAACATTCTTCAATAGGCTATATAATGAGGAAACAGTCCCGGAAAACTTCAAGTATTCCAAAATATCAGCTTTATTTAAGAGAGGCGATCGGGATCAGCCAGAAAACTATAGGGGTATTGCTGTTTTAAACTCGTTGAGAAAATTATTCTCACAACTACTTTACGTAAGACTTACAAAATGGGTTGAGCAAAATAATATAATAAGTTGCTAACAAGCTGGTTTTCGCGCAAACTTCACGACTATAGACTAGATTTTTGTGTTGAACACACTGGCTAGGCGATATATTGATAATAAAAAATGTTTGTATACTTTTTTTGTCGATCTGAAAGCTGCTTTCGACACAGACAATAGAAAGTTGTTGATCTACAAACTTTCAGTAATAGGCTTATCAACGATATTAATAAAATTCTATGAGAAGCTTGAGAACACAATCGCTTTTATTCAGGATGGCCCTAGGAAATCAAATGACTTAATATGTCAAACTGGTGTTCCGCAAGGCTGTGTTTTAAGTCCTTTGCTATTCTCCTTATTTATTAATGATATTGAAAATCACATCCCAGGAGGTGTTGCAATAGGCGATGTAAATATTAAAGTTCTTCTTTATGCAGACGATCTTGTTATCCTGTCAGATAGGCCGCTTACTTTACAGCTTCAAATAAATAAGCTACAACAATATTGTGATAGTTGGGATCTAAAAATTAACAGTGCGAAATCGAAAATTATGGTTTTTAGATCGCAAAACAGATCTATTGGTTATAACCGAAACTGGACTCTAGGGAACGATGTCTTAGAAGTCGTGGATGAATTTAAATATCTGGGATATGTACTAACTTACAACCTTAATACGCATACACATGCTAAAGAAAAAATAAAATCTGCTAAAGTTGCCTTAAACAGCATGTGGTCTAACTTTTTCAGCAATTTGTTTATAGACCCAGCTTCCAAATTCAAAGTATTCAATGCTACAGTGAATATTTGTCTCTGCTACGGATGCGAAGTGTATGGGTATGAACAGTTAGAAGAGCTAGAAAATGTTCAAAGATATTTCTTCAAACGAATTTCCCGGCTTCCTTACAACACTCTAAACTATGCCATTCATGTAGAGTTTGGTTTACCACAAATATTTTTGAGAAACTTAAAGGCTAACGCAGACTACACTATCAAAGTATTGAATAGAACAGATATGTTTTGATAATGTTTATAGTCCAATCAAAAATTGGTATGATCTAGCTGTTACACACGACTTTCGCATCTCGTTACGAACCGACAATAATGAGGAACTAAAATTGACTCTTTACGACTGCATACCTCGTATCGATGAATGGCTATTTCAGAATGCTATTGAACGTGGCTATCATTCAGCTTCAAGAAGTATCTATCGTCAATTAAGTTTAACTCTTGGTGACAATAATTATTTTAAAAATGAGTTTTCAATTTCAGAAATGAGCTTAATTTTCTAAGTCAGTACTGAAATGCTGGATTTAAATTATAAACCACATAGATCTGACTTAAATCCAATCTGCTCGCTTTGCAACCTTGCAGAGAATGAGAATGTCTTACATTTTATAGCTGTTTGTCCAATTTTACAGGAGATCCGAAGACTCTACTTTTCCGTAAGTTTTCTTTCATTAGAAGAATGTATAAACATTTTGAACGGTGGTCGTGGATGGAAGTCACTTGTAAGATATGTTTCGCATGCAAAAAAATATCGAGATGATTATTTGAACATGTTTTGAAGAAAAAGATACAACGATTGTTTGAATAGTTTCTCAAAAGCTCATTTTGCAGATTATTTTCGTTTTAGCTAAACTAAAAGCTCTTTTTTTTGTTTTGACTAAACTAAAAGTCCAGATTAATTTGTTTTCTTTTTTTTCCATACATCAAACTTTTGTTAAATATAACCTAAATTAATTTGTCCTTGTTTTTATCATACTATAAGTAAACAATCACCGCATAACAATATCATTTTTTATTATTTATTAGAGTGGCTCAAAAATGTTATGTTAAAGCAAACTCTCTTTTTATGTTGAACATTTTTATTCTTTATTTTTATTTTTTATCTTTTATGTTGATTATTTATTTTATCTTTTACGGCAGACGGCATATTTGCCATGCTTTATAAATATATAAAATTGTATTTGCATTGTTTGTTTCTTTGTATCTAAAATAAACGAATTGAATTGAATTGAAAACACAGAATACTTTTATTCAATTATTTCACTGATGCATATTCACCAAGAAATTCACTTGGTGAACTCAAATGACAGTCCTGTGTAAATTTCACCAAATGATTCACCTTCAAATTCATGAGTGAAGCTTCCATTCCTTGGTGAATCGCGTGGTGATTCCTTGGTGAAAATTGGGATATTTGCCACTGGGATATGCCATTGCGATCACGAAGCAATTAGCCACCATTGTGTTATAAAATTTAATCGATGGAAAATTAATTTCAAACTTCTCTGGCCAATGATGAGGTGTTATAAAATTGGGGATACTTAAAGTTCGGGGGTTAGTGTTTGTTTATGCGTGCTTCTGTTTTAAGCATAAATACAGGTTTTAAAATTTTGTTTTATATTTTACTCTTTCAAGAAAACGAAAATGTTTTTTTTTATTTCATGCGTCAATAAATAAGACCAAAAGAAATTTGACGTCAAAATTAAAGCAAAGTTGAACCTTGTTCGCTTGCAACTTGCAGGTCATGCGAAATTTTACTGACATCGTAAATTTTGCTCTCGAAGAATTACATTCGCTGCAAAAACTTGGTGACGAGAAGTAAATTAATTAATTAAGCAAAATACTAGTCATTAAAAAGAAAAACAAAAATTATGTACAACACGGCTTTTTGTTTTTGAATACCCAAATGCATGAGAATCAACGAGAACAAAGTTTTGTACCGTTTTCGATCTTCTTTATAAATAATTACTATGGATTAGGTTCGAGTCCTACTCTCGTACCCATATTTTTTATTTCATCTTTCACGGGCACTGCCTCTTGCGATGAAGTGACAAAACTTCCAAGAGTATTAATCTGTCATGAAAAAGTGCTTCTCAACTTTGCCGTTCGGAATCGGCGTTAAATTGAAGGTCCCCTCAATTCTTCACACACATTTGGCTCTTCAAGAGCTGTCGCGCCACTCTATTTATTTATTTTTATGGATTAGGCCACAACCTCTTTTTAAAATACGTTAGTTGGGTAACTTGAAACGATGAAAATCATGGAGAACTAAGCAAAATAATTCTTCGTTTAGAGAGCTTAAAAATGGAATAAACTAAGGACGATTTTTATTTAATTGACATTAAACATACATCTTCTGGCATCTGATCGTCACGGCTGGATCGAACGTAGTCTAATTTGGAGATCCAATTTGCGACGAATTTTTCCAATTTTCTGGGAATATGTCAGCATTACCGCATCGAATGTTTTCGTCCAATCTTGGGATGCGTAACGTTAAACAAGGCCATTACCAAACGTTTCCTTCAAAAAATAAATTGCGGCACGAGCTATGTGACATATTGCGCCAACCTGTTTAGCCAAAGTTCATGTCCATCATGGTTGTCAAAATGGTCGCAACAACCACACTATATTTTTGAACAAACACTTTGGAACATGGTTCAGAAGAAGATATTTTTCTGTAAGAACTTTTTGACTGGCCTCTTGTTACGTTGTAACGTGAAGCATGCGACCTGATATTCTGTCTCAAATTATTTCTTGTCAAGTCAGGTGTTCCTCAAAGTTGCCATTTAGGGCTCTTACACTAAAAATACTTTTGCTTTGTGGTGTTAAATTCTTTATTTCCAATCTTTTCAATATTAGATTTTCAAATATTTTCAGCGCACTTAAACTTCGAAGAGGAAATCCTGGAGTAAATATCGTTTGTTTGATTTTCTTCTTTTTCAAGTTTTTGTAAGCAAAAGTTGCGAAACTACAAAAACAAAAAAATGTGTGTTCTACGGTGAAAAGGAACATAAACTACTTCTTTGTTCCCATCAATGAACGATGTAAAATATTGCATTCAAAAAGCACACAACCTCCCGTAGAGTAAAAATAAAAATGTTTATAAAAACTAGAAGACTTGTCTTCAATCTTAAGCACCTTGCATGGCTGCATGCAACGTTTCCTGTTACCGGACTCGCATGCTCTGCACAACTATTCATCGTCAACACGAGACACGTCCAAACGTTATCGGGTCAGTTTTAATTCCATAGACTGTCAAAGTTAACTATAACCTTGTTATAAGAATCATTAAAATACTCCTGATGTGTGAACGTGAATTGCTTCCAAATCGATTTTAGAAAACTTTGAAGTTCACTTTTGTCTGTGGGTAAAGAAAAAAAACATTCAAAAGGGAGAACAGAAGGTCCCGGGTGAAATGGGTAAAGCGTTAAACTCATGGTAAAACAATAACAGTAGGGTTAAAGTACACCAATTGTCTAGTTGTTTATTTTTTGGAAAAGTGGATAAACGAATAAGTTTATGCCAGGAGGTGGGAGCGGAGGAAAAGCCACTGAAAACAAAAACATGAAAAAAAGAAACACATTCATATCTCATCTCTACCCATGCGGGTTTAATTTAAGTGGCATTTGTTGAACCGGATGTAAGTGTCATTCAGTCATGGAGTGTCTAACGAGCTTGGGGTCCTTGATGAGTTTTGTTGTTGTTCGACTGAATGTTCATGCTCGAAATGTGAGTACAAAAACATGTTGACTCTTGTGCGAGTAAGGAAAAAAACGAGTTCCACTTCTTACTCCTTGATCTTGATGTGTCTTTGTCTTCTGTCTTCTGTTGACACCCCGGGATAGTCGGAAATAAGTCTCATTTAAAATGATGAATAACCTTGGACATTTGTCACGTGTTTTTCGTCTATTTTAAGAGAGATAAATGTAAATTTAAAGAGAGTTTAAGTATGGGTAAAGTGCAGCCTGCCCATATAAAATATTAAATCAAAGAATTTTTCAGCTGATTTTTTTTTTTATATTTTTAATTCGTTCGTATGTAGACGCAATTAGACCTTTCTGAAATGCTTTTCAGAATTTCATTTACGTCACAGTTTTAACCAATTAGACTTTTATTGTACAACATACTGGGATAGCCAAGCAAATATTGATTGAACACATTTTTAGACTACATTCAGATTTTGAATTATGTATCAATTTACTGCGGAATTTCCTAACCTCAAAGCCGAGAATAAATGGAAGAAATGTGAAAATATCTGCAAAATCAAATGTGACTTAAATCGTTACCCTTCTTTGAAAGTCCTAAAGCTATTCGCACGCCTTCTAAAAAAAGGACAAATACAATTCCTTGGGGAATCCCACATGTGGGAATGTTAAATGGAATTTTTCTCGATTTTTCATTTCATCACTTTATCACCCACATAAAGGAAAGCAAGATTTTTGAGAGTCTTCTAGGTAAATGCTATAAAGAAATTGTAAACTGGACATGGGAGAAAAAATTCCTCTCAAATTCCCTTAGGTGTTTGGAATTTAACGATAAATTCCTTGAATCCTTGAAATCAACCATAACAAAACATTTTATCAAAAAGAAAAAAAAAACCCAAGGAAATGTTAAGCTGAGGGAAGGCGATTTTAGAAAGGATTAATTTATCAAAGAGGCTTACTCAACACATGCGTTTCAAAGTTGACTTATTTCTGATAAGCCTATAAATACTTACAAGAGTATAACTTATTTTAGACCAACAAACAAAACAATAAATTCTTTAGATATTTGATTTCGTTTCAAGGAAATCTGTGATGTATTGTTCTTGCAATATTCGTCGAAGTATTAATAAGAGATTCAAAGATTATTCCATCTGTAGTTGTATAAAAACTTCGCTCTCCTTGATTCTCATACAATCGAATGATCAAACAGAAATGTTTTTATGTTCAAAACAATTTCTTCGGTACAAATTTGCTAACGTTCTGAGGTTCAAATTAAAAACAAATATTTAGAGAAATATTTTGTTTACATTCGTTAAGTTTTCTTTCAATGCAAACTCAAAGATAGAACAACACTTTAATTCTACCTACCGATCCATGTAATCTTTTTGTGTGGTAATTTGATCAATGGAAATTTGTAAATACATATATACACATGTCCATGTGTACATATTTAAAGAAATAACTTTGACTCAACTTTACTGCTATATAAACCTTATTCCACGAAACTGGAGTTAGGTCCGTGCGTTTAACTTCAATTTTCACCTCCTCTGTCGATTCTTGTCGGAAGCTAATTGAAGTTTCCGAGCTACTTTTATCGACACATTGTAACGAAGCGTTTCATTATTCACTAAACTCTTCTATTGTTTCCGATTGACATTGATTTCATAATTTGTAGGTTAATAGAAACCATTAGACCAGTAAATAATATAAAAATAAAAATATAGGAACGTGGGTTACAAGGCTTACAAGAAAGTTGGAAAGACAGACAGGCAGACAGACTGGATTTAAAGGGGTTTTCCATTAAGTGCGGGTGCATTGAATAAAACAGTTTGTACATGAGATACACATATAAGGTTTCGTCGTTATTTCAGAGCCCTATCAATGACACTACGAGGTGTGTATGATATATAACTTTGTTCAAATGGCCTCCACCACTGCGCTGGGTTGCTCACATTCGGAAGTTCAATTTTCGATGAAATTGGAGCATTAATTGGACTGAATTTGAGCAATGACATCGATTATGTTATCTTTGAGAGTCGCAGTGGCTTGCGGCTTATTCGCATAGCATAGGTAAAATCACACGATCTTTGTGGCCAATTAACGTTGCCTCGGCAATAGATAACCATGCCATGAAACCGCTTGTGCAGAATATCGATTGTGTCTTGAGCTGTATGGCAAGAAGCGCCATCCTGTTGAAACCCGGTGATCATATGATCTAAGTCAGGCCACAAAGAGTCGTTGATCATCGACCTATATTGATCGCGCCGTCGACGACGATGGCCTTCCCAGTACCATTTACGAAGAAGAACGGACGCATGACGCCTTCAGCTCGAAACTCACACCAAACAGTAACTTTATTTAGATGCATTGACATCTCGTGAAGCTCGCGTGGATTGGTGTCGTCCCAACTCAGCCAATTTTCCATATTCACTACCCAGTCATCCAAAAATGGGCCACAACGCTAAAGATGATATTTCGACCTAATTGGGATCAAAAGTGCTTCAAAATCCAAAACGAACACGTGACGCTGCATCGTTTCACCTCCTGGCTCAGTTCGACTTTTACATTGGTTCAGGTCCAAGTCAAGACGGAAAATTCGTCATGTTGTGGTCTGCGACAGGCCAAGTTTCTATGAGCGACCGGAAATGGACTGCAGCGATATTTTCAGCAGATCTTACGTTTTGTAGACGTACGGATGTTGACTGATTGTTCATTGAGCCGGTGGACTAGAATTCGGTCACTAAACTTTGAATAGTCGACTTGGAAGGACGACCATGTACCCCACTTAAAGGAAGCAACTGCCGCATCGTAACTACTAGAGAATAACCAATTTGATGATGAAGTTTTATGATTTGAACGTGTTTCTTGACGCTTTGTCACTTAAATTTGTCTTTAGTGTATGATTAAAATATACGATATTTTGACAGAAAAAAAAAGAAGTTGGAAACCCCTTAATTATTTGTAAGACACAAGGTCCAGGAGTTTAAGTTTTCTACCTTATTCTGTCTTCATAGCAAATAGCAACTCTGGATTAGGCAATATTCTCTGTTTACATCTAAAAAATTGGGATACTAGAAACGATGAGAATTACGGAAAATGAAGCAAAATTATTCTTCGGCTTAGAGGTATAGCTCTTTGAAATGGAATATGAATGATGTTTTTTGTTTTGGGTTGTTCAATTGATGCACGAAAAAGTCAATATGACCGCCACGAGCTGCCAAATTCAACCCCAAACTTATATGACTCTCGAATAGAATCAGCTATAATGAACATTTCTCAAAATACTAATTTTCAGTTTCAATTGTCAACTTTTTAGTTCGAGAATTTTTGAATTTATAACAAAAAAAAAACGTTTTCTTTTAAGTGATGTTTTGATTTTATGTCTATATTTAAAATGTTTATTGGTCTTATGCATAAATTTATAATAGGATATTTGTTTTCGTATAAAATTCTTTTATAAAGCACCGCTTGAATTTTTGAAAATCATTTAAACTCACCTCTAAACTCCACACGTCCTATTAGATTAGATTTTGTTTTTGGCAGATGAAACTGCACAATTTTCACTGTTAGTGACATTTTGTGTATGAAGCTCCAGACGCTTAATTATGTACAAATATTTATTCTATTTATGTATTCCATTTGCGCCACCTGTAACAAGAAAAACAAATATGTAGGTACCTATTAAAATGAATATTTAATTCATAGAACAAATTAAATACATATGTATGTACCTATGCTTCAAGTTTTTAATGGCTTTTCAGAAAGATTTTAAGCTGAGTTTACGAGAAAACACATACAATATTTTAAAGACTACAATGACACGAAAAAAAAATGTTCACAATTTTCTCAGAATTTAATTTCATTTAAACCACAACAAAGCATACACCACAATATAATGTACATTCTAGCTAACGGAAAAATCATCCTTAGATTGATCCCGAATGACAAATGTGTAAAAATTAATTTTATTTTGACTTATTTCCTAAATTCTAGTTAAAACAACGCAATTTGCATTTGAAAAGAAAAACAGATAAAGTAGAAAAGAATTTGTTTTGACAACAATTCTATCTCCTTCAGAATTCCAACGACAAAGGCCAAAGGACCTTCACCAGCCAGCTGGTGCAATTCAATTTAATGTAATTATTTTCCAGAATTGTTAATTCGACAGGAAACACGTTATAAACAAACGATGTCTCACTCTCAATCCGTCTGCGTATGAAGTAGGTTCTCCTTCTGATGGTTTTTTTACTTGCGACATATAGAATATATGGCAAGTATTGAATTCGTACACAAAAAAAAATTTGAGATGCGGATGAGATATGATATTACGATGATAGAGAAGTCGAAAAAAGTGGGTCCGGGGATTCCGTCTGTCTGTCTGTCGGAAAGTTTACAGGCATCTACAGGCTTAACTACTGGTCCGATTGACTTCAAATTTGAAAATTAGAGGTTTGAGCAAAAAGTCATATACCAATTTTTTTTATTTTTGTTTTAAGATCAAAATTTAGGGTAGCCACCATACGATTTTTTTGGCCAAAAACCAAAACTTTTTTTTTCACAAAAACGGCCCGAACGATTTTTTTTAAACTTCCTCGAGTTGAATTTTTTTAAACATTTATGTTTTTTATGTAAAAAAAAATGTTTGTATTGCTCCAAAACGGTACCTCCCATAGAACCGTTTTTTTGTTATTAGATTTTCTCGAAAACTGAAAGTCCGATCAGCGTAAGTTTTTTTTCGAAAGTACGTTTATATTGTTCAAATAATATTTTGTTTTCAAAAAAATTTCAAATTTTTTTTTGGATTTTTAAAAAATATTTTTAACTTTTTTTTTTCAAAATTCTGTATCTCAAAAACGGATCAATTTTAAAAATCCAAATTGGAGTATAATATGTATATTTACATGGTCTTCAAAACTGCATACCCAAATTAATTTTAAGATATTTTTAAAAAATTTTATATATAAAAAATTAATTAAAAAAAAAAACGGCTCCGACGATTTTCAAAAAAAAAAAATTCAATAAATCAAGGATAAGGTTTGAATTTGTTCGGCATTTAAATTTTTGGAATGAAATGTATATACGAGGTATATTTCCAAATTTTAATTTTTTTAATAAATTCTAATTATTTTTATATATTTTTTTTTGAGTTAAGTGTAAGCTGTAAGTAAGAGTAGGTCTGTTTAATGAATCTGCTCAGCACAGAAAAGTACAGAAAAGATCCAAAAATGTACACGTTTGTGTGTTCCATGAGTAAAAACCTTGCCCCAAACTGTTCTACAGTCTATCATTTTGTGTTCCATGAAGTTGTTCAGCTCAGTTTACTACACATTTTTCTGCCCCTACTTTTTTGCTGGTGTAGCTTTGTGAAAACTATCAAATGTCAAAATTACAAATGCCAAATTATTTTTATTTTTTTCCAATCAAACAATTTTTTGAAATTATCTCGATTGACGAGTTTTCCGAAGAAGTAAAAATATGTCTACCATACTCCCAAGTAAAAATTCCTCAAACAAAAAAAAATCTAAAAAGCTATTCAGAATCTTGTTTCCAACAAATGAAAATTTTATTCTGTCAAAAAGATTAAACAGGGAGCTGAGCTTTTCTGTTCTTACTTGTTCTGACAGTTTTCATTTACTTGTGCTGTTCTGTGCTGCTCTGATCTGTTTTTTCTTCATTAAACAGTACTAGTGTAATCAGAATTGCTTAAAGTATGTCTCTTATTTTAACACTACCTTTTGCAATTAAAGTAATCGTAAATATTTAGTTTTAGCATGAAGGAGCAAGTTCGTACGACCCAGTCGTGCACCTTTTTTTTTTCTTGAGTTTGGGTTTATTATACTTTTTGTTTAGCATGTTTGCTTTGAGCACATATTGACATTACTTAACAATAATAATTGAATACCCTGGCAAATAGAAAATGAATTTTTTTTTCGGTCCCGTTTGCGACGATGGCGAATGGAGAAGAAGGTTCAACCGAGAACTGTACCAGCTGTACCAAGATGTGGATGTACTCCAGAAGGCCTAGAAAAGACGACTACATTGGCTCGATGTGTCCGAGCGAATGGACGACAACGCTCCATCCAAGAAAGTCTTCTCATCCCAGCCCCCAGGTTCGAGACGGCAAGGAAGACGGAACCTACGGTACAGGGACTTCGGATACCAGAGCGCTTGGTTTCGGGGACTGGACGGTGCATGCGCGGGACCGTACACGATGGAAGGCTGCAGTGTATCTCAGGCTGAGATCCTTCATGGATTGTGAGCCGGATAAGTAAGTAAGTAAGTAGGTAGTAGGTACATATGCACATATGACTAAAAAATAATAACCCATGTCTGTCAAATGTCTCTTCAAATCGAACTTCGAAAATCAATTTTTTGGAAGTTAGGCTGTGGAATGTGGCTTAAACAGATTCGGATGAGGGTATTCTTTTGTTTAAAAATGTCTGATGCATTATATTTTTCGTCGGAAAAAAACGTGATATGGGTTGTCTGGTTTCCAGAATATTAAAAAAATAGAATCTGTTATGCGTTCCTATGATAAAGAGATTTTTTAGTTGACTCACGAGATCAAGCACTTAAATTTGTTTGTATCTAGATTTGCATATACGTAACCATGTTGGATAAGGACACAATTCTTTTTTAATATTCCCGTATCCACCCGTGCTGAACAATTATTTTATCTCACAATGATCTCGATTGAAAGTGTCGTTGAAGGGTTTTGCCTTCATCAAGACTATTTACATAGAAAGTAATCGTGAAATTAAATTCGAACTATTTATTTATTAATGACAGAATATTAATCCAATCGATACCAGCATGTGTGGTTTTTTTTTAATGTTGCAGTGCAATGTATTGACACTGTGCTTTCACACTGTCACGCAATTTTGTCCTTAAATTGAATTGCGCCCTCAATTGCATTGACTATAGAAAAAAAAGAAAACACTTTGTTGCGGCTGAGATCAATTGATTTCAATTTATTGAACGTTTTGATTAATGGGGCTTTTTTGTGTAATAGAATTGATTGAATTTGTTTTGCTATCGCAGCATTTGGTTTCTGAAGTGGTTTTGTTATGGTCAAACCATTAAATATTACGGGATTATGGAATGGACCAGTTATTGGATGTTGATATAGATGTCATCAACATTTGTCTTACGATTGCTGTTATCGACCCTTACTAAGGTCAAACGGCATTTTGTACAACAGCAAAAATTAATGATATCCTAGCATGTCGACAACTCGTTTTGCAAACATGATACCCTTGACATATATTTGCGAATAAAATGTGCATATTAAGCGCAACATATTGCAATTAGAATCATTAAACTTGCACAGAAGCGGTTCCGAAATGGCGATAAGCCTATGTGCACGAGCTTACTTAGTAAATTAATGCAATTTGCAACCAACTTTGTTTCGTGTTGTGTGTGTAAAATGAATTTATAATCAAAACACACGAATCCCAAAAATGCCTATTTTACATATGTGTAAATGTTTTGCAAAGCCAGCAGGTGGGTGTATCTAATGGTTTGTTTTTTTCATGCAGAAGTCATGGTTTATGGACAGGTTTCATGCCAGTTGAAGTTTATTTGAACTTTTGAATTCAACATGTGAAAAACAGTTCTGTTGCGGTTTACATTATCATACAAAAAAGTAAGCACTATGTTGCGAGCATGAAATAAAATGCTTACACGCTCGGACTCTACAATTTTGAATATTTCTGGTGGTTTGCTTTTCAAAACAAAATTTCATTCATCTGTTTCATTCAAATTACAAAAAAACTGACAGTTTAATATCATTGATTGGCATTTATTCTGAATGAAATAAACCAACCAAATCATACAGTCATAAGTTAAACGTCGTCCTTTATCAACACAAGGATATTTGTTTTGAGTTTTTCAAAAACACCTTGACCCTGTCTTGGAAAAGTAATCGTAAATATTTAAAATGAAAACAAAATTTCCAAGAAAAAAAAACCATATCGGATGAATAATATATTATTTGGCAACAACTCTCCCCCATCACCACAAATTGTATTATTTTTATTTGATTCCTTTTTTGTTTAGATTCAATGTCATTGACACTCCAATTCCCTGTCCTGTCAATATCAGCAAACCAAACAAAATTGAAAAGGACAAACAAATAAAAAATAAACTGCAAATCAACATGATATCAATCTCGTTGAACATTTTCAATTTTGTTTGTTGTCGTCGTCGTCGTGTCGTTTAGAAAACCAAAACTCTCCAAACCAGACATTGGGTTGGTATAATTTTAGAGAAATCAAACGAAGACACTCACTTGAAGCCACCGAGGACTGGAAAAATATCCTTCATGAAAAATAAATTTCAATTTTTCTTTTTTTTTTCATCAACAATCGATTCTGTTGGTTTTTGTCCAAATGTTGACTATAGTAAGTATCATAGTACCTCATTGATAAAATGAAGAGGTGTTTTTGACTGCTTCCTTACAGTCTTGAAGTTATTAAAATTTAATGAAATCGCTTGACAAGGAATTAATTCTCAAGGGTAGGATAATGATGGATAGTTTAAAAAAAGTAATTGGTCTTTCGAGATCAAGATCCTTAATTCTGAAAATTCTACAGTTGTTTTTTTGAATGTCGAAATTGCGGTCTCTGGTAAGTTAATGAATGATTGGAATTATCTCAAAAACTATTGTCAACAAGAAACAAGCAAAAATGTAAAGTAAATGACGAAAGAATGAAGTGAATCTTACAAAAAAGAAAGAAAATAAGTTACGATGTAGGAAAAGTTGACAGCTGCTTGCAAACAAATGACAAAACGTGGTACCAATATTTTGTGTTCGGATTAAACAGGCTGTTTTGGCACCCAAGTGTGAGGCTACTGATCCTACTGAATTTAATATTAATGGGTACAACTTAGCGCCTTTATTCTTTTCCCACCATGGCCTCGCCGTTTGTATTAGAAGTGATGTTGCTTACCACTTTCAACCACAGTACAGCTCTCATTTAAATCCCTTCTTTAATTTTATGTGGTTCAAATTTTCCGTAAATAAGCACATCATCCATTAGTATTTCCTTCCTTTACACAAGCCCAAACTTGCAAAGGGTTTCAACTTCTAACGAATTTGACTCACTGTCCGACTAGTTCCAAAGAATTGTTTGTGTGTGTTGAGATTTTTTATGAGTTTAACCATCTTTCTCAGTTGGTCAACGAGGCCACTCGAATACCGGACATTAACGGCCAAGCAGAAAACACTCTTGACTTGTTTCGAACATCTGATATCATGATGCACATCTCGAGATTCTCGGTATGTGCATCACCGACCACCTATTGTAGAATGATCACATATGCGATGTTGTCAAAAATGCCGCAAGATGTTTAGGTTCTTTAAGGAGATGCAAGATTTTTTTCCCTTCTGATCTGGCTACCATCTATAAAACATATTGTAATATTCGGCTTGGTCCGATAATTAAAACCTATTCACTTTTCAAATAAAACACAAATTCACTTTATTCAAATCACTCACAAACTTATTTATTCAACACTTTCAATTATTACTTTCAAACACAGTGTCTTTACTTTATAGCAGTTCATATTCAATTAAATTTTGCTTCGAAACGAAGCGGGTATTTATATAACTCAAATAGGTTCTTGAAACTAGTAGGTTCTTGTAGGAGCTGAAACTTCTCGATGCTTAACGAAGTTCTTCTCTTAACCACTAGAGTGTAGGGGAAACTCTAAAGAGTGTAAACACAATTAATTATGTAACAAAAAGTTTTATTTGTAGTTGCAATAAAACTTTTTGTTACATAACTATTCAGCAATTAGACAATATTAGAGTGATAGAGATAAATAGTGTATACACATTTAAGTATAGAGATATAAAGAGGCGGAGTTACAAAGTGTGTTACACATTACAATAGATTGACATACAGAGATATAGAGAGGTAGGAATAGAAAGTGTATACATATTACAATATATACGTCCAAAGCGTGAGTACAACTTCCACGTTTGAGCTGGTGCTCCATTGACGTACTTAAGTCTTTTGGACATATACAGAGCAGAGCATGTAAGATGATTGGTGACCATACCATCATTGGGACTTTTACGTAGCTCCCGCACCTCCAGGAAGCCCATTAGTTCACCTTCGAGCCCAAGTTCGGACGTACCTTCATGTTTAGATCATCGTTCTCTAGCCGTACTACGCTTCCACAGTCTTCCCCAGTCACTGCAATGTTCAAGAATTCAAGGCCAATGTTAACCGACACCTCATCCTAAACCCTCTCCATCTATCCCACTTTCCCTAACGCTCACACTGTGCTTTGGCATAAAAATGGATATAAACCCCTCTTGAGTGCGTGCTCATTATAAAAAAAAGCTCCTGAGTCTGAGTTACGATACGATGAACTTCGAT
The DNA here is from genome assembly GCA_920937365.1 of Sphaerophoria rueppellii. Taxonomy (NCBI): domain Eukaryota; kingdom Metazoa; phylum Arthropoda; class Insecta; order Diptera; family Syrphidae; genus Sphaerophoria; species Sphaerophoria rueppellii. The sequence goes on along the minus strand of CAKKXW010000001.1, from coordinate 27,163,906 downwards.
CTTTACGACTTTCTTTAAGAACCTTTATGGTTGTAGGAATATTAGGCAAGAGAGATTGAGATTTTGATTATGTTTGGTGAGGTTAACAGAGGAGTTGAAAAGTGGATCCAGTATTCAAGCTTGTCTACAGACTAAGATAGTGCGAAGGTCAATTGATATGATTGAATTGTATTTCCAGAAAACCGATATCTGAATGACTCTGTCTGATGGGTAAGCAATGTGCACGACTGGGTCGCACGTAAACTTGCTCCTGTATTTCAAAGCCGCATTTTATCTGCCAATACATAAGATCTGAATCACCAAATATCGGTTTTCTTTGTAGAAGCTGCTACGGTACGAAGTGAGCATTAATCGTGTATGAAGCAGATGGTTCTCTAGATAGGTTGATATGTTCGGGATCTCGGAAATCAAAATGCCGCTTTCCGAAATCCCGCAAGCCTAAATCTCACAAACTACTGTTACTGTCACGCAGTACTTTTGTCCGCATGTCATTTGCCCGCAAAAGAGAGAATCTACTTGTTACTCAAAGTTATGAAGATTAAGATTAAGACGATCGAAAAAATAAAATTTTTCTAACAGCCCTCAATTGAGCCACACCCTTTTTCAAAAACTGAAATTTTAAGATAAATGAAATACTGAGAATCATGGAGAACGAAGCAAAATAATTCTTCGTTCAAAAATTTCATATAGTCGTCGAAGTCAGTCTCAGTTCCAGTCAGCGGTTCATGTTGAAAGCCTGCACCTAGCCTGCTAAAATTGACGTAAGATCATTTGGTATTTTTGATGTCTTGTTTGGGGTCTTAAAATATTCTTGGTGATTCAAACATTCAGTTTTCGAACAAATGAAAACACGTTATTAATTTTTAGTTGGAAAAATGTCCATAACAGTCTTTTAAACATATCTACATGAATAGAAGTCAAGTTTTTCAGACATTCAATTGAATGAGATATCCAGATGACACTTTCTCACTATGGACATTTAGATATTTATAACAATTTAAGGAAATATTTTTCGTCCTAAAAAGATTGTTTTCTTACCTGGAACTGACTGATTTCCCAAAAATAGAAATTTTTAATATGGAATTATTTGAACGAAGAATTTAAATGCTTCGTGAGTACAAAACAAATAACTTTGTCATTAAAGATTTTTAGTAAAACATCTAACTTTCATGCATTTACGTTTTAAAATCAACTAAGTGCCTGAAAAAGATTTAATTATCACACCTGTTAAATTGAGGTATTTAATTCGGAAAGGTCATAGAAAATGACACATATCGTTATTACATTAACAACCGTTTAACAATTTGAAATGTCTAATAAGAACTCTTTTCTACATAATGTTAAGTATGCTTCCAAAACCTTCTGGCTCATAAAATTGACCTCACCCTTGATATGACCATTGTAGATATGATTATATATTTTTCATATAATATTACCACTCCTCTCCTTCTATAATATGACCATTATTTCCCTATGGAGAATATTGAACCTTCTATTTCTATGGCTAATGTACAATCCAATTATTGTATAGGAGATAATAATATTCCTGTACATGTTGTGAATGTTATATTTTTCACTATAGGGTAAGTTTTGGCATTATGGCGTATCGGGCATTATGGCGCACCACTCAACTGTCATAGTTCCAAAGCCCTAATTTAAATAAAAACTATGCAGATACGTCATAAGTCTTTCCTTAACACGTGTTCAGTGCAAAAATAAATAAGCAACAAATAAACGAATTCGAGGCAAATTGGAAGAAGACAATTTACTTGCTGCTATATTGTTGAGGTGCAAAAAAAAAACAACTTTCAATAAATGCTGCTTCCAAGCATCACAAAGATCCTGCTACAACCATAAGAAGTAGGCTAAGGACTACAAGAAGCATGCCTTTAGTGCATCTACCACTCTAAATTGAATTTCAGGATTTAGTTCATCACGTATTTATCCATACCGGATTACGCATTAATTGATCGTCAAAATGAGGAACCTGGCAACAATAGCTCCAGTAACTGCGTCCCCCATTGAAGTTCCTGCGACACAGGAAGCTGCTAGCGATATAACGCCTGGAAAAATGCTCAACGTGATATCCCATCCCTTCTTGTTCAAAGGTGGTGGTAAGTAATCCAAGAAAATAAAAGGCAAGGATATTAATATAGTTGAGTAAAAATCCAATAAAAAAAAAAAACAACGTAAAACTAAAACTGCAAAGCCAAAGAAAAGAAAGATGAAGAGGCACGCATCAACGTCATCCGAAGAAGAAAATTGTGAGTTACAAGTAGCAGACGTGTCAGATGGGCCAAAAGATTTCAGGGAGAACATTTGCGCTGGATGTAGAGAAGATTACACAACTACAACAAAATAGGACGATTGGATGCAAATTGTCTTTTGTGGACAATGGTCCCACGAATCCTGCACTGCATTTAAGAACACATGTGATCAAAATATTGTTCATAATAATGCGCCATAATGCCCGAATTTACCCTACGCTAGTTGAAATAAACGGAGTGTAGCTTGTATTATTTAATAATAAAGTTGATTTGCAGCATCTGTACTTACAACTGTGTGTTAGCTATGCTTAATTAATTTACCAAATAAAACTTTCTCCTCTCTCGCGAAATGAGTACCTATAAAATGAACGATTATGTAAGTCCAACAATCGTGCTCTAATGATCCAAGCACTTTGCAACGTTAGCTACTTACGAGTATAATCCGATTTCTCCGATAAAATTCAATCGTTTTCTTCAACATTCACAATAACGGTATTATTAATGCAGGAAAAAACAAAAACTTGCCTCATGAATTATGAAAAACAACGCCCTAACAATTTTTATGATTTTTCCAGACAACAAATGTTGTATTTTGATTTCTCAAACAAACCCGCTCAACAATACAAATTTATTATCATCCTCCCACAACCAAACGTGTCTCAAGAAAATATTATTTTAAACCATTTCATTCTCCTTTACGTATTGGCTTTTGGTTTTCCTTTTTCTTGGATAAATGTAATTGAATATTTTCATCCCTTATGATTAAGCCATAAATAATTTCGCAGAAGAGGGGAACGGTTCCGGTTGTATGTAAGCCGTCAAGTATTTGCCACGTATGGTGAGATTAAAAGATTGAAGGCTTCTGAGATATTGTGATACTTTGGAAAAAAATAAGAATCATCCGAAGATATCCACATCCGTCAGTGTACATCAACTCATCATCGAATTCCTGAAGAAAAAAAACGCACTTTTCTGTTGCTAAACGCCAACGCAATTCAAGAAGTTATTACTTTATTTTTAGAATGAAGATGCGAAGAACAGCATAAGAACTTGAACGTTGATTATAACAACTGTATGTGTACATCAGCTTCCTCATAAACAAGGACGGAAACGGAAGTGTGTGTGAAATTTTAAGCAAGAAAACTGCTGGTATGCGCTTGTGGAATTCCTTTGATGCGAAGTTCTAAAAGTGAAATAAAATGTCTTACATTCATTGCTCCTATATGATATGTACCTTGGAAATATGTTTCTTCCAAGAGCAAACTGAAGCTCAAAGTCATAAAGGTAAATGAAATTAAGGAGTTATGCTTTAGTCAAAGTGGTTGTTACTTAAAGATGACAGAAGAAAATGGATGAAATTTTATTTGTTTAAGAGCTTGAATTTTGAAACTATATGAAAACAGATTGCAGCTACCAGAACCTCATTAAGATTGTAGACAAAGACCTTGTCGTTACTTATTAAAAAGGACCATCAACTCCACGCATTTGACGGCATTGGTTCGATTGACTTCATGTTTACATATTAATTTCAAGAACGATTTCCATTATTTGTATGGGTCTTCTTTTGAAATTCCAAAACCCATTCGTGCGTAGTAAAATTCGCAATAGAACTAAGAGCTATTAAACCCTCTTCTCGTTGCGGTCAATTGATTCAATTTTTATAGAATACACATTTATATTCTTATCCTCGCGTAGCGATAAGTGTTGAGAAACTTTTAAATCTCTATTTACGTAACGACGCACGCACCACCACGACAGGAAGCACAACACTTCTCTTATCCCTCTAATTGGATTGAAGCTGCTTTATGCACCGTTGGGCAAGTAAACAAACAAAACTCCAACCTTTGACTGAATTAATAGAAAAAAAAAGAACAACCCCACAAAAACAAAATAAACTTCCAAACAAGGATGTGATTTAAGTGCTGTGAAATGGAAAACTGAGTGGCCGGCTTATCCAGCGTGGTGCGAGGGGGTAATTGAGCCCTCATAGGGTTTTTGTTCTAAACTTACTCGTGGCAAAAGGCAATAGAGGGTTTGTTGTATACATACTCCCGTATAATATAAATTACTTTGATTTATTATTAGAAGTTATGTCGTGTATATGAAGGTTGCAACATGGCTACCTAATTATACCTTTACCTGAACATATTGTAGGTACGTTTTTAGGTGAGGCACTTTTCTGGGCATGACAGTTGAGTTAACGGATCGTTGCTCACCGCCGAGATACGATAAGGAAACACAGAAAGTTTTATTTTTGTTTTCTATGTAAATTTATTATTCTTAAAGATAATGTCAAGTCTTAAATTTTCTTTTGTGTCAGAGAAAAAGTCTGTCGTCGATGTGGCCTACAATGGAGACTTGTTTTAATTTTTAATGCAATAAGAGGGTAAGCCTGATGCAGACGTGTCGGTCGGTCGTCTACACAAACATTAATTAATATTTAATTATTTCGATTTGGATCCCCAAATAAGGAAAGAGTGTTACATAAATTGAAATGTTCAAACAATGGTAAAAGTTATAAGAAAGACGATGATTTACAATGACATTTAGTTGACAAGTGAGTTCAAAGTTAGACTTTGGGAATACATTTTGGTATCGATCGTTAGAATGTTTTTTGTGGACCTTATGATTTTAATATGAATACACAATTTTGTGAAGTTCAAGACTGAATTTTTAAGTTTATCTGTGAATTTTAAATGAATTTAGGAATTATTATTATGATTGTTGATGTGTTTGCAGTTTTGTTTGTTAAGACCAATATTAAGAGCAGCTTGAGCATCAGAAGACAGTGAAATCTTGGGATAAATGTTCTTGTTAGAGAACAAATTAAAAAAAGTGTATTATTCAAATACATAATGCGGAAGAGGCTTCGTGGAGGTTTTGACCTCTGCATTTATGTTTGGAAACAAAAAAGAAGTGACGATCGACCAAATCTTGAGAATAAATTTGAGCGAGCAGCAATAACAACCCAAGCAGCCCCATTAAACCAATTTTTTCCATGGCGATTTGTGTGTCTGTGTCGGTACGTTATCATGGTGGAAGAGCACTTTTCTCTGCACCAAGTGGGCCGTTTTTTCTTCAATTCGGAGTCAAATCGTTTTGATCGTTTTGCCCTTCTCCAAATAGTCGATGTGGATCGTAAATTTGTGAATCCCCAGAAAACGAAAAGCATCAACATACTGACCGATTATGGGACAGTCGTCGCCTTCGGTGACGTGATATAACGATCGACGAAGTAAGACCGCCCCCGCATAGGCCCTTATTTCCATTTCTAATTGAAATTAGACCCTGGCAAGGGTTGCGGTCTTAGTGCCCCTGGGGTCATATTTTGTTTTTTTTTTTTATTTGTTTTGATTAGAAACTTGGCCAAGGGAAACTCGTCCCGGAGTCAGAAGTTCCAAAAATGGTTTTTGAAACTCCTGACGATTTAGGGATCACTAACCCACTATGGGACAAAAGTCCCAAATGAAAAAAAAGTAAAACAACGAATGTTCATGGTGAATCGATTTTAAGACCGCGTATGACAGCATCTATAGATACGAACTGTATAAAACTATGTTTAGTTTTGGCATCCCTGCCAAGCTCGTTCGCTTGTGCAAAATGACGAGGGAGAACTCACGCGCTCCATCAAGGTTGGCAATGAGCTTACGGAATCTTTCGACGTCAAAAAAGGATTCAGACATAGCGCACTGTCGTGCAATTTCTTTGACATCGTTCTTGAGAAGATAGTGCAGAACTCCACCGTCAACACCAGAGGCACTATCTTCCAAAAATCTGTTCAACTTCTCGCCAATGATATTGCTATAATGTGAAGAACACAGCGTGATGTCAATGGCGCCTTTGTAAGAATTGAGACTGAAGCGGCAAAAATGGGTATAGCAGTAAATGAGGAAAAAAAGAAGTATATGCTGTCTTCGAGGAAGGACATCCAAAACCGACGGCTCGGACAAAACGTCACAATAGACGCATACAACTTCGAGGTAGTTGAGGAGTTTATCTACCTAGGCTCAGCTATTTACACGGGCAATAACACCAGCGCCGAGGTAAAATTGTTCAACCCCCTCATCATCCCAGTGCTGCTGTATGGTGTAAAAGCATGGACCTTGACAAAATCGGATGAAAGTGCCTTAGGCTGTTTCGAGAGGAAAGTTCTTCGGGTCATTTTTGGCCCCGTGTGCATTGAAGGGGAATGGCAAAAAGAAATAACAGCGAACTTTACGGGTTGTACAAGGAAATTGACCTAGCCCAAAGGGTCAAGGTCCAGAGACTCAGATGGTTCTGTCATTTAGAGCGGATGGACACCAATGCTCTGTCCCGGAAAACCTTCGACACTATTCCCGAGGGACGTAGGAGGAGAGGAAGATCGCGACTCAGGTGGCGCACTCAAGTGGAAGAGGACCTCAATCAACTTGGAGTGCAAAACTGGAGACGACTAGCTATAAGGACCGAGCTGGTTAGCGGTGACTGTTGATTGAGGCCCAAGTCCACAACGGACTGTAGCGCCAACTTAAGTAATTAAGTAAGAGAGCTAGGGATTCACTGTGTACCCTGATTCACTGTTGACACCTTTACAATAAATGAAACAGCTCAGTTGTTTTAGGTGAAAGATAGATGCAAAAAGATGAAATTGGCTTCAAGTGTAGTGATGTCTGTAGAATGACTTACCCTCACCGAACCTTGATATCCATGACATATTTCCTTAAGGTCACATAGACTTAGAGCATGCGGTATATTTCAACCGTTATGGACGGAAAAAAACTTGAAAGTATGTAAGAACTGTCCACTTATTTAATTGTTTTACAAAATGTTTAAAATTAATCGCTGAGTTCGGAAACCCTCAATTTCATGTTTATGTTTTGTCAATTGTCGATTGGCGCAAAAAGACACAGAAACTCCTTTAAATTGAGCTCAAACACTCTTCTGTAGTGGATCATGGATTTTTGTCGTGTAATCCTCCTCTGTAGTCGATTTTGGGAAACAGGAACTGGAGGTTGCTCATGAAAACCCGTCGTACATACAAACGGTCTTTCATTACGCTGCAATTTCAATTCCAAAGAACAAGAATCAAATCATCTACCGATATTGCTTTTGTCGTTATTTCTTAAGACATGTACACTCCCGCTTCTACGTTTCCAATTCTGCTTTAGTTCGAAGGAAATTGTTCGAGTTAAACAGAGTTTTGCCAAAGTTCGAGCTAAAGAGAGGCATTTTTCTTTTTTAAAATGGGTGTTTGGTATTAAGAAATCACTTGCTTGATTTAAACAAAAGAAATTGCATGGAAAACTGAATCGAAGGGTAAAAAATTGCTCTAAGTGCTCAAGTTAAGAAGAATTTGACTCAGGGATAGTCGACCGTACATTTAAAATTTGAAGAAATTTCAAATTTCAAATAATAACAATGAAAACGACAAATTAGTTCACTTCACCAAAGTTTTTGGTAAAAACAACAGAGAATCAGAAAACCACAAAACAAATAAATTGACTTGACTATGTCGCCAATTTAATGTAAACATAGTTCACATAATAATTATTAAAAGGTTAAAAAGGGTTTGAAGAATACGATTGTGTTTTTTTTTTTTGGAATTTAAAAATGTTACTCAAAGAATGTCCTTTGAAATCGAGAGCAAAAAATTAGGAAACTCATTTTGAGTCTTGTGTCTTTAATTCCTCAACAATACCTTTCAGACGGTTTCGGTTTTCAGTATTTGATAAACGAAGACATTCGCTTCTATTTTTAGGCGTGTAATTTGAGATCTTTTAGCTGGAAAAACTGTGAACAGGAGCATTTTTTAGTAAAATCTACTGTAGGTCGAATGGATCCATTTGATAAGAAAAATCTTGAATATTTCAATTAAAGTGCGGAATCATACTGACCTTTTTTCAATACCAAGTCCTCAACCAACAACAGTACACAAATACATTGTGTTCATGGTTAATGGAAAGGGAAACCCTAGCACAATGTCACCAAACATGACACTGACCATACAATTTCTAAAGATTCCTATCAATTTAAAAATAAAACGATTGAGAACGATGACGCATGTTCCATCACTTCAATTGATTGCAACAAAAATATTAACGAACGCAATCGTATCTGCAGGAGACATCGATGATGGCACGTTCGTTAGTCAAAACCTCTCAAATCCTTCGGCTATCAATGTTACGACAAAAGAGGCATTGCAATCAAATCAAAAACCATGAGTCTTCCGGTTATTTGTGTCTTTCAAAGATATAAAAAAAAAAAACTCGATGTTCTGATGCTATTTTGGAATCAATCTCATTCTCTCATCCTAAATACGAATTTATGAATGACAAAATATTCAAAGGGAATTTTCTTTTTTTTGTTTTTTTTGAAAAGGACTCACAGACCGATCAAAAATTTAATTTAAATCAAAAGGGAAAAAATGTTAGAAACAAAGTTCGTCCTCGAGGCCATTTGGACAAGGTACCTTTTACAAAATTCAAAAAGCCATTACCAAAGAAATCTGGGTCAACTGCGCTACTGAATTATTAAGTTGAATTTCCACTCAAAGGACAAAGTGAAGGAGAAGATGAAATCTTACACAAATCGTTGCTATTTGGGTGTAAGACGATTGCGATTCGAGTTGGAATCTACATACATATGACTGTATTTGTGTCTCCTCGATATAATGGAGAGTTGGGGTTAAAATTTGATTTGGTTTTGGCATCTGGTAAACACTGAGATTTTGGCTAGAACATTTTGAGATTCTGAGAGCGAGTAGAATACTTTGTGCATAAATTATTTTAAAAAGATAGTGTTCAAAGCTCTTAACTCAAGATGGGAAAATAGAAAAAGAGGATAATCCATGCATTACTATGCGATTTGCTAGTTCACAATGAACCATCCTCTAACGAAACTTTTTTTTAATTTAATCAACTTTTATCTTTAAAACAAGAAAGAGCGGCTTAGAATCAGACTTTTTATAAAACGTTTAAAAGTAGTCCTTTCCAAAATCAACATCTGAAACACAATCACACTTAAATGCAACTTCCTCGTTTTGCTGTAAAAAGATTGAAACATTTCGAAACAATGAAAAGGAACATAAAGAAAATGCTCCAAGCTAACATTATTTATTAGTCCTTGTTTTCAAATGCTTATTGTTTCTATGCTTAGTTGAATCACACGGAAGTAATGGCTGTGCGAAACTGTTGCTTGGTTGGGGGTGTTTTACGGCTTTCCCTTTCAATCCATATGTACATAAATATGTATATGCAAATTATGGCAAGTAAGAAAACCTATTCTTGCGCAAGATAGGGAATACTTCCTTTTATGGGATGTTGATGCTTTATATAATTATTGAATTTGAAATTGAATTTTTATACCCATGAGGATTTCTGTTTTCGAGCTACTCCAATGCAAAGCTGTTTGTTTTGTTTTGTTATTACTGTCTAAGGGGATATTTATAAATAATTCGTATGATGTTAATTCATTGGAAACTGACTTTGAGGTGATGTTCACATCATTTTTATTAAAAAAATCACGTTTTTAAGCAAATAGTGTTTCTTTAACATCGTTTACTTTGGTTTTGACTTGTGCTTGGCCAAATCGGTTCGCTTACTCAATTTGCCAACTCGGCAATCATTAAAAACAAAAAAACAAGTTAGCTTGCTTCTAATTTTCTACTTTTTCTAATCGCAGTTGTTTTATTTTTGAATTTCATAATTGTTTTCCAGAACGGTTTTTGGGTCAAATTGGTAACTTTTCGAACCAAATATTATCCCTCTAGCGACCTAGTTACGTATTTTATCTGTTGAGCAATTAAATGTCACATCAGCCAATGGCAAAAATTTTGACGGATAAAGAACCTCTTTTTTTCCGTTTTTAAGTAATTTTTAGATCGATGTTCGTTGCAATCCAATTCGGTTTACATAAGAATCATCTCGATTTAACTCGTTGGCACATCACAAGTTTTGACAGTTGTATACCGTATCTGGATGAATAATCAATAACACACCTCCGCTGAACAAGTCATTTTGTTTTTTTTTTTTTTCACACTATCAGATAAATTCGAAGAGAGCTTAAAGCAAGCCACATCTAACGACCATTAGTCTTTAACCCAGAAAACTGAGTTAATAGACCAGCTCATCACTTAGTGCAGTGTTAGTTGTTAGTAGGCAATCTAAAACAAACGAACACTTACACAAGAAATGACAAAATTATACAAATACAAACAAATAAAAAACAATACATGATTAGACAACAATTAAAACAATTAAGAGCGTGCTACACTGGTTTTAAGCATAGTCTTTAATTTATTCTTATTAATATGAAAGTCAATAAGATCCATATTATAATTCAAAAGCCTACTCATCCTTGTCAAGGGCTCATGCATTCCGTAATTGGTCCTATGTCTTGGGACTTTAATAAGATCGATGCTGCGAAGGTGATAACCTCCTCCCCGATAGTAAAAAAGTATAGCACTAAGAAGGTCTGGTGCATCTGTGACGCCTGTTATGAGTTGATGAAGGAAAACTAAATCATTGTTAGTCCTTCTTTGAGACAACGTTTGCATTTGAAGAAGTGATAATCGATCCTCATAAGGAGGAATATTTTGAGGATCATGCCATTGAATACCTTTTAATGCGAAACGAGTAAAATTACGTTGCACCGATTCTAACCTGTCAATATGAACGTTATAATAAGGACTCCAAATCTGTGAAGCATATTCAAGATGCGGACGAACAAGGCAATTATAAAGAGAAAGGGTGACGTTAGGATCAAGAAATTCTTTTGACCAACGCTTAACGAAACCCAGCATAGAATTAGCTTTATTAACAATGTTGTTAATGTGCTCTGTAAAATCAAGATTCGGTGTAAAAAGAACCCCTAGGTCCCTTACTTTAAAAACACGAGAAAGAATCTGCTGAGATATATAATACTCATAAGTCGAAGATGCTCGTTTTTTTGAGAATGTCATTGTCTGACATTTCGATGGGTTTAGATTTAAACTGTTCTTATTACACCATACAGAAAACCTATTTATATCATTTTGCAGAAGAATGCGATCATCGTTAGATGTAATTTTCTTAAAGATCTTCATGTCATCTGCAAAAATAAGAATTTCACTATCACGAACACATAACGGTGCATCATTTATTGATAAGATAAAGAGAAGAGGTCCTAAATGACTACCTTGTGGAACACCAGATTTAGCAGTAAAAGTTTTCGAAAACATGTCTCTGAATTTAACTTGATAAGTTCTATCCTCAAGGTAAGAAGAAATCCATGAAACCAGCCCAGGGGGAAAGCCCAACAACTGTAGTTTCAACTTGATAACTGAGTGAGACAGTTGATCAAAAGCTTTTGAAAAATCAGTGTATACACAATCAGTTTCCAATCCATGTTCTAAACTGTTCAGACAATTATGCGTAAAGGCAAGAAGGTTTGTGACAGTTGATCTCCTTTGTATAAAGCCATGTTGCTCACTGCATATGATGTTTTTACAGTAAAAGGATAAACTCTCACACACTATTTGTTCAAACAGTTTAGGGATACAAGAAAGTTTAGAAATAGGCCTATAATTAACAATATGCGACTTATCTCCCTTTTTAAAAACAGGCGTGATGTAAGCAATCTTCCAGGCACAAGGGAATTTACCAAGTCGCAAAGATAGTTGGAATATATTACTAAGAGGCTTAGCTAAAACTGTATTGCATTTTTTCAATAATATGGGAGGAATACCGTCAGGACCAGAAGAATAGTCTTCTTTCAAAAGGGACACAAATTTTAGGACTAGATCAATCTCGATCGGGACATTATTAAACGTGACTTGTTTGCTATTTTTCAAATAGTTGAAAAAATCAATGTCTACATCAACGGGAGTATCTATGAAAGATTGACTGAAATTATTGGCAAATGCATCGCAGATCTCAGAAGTAGAGCTCAGAATTACATTATTGTAAGTGAGATTGACTGGGTAAACATCACATTTTCTCTTAGAGTTTACGAAGTTCCAAAAAAGCTTAGGGTCTTGTTTCAAAGACTCACCCATATGAACAATATACTCATTATAAAGATCATATGACAATCTTTTAAACTCTTCGAAAAGAGATATATAAACCACTTCGTTCTCTAAGGACATAGATCTTATATAATTTTTCCACGCCTTATTTCTCTTATTACGGAGGCTTTTTAACTCTTTTGTGTACCAAGGATGACAAGAGGTGTTGGTTTGACTGATTTTTTTCTTAGGTACAGTTTCGTTTATACATCTCATGAGCACAGAATAGAAACTAGAGACAGTTTCGTCAATGTTGTTGGAAAATGGTAAGTTTTCAATACCATAATTTAATAGACTGTCCGAAAGCTGTTGAAAATTGGCTCTACGAAAGTCGTATTTATATGAGCAGTCATGGGAATTACTATTTTCTAGTAAATGACCACTCAAGTCAAGAATAATATCTAAAGGAGGGTGATAACTATCAATATTAGATATTGCAGAAGCCGATTCAATCACCACTGTACAGGCCGCATTAGATGAGAAAACCAAGTCAAGTGACCGATTTAACGAATTTAGAATAGAGCTTACTTGTTGTAAATCCGCTGAGATTATATTATCTAACATTTGGAGTTCCATTTGAGAAGAACTTGGGGAAGCTTCTAAATGGAAATCATCCTCAGAAGGAACCCAGTTAATGTTAGGAAGATTAAAATCACCCAACAAGATTATCTCAATCTCAATGCCTGAACAGCTAATGATATAGTCAAGAACTGAATATAGTTCAGTGAAGAGAGAAATAGGACTTTTAGGTGGAATATAAACGTTAATAAGTCATTTCACTTTTAACGACTATATTTCCATTAGGTGGCCATGGCTAAGAGGAATGAATAGTTGACTGCTAAGCCAAACGCTGTGGTCTCAAGCCCCTGCTTCGGAAGCATCCTTTCTACAAAAATCGCTAGCTTATCTCAGGCCACCTGTGCGGAAGGTTTCTGTTATGTGCGCTTTCTTTCAATGTGTCTATCTGTCTCTCACTGTAGTATTAATGTCTCGTTCTGTCCCAGCCGACCGACGTTCATGTGCAAAGTACCGTTATGTCAATGTGAACTTATTCCCACATCCAACACTGTAGGATGTTTGAAAAAATGTGTTTGTCGGAAATGAGGCACCCACCGCGGCTGTTATACACAAGTGTGTGTAAAAAGTTCAGTTCGCAAGGGACACTGTTGACTGTCCTTCACACTTTATCCGTTGAAAAACAGGACTACTATTTCTATGTTAATATTTTTCTAACAGCAAATAAAAATTAAAATAAAAACCAACCCGCATGAAGACTAAATATCCTTTTGAATTAATCCCTGAATCATGAATAAACACATTAATCATCCTTTTGGTAGATGTAAACATCAATTTAAATTTTCCAACTTGTTGTTTCTCTCCAAAGTTTAACATTATGTTGCTCTATGATAGATGATTCCATCCAATTATGACTTTTTCTACTGGCAATGATGATAAACGTGTGAGTGCGATGGAAACAAACCAAATAATAATTATAAAGAAAGACAACCAGTCGCGTCGCGACGCCCTAATTTACAAACATTCACGCTCAAAATAATAACTAATTAAGTAAAACAAGTCGTTATCCCTACAAGAGTTGTCATCCCTAAGATCATAATCTACAAAAGATACAAAAACTAATTAAACAATTTTCACGGATTACGAGTGCTGCTGGTGGGTAATGGCAAACTTCTGTGAAAAAAAATTTATAGAACGACTTTCACTCATTGCCTTGCTCATGATTATTTGCTTGTGACAATTTGGATCCCTTTTATCATGAATTGCAACCCTCTTAAAACGGCCTTTTCTTAAAAGTTTAATAGAAAGGTAAAATGTAACTTTTTTCAACAAAATGGATATAAAAGGAAGGAAAATATTTCTACCTTCCTATCTCAAAATGTTAATTTCCCAGCGGATTATGACGTGTAGGCAGCAATTTGAAGGCTCGCGGATGATAAAAAGGTCAAAATTGCGAACATTATTTCTTATCATAACTCCCTCTTCCCACTGTCAAAAGAATAATGGTAAGGAAATTGTCAATTTACCTGAGAAAGGCTTTAGGAGTTTTGCAACTGTTAGTGATTTATTTTTCAATAACAAAAAATGGCTTTAAAATTAGTTTTAAAATTTATTTTCATTTCAAACGCTCCTGAATTTCGACAATATTATTTTGAATAAATTAAATAATTATGTATGTCAATGCCATTGAATTACCTTGACACGGCGATTTATAATAATGTCAAACAAATAAATCAACTACAAAGCGCGTGGCGGTCAAGGTCATTGTCAATATTGATTGATTCATTGGCAAATTAAAATTAAGTGAACCAAAATTTTCTCTGAAAAGCAAATAACGCATTTTTTGATGACCGAAGCCCAATTGGTTCTCTCATGGATTTATTATTATTTTTTTTTTATGTACTCAATGGTTTCGATGATTGAATGAAACAGAGCAACAATCAATTCTTTATTTTATTTGCTTGTGTTGTTGGTCAACAAATTGAAATATTTTATTCATTTATTTTCACCTGCAGTCGAGCATTGTTCTGAAATTATTTTTTACTATGTTCAGATTGATAATTTTTTTAATTTTTTGTATTGTCAGGGATCAACTCATTAGTAATAATCTGAAATATGTTAGTATTTTTATAGGAAAGCCCGCTTCGCAGGGCTTCGGCCCACAACGGTTCGGAAATGAAGGATTATTTTCTAAGAATATGACCAAGAATCACATCCAAAAGTATATGGCGGACATATTACAGGATACCCTGTATAGTTGACCATGAGGAAAAACAGAAATTTCTAAATCAAAACCACATGTTTTTTAAAGTAGTACTGAAAAGTTTAAGTTGATTGAAGTCCCGAAACATAGTAATGCTCATACCATCAGAGTTAAAAAATTTGGAGGCAGTCCTGGTACATAAATGCGTAAATGCAAACAATTCAAAAAACTCCGTCTCGTTGTAAAATTTACTACATCGCTTTCATTTGTAATTGTATCAAACCACTCAAACGACTTGTGGGCAAATTATGTCTAGTTCAAAATAAATTGTTGCATCAATTTTAGAAAGACTTTAATCTGTACCAGCCATTATTGCACTTCAACTCAATGCTTCAATGCTTTGAAAAACATCTTGAATCAACTCATTCCGTGGATTTGCATTACAATAAAAATTGTTTCGAAGTGAAATTCGGCCTTCAGAATCAAGTGAAATTATTCCATTTCCAATGTCCAATAGTGTCCGTGGCTTAGTGGTTAGGTGCGTTGACTGCTAAGCAGAACGTCGTGGGTTCGAGACCTACTCGTCCCAAAGTTTTTATTTCATCTTTCTCGGCATTGCCTTTTGCGAAGAACTGACAAAACTTCCAAGAGTATCAAGAGTATGAAAAAGTGCTTCTCAACTTTGCCGTTCGGAATCGGCGTTGAGGTGCCCTAAATTCTTCACACGCACCCAGAGAATTATTGATGAGAGTAAGCCACTTAGACCTTGGCTCTTCAAGATCTGTCGCGCCACTCTCTCTCTTTAATGTCCAATAATTGGCCAATGTAAGTTTCCTGAAATAGAAGTTTTTAAACGTCTCCATTTGTCTGCAGCAGTTGACCGTGGTATAATCGACAAAGTTTGTCTTCAGAAACAAAAAGATTCAGAGCTCCAAATTCTTCAAGTTGGGGTTAAAGGCTTCTAGTAAATTTTTGTGCGCCATTGTGCTCTCATCCCACTACAAATATTCGCCATTTCCAACTTTTTTTGAAATATTGTAATGTCAGTTTATGTCTAATAATGTGCTCACAACTCCAGAAGAAGAAAGAGACAACTCTTTTTTTAATTTCAGATCATATTGATGCTAAAATTAATGATAACAAAAATGATTTCCCCATTCCACGGTGCATCACAAAAATATAACACCACTCAGACTGATCACACCTTGCATATCTAATGGTGTCATACACATAGGTACTTTTGTTGATCGGCTCAATAGTTTGTTGTCGAGCAACCAATTCAATTGTGGCAATGCTTTATTCGCAAAACCGTTTTTTCGTAAGCAACTGGCACATTTCAATTTGAAAGCATTCAATTCCCCATCAGATTGGCAACTGCAATGACTATTGACTCAAAGCTAAATCATGTCTGTTTGTGGCTTAAATTTGAGCACACCATGTTTTTCATTCAGACAATTATTATACGTGAATACCTCCAATTCATAAGTGTTACGTCGTTAAATGAATGAAATATTACCGACCGCAACATTCAAAGCGTTATAAATAACAAATAACAATATAATTAACAAATACGTACCCACTTAAAATAAATAAAATATACATACATATTTTCATACTCTAGAAATTTCATATATGAAAACAACGTTTGCCTGGTCAGCTACTTCAAATTAATTTCCTAGGTTCACTGACAATTTTTTTTTTTTGCTGGAGAAAAATTATATTTGTCAAATATTTTTTTTCTTCATTGATGACATTCGATGTTCAGATCAAGATGACAAGATAAGCCATAAGCAGAAACAATTTTCTGCAAACAAGGTTTTTTGAATTAAGGCCGTGTGCGAATTGGATGAACTGTAGTTAAAAATGGATGAATTTTTAACCACTGCTGTCATATTTTAACCTGCTCCGCAGCTAGTCTAATTTGTAACACATTTTATTCAATGCAAAGTGTCAAAATTTAACCAAACGTCAAGTTTTAACCTCTTTTTAACCCAATTCGCACACGGCCTAAATTTTAAATATTAAATTGCTGAGTTTGTCTTCCTTAGCCATACGCAGTAAATTAAATCATGTCCTTGGTGAATGTAAATTGCTAAGTTGAGCTTTTTATAGCCCGCCCTAAACTACCTTTTGTTTGGATTACTCTGGACTTTTTTATCGTAGATTTTGCTGTGAGAAAATAAACAAATTTGGATATTTGTCTCTTTTTTACATTATGAGAATGGATCGTAGAGAGCGTAAGACCAACTCTCTCTAGCGCGCAATGGTTTACCAACACAGAATCTGTGTTAGTACCATCAGCAAAACAAAGACATGAGCTCGCTCGACACTAAGCGCATTCAGCAGCTGTTGGAATTGCTGCTTGAAAACATCTACAATTCTCTGTGCTTCGGTGACCAGATTTCCTTCACTGTTTCGAAGAGCCTGTATCCCGGTTCAGAAACAAGAAGCATATTGCTTCGACATTTTGAAGAAACGATGGGTGTTGTTCTTGGCCCGAGACTCTTCTGAGAGCTGAGAAACTGCAGATGATTTTTACTTGCGACATATAGAATATATGGCAAGTATTGAATTCGTAAAAAAAAAAAATTTGAGATGAGGATGAGATATGATATTACGATGATAGAGAAGTCGAAAAAAGTGGGTCCGGCGATTCCGTCTGTCTGTCTGTCGGAAAGTTTACAGGCATCTACAGGCTTAACTACTGGTCCGATTGACTTCAAATTTGAAAATTAGAGGTTTGAGCAAAAAGTCATATCCCAATTTTTTTATTTTTGTTTTAAGATCAAAATTTAGGGTAGCCACCATACGATTTTTTTGGCCAAAAACCAAAACTTTTTTTTTTCACAAAAACGGCCCGAACGATTTTTTTTAAACTTCCTCGAGTTTAATTTTTTTAAACATTCATGTGTTTTATGTAAAAAAAAAATTTTGTATTGCTCCAAAACGGTACCTCCCATAGAACCGTTTTTTTGTTATTAGATTTTCTCGAAAACTGAAAGTCCGATCAGCGTAAGTTTTTTTTCGAAAGTACGTATATATTGTTCAAATAATATTTTGTTTTCAAAAAAATTTCAAATTTTTTTTTGGATTTTTAAAAAATATTTTTAACTTTTTTTTCAAAATTCTGTATCTCAAAAACGGATCAATTTTAAAAATCCAAATTAGAGTATAATATGTATATTTACATGGTCTTAAAAACTGCATACCCAAATTAATTTTAAGATATTTTTGAAAAATTTTATATATAAAAAATTAATTTAAAAAAAAACGGCTCCGACGATTTTCAAAAAAAAAAATTCAATAAATCAAGAATAAGGTTTGAATTTGTTCGGCATTTAAATTTTTGGAATGAAATGTTATACGAGGTACATTTCCAAATTTTAATTTTTTTAATAAATTCTAATTATTTTTATATATATTTTTTTTTTGAGTTAAGTGTAAGCTGTAAGTAAGAGTGTAATCACTACCTTTTACAATTTAAGTAATCATGAATATTTAGTTTTAGCATGCAGGAGCAAGTTCGTACGACCCAGTCGTGCACATTTTTTCTTTTTTAGCAGGGTCTTTTTCTTATTTCTCCTTTTTGTTTGGTACTCTTCTCTGGTTGCTCTTATTTTCCGTTGCAGCATTTACAAGCGTGCATTTTCCGTCTCTCTTTTTAATAACGCGCATTCATCATCATACCACGCGTTCTATTTCGAGAGTGGCTGGTAACCTATGGTGGTCTGTGCTAAACATTTTTAATTCATTTCGCGATATTGTTTCCACAAGGTGGTGTTTGGGAGTTCTGCGGAAAGTCGCTCATCTCAGGCGCTCACTGTAGTCTCTGGCATTTTCCGGAGTGCTAAGGCAACCGATGTTGAACTTCTTTCTTCGTGCCGCACGTGTTTTTTGTCGTTTGATAGTTGAGCTTTAAACTTAGCCACTACCAGAAAGTGGTCAGAATCGACATTTGCTCCTCGGAAAGTGCGCTCGTTCAAAACGTTGGATGCGTGCTTTGCGCCGATTAGCACATGGTCGATTTGGTTGGTGGTTCGACTACCTGGAGAACTCAAGGTTGCTGTGCAGATCTTTCGTCTTGGAAACCTAGTGCTAACTATCACCGTATTGCGAGCTACAGCAGAGTCGATTAGTCGGAAGCTATTATTTGTTGTAACTTCTTGGAAGTTGTGCTTTCCAACTAGTCCGCAAAGATGTCTTCCTTCCCGATTTTTGCATTGAACATACGATTTGACGTCGTACTCTGGACAGGCTCCGTAGACTCTTACCAGGAGGTCGTAAAATCCTTATTGCTGGACTAGGAGCGTGTGCACTTATTATACTGATGTTTTGTAGTGTGGGCTTGATGTGCATTACAGCTAGGCGATTACTAATTGGCTTGAAATCCATGACATTTCGATTTTAGCCAATTTCCCGCAACGAATCCTCATTAAAATAACTGCACTCTTTGATGACAGCTGTAATAAATGTCACAGTTTTTCCTTTTTAGTGTCCCTGATCCTATTCATCGTATTTCCTGGATCGCAGTAATGTCTGCCATATACTGCGGGAGGACAGATTCAAGTTTTTGAGTTGCACTATCTGGAGTTTAGAGTGTACTTACATTCCAGGTACAAACTCTCAATGCGTAGTCCGTTGTCGCTCCGGTTGTGGTTACCATAAGAGGGTGTCACTATTCGAGGTTAACTCTCTCTCTCATAACTTTCAAAGTTTTTACTGAGGAGGGGTTGTTAGCTACTCGCACTAACCTACAACATTTGTAGGGGCGTTGGTTAAGTAGTTCTGTTTCTCCGTTTTGCACTCGCGCTTATAAGTTTCGAAAGTTATATCTAGTGATGTAACCAGTACCCGGTGGTTACCACTTGAAAGTTAAGTATAAGCATTTGCTGTATAGGAAAAGATACAGCATACGCCCCGCAACCAACCCAATAAGATAACATACAGCAGATCAGTTTTTAAAACTTTGATCAACACGACTGAGAGAGATACTCAAAATTATGAGAATCAAGGAGAACGAATGTAAGACAACTTTTTGTTCAATTTTTCTTATTTTAGGGCAACTATAATTTCACAGCAAACGAAAAAAATTGAATTATATTTTAAGTTTTTTGTGGACTTAGTGAAGGACAGACATTTACTTAATTTAATGATAATAGGAATGTACGCACTACCCGAAAATCATAGGGAACCACTGCACTGGAGGAGTCACCCACTATTATATATTTTGTACCAGAGTTTCTGTAGTTATGGCTTGTATTAAGAATTTTGTATTTCTATAGACGTAGAGACGATAAAGTAAACGAATAAATAAGCTCGTTTTGGCAGGAGAACTGCTAAACAACACCCAAACATACCCACATCCTTTATAAAATTATAATGAACCGACTTAAATCTTGTATTGCTTCCTTGTTTCGTTAAGATCTTATATATATAAAAGAACAGCCTAATTTTTGTGTTCGTTCGCTAACCGGGCACACTGATTGACCGATTTTCCTAATTTTTTCGCTAAATGCAAGAGGTTTTAGGGTAGAAGGTTTAGCAACAATAATATGTATACTTTTCAAATCACAAACGGTTCAAATGTTTAAAATGCTAAAAAAATTTATGTTTCGCACTCCAAAAAAAAAGATCAATATACGAATACTCAAATTCGTCTGAGAATTGTGACAAATATTTTTATTCGATCGAAAAAAAATGTCAGTGAAGATTGAAATTATATTTGAACTAGCTGACCCGGCAAACGTTGTTTTGATGTATGAAATTTCTAGAGTATGAAAATACATATGTACAGTATTTATCGCTTATAAGAAACACGCTTATAAGAAAACCTCGCTTAGAAGAAACTTGAATAAAAGCACCGTGAACTTTCCCATATATTTTAATGTTGAATTGTGTGTTTATAAGAAACACGTTTATAAGAAATACACTGATAAAAGAAACATTTCTCAAACACAAACTATTATTTTTCATGTAAAGTTGGTTGGATATAAGAAACCTGCAAACAAATCACGAAATTCAAAAAACATGAACAGACCCTAAAGAAAAATTCAAAACAAACGACGCAAATGTCATTTATGTACATTTATGATGTTGTTTGATATTTGAATGAATGATTGAATGAATTTCAGTGCAGTGTTCATTTTGACATTAAATTTGTTATTTTTTGTGTTTCTGTTCTTTCTGTTGTGTTTCTCGTCGTTTCTGAAAATGTCGCGTAATAACATTTCAATTAAAACTAAGGCCGTGTGCGAATTGGGTTAAAAAGTGGTTAAAACTTGACGTTTGGTTAAATTTTGACACTTCGCATTAAATAAAATGTGTTAAAAATTAGACTAGCTGCGGAGCAGGTTAAAATATGACAGCAGTGGTTAAAAATTCATCAATTTTTAACCATAATTCATCCAATTCGCACACGGCCTAAATTGGTTATTTTAGATGAAATCAAATCGGGAAAAAGTCGTAAAGAAATTTGTGAAAAAATTAAAATTGATGACATCATACCGCTGGTTCTACGGAAGGACCTCATTTGAACTTTTGGGTAGTTTTTCACAATCACTAAAAAACTGTTTTTGCAGTACCTCGTATGTATCAAAAATATTCAGAAATTAAAACACGGAAAGGACCTCGTATGTATTTGCCTCAATCAGAGTATATCTAATAATGAGTAGGGAAACTCAGAAAAATTCACCTGTTGATTCACACATATTTTCACACAGATATGAGAAAAAGAAGCCAATGAGAAACTTGTAGGAAGGAAAGGGAAACAAAATAAGGTTTTTTGACAGACACACCCGGTTTTTATTTTATCGAATATTTTTTCACAATTTATGACAATCAAGTCGGACCACCTTTGAAAATCTATTAGGGAAAAAGGGAAAGAAACAAGTGATGAACGTGTAGTCATTTCTTCTTGCGCAGGCAGTTTTACATAAGGAATTGATTTGACTATTTGTACTTATGGCATTTTTGTTGTGTGTTTTTTCGAAAATTAGTGATTGTAGTAGTGCCAACTACATTTACAAAAGAGTTTCCCTACTCATTATTAGATATACTCTGGCCTCAATTTATATTCCTTGTAGCTAATTCACAATAAAAAAATGTCAAAAAACGTAAATCTCATTGTTTTCCTACGAATAAATACAAACCATAAAACACTTCTTAGAATAATTAAGTTTAACATTTTTCGATCAAATCTTAACAGTAAAAAACGACTCAAAAACTCATTTCAGAGACCCATTTTGAAAAGATTTTCTTTCGAGGTTTTGTATTTTCGAGTTTTCTAAATTTTCTTAGAACAAACACATTTAACCAGAAATGCCAAAAGGTGGCTCTGTTTTTTTTTTTAGCCTAATTTCAAAAAAAGTGATTTTTCTGCTTACGAGGTCCTTTCGTAGAACCATCGATACATAACATCGAAGATATTCTTGTCAAGAAGCGCAAGGAAGACTTGATTCAAACAACAATTGATGATTATATGTTTTGAAGAGTTAGGTAAAGCTAGGATAAATGTTTGACACTCCAAGGTATATCCGTATAAGAAACTTGTTTCTTATATCCGTATAAGAAACTTGTTTCTTATATCCGTATAAGAAACTTGTTTCTTATATCCGTTGTAAGGATATAAGAAAACCTCGGTTAAAAGAAACAAATATTGTGCAAATTTTGAGTTTCTTATAAGCGTTATGTACTGTATATCCTATTGTTTTAGTGAGTGCGTTTCTGGTTATGAGTATGTGAGAGTTAGAGGCTTATTTATAATGTTGTGAACGTTGGTGGAATATGTAATTAATATAGTTTTGATAACATGGTGTGCTCAATTCTAATCCACAAACAGACATTTTTGACCTTGAGTCAATAGTTATTGTCATTGCAAGTGCCAATCTGATAGAGAACTGAATGCTTTCAAATGCAACTGGCACATCTGTGTACAGAAACGTTTTGCGAAATAAAGCATTGCCACAATTGAATTGGTTGCTCGAAGTTGTGCAGCGTAAGATGTAGACACTAATCAAATTGCATTGGATTACGAATATTTGCGCAAACTATTGAGATGAAGTAACATGATCAACAGAAGTATATATGTGTATTACACCATTATGCAAGATGTGTTCAATCAAAGTATTGGTAAATATTTTTGAGATAAACCCGGTACTTTAAGCCTTAATCCCACAACTTAAAAAATTTGGAGCCCTTTATCTTGTGGCTGCTGAGGACAAACTTTGCCGATTATACCACGGTCAACTGCTGCAGACGAATTGAGTTGTTTAAAACCATCTATTTTATGGAGGTATTTCAGGAAACTTACATTTGCCAAAAATGTTCGTGTGCAGTTACTGAACGATGTATCTGCAGCAGAATTTCCTAAGCAATTATTGGACACTTGGAAGTGGAATAATTTCACTTGATTCTAAAGGCGAATTTCACTTCCAAACAATTTTTATTGTAATGCAAGTCCAAAGCAACAGTTGATTCATGATGTCTTTCCAAGTGTAAGGAAAATTAAAAAATCACGTTTAGTTGAGTTGAAGTGCAATATAGCGTGGTGCAGATAAAAGCCTTTCTAAAATCGATGCAACAATTTATTTTGAACGAGATAAATTAGTGGACAATTTTTGGTCACAAATAGTTTGACAGAATTACAAAAATGAAAACGATGTAGAAATTTTTACGACGAGACGCAGTTTTTGATTTTTTTTTTATTCATATTCCAGGACTGCCACCACATTTTTTAACTCTGAAAGTATGAGCGTCAATTTCTATGTTTCGGAACATCAATCAACTTAAACTTTGCAGTAGTACAAGACAAGCCGTAAGAAGTCAATGGCAAATGGGCTACCAGTAATATGTCATTTGATTCTAAACGTCGTCAGTTTCCTGTTCGACTTGCATTCCCTGTCAAAAATAAATAAGACGCAAGGTCAATTGTTAAAAATATGTGATGTTGATTTAGAAATACCAGTTTTTTTCATGGTCAACTATACAGGTATCTGTAATTTGTCTGCCATCCTTTGGAATGTGATTCTTGGTCATATTCTATAATTATCGTTTTTAAATAAAGTCTGATTTCTTACTTTTTCATTACTTTTTGACGAATTAAAAAAAGGCTAACTTTGGTGTACCCTTCCCTGACTCATGTTAAGGTCAATTTTTAAATGGTTTTCAATTTTTTCTTGCCCGAACAAAATAATAATAAATAATGTGTAAGGAACACAAAGTTTTCTTATTTTTACCTAATGAACAAAAAAATTATTAAACAAATCTCATTGATAAGCGTATTTAAAACCCATACATTTTATTACACTTGAAAAAATCTAAACAGGAAAGAAAACCGAATTTAGGGTTTTTTTCAATATTTTTTATTGTAGCACTTCAAAATTTCCCAAGAATTGATAGTTTCAAGAAAATGTATAACACTGTGCAATCCTGAAGAGGGTTAAAAGTATACGTATGCCTATCTGGCTTGCTGTAAAACCCTAACTAACTAAACTCTTCTCAGATAGTTAAATTTGGGGTATGTTTAATTGGTAAATGAACTAAAAAATTGATATAAAAGAATTGAAAAACCAATAGAATTCATCAGATTAGCAAGTACAGACACGACATTTCTAGGAATAATGTTCCATTTCTGCAAATCCATCGAATACCGATTTCGTTTTTTGTTTTTTTTTTTTTTTGTGTTTTTGCGTTGTTTTTGTTTTTTTTTTTTTTTGTTGGTTTGGTTTTTTGTTTGTGTTGTTGTGTTTTGTTGTTTTTTTTGTTTGTTTTTGTTTTTTTTTGTATTGGTTTTTTGTTTTTGTTTTTTTTCGTTTTTTGTTGTTTTGTGTTTTTTTTTTTTAGTTTTGTGTTTTTTTGTTTTATGGTTGTTTTTTTTTTTTTGTTTTTGTATTTTTTGTTTTTTTGTTTTGTGTTTTGTTTTTTTTTTTTTTTTTTTTTTGTTTTTTTTTTTTTTGTTGTTTTGTGTTTTGTTTATTGTTTTGTTGTTTTAGGTTGTTTTATTTTTTATTTTTTTGTTTTTTTTTATTTGTTTTTTTGTTTTTTTTTTGTTTTTTTGTTTTTTTGTTTTTTTTTTTGGTGTTGTTTTGTTTTTTTTTGTTTTTTTTTTGTGTTTTTGTTTTTTGGTTTTTTGTTTTTTTTTTTGTTTTTTTTTTTTTTTTTTTTTTTTTTTTTTTTTTTTTTTTTTTTTTTTTTTTTTTTTTTTTTTTTTTTTTTTTTTTTTTTTTTTTTTTTTTTTTTTTTTTTTTTTTTTTTTTTTTTTTTTTTTTTTTTTTTTTTTTTTTTGTTTTTTTTTTTTTTTTTTTTTTTTTTTTTTTTTTTTTTTTTTTTTTTTTTTGTTTTTTTTTTTTTTTTTTTTTTTTTTTTTTTTTTTTTTTTTTTTTTTTTTTTTTTTTGTTTTTTTTTTTTTTTTTTTTTTTTTTTTTTTTTTTTTTTTTTTTTTTTTTTTTTTTTTTTTTTTTTTTTTTTTTTTTTTTTTTTTTTTTTTTTTTTTTTTTTTTTTTTTTTTTTTTTTTTTTTTTTTTTTTTTTTTTTTTTTTTTTTTTTTTTTTTTTTTTTTTTTTTTTTTTTTGTTTTTTTTTTTTTTGTTTTTTTTTTTTTTTTTTTTTTTTTTTTTTTTTTTTTTTTTTTTTTTTTTTTTTTTTTTTTTTTTTTTTTTTTTTTTTTTTTTTTTTTTTTTTTTTTTTTTTTGTTTTTTTTTTTTTTTTTTTTTTTTTTTTTTTTTTTTTTTTTTTTTTTTTTTTTTTTTTTTTTTTTTTTTTTTTTTTTTTTTTTTTTTTTTTTTTTTTTTTTTTTTTTTTTTTTTTTTTTTTTTTTTTTTTTTTTTTTTTTTTTTTTTTTTTTTTTTTTTTTTTTTTTTTTTTTTTTTTTTTTTTTTTTTTTTTTTTTTTTTTTTTTTGTTTTTTTTTTTTTTTTTTTTTTTTTTTTTTTTTTTTTTTTTTTTTTTTTTTTTTTTTTTTTTTTTTTTTTTTTTTTTTTTTTTTTTTTTTTTTTTTTTTTTTTTTTTTTTTTTTTTTTTTTTTTTTTTTTTTTTTTTTTTTTTTTTTTTTTTTTTTTTTTTTTTTTTTTTTTTTTTTTTTTTTTTTTTTTTTTGTTTTTTGTTTATTTTTTTTTGTGTTTGTTTGTTTTTTGTTTTTTATTATTTGTTTTTTTTTGTTTTTTTTTTGTTTGTTTTTTTTTTTTTTTTTTTTTTTTTTTTTTTTTTTTTTTATTTTTTTTTGTTGTTGTTTTTGTTTTTTTTTTCGTTTTGTTTTTTTTTTTTGTTGTGTTTTTTTTTTTGTTTTTTTTTTTTTTTATTTTTTTTTTTTTTTGGTTTGTTGTATTTTTTTTGTTTTATTTCATCTCCAGGCCAATCCCTAATTTCACGACCGTTGTTTGCCGAAGCCATGCGAAGCGGGCAGAGAATTTGCTAGTTTTGTATAAATCAATATCAATTTTTAATTTACTTCCAGTATTATGAAAATAAAAATACCTCTTGCGTTTTACTTCCCTTAACCTCAGCAGGTTTGCAAACAAATTTCTATAAAAGGATTTTTTCAACTTGTTCTCTTTTGTTTGTTTGAGAAATGGTCTTTATTTTTCAAAGATATTACCTTTCTTTCATCTAAACCCCTGCTTGAAGCATCTTACGGCATTCATTGATTTTTTTTTTCTCTTCCTCATCAAACATACAAAAGAACTACACATGCAATGGATATTGCTCCGGTAAATGTATTTTTGTGAGTCCTTCCTGTTTTTGTTTTTATTTTTTTGGGTTTTATGAGATATAGTAAACATTTTTCTTGATTTTGTGTTGCCAAAAACGTGAACAACTTTGTTTTTATTATTTCTTGGATAGAGAATTTCTGTAAGGAGCAAGTGTGATGAACACATTCTGGTCTCCGGTGTAGGCGATGTTTCTTTTATCATAAAACTTATTTCAAAAGAAACAATCTTAAATCCGTTATGGCTCAAAGTGCGCAATGGTCCAAAAAAGATTCGGTACGATGATAGCTAGTATGAAATTTTTATGTCGGACGTTAACCTTCCGACGATTAAAGTTCAAAATGAAGTTCTTAAGTAATAATCACGAAACTTGCTTCCATAATTTGTTAAACACAATTAGAAAGTTTAGCACTTCTCAGTTAAAATTTTAATCCATTGATATTTCTAGCTACCCCGATAAGGAGTCATTTTTCATTCTGCAAGCAATTGCAATTACGACTATAGGCAATTAAAAGGGGATAAGTATGGACATGGACGATTGACAGCCATACATCATTGTACAGTCAGTAATTATGAGAATTCAGAACCTAATTAGAACTCTCTGATCTGACCAGGTCGTAGAGATTGTACAAAGTGCAGTTGAATCACTTTAAATGCTTCAACCAGTCTATGCCCTAACCAAACACAAAAGCCGTATGTTCTAATCCTTTCTATTCGAAAGTGAATTCATCAAATCATAATAAGTTTTCCAGGTCATGGCTAGATTTCATAGAATTTAGAAGACCAACGAGCGCGAGCATTGAACATTCCAAAGTGCGGGCGATTTTGCTGTTGAAAGGGAAAAGTACTTCTCTGAATGTAAATGAATCTCTGGCTGAATAATCGGTACACAAATGCTGTTGCTAGAATAATATCAATCTATTCGTTCTCTCGAAACATCATGTTTTATTCGCTTGCTGGAAAAAAAAGTGCCAATTATTATTCACTTTAGTTCAGAGGAAGTGTGCTTTTCATTGAACAAAAAAGACAAACAGAACATCCAGCTTAAAGGATAAAACTGAGGATTACTTCTGTGAAGAATGCTCACTTACAAAATGAAATAAAAAAGAAAACGAACTGAATTTGCATTTCAAAAAAAAATATGGTAAAATGGATGATGTTGTCTTTTAATGGAAAATAATGAAACAAAACATTCTGAGTTTTACTTGAACTAATTAATAGTACATGGAATTTTGAGAAAGACGTTATGGTGCTGTTTTTGCTCTGCAAATTTAAGAAAAAAAAAACTCATTGAAATTCCGGTATTCAGATTCACAACAAATAGGGAACGTTAGGACATGGCTATTGCTTTTGAGCTTGTCATTTCCAGACATTGATATCTGGAATCGAAACTCTTCGAAGCTTGGAATGAAAGGAATTAATACGTCGCTTTATCGTATTATAATTCACATTGAGTTTCTATTATAAAATCTTTAAGGAAACAGCAAAAATACACCGAAAACAGAGTTCTTTCCCGTGTCAGAGATACGCATTCAGATTAGCTGGAGAAGAGTCACCGTATTTTGGATAAATGATCAAAAATTAAGTGGACATAGAAACTTTAAATATAGGGGTTTCCAATAAGAGGTGTTATTTTGAATAGCCCGCTATTTCGGTAGCTGTCACTTTTGAAGCTGTCATTTTTTGACATTTAACAAGTAGAAACTACGCCATTAATAAAAGTGGAACGATACACGATTCAACAACGAAAAATTATTAAAATTAACTATAAAAATTGTGAAAATTTGGCAGAGACGGTTCGTAAAACTAAAACATTTTTGGGTCGTCGTGAAGCACCTTGTCGGACCGCAATATAGAAATTGGTGGACAAATTCGAGCTGTTGGGACAAGTTAGTGATGCGAAGAATAAAATCCGTGCACGTCACTCAAGAACAACTGAGAATATTGCTGTTGTTGTCCAAAGTGTTGAAGAAAACCCAGGTTTGTCCATTCCTCGTCGTTCTTTGGAATTAGGCATTCCACAAACGTCATTTCACCGTATGTTGCATAAAGACTTGGGTCTTAAGGCTTATAAAATTCAGTTAACAAGGTCATGTCTTGCTGATTGGGTACTTGAAATGCATGAAAATGATCCGGAATTTCATCGAAAAATCATTTTGACTGATGAGGCCCATTTCCAACTCGCAGGCTACGTCAACAAGCAAAACTATCGCATCTGGGGATCGAAAAAACCGAAGAGTTATTGTTGAAAAGACTCTCCATCCTCAACGCGTGACTGTTTGGTGCGGTTTATGGTCCGGCGCGGTCATTGGACCTAACTTTTTCGAAAATGAGGCTGGAGCAACAGTTACGGTCAGTGGATTGCGTTATCGAGAGATGATTAATGATTTTTTATGGCCGGAATTGGATGGTATTGATCTGGACAACGTTTACTTTCAACAAGACGGCGCTACGTGCACACAGCAATAACCATCGATCTTTACGGGAAAAGTTTCCGGACCGTGTTATCTCTCGAAGAGGTGATCACAATTGGCCACCGAGATCTTGTGATTTAACACCTTGCGACTTCTTCCTTTGGGCCACGTGAAAGATAAGGTCTACGCCAACAGCCAAGCGTCGATTCAAGACCTCAAAGATGGAATTCGTGAGGCTATCGAGGACATAGGGCAGCCACTTTGCGATTTGGTTATGGAAAATTTCATGAAAAGGATATGGTCCTGTAAGCTTGGTCATGGCGGCCATTTGGCTGATGTTGTGTTTCATTATTAACGGCATACCTTCCTCTTTATAATGAAATAAACATCCGATCATTTATCTCAAAAAATGCCATTTTTCTTTGAATATAAAAATAA
This sequence comes from Sphaerophoria rueppellii, assembly GCA_920937365.1. Taxonomy (NCBI): domain Eukaryota; kingdom Metazoa; phylum Arthropoda; class Insecta; order Diptera; family Syrphidae; genus Sphaerophoria; species Sphaerophoria rueppellii. The sequence goes on along the minus strand of CAKKXW010000001.1, from coordinate 27,134,347 downwards.
CACCTCTAATTGGAAAACCCTTTAGTGTAGGTACGGCTGCTATCTCCGTTTCCTTTGCTTTTTCATTGTATAAATGTACGGCTGCTTTCTCAGTATGTGATTAAAGTGTAAGGCTACTTTCTCAATCTTTGATTGAAGTGTACGGCTGCTGTCTCAGTGTAGTTGCTTTCTCAGTCTGTGAAGAAAGGGTACGGCTGCTTTCTCTGTTTGTGATTAAAGTGCACGGCTGCTTTCTCAGTTTGTGATCAAAGGGTACGGCTTCTTTCTCAGTCTGTGATTAAAGTGAACGACTGCTTTTTCAGTCTGAGATTAAAATGAACGACTGCTTTCTTAGTCCGCGATTAAAGTGTATGGATGCGAAAGCATTTCAACAATTTAAGGACTACGCTTTTCACGAAGTGTGAGAAATCAGCGGAATCATACATCATTCCGACAATACAATGCGATAAAAATTGTCGTTAACTTCAGGTGCTGAAAGGATTGTCGCAAAGCATGTAGGAACTTGAGAAATGGAGCTCAGAACAAAAGTATTGAAGGCATGCATAGAACTAATACTTACATATCGCAGGAAAGAGAGAGAATTTGATCACAGTGAATGATGCTGCAAGCGTAACAAAATGAAAGCTTTGATTAACGAAGTTGAAGATGCTGAACTTAGCAGATCGATTGAAACCATTTGACAGAAGGTCAAAAGAGGCCCCTTCTACTCTTTTAAACACGGTGTACCCGATATATCTTCCTGTCTAAACTGAAACCAACAATGCTGGAACCTACATCCGGCACATTCCATAATTCTACGCATTCTGCCCTTATATTTGTGAAGATTTCCATAATCCTTTGCATCATTTCTTTTGTCAGAAAGTCTTGTCTCCTGTTCAACAGTTTAATCGCAACTTTGATTTTATTTTGAAACTCCTTTACCAAAACTTAACAAATCATAAGCAATCTCTGTGGAAAAGAAGCCCCTATCTGATGGAAAAGGAAGTCAAATCATTGCCAAGATTGTCGAAGCATATTCTTGTACATATAAAATTGCTATTCTTTGTGTTGAGTACAGAGTAAAAGCCGGTGAAAGCGATTTAACTCAAAAGGAAGTCAAAAAAGTTCCCTTTCACACAGTTAATCCCTTTTCCATCATTCTACCTTCAAATAATTCAAGGCCGAAACCCAGCCACACACCTTTCCTTAGGCACTCTTCTGTCACATTCAAAATGACTCATTCGTATACCCTTTATTCGGGGACTTGATACATTTTACAAATTTCCTAACAACATTGCCGTCAAGGTATTTGAAATGGTTTTTCGTTGTTTAAATGGTTTTTGTCATAAATTTAGCCTTTTGCCTTCATTTGTCGTGGCTCGCACATATCCTGTAATGGCTAAACATTCGGAATTTCATTCAATTCCCGCTGGGAATGCTACTCTTTTTTTCTGTAAAGGTTTCCTTCCGTCTGTAATATTAAAATGGAGATTTGAAATGTGACACTTTGAACACTTAGGAAAACATTTAAACATTTGTGGCAGAGGTTGAATGAATACTTCCGTCTGATAGTCCTACGTGATGGCTTCTTTTTCAGAATGATACCCATTTTGTGAATTTTATATTACAGGTTGGTATGCCAAACAAATATAGTCCGAGACGGAATGTTGTTTTATTGGAATGTTTCAATCCAAATTTTTGTTTGGTATATTAAGTCAAGTTGAATAAAGATATTATTTGAAAATGCAACAGAAAACTGATTTAATCATTCAGACTATGAAATAAGTGGGATTAAACAAGGAAACTACATTAATAATGATTTCAATGTTGCGAATAAATTTTTCCAGAATATTTATGGCAAACGCTGAGTTTACCCAAAAGTTCCACATATGTGCATGCATTCCTAGAATTTCAAAGAAATTAATTACGTAGCGTATTTGATTTATGTGTATTGTCAAAAGGATATCTTAATTTTTGGTTCATTGTTTCCACATAACAGAGGCGTTAAAACGTCAAGCTTAATTTTACTGCGCCACTTACAGTATGACAAAAGGAACATAAATTAAACGTAGGTTTCCCACTCGAACACCACAAAACAGTTGGAAATTCCTTTTGTTGGTTAATGTTGGTTTTCACTTTGTTGTTTTTTTTTTTAAAGACAAATGATAATGTCAAAAATTAGTGTCCTTTGATGGGGTTCGCCAGCTATTAATCTTTCGTCGAGTCAAAATAATGTTTTTTAATCGTTCTCCTTATTTCGAGAACTTAGTGTGCCTATCCCAGTTCCCGAGTCTAAATCCCAAGTCGGTGAATCGACTGCCCTAAAATTGAACGCAACCAATTCGAGCTTGGAGCTTTTATTTTTTGAGACAAAAAGTCAAATTACACAACGTGATGTCGCATAGCAGTGAAAAATAAACAAACTGTAATATGATTTCAAAGGCAAACAAATTTTGAACATTGTAAAATTCAACATCGACTCATTGACGAACTGGCTCTCAAAACGAAACTTTAATCGACTGCTTGATTGGATATTGCGAACAATTGCGATTTTAATGTGGGTGTCATCTTTCAATAGCCAACGACTCAGCAATTCATTCACCCGAATGTTTGTTTACATAATCTCTGCCTCAACAAGAATTATCGAAATTCCAGATACGGACAGTAGTAGAGACAAATTCGTGTCCAAGCATTGTTCATTCTTCAAAATAGCATTCATCAGTAAAGACATTTCAATTCAGTCGATAATCATGAGAGTATTAATTTTGGTCACTATTTTTTGTGCCACACAAACTTTAGCTTTTGAGGTGAGTGAAAAATATCCAGCTATCCCGTGTTATTAACATTTTCTCACATTTTTCTCAGGAACTAGACAATAGAGTGCAGAACTATTTCAAATCCTCCCAAGCCCAGCTCCTCCGTTCCATCGAAATGGCAGAGCTTGAAATTAAAATCGCAGAAAGTGATTTGTCCAAACACCTTGAAGACATCAAACGCGAACAAGATCAGATTTTGTCTGAAATTCATCAAGTAAATCAAAGTTTTGCAGTAATGCCACAGTATTTGAGCTCAGCTCAAATGCATTGCAAACAAAAATACGCATCGCAGCTTGTGTCCCAAACCAATGCTAAATTGCAACTTCAAATTTGTCACGACAATGCCAAGCTCGAAATTGAATCGAAAAAAGCCAAGGGACAGACATCCCTTAACTCAGCCAAAAGTTTTGCAATTGGGCAATTTTTAGAGGACGTCCGAACGTGTAGCAACTCACATTCGAGCAATGAAACTGCATTGGAATTGTGTTACAATGAAAAAGTGAGTATCACTAGATTTTTGGCTGTTTATTTATGAGAGCGACTATAAATAATTTTCGATTTCAGGTTGAATTAGCAACAAAAAGTGTCAAAAACCATCTAAATATTGCCCAGGAATATTTGGAGAAGAGCTTGCACGAGGCGTCACAAGTTTTGAATAATTCAATTCAATGCTCCTACGAAGTGGGAAGTGAAGTCTTGAAGGCTTTGGGTTTGTACTTGAAGGATATCGGCAATTGTGAGAGGAATTTCGTTCAGCAGACAATTCAATCGAAGAGGAGTTCAATGTTTATGAAAATGAAACTTAAGTTGATCAAATTTGAAAATGCTAAACTTGGGACGGAGAATATAGTTGATTAGTACTAGTTCTATTGTTTATTATTATTTTTTGGATGTTTTTTTTTTTTTAACAAGAATGATACTTAATCGAAAACAGAGAAACATTCTTATTGTTTAATTTCATTAATGTAAAAATGAAAGAAATGCAACTAGTTTGTTGTACAAGTTGTTTTTGTGTTATTTAAAAATGTCGGTGACAGTAATTTGGGATCATTTACTTCATTTTGAAAATCCGTTTTAGTTTTTGTACAACGCCCTTTTGAAAAACCTTTACACAAGCTAAGTACAGCATATTTTGTTTAGTATTCAAACATTTCAATCTTCATGGTTGAGTTCACACAGAGGCTCTTAGGACTATAAAATGCTCTGTCTTAGTGAAGTTAACCCCAACAACGTGCTTAGTGTTCCTTACCATGTGTTCATGCCTTACGTACCTCCTATTTCAGAGTTTATAAGTCTGTAAGTTTAACATTCAGTTGACAATAAAAACAAAAAATAGAGTGGCGCGACAGTTCTCTGAATAGCCAAAGCCTAAAGTGGCTTACTCTCATCAACAAATCTCTGGGTGAGTGTGAAGAATTCTGGGGACTTACAATTTAACGCCGATTCCGAACGGCAAAGTTGAGAAGCACTTTTTTATGACAGATTAATACTCTTGGAAGTTTCGTCAGTTCTTTGGAAGAGGCACTGTTCTGGGAACGAGTAGGACTCGACTCGACTTGACAGTTACAGATTAAATTCCAACTTCAACAGCCGAGGGTTTTTAGGTTAGGTTAGGTTGGAGTTGGAGTGGCTGTCCGGATGTCATTGACTCACTTAGACCTCAAGGGTCCATTGTGATACCACTAATGAGGTTACTCATGGGAGAGTAATGAAATTAAACAAACCATTTTGTACTTTTAATGAAGTTAGAGAGACGTTTTGTGTCGATCGTTGCCAGTTCACTGGTATTATCGAAGAAGGGATTACCGAGATAGTTATTCCTTCTATTGGAGAGTGCCGACATGTACACAGAAGGTGTTGGATTGTTTCCTCCTCCTCCTCGTCCATGCAGCTTCTACAGAAGTCGTTTGCGTAGACCCCAAGCCTCAAGGCATGCTCCTATGAGGCAGTGTCCTGTTATGACTCCAGTTGTAGAGCTTATATTTTGTCTGCTCAGGAAATCAGACCTTTTGACCGTTTCAGGTCTATGCTTGGCCATATTTGTTTGGTTGCTAGGCAGGTGGTACCCTGTGACCATCTAGCATTTGCTGATTCTAGAGCATATTGTTTGAGAAGATATTTGCATGTAGCAAGTGGTGTTCCTATGTTATGTTTTTGTCTAACATTAGGCAGAAGTGTTCCGTTTTTGGCGAGCTCATCGGCTTTGCAATTTCCCGGAATGTCTCTGTGGCCCGGCACCCAAATGAGGTGAATATTAAACTGTTCCGTCATCTCATTCAGAGATGATCGACAATCGTGGACTATTTGAGAGTTTGTGGAGACAGACGCGAGATATTTGAGAGCGGCTTGGCTGTCCGAGAAGATTCGTATATCCTTGCAAGATATAACGTTTTCTTTGAGCCAGGATAGTGCCTCTTTAATCGCCATTACTTCTGCCTGGTCAACACTACATATACCGAATAGATACCACTTCCAACTCCGTAATCGGTCTTTGAACCGTCTGTATAGAAGTGTACCGCATTGTCTTCCAGGGGTCTCTCTTCTTCCCAGGAGAGGAAGATCTTGAAGGGATGGCCTAGGCGACCTATGACCATACCACATTTTTGGGTGGTATGGTCTAGGCGATCTGGGATAGATCTGAAATTGTCTAGAATAGTAGTATGACCAGTATTGTTACTGTTCCATTGAGAGGTGGCTCTTAGCCTCACACATGAGTTGGCTGCCACCATTTTGGAGAAGATGTCAAGAGGTGTTAGGTTTAAAAGCACTTCCAGGGCTGCGGTTGGTGTTGAGCAAAGTGCTCCTGTGATGCACATACCTGCTGACCGCTGGACTTTGATGAGCTTATTTATATTTACCATCTTGTCCAGTGCGGTCCACCATACGATAACTCCATAAATGAGTATCGGTCTGATTACCGAAGTGTATAGCCAGTGGCCTTTTACAAGTAAAAAGCGCTACGGTTTTTTACTCTTTCATCAATATTTGCCTTCCAACTTAGTTTTTTGTCTAAAATGAGGCCTAAATATTTAGCTTGGTCGGAAAAGCTTAATGGTATTCCTTTAATCTTGGGTGGGTTATTACTTTTAGATCATTTTGAAGAAAAAGCCGAAATACTCCCGTTTGGTCAAGCGGATTTATAGGGTTTGAACGAGTAAGATTGCCCAGATAATCTTCTGCTCTGAATGAAATGTCATAGATTTGATTCTATGTAGGTAAAATCTTGCTTTCTATATATTCTTACAGCCAAGGAAGTGTATTTCCCAGAATCGTGGAATTAAGGAAAAGGACTTAACAACTCACTTGTATTCTCAATGGATTCACAGTGCTTTATCCATCAATCCATTTTGGCGCTTCTGGTGTATAAATTAAGTTCGGCTCTATATGAATTCATGTGTATCTCAATTTTTCTTCCTTTTGTTTCCTAACCTTTGTTCTTCGTTTTTATAGCCTACTGTTCCACAATGTTGGTTGAAAGAGTTTTTTGGTATGAGATAAGGGGCAGTTTTCTTCAAATGATATTCTCACTATTGCAAGTAAGAATTTGAGCAACATTGTCAATAGTTAAAAAACTTGAAAACGTATTTTCGTCTGGTGGGTTCTCTGCCCAATTCTAAAAGCTTTTCTTTCTTCAAGGTTACTATCTAAAGCATAAAGAGTATCCTCAATTGATCCAAGAAGGATTCCTTTCCAGTCTTCTACCGAAATATGTTTGTTATTTTTCATGAGAGTAAGATCTTGAATTTCTTCTGTTTCTATTTCGAAATGCTGGGTGATCATAGATGACGTTATGAAATATAACGTAGCCTAACAGAGAACAGCTTAGACATGCAGTGTCGAAAGCCACTTTGTGCCTTTTCTCACTTCTGTCATCTTGGTCTCTGAGAGATGCGCAATATAATACCTTATTTTCTGTGTACTGTGCCAAAACACCAAGTTCCTTCTTTTTTGAACGCTCTCATTTTTTGCAAGTCAATAAAATTGCTTAGTTTGGCAGCACGTAATTAAATGAATTGAATGAGACGTTAAATAACGACGTAACATGAAAGCCCTAGAAATCATCTGTTGTTCCCATTTGTTTTCATTCCGTTATCCGTTTACCGTTTTCAAATTTCATTCGGTTTTGTGACTTTTTGAAGACAACATGAAAAGGGTTGTTGCATATTTAACTTATTTGCTTAAATGAAATACATAACTACAGGTGGATAACAGAAACATGAAACAAGTGAAAGTGTCTAAGAAAAGGTGCTGAACGAATTTTTGTTGGTAGAGATTACTGAATTAATAGTTGAGGAAGATGACGGATTATAGAGATTTCGATCTTAGATGAAGAGATTTATGTTTGAGTTGTGTTGAAATTGAAGATGGAACAGCTGGGGGAATCGGAAAAACATATTCCGTCTAAAAACGCAATAGGTATCACTGCACACAATTGCTCTATGATTATAGTTATAAGGACAACCGCGTTCAAGCAAAGCTCAAAGTCACCATTTAAACAGCAGCAGCAGCATTTCCAGATGCAATCGACAAGCTCATTTGAGATATCAGCCATCATTTTTGTACCTAATAGCGCTCACGAAGGCAAGAATTTCAAAAGTTTCAACTATATTTTGGCACGATTTGCATACAATCTTAAAACACAATCCAACGCGCTGACTCTCCCACCAAAAAGTACAATTCGATACACTTTTTATTTTGATTTCGGTACAATATTGAAAGATGATTTTTCATCCGTACACAGGCTGGTTTGTTAATGAACCAGGTTATGTCAACAAGTAGCTTATAAGAGCATCAATGCTGTCTTTTTGATACAAAAATAACAATAAACCAATGGGCCCTCGTGTACCCAACGGCTTATTGCTGTGCACACCCGTCCTAACCTTACCTAACCAAAGAACGTTTACTTTTTACTATTACTTAATTCCACATAATATTTAAAAACAAAAATACGCACAGTCACAATCTTTTCATCCTCGATTTTCCCTTTCAAACTTCAAGCGTTGGTAATCCTCTTAAATCATGTTATAAACTCATTGTAGAAACGTTCATCTACCCGATGCGGAATACTATAATACTTTTTACTACCTCCCATTGCTCCACCTTTTGTTTGGTTATCCCACTCCATCATCTGATATTGCTTGAGGAGTTATTAAAACTTCAGAGTAAGTAGATTCTCATATTCCTCAAGCTGTTTCTTTCCACACCTCGTATTCCCATTGAATTGATGGTCCTTCAAGCAGAAATGTGTTAATTCTTTTTGAAAAATATAAATTAATGTGCGTGCGAGTTTTCGAATTTAGGTTATTTTGCCGCCTGCTGTTTTATTTGCCACTAATTAACTCCAAAGTCGTCAAAACAATCATGCTAAGTTCTTTTTTAATGAAGTTTCATAATTTTTATGACGTCCCATTAGGTTTATATTCCTAGTAGGTACTTGTTGAACCAGCAGGTTTTCAATTTTGTAACAATTTCGAAAAGTGGGAAATATTTCGTTCATAAATCTAAAATCAATGAAAACAAGACTGAGAATTAAAGGCAACATGTGTTATCCTGCGGCGCGGCGGCGGCAACGACTGTAGTCAGCGAATTGAAATGATTGGGTTGTTGTTTGGCTTGGGGCTTAAGGGGGCTTTGTATTCATGTCTATTGAAAATGTACATAAATGAATTTTGGATGCTTTTCAGATGAATGACATCGACATGGGAATACTATAAATGCAATCGTACGGCGAGGAGAAAATGAACAATTGATTTTTCTGACAAGGTAGGTACACACAAAAGTTGGGAACATTATTGTTATTCAAAAATAAGGTAGAACATAAATTCAATTTATGATTTATGTATTTTTGAATTGTTTTGTTTACCAATTTATACATTAATTTCCTACATTGTCTAGTTCGAGTAAACGAGTAAGAAAATACACAACAAAAGAAGAGTCGATAGCTTTTTTAAAGTTTCAGCTTTAAATTTTGATTTTTGAATTGCCATGCGGGCACACAAAAATGGAAAATTAATTGTCGTAAAATTTTGAAGACAAAGAGTCTTTGTGGTTCGACGTTGTTGTTGAAACATTCCCGGTGGCACGCCATATAACACAGCCCATGCTTGTCAAATTTCCAAATCGGTTTATCAGCCTTTTTGGCGATGTCAATTCGTATCCTCGGAAATTCGGTCTCACGTCTTTTGAAAAGGTCAAAAGGGAAACAAATTACCCCTGAATAACTTTGTTACTAAACAAGCTCATTCAGTATTCCATTCGTGTTTTGAATGAAAACAACTTAAAGTTCAATGAATCCAATTTATCACAAGATCACATTTCGACAATTTATCATTTTTCCAAATTGACAAACACTTAAGAGTTCGAACTTTTCTATCACCAAACCATAAGCTACCTCCTTTCATTAATGTTTAATAACACCCATAAATTCAGGGATTACCTCAGAAGCCAGTACGAAATCATGTTGCTGCAACATCAAAATTCTGTATAAGCGACATAATCTTCTTCGCCTTCGTTGTGTCATTAATCATTCAAAATTAAAAGTTTCACTCGAAATTAAGTAAATCCAGATTTTCGTTCCTACTCCCCCACGTGCCATTAAAATTTTAATCACTTGGAAACATACGTGCTGACATTTTTTGACAGAAGAATTTTTCCTACCAATTTTCCTTAAAAAACAAAACAGCTGGTGAAAAGCCTGAATCTATGGCCTCGACCTTGAACATTAAATTCGAAAACTATTCTCGGCTTTCATCAAACCAAATTCGCAAAAAGAAACTCTCCAACTTCCACCAAAAAAAGTCTTTAATATTAATTGCACATTTAAATGTCTATCCAATTTCCTCGTTCGCTTCAACTGCGTTTCACAACTTTGAAGATTTCAACCCCCGCACTATCTCCCAGAAGGACCCTTTCAAAAAACTGTATCACTCAGCCTTCATGTTTGACTACACTAGCAGCAAGAAAAAAACGAAAACAGAAAAAAAACTCTAGGTCAAGTGTACTTTTGCAACTTAAACAATTTCTGTGTCGTGTAGGTTGCAAAAAAAAAAGAAGAAGGTAAACACAATCTTATTTTATATTTATCATTATTTGTTGTTGTCGGATTGCCTACCGCACTAGTCAAGCGAAAGGATCAATCTGAAACAATTTTTTCCCGTATCCCTGGAATGCCATTGCCAAAGGCCATTAAACCAAATTAACCAGCACATGAGCAAGTTTGTTGCTGTTCTTTGGGAAATTTAAAAACAAGCTCCTATCGTCCATCCCTATGAATGTCCTTGAACTAGTTTTTGCCTCGAGATAGAAAAGGGACGAAAATCGAGTTGAATTAATAATAATTTTAGGAAACCATCTCCTGTTTTAGTTGCCACTTGGCCAAAACCATTATCCTCCTGATTTCTATCTGGAGGGATAATTGTTGCCGCTGAATAGCTGGTAAATAAATAAGAGATACAAACTTACACAAAGTAACGTTACGGTGGTGTAATCCTTCTTTTATCTGCTAAATCAAATGGATATCCTTTTTCACATATTTTTTTTTTTGATGTAATTAATTTTCTTTTAACTTATGTTGCATGGCTATTCAGCGCACTCATTTATTCAAAGCACAATTCACAATTCGCGCTAACGAGCTTTAATTTTTGGTAATTTCATGAAAAATTTAACCGCAATGGAATCAACAAAGTAAAAGCAAAAAAAAGCAAACCGAAACCCTTTTCGCCCCATGTACCAACCAGCATTCAGTTTACATAGCAAACAGGATCAAACACAAGGGGTTTTCCCTTTAAAATTACAACTTGGGTAAGGGGTGGTACACACTAAATCACTGAGAACACAAAAGCAGCAACGGAACAGAAGCCCTACTCCTCTGGTATGCCTTTCATAAAAGATTAAAACAATTATCCCTTAATAATAGAATTATAGTTTCGTTGGTCCTTTTTTCTCGGAAGAGACCACTTGTCAGGATAAAATCGAACTCGGAACTGAATTGGATTAGTTACCAGTTGGCGTATTTAAAGTTTTTTGAAAGAAAGCTTTGAATCCCGAAGTTGTAAGTTGTGAATGAAAAGGACATGTGGTGGTAAGAGAGGATGGTTCGCTGAGAAGAGCTTTTTTTCTTGTTGTGGGGATTGAGTTGTTTTTAGTACGGCAAGGATGGTACTAAAATTCAGAGTTGTTGAGGACCGGTGTAGTTTTTATTTTGCGTTGACGCATTCAAAAAAGATATTGGCGGGATATGAGTTTTTGTTTTGTAAACAAAAACGCACATGGTTAATGTTTGCATTATTGGAATTAAGAAGGGTTAAAGCTTCCACATGACCGAACAACCTTACAATTTACTTATCCTTTAGTCTTTTGATCTAAATGTCGATTGTTAATATATTTTCTGTTTGAAAGTGAAATCGATGAAAGGGAAATCGCTTTTGATTCGATTGTTTTTGTTTCTCTTAAGCATGCATGACCCCAAAATTATGTGATATGTTTGGTATTGTTTCAAATAAGGAAAACTGTGGTTAGTATCCGATAATTAAAGATAACGACAGAAAGATAAATTTTGAATGAATGATTTTTTGATTTACCTGCCCGTATTTTGTAAACGGAAAGGTTTCAAACATTTCTTCTATTTCTCTTTTTTTCTAGAAATTGTCCAGGACGAGATATCAAGCAGATTATTTCTTTTTATTTGATAAACCCGACGCCTGGCCTGAATTGGGAACATCTTCACCTGCTTTAAATTTCGAAAAAGAGAGACTCGAAAGCATGAGGATCAAGGAGAACGAATGTAAAATAATTCTTCGTTAAATTTTTCTAACTTAATAACAAACTATAATTTAACAGGCAAAACATAAAAACAAACTTAACTGAATTGCATTATGATTTTTGAGAATAAGGATCTTGTGGAGTTCGGATCGAAAGACCGCAAAACGAAATTCCTCAAGGTACTTTTCGCAGTACACTTTTTCCCGGATATCATTGGGCCGGAAATATCCAACACTTTTTATGACAGTCTAATCCTTTTCGTCACTCAAAGTTGTGAGAATTAAGGAGATCGAAATCTGCTAAATTTTTCGATTCTGACACCTTTTTTCATATTGTTCATGCTACGGCTGCCTGGAAGACACCTTTATTGCGCGAATTTTTAACTATAACTTTATATTACATTAAATTGTGTATAAGCGCTGCGTGACTGCGTTGTTAGTTTGTCTTCTCTTCCTTTAAGAAAACGGACCTCTTCAAAAAGAGATAGTATGTCTAAAAAGTGGATATAACGGGTTTTCCGTTCTGCGTTTTCAAAAGTATAGGGACTCCGACATCTGTCAAACTAAGTTGTTAAACCAATTTATTCTTCAGTTGAAAGTCTGACATTTACGAAAATGGAACTATCGCACAACGCATAAAAATTGTTAAAACTTAGTACAAAAATGGTGATTCTGCCACAGTCGCATATCGTGCCTTAAGAGGAGGTTATGGTTTACAAAATCGTCAAACTATGCAAGCAATTGCCAAATTGTGAAGAAATTTGAACAGATTAGATTGGTTACAGATATTGTTATTTGTTAGGCCTGTGCATCATCGTTTTGTTCGTACCACTGAAAATATCGCTGAAGACCCGAATGTATCGATTCCTCGTCGTTCTCAGGAATTAGGACTGTCTTACGGTACATAACCGATTTTTTTTTTTGCTGCTATTGAAGAATATTACTTGGAGAATATGTGGTTTCAACAAACTTCGAGAGAATATGGCTTTATTGCAGGAGACATTTCCTGGCCGCGTAATTTTTCCGTCGTGGCAATATCAACTGGCCACCAAGACCATGCGATTTGACACCGCTGGACTTTTTCTTGTTAGACTACGCAAAAGATCGTGCTTATGCAAATAAACCCTTAACTCTTGAGCACTTAAAAACGAACATTCGTCAAGTTATGGCTGAGATACCGCCCAATATGTGTCGAAAAGTGGTCGAAAATTACCTCAAAAGAATCGATGCTTGCAACAATTCGCGTGGTGGTCATTTAAATGATGTATTGATTCACACATAATGTCAACGTTCAAACTTTATAATAAAAAAGAAATATCATGAAAAAAAAACATTTTATCTGGTCCGTGTTTTATCAGTTATTCATACCATTTTGAAATGAGAAATGAAATTTGTAAAAATTGAATACAGATTTTTTGTTTTATATCGAGGAAGAGATTGAATATTTCGAGCCCCTACACAAGTAAATACGAATGCATTCTAAATTCATAACTAAGACGTTAAAAATCCAAATGACCTTACGACAGTTTATGGCGGCATAAAATTAGGTTTTACAAATATGTTTTTGAAATGACACCAAAATTAAAATAAAATGGAAATGTCAAAAAAAATAAACTTGGCAAACTCGATGGTATTTTAAAAGTATTTTCTTCAAGTAAACGAAAGTAGTGTCCGTAGCTTAGTGGTTAGGTGCGTTGGCTGCTAAGCAGAACGTCGGTCGTGGGTTCGAGTCCTACTCGTGCCCATAGTTTTTATTTCATCTTTCACGGGCACTGCCTCTTGCGAAGAAGTGACAAAACTTCCAAGAGTATCAATCTGTCATGAAAAAGTGCTTCTCAACTTTGCCGTTCGGAATCGGCGTTAAATTGTAGGTCAATTCTTCACACACACTAAAAGAATTGTTGATGAGAGTAAGCCACTTAGGCCTTAGCTCTTCAAGAGCTGTCGCACCTCTCTATTTATTTTATTTTAAACGAAAGTATTGCTCTTGTAAATGAAAATCAGGGGCCGAATTACGGCATCCGTTATCGAACAAAACGATACTGAATTTTGTGTGTTTGGCATTCGCTCTCACGATATCGAGCTATGAATCGAGCTTCTAGTACAATAATTTTAAATTCTCTGCTCAGCTATCGAGCGTAATTTCATTCGACACACAAACAGCTCACTGATGGGGCAACTTGCTAAGAAAAAACTAAATTTTTTTTATTTGAGTTAACTTATTATGAAATTATTAGCCAATAATTTAATAAGAACAAGATTTTCCTCTCCAAAGCTTCACCAATCTCGTCTTTTGTTAACAGTCAAACTGTGTTTTTTCTTTAAAAAAAAATTACTATTTCTGCTTTTACTATTTCCCTCAAGTTTTGTTTATTTATTTGTCAAACCTCTGCAAATTTCTTCAAAATAATAGAGAATCGATAAAAACTACTGCAGTATTGAATTCTCAAACGATACGTGACCTAAAGTATGTCATCATCCCAAAATATTTACTTGTTCGCTCGATCACTGATGAGACTCACTCACTCGATAACGGATAACGTAATTCGGCCCCAGAACAGTCAAAGACCCCAAAAAACTGAGCCTAGCTCAGTCAATCAACTTACTCTTTCGAAAATAATTCGCATGATATGACTTGAGGGTTGGAAATAATTTTACAAGAAAAGGCCGGGCTAGGCCTAGGTAATACATTTTCAAGTTTTCAAAAGGTTTATTTGCTGTTAATATTTATTTGAAATTAACACGTATTTGCTTCTAATAAACACCTTTTGAATTTTACATACAATATAATAGTCTCGATGTCGAACAAGATTCCTATTTTTTTTGTTTAATTCATCAAGTATTTCATTCAGAGTAAGTGGAATATCGCACTGAATATTCAATGATGCAAGCCCATTTAACCGTTCTGGGCCAATTTTATTTTGAAAATATGTTTTAAGTCTTTTTAATGCAGAAAATGAACTTCTGGCGTCGCATTTGAAACTGGTAAAACTGCTTGAATACGAAGTAGGTATCGTTGTCACGTTTGGAAAAGCATCGTGATTAACCAACTGAAAAAAAAATCGACATGTAAGCTTATAAACGTATGAAAATTATCCCTACATCAAGTGCTTGAAATACATTTTTCATCTTCCGATCTCCAACTTGTCTTCTCCACATCTTGACTTCTGATATGAACCCATTTTCAGAACAGTCAAGAAGCGGATCATTTTACGGAAACAAGGTACCAACATTTTCGAAAAATATTTTGTGTTTTGTGAAACGAATTCGAAGATGAGTTATGTAATTATCGATGAAGAGGTTGTAAAATGCAATTCTGTAATAATCCTCGAGAGATTCAGCAACGACGTTGCATCTACCTGTTTGTTGTGGTTTCTTCATTTCATTCATGTGTACCGTCTGTGCGCTCGCGTTTGCAGTAGACGACTAACAAAACAACTTGTCTGTATAAAAACTTCGCTCTCCTTGATTCTCATTCAGTGACCTACTACCACCGATGCCAACCTAGGCATTTTCATGCCTTTTAGGCATTATTTTGCCAGCTAAGGCTTTAAGGCTTATTTTTTTGCAAAAAGGCATCTTTTTTTTCATTTCAGTTTCGAACTACTAACTTTTTTATTTAATTAAAGCATTTTTAAAATTTTAAATATATATAAGATTGTAAAATGTTAATTCGTCTTTATCAAATGAGTTTCCACCTTCAAGTTGTTCGAATTTCCGAACAGTTTCTTTTGGTTTTCATTTGTCTCGTCTAATCAGGGAAGTTTAGATGTTAGACTTTCTAGCTTTGTTCAGCGAGAAAAAAGACAACACAGTACATTACAGCACAGCACAGCTTCATGAGAAATATCAGAACACTTTGGAACAAGTTAGAACACTCAACTTTTTGACTGGTGAATTTTGTCTCACTTGATCTATTCTGTTCTACGGTTCTAAAAAGGTGGAACAGAAAATCATGTCCATACTGTTCAAGACAGACTCAATGAACACCAAAACAGAACAGTGTGTAACAGAAAATGTCTCAATGAACATGAACACCAGAAAGCTGTATTTTTCTGTTGCAAACTGTGCTAGTACAGTGTCGCTGAACATACCTTCTCTATCTATTGATTCGACCTCGACCTTTTTTAACTGAAGAAAAGCAAGGTAATCCTTTTTTATTCGACACTTTCGAGGTTACCGAATTTTCTCCGAATCGGAGACAGTTCTAAGCAAAAAAAATGTTGGTTAGGTTTTTAGACCTGAAATTAAAAAAAAAAATTGAATTGCGATTTTTTTTTCTTTTTTTTTCTAATTGGCATCGCTGCCTACTACATCGTAGAATAAGCTCGATACCAAGTAAAATTAACCAAAAAATTAAATTAAGAGGCATTTATCATAAAAAATGATTCAACGGCAATGTTTTCAGCCCTCGAAATAAGAACCTTATCTACAGGCGCATTCTTAATTAATACCCAGTTGAAGAAAAAAAAGTCAGCTTTAGCAGAATTTTTTGAAATATTTTTTTGCATCAATTTGCTTTGGTATGAATAATTATTGCCATTTGAAGAGTTCTGCAGCAATATTTTCTGCAGCTTTTTGAAGAAAATTCGATCAGGATTCATAGAGCTGAAAAAAGAGACCAAACAGTTCGAACGACTATTATGTTATTTTCAGAACTCAACTAGATATCGTAAATCCTCTCTTATATCTATTTTATTTTACAAATATTTATTCTTATGAACATAAATTTCCAAAAATAAAGTATCATCCTTAACGTAATGTCTGTTTCCCAAAATTTTATGCGGAATATAGAAAAATTGATTACTTTGGAATTCATCACTTTTTCGTCGAACAACAACTGTCTTCACATAATCCTGGGAAGTATTCGGATCCAAATTCTGATCTCGTATGAGAACATCCGCCTGCAACTTGCATGGCCACGGCAGAAGCGGGTCATACTCTCCAGGTATGACATTTAAGCAAGCAATGATGTTGCGACCCTTCCAGGAACCCTTCCCATTGAGATACACCTCGACCTTAAAAATTACATATTTTGTTAAAAATTAGTACAAACAAGAAAAAATATAGTAAATCAATCTACCCTTAGAGTGTAGCCATAGGACTTGTTGCAAAAAATCGGACTTTGTAGAACAGTGTCGTGCTGTTTTGCTTCGTCAAATTTCTTCTGGAAATCGCTTATTCTCCAAAGCAAATGACCTTACAAAAAAAAATTCTATGTGAACCAAAATTTAAGAATAAGAGTATTGAAATGTACCTTTGGTATTTTGAATTGAATACATCTTATACTGCGACATCAAGTTCACTTCCAAGTCCGACAAACTCTGCATAGTGTGATGCAGGGCTTTGTCGACATCATTGACCAATTTTTCCAATTTCTCGCATTTATCTTCAGTTTCGCAAACGATGTTTTTCATACTTTTTATTTCGTAGTCCATTTTCAATTGTCTTGAAGTGATTTCGGAGTTGGCAATAAAACGAGTTTTGAGGTCACTATTCAGCTCGTGGACAAGTAATTCTAATTGCTTGAAATTGGTTCTGAAAGCGAAAAAAGAACATTTTTTCATCAAAATGCAAAATCGAAAAACTTTGATTTACTTGAAATTTGTTTCGTGTTCAATTATGTTTTCGTCCAGTTTGATAAGAGACTCTGTTATTCGATTTTGGGATCTTTTAGTATCCGTTACTAGGTCTGCTATTTCCTTTTCCAACTGGCTTATTGAATTTTCGATTTCGGTCTTGAGACTCTGGAACAATGAGCATGAGATCGAAACGAAAATAAGGCAAAAATGTGAGACTTACTTGAGTCAAATCGTAGCAATAGCGGAAATCATTTTGACACTCTTCGATGGCTGTAGATCGTAACTCAGACTCTTGGTTGATGAGCTTTTGCAGGCGCATCATTATCTGATCGGTTTCCTGATTCCACTCATCAGAGACCTTAAAATCAAAGTAAACAAATTTATTTTCACTTAACCGCCTTTCAGCCAGTTCATGCGACCACAACGTGAACATGTATCAAGATCAAAACACAAATACCAAATTAACAAACAAAATTTATAAAGCAAACACTCAAAAACGAAAATTTAAAAATTCCCCTCCCACACTTAACAGATGTTTTCGTTTATCTACAAAGAGCTTTAACATTGCTTGGAAAGCATCTTATTTGTTGAATTTTCTTTAACCGCACTCTCCCTCGATCTTACCTGATTTTGCTTCCTTAAACAGCCCACATCAGTTATCAAATGCAATCTCTGTCGAATTTCTTCATTCAGAACTGATCTCAACGCCGATATTTCCTGATCCAGCATCTCGATTCTGCTCTCCATTGTTCCATCGAATCCATTTGAGGTTAAAGATCGCAGATCCAATTTGGGACAGTCTCTCAAATGGGACCGCATTTTCTTTCGTTGGACGTACGATGAACATCCATTTGGGCATGCCTCGAGCACTTGACCGCAGTGAATCAGGTGTTCCTAGCAACAAAATATGCACTTTTGAATATTTTTGTGATTTAAGGGGCGTTTCATTCGATATTGATTCCAAGAAAATAAGTTCTAATCGAATGACAAATGCAAGAACGTCAAACGATAACAATGGTCTACCTTAAATGTCTGGGATTCTAACCACTCGTTGCAGAAGTAGCATGAGGTTTTTTCGTATTTGATGACTGTCCTTATAGGAAGCTCTTCCTCATCGTGGGAGCTCATTTTGAACAAATCTTGAATATTAGCTCATTCCCGTGGGCCGTTTGTATATGCAGCAAATTTTTCGTTACGTGACTTATCTCTAGCTTAATTTTCGAAACACTGAATTTGTGGTCTTGTCAAATAGCTTGAGCTCCTAATTTGTCTCTCTTTCTCTTCAGAATACTGATAACGCTAACATCACAATATAGATTCTCGCTCTTTAGAGGTTTTTGTTATCTTACCTTCTGTTCTAGATATTGTGTGGTTGAAGAATTCAACGACGACGACGCTCGAACGCACAATAAAAGCGTTTACGTTTGTTTTATTGGCTTGGAATGGTTCTGGAATTGACGAAGGTTTTATTTGCTTAATCGATTGTTTATCGGGAGTTTTATCTTGAGAACAACTAAACTCCTTTTGTTTGTATTGAAATATTGGATGTATTCGATGGAGCGTATTGCAGTGCAGGTATGACTTTTTTGTTTGAAGTTCGTACCCATAGAACATACATAATTGTGAGATTGTGACTCATATCAACCTGTGCTGATATGAAAAGGTAAATACAACATTTTTTGATAAGAATGATAACAACTGGAGCTTAGGGTTACGGACTTTAATAGTTCAGAGGGTAAGGTAAGTAAAATGTTATTTGTGTTAATTTTTTTCCAACTTCCCAGAGGAAGTTATTGTTATGGGTCCGATTTTGTGAATCTCCAGTTTTTTTCGATGTCACCAGAATCCGAATCAACCATTTTTTTATCATCATGTATGTGTGTGTGTGTTCGTATATGCGTTAGGTTTTGTTCTGCTCAATTATCTCGGAAACCACTCATCGTATTGTCATCTCATTCGACGCGGTTAGCTTGGTAAGGTTTTGAGCGAAATCGGCTTAGCCGTTTTTTAATGGAGGTCGAAAAACTAAGGTAACCCTAATATAATGAAAATTATGATAATTTCAGAAAAAGTATGGCTACAATAGTTCGAAAATAGTTATTTATCAATGTAATAAAATATATTATTTGTCAATAATTTGTTATAAGCAATTGAAAATTAATTTTATAAAAAAAAACAGGCAATATGAGTGCAGGAATAGAATATTTATGACTTCAAATCAGTAAACCCTCATTAGTATAACTGACGACAACAGTTTGATTTAAAGATTTGAAAATGAATTTCAAGGGTTATATTTTATTTTACTAATAATTCTCCTACTAGTTTTAATATTTTATTTATTTTAATATAATTTTGCGTCGTCAGGCTGAGCGACAAGAATAGCGTAACGGGTACAATGGTTGGCACCCCTAATTTTTGTACTAATTATTGGCACCCCTCATGAAATTAAGAATTTACGAAAAACTACTACACCTAGGAACTTAAAATCATATTTTTACATAAGATGTATCAATTTTCTACAATTCTGCATTTTTATTGAGAATTATTTCAATCTCATTTTATTTTTATCAGTAAAAAAGTAAAGTCATTCTAAATTCGTAAAAATAGCGCTAAAAATACAGTGTTCCCGCTAAGGAGACTAAATTTTGTAACTGTCCGTTTTTCAATTTTTTTAAAGTTTTTGGATGAATATTTATTTTTTTAAATATGGAAATATAATAAATCAAATATTTTCAATTGTTGTTTTGTAAACAAAATTTTTTTTAATTGTTAAAACAGGGGTGCCAATAATTGGTCCAATATAAAGTTGTGGTTTAATTATTGGCAGGGGGTGCCAATGATTCGTGCTATGGGGCATCAGTTATTGGCACTGCCAATAATTGTATTTTAGAGACTGCCAATAATTGTACCCCGTATCAGTTGTTAATTTCAGTTTGAAAAATGGGACAAAAAAGGCACAAATATGGAGAAGAAAACAATCAGTATCCTTTAATAATTAAATAATATTGTATTTATTATAATTTTTAACTTCCCAGAAGGGTGTATTTTAATGTGAACTTAAAATTTTTGCATATTTCCATTTCCCCCAAAATCGAATCAACCCCTCTTTATTTACTGCATACCTACGCAGGTATGTTTTGCCTACATTATCTCGCGAACCACTTATGGTACTGCACTTGATTAACTTTATCACATAGATTAGTTAAGCGGGTTTTTAAAAGGAGTGAAAACTAAAAAATACGTTACTAACAATATTTGAGATGAGGTAAAATCCATTTTTAAGTTTTTAAAGTTAATAACCATTTTTTGAGTACCGGTTTTTGTTGTATGTATTCCTGTTTCATAAGACTACATCGACTGAAACACATTTTGAAATGTCTTAAAATAAATTATAGAGCAATTAAAAAAAAAACTTAAAATTTAAAATGTATGTTAGAGATTTTTTAATGAAATATAATTTTAATTTTTTTATTTGCGTTAAATGAAGTGATTTTGTTATAGTAAAAAGTTTTTTTTTTTAAACTAAATTTGATCAGAATAGCTAGCTATCACGAAAAACAATGGCATTTCTCTCATTTTTAAGGGTGCCAACAATTGTACCCTTGGGTGCCAACAATTGTACCTTGGTGCCAATGATTGTACCTTTTCGCAGTCTTTTCCTATTTTGATGTTTTTATAAGATTTTTTGTTTATTTACAATTTTTTTATGATAACATTCAAGTTAGAAATTCTCTAAGCTTTAATTTGACATAAGAAACATATTACTCACTCTTTAAATGTGAGAGCAATTCACAATTTAAAGTGAAAAAATGCTTAGGGGTGCCAACCATTGTACCCGTTACGCTATCCTTGTGTATTTGCTGCCTTGAGTGTAGTCTCTTGAATCAGAGTCGAAATGATCATATGAAATGAATATGAGATGTTAGAAGTGAGCTGTCAGATTTTTTTTTATAGCGGTTACTTGAATGAAAATAGTGATGCCAAACATAATTTATAATGAAAGGCTGTTTGATCAATTTTCTAATGAACAGAAATAAGTGTTCATGCAGAAATTGTTCGATTGATCTCAGTCCAATATGCATTTAATTTAAATTTATAGTGATTTGGTATATTGCAATTTTTTTTTAGTTTATTTATAGAAACGATTTGTGTTATAATGGATTATATTTGTCAAATTTGTTGCCTTTTAGTTGGAATCGGTGTACTTGGTGTGAGGTAGGTAGCAAAAAAACTGGCCAGTCAACTTTTTTTTTTTTTTATAATATGCACGCACTCAAGGGGTTTTTATTCCCTTTCTATGCCAAAGCACAGTGCGAGCGTTACGGAAAGTGAGATAGACGGAGAGGGTTAAGGATGAGGTGTCGGTTAACATTGGTCTTGAATTCCTGAATATTGCAGTGCCTGGGAAAGACAGAGTGTGGAAGAATTGTGAACCTGACCGTGCGTCCGAAGTTGGGCTCGAGGGTGACCTGATGAGCATTTCTGTAGGCGCGGGTATTACGGTTGAATATCTTAAGGGGAGGAATGCAGCTGGCTATTTCACTAGAGCATAAACCATTGAAGTAACGGTAAAAGAGGGTGCGGCATGAGACGTTACGTCGATGTTCGAGTGACGTAAATGTCTCAACGATGGTATGGTCACCAATCATCTTAAATGCTCTGTTTTGTGTACTGTCCAAAAGACTTAAGTACGTTGCTGGAGCACCAGCCCAAACGTGGGAGTTGTACTCAAGCCTTGGACGTGTATATGTTTTATAGATGGTAGCCAGATCAGAAGGGGAAAAGCAATTCTTGCATCTTCTTAGACAACCTAAACATCTTGCGGTATTTTTGGGAACATCGCAAATGTGATCATTCTACAATAGGTGGTCAGTGATACACATACCGTCCAATACAACTTGTATAGAACGATTCAAAAGAAAGTTTCTAATCCAACGAAGGAGGGACTCATTAATCCCGAAAGCACGCATTTTCGATAAAAGAGCCTGGTGCCAAACTCTATCAAATGCCTTTGAAATATCAAGTGCAACGATCTTACTTTTTCCAAAACGATGTAAAGACTTGTTCCACTGTTCGGTGAGGTAAGCCATCAAATCACCAATGGACCTGTTGCTGCGAAAGCCGTACTGCCAGTCATTAAGAAGCTTGCGGTCTCCAAGATATTTCTTAAGCTGATAATTTATCAGCGTTTCCATGACCTTAGAAAGAAGGGAAGTAAGTGCAATCGGACGATAATTTGAGGGAGAGAAGGATTCGCCTTTTTTGGGTATAGGCTGGACAAATGCAGTTTTCCAACTGCTCGGAACGAGCCCAGAAGAATAGGATAGATGGAAAAGCTTACGCAAGGGTTTTGCCAGCGTGGAAGAACATCTCTTCAGAACAATAACGGGGATACCATTCGGACCAGCGGATTTGTGTATGTTGAGATCTTTCAGGACCCTCGCTACAGCACGAGTGCGAAAGAAGATTTGTCCCATGGAATAATTGATGCGCTCAAGAACTGGGGGAGTCATGACACTCTCTGGCAGCTAAGAGTTGGAGGCGAACTGCTTAGCAAAAAGGTTAGCTTCCTCGAGAGAGCTAACAACTGGAGTGTCATTATCAACGAGCGTTGGGACCGAGGAAGAAGAAGAATTCTTCATATTTTTTTACAAATGGCCAAAAATTCTTACTGCCTTTGGGACATTGCAGAATTTTTTGCCTTAATTTTTGGTCATGTAAAAATTTGGTCCAACGAATATGTGGGGTTGGCTTTGTAACAACGGAAACTTACCTCTTTAACCCTGATAACCTCTCATACAGCTCATATCAAACCATGAGTTCTCTTTAGGTATGATGCTTTTAACCATGTTCGGGATAAAAGTTCTCATTCCAGAAGAACTAAACTTGTGAGGCATATCAGCACTGGAATCTACGTCACTATCGAGGAAGCATAGTTGACCAGTGAAAGATCCTAAAAAAGTTATTGAGGCCGTCCCAGTCGGCTTTCTCGTACTGCCAAACGGTTCTACTAGAAGCTCTTTCTTTAACTGGGATTTTTTGACACGAGAAATTTGCGGATATGACACAATGGTCAGATCGGCCTAGAGGCGATAATACACTTATTGTATGTTTATCAGGGTCAGAGGTAAGGAACAAGTCAAGAGTGTTTTCTGCTTGTCCGGTATTTGAGTGGGCTCGTTGACCAACTGAGCAAGATGGTTAAACTCAGCGAAAATCTCAGCACACACGCCTTCGGGTGTTGTCTTGCTCGAATGGAGAAGCCACGAAGAATTGTGTACATTGAAATCGCCTGTAACAACGATTTCAGTGCGAGGATACAAAGAAACAATTCTTTGGATGGAGTCGGACAGTGAGTCAAATTCGTTAGAAGTTGAAACCCTGTCCAACTTGCCAGCAAATTCATATTTGTTTTTTATTTGAATGATGATGATGATGCCAAATTATAAGTAATCAAATTTGACTTTCAAAGATTTCGCCAACGAAAAAACAAATTAAAACCCTCGCTTTAATTAATATTTTAATTGAATAAAAAAAAATTAAAGAAGCTGAGGCCTGAGGTGAGGAAAATAAAACCTGTCAAATTACTTGCCGTTTTACTTGCTCGTTTACTGGCTTGAAAAATTCGCAAGCCAGTTGACTCGCCGGTACTAAAGCAAGTACTATGCCAATAACTTGTATGTATGTATGTATGCCAACTTGCTAGCCAGAACTTGCTCGTGTGGCCGCCAGGTAAGCAATTCAGGACTTAAAGAAATTACTGGAAAACACGTTATCGCATTTAATTACTCTGTGTCCTTTGAGCACCTCGCCAGAGTCAAAACTAGGGTAAGGACCTTCGCTTGCAGAGATTGTGTAGGAAAACACCATCTCCGAGAGTTTGGCCTCAATGGAACTCCACACAGCCAGCAGACGTCTGCTGTTTGGGGAGAGCTCATCCACAACCGATACTTGGAGGTCATCTCTGACACACTCACTTAAAGAACGCACTTGCACAGCTCCGGAAGAATATGCCTTCTCATCTCTGTTGCCCATTGATGCATTTGGCTTCGGTTTTTTAGAAGGTTTAACGGTCTTTTCGCGTGACCGATTTCTTTTATCGGCCTTCTTTCGTGTAGCCAAACTAACATACTTAAGTTGGAGCTACAGTCCGTTGTGGACTTCGGCCTCAATCAACATCTGAGTCTCTGGATCTTGACCCTTCTGGCTAGGTCCATGTCGTTGTACAAGCCGTAAAGTTCGCTGTTATATTTTCTTCGCCATTCCCACGGGGCCAAAGATGACCAGAAGAACTTTCCTCTCGAAACAGCCTAAGACACTTTCATCCGATTTTGTCAAGGTCCAGCGTCTGCACCATACAGCAGGACTGGGATGATGAGGGTGTTTTTTGAGTAGCCAAAGCACTGTTTTATTCATAAACAAACTTTTGGTACATGATCTTGTCCTCGGGATCCTTCATCAGCACAATTCCAGCCTTCTCATTCTCAGCAATCTTTCCAAGAATGAAAGAGGCCTTCTTAAACTGGTTCTTGAAGCGAACGCTAGACGACTTTTTATTCTCTCCTCTTTAGCAGCATCGCTATGACTGGCATTGCTGGTAGATTGATTTGAATTTAGAGTTTGCTTTCGAGGCACAGGAGTACTATGGCTGGTATTCTCTGCACTTCAAGGTTTTCTTATCTTACCTGCTCGTGTTTTGGTAAACTGTCTTTGTTGCGTTAAGTGCTCCATTTTGAACTGATTTCTGTTCAATACAAATAAGTCACTATATCGATATTTCGTAATATTATTTCATCAATGATGGCTGCAATATTTTTTCATTCAATGCCCTCGTTTTCCTAAAGCAAAAAATGCAGACAGAACTAGAACAATTAATTAGTAGTTTTTAACATTAATAAAGATAGTATTTATTTCTTAAAATAATGTTGTGTTTTCTGCCTTAAAGTTGAAAGAAACTTGTAAGCAATTTACAAAGTTTTAATTTTTGAATATAAAAAGTGGAAAATTACAATAAAACTACATAAAAGTAGAATCATTTGTTTTTGTATTAAAATATAGAAATTTATTCTGTTTCGAGCACAAATAGAATTTTAAAAAAACAGTTTATAAACATTAAACACCTAATTTAACAATATAATTAATACAAGGTATAATTCATTCATTGAACATGAAACTGAATCAGGGATTTCAGAACATTTAGAATTTTAATGAATAGGAATTAAATTTTATTTTGGTTATGTTGAGATTTTTAGGAAGATCTTTGCTCTCCAATTAGAGCGTACAAGCATGTTTATAATGTCCCGATGTGTCACCCTGTATTAAAAAAAAAAAAAAGAACAAATTTGGTAAGCATTAAGATGTCAGCTACTTTGTATAATTTAAGTATACCTAATAAACAACTCTTTAGACCTTTCATATAAACCCTCGAATGCAGCCTTAATGTCTTGCATGTCAATCTGAAATCATAAAATAGTTTGTGAATATTGAAATGTTGAAAAAGTTTTTTTTTTTTTTTGTGATTTTACCTCACATCGTGTGATTATTACACGAACCAACTGCTTGTCGTTGGTTCCAAATCCAGCCATGCTCTT
Source organism: Sphaerophoria rueppellii (assembly GCA_920937365.1). Taxonomy (NCBI): domain Eukaryota; kingdom Metazoa; phylum Arthropoda; class Insecta; order Diptera; family Syrphidae; genus Sphaerophoria; species Sphaerophoria rueppellii. Next base: position 27,108,620 of record CAKKXW010000001.1, on the reverse strand, counting down.
ATGCAGACGCGATGCAAAAT
>CAKKXW010000001.1:27080619-27100998 GCA_920937365.1 Sphaerophoria rueppellii | reverse complement strand
GGTTGAGGTCGTTGGTTATCACGAGGGATAGGTTCGATACCAGTTCGACGTGGGCAACGGTCAGTAGGCAGGATGGGACCGAGTAGCATGGGGGTATTAGGTGTCGTTGTTGTGGTATGCGGGATAGGGGGCTCGAGATGTTTAAGCGGTTGAATGCCATATGCTGTGCACTTGTTGGATATGCAGGCTGTGCTGACTGCATCGGATAAGGAGCTGGATTGTGATGATGGGATGGGATCTGGGCTGGAGTTGGAGGATACGCCTGGTGGTAGTGTGCACTTTGTGTCACTGCCCCCGCCGCCGATGGATACGGAGGAGTCGACGAATGCGATTGAGAAGGATAGGGAGTTGGCGAATTTGTAGAGCTCGGGGGATAGGGCGTATGGTGTTGTTGCTGTGGATTATGGGGGTACGATGAGCCAGGGTAGGACGGATGACTGGCAACGGGTGCAGCTTGACCATAGCTTGGATAGGGAGCACTATTGGTTGCTGGAGTTGGATAGGGATATGAGGGACCAATTGGATAGGGAGCAGTGTTTGATTGTTGTGATGGATATGCACCATGAGATGATGGCTGACTTGATGGTTGCGTCCAGCCTGCACCGAAGGGAGCATTCGCGTTCGGTGGCTGATTGTATTGATTTTGGGGTGGGGTTGGTTGTGGCATGCCCGAGCCCTACAAATTCAAAGGATGTGTAAGTATGATTTTATATTACATGAGGGTTAATTTGTTTTTGTTTCGAGGTGTAAAACTACTGATAATTTGAAACGTTGTGTCACTTAAAATGGATGAACACACCTTGAAACACATTGGCTGATAGAGTACTTAAATTTGTCATCGTAAATATTTTCAACAGCTTGTGAGATAGCAACCTTTCAAATTAGGTATTGTCACTTTTCTTTAATGACTCGGTAGCTAACAGATTGTGAAACTGATCACACACAATCAGGGATTTTCTGAAATTTATGTGAGTCACATTTACAATGGAAGATAATCAAGTTCCAAATCTGCCGGCTCAGTCTTGAATTTCAATTGATGCGTAACAAGAGTGTGATGGCGATTAATTTGTGTACGTCAGATAGTTGCGGTTCGAAGGCAATATTGACGTCAGCAATGACATATTTTGTTGTATTTTGATGGTTCAATAAATGCTATGAGTCACTCAGTGCTGTGATGATCCATTAAAAGTAACACAATGTCAAAATAATTGGTTTAAGTTTGTGCATTAAATTAAATGTCGGTCGTTTAGTATTTTAAGCTACTTTCATTTTAAAAGAAAACACTTCAAAACAGGAAAGATATTTAAAACCACAGGGATACTTACGAATGGATACATTTTGATGCTGGTTTTAAGTTGGTGAAGAGAAGCCAGAAATCAATCTCCTAGTGAATCTGAAAAGGAAAAGGAAACGATTTTGTGAATTTCAGACATACTTTTGTCAAAGAAAAGTAACAATTTTTGTTTTTATCAAAAAACGATCGCCATTTCACAAGAATTAGTTCCTGTGATCCTGAATTCATAATATCACAAACATCTTATCGCTTACACAATTTATGATGTTTGCAGGCACTGTGGCGTATACGTAATATTTTAAGAAAAGAGATAATTTTGTAAATGTCCTATTGAAAGCAAATAATTTGAAAGATTTGAAAATGTGACTTCAAAGCACACACGATAACGATTAAATAAATGCTTCTACCCGCGTCTGTCTATTGGATTAATAGAATTTCAAACACGCAAACTCAAAAAAGTTTTTTTTTATTGCCACTTTCTATGACAACTAATAAAATTCCGCCTATCATTAGACTTATCGTCTCACAGAAACACGTGTGTTTGTTTGACAATTCAACTATGTGTCAAAAACAGAAAACTAAATAATATCAACAAGTTGCTGCGGCTCGTTCACTCCACAAAGACAGAATCCAACTAAATAAAAAGTCCCCAATAAGTCGAGGTCGATCAAAAATCTACGACACGATGCCGGCATGTGTTTCTTTTTTTTATTGAAATTTCTCTCAATACATTCAACCCAATTTCGATAGTGACGCCACTGAGTGCTTCCACAAACAATTTAGAGATATTGTTTGTAGACGAAACGCCACAGAGATGAGATGGTAATGGCGCAGCAAGACGACTATTTGGCGGGCACCCAAGAAAGAACAAATTTTCGTGTATAGATATTGAATAAATTGTAGGAATATGTATAAAAGGAGATACATATGTACGATCTTATATTACTTGCTGTACATTTGAAATTCAGATACATCATATAGAACCAGAAGCGTCTGGTTTTTGTTGTTCTTCAAATTCTGAGAAGAATTAAGAAAAGAAAGACGATGAAGAAATTACTTGTCAAATGATTGTTTTACCTATTTCAGAACCATTATGTTCATCAAATTCTGTTTAAAGTGAACTAAATGAAAACAAAATTATTTGTAATGTTTACAAGAAGAAAATTAAAAGTGTTTTTCAGGAGAAAAATGAAGTCATCACAGACAAATTTGTACTGTCACTACTCATTGTTTTTGAAAGTACTGAGGTTTTTCTGTTACACATGCAATGACGTTTTCTAATTTTATTTAATATATAAACACTTAAAAGGCAGCAGAGTAAAACAGAGTCAATTGAACAATGGCAAATCTAATTATTTTGTGTTTTAAGCTGCGTTATTGACATTCAGATTTTTAACTTAAATTTAATTTTTTTTTTTTTTTGTTAAGCTCAAAAACAAAAATACCCACATTTGTTTTCATTTATTAATTTAATGTTAACTTAGGCTAATGGATTGAAACTTTATAATTTTCTTTTTAATTTTTCGTGTTATATCTAAGCTTTCGAGAGGAGAATTTGACAAAATATAAGGATGATTTGTCGGATTTTGCATATGTAGTTTATTTCGATGGTAATGTATATTGTATGAAGCATTATTTCCACGAACTTGAAAAAGCATAAATATATTTCAATTTCAACTGTCGATTGTTATTTTTTGTTTGTTTGTTGGAACTATAAATAAATATATTTTTCGATAAAACCTTATCCCATTTTCGGTATACTGGATTATACAAAAGTTTCTTATCTATTTCTTTTTGTTTTTTGGAAACAAAAAATGTTAGGTATTGCAGAAACAAAATGGCTTGATGAAGATTTTATAGCAAAAATAAGACGAGAAAAGAAAACGGTCGAGACAAGTCATTTTAAGAACAACAAAGTTGATAAGAAAATTCAAAAAAATTGTAGAAGACGTGCTTGAAAAAAAACGAAAATTTTGCAGCTCTGAGGACTGCCGACTGCCGAAGTGAAAACTTGTGTAGAACTTTAAATTTGAAATTTTATAATATTTGAGTTTTTAATAACTTGAACCCAAGGGATTTTGTATACCCTTTTTGTGCCAGAGACACAGTGAGTGCATTAGGAGGAAAGGAGTGGGTAGGAAAGGAGGCGTCGGTGTACATTGGTCTTGAATTCTTGAACATTGTAATGATTGGGAAGGAAAGAGTTTGGAATATACCATCCTAGAGGCTTAAGTATGTTACTGGAGCACCAGCCCTAAGATGGGAATTGTACTCAAGCTTTAGAGGGATTAAAGTCTTATAGATAACTTATAGATAATAGCCAGATTAGACGGGGAGACAAATTTCTTGCATCGTCTTAAGAAACCATAACATCTTGTGGCATTTTTGGCCACATCGCGTATGAGCTCGGTCTACAAGAGGTAGTCAGAGATGCACATACCGAGAATCTCGATATGTTCGGTCTCTTTGATGCAAGTGCCACTCATGGACAGTGGCAAGGGGGGGATTATCTCGCTTCATCAGAGTTTAATGAGCTTATCATATTTTGTAGTGTCCGTAGCTTAGTGGTTAGGTGCGTTGGCTGCTAAGCAGAACGTCATGGGTTCGAATCCTACTCGGGCCCAAAGTTTTTATTTCATCTTTCACGGGCACTGCCTCTTGCGAAGAACTGACAAAACTTCCAAGAGTATCATCTGTCATGAAAAAGTGCTTCTCAACTTTGCCGTTCGGAATCGGCGTAAAATTGTAGGTCCCCTCAATTCTTCACGCGCACCTAGAGAATTGTTGATGAGAGTAAGCCACTTAGGCCTTGGCTCTTCAAGAGCTGTCGCGCCACTCTATTTATTTTATTTTTTTTTTTTTTTTATCATATTTTGCCGTTGCAGTTCCACATCCGAGGAGGGAGGGATGTGAGTCTTGAAACGAATACAAAAAGCTGAGGGTATTATCGAAAGCGAAAAAATTTATTGGATTAGAAGTAACACACAATGAGATCATTAATGAAAATGAGAAAGAAGGTCGGAGACAAAACGGAGCCCTGGGGCACACCAGCATTTATTTTGTGGATTTCAGACTTAAATCCGTCCAATACAACTTGTATTGAACGGTTCGAAAGAAAGTTTCTAATCCAATGAAGAAGGGATTCATCCATACCGAAGGCTCGCATTTTCGATAAAAGAGCAAGATGCCAAACTCTATCAAATGACTTAGGAATATCAAGTGCAATAATCTTCCTTTCTCCAAAACGATGTAAAGGCTTGTTCCACTGTTCGGTGAGATAATCCATCAGATCAGCAGTGGACCTGATTGTTGCGAAAGCCGAACTGCTGGGCATTAAGAAGCTTTCGGTCTTCGAGATATTTCTTGAGCTGATAATTTATCAGCGTTTCCATGACCTTAGAAAGAAGGGACGTAAGTGCAATCGGACGATAATTGGAGGGAGAAGACGATTCGATTTTGGGATTGACAAATGCTGTTTTCCAACTGCTCGGAACGAGCCCAGAAGAATAGGATAGATGAAAAAGCTTTTACGAAATGGTTTTGTAAGCGTGGAATAACACCTCTTCAAAACAATGGCGGGGATACCATCCGGACCAGCGGATTTATGTATGTTGAGATCCTTTAGGACTCTCGCCACAGCACGAGTGCAGAAGAAAATTTATACCATGACTGGAACAACACTCAAATGAATGTGATAAGGTTGACTCAGGGACTGCTAATTTGAAAAGTATTGCAGCACTGGCTAATAACAAGCACCAAACTGGCCACTCTTTCAATTTCGACAACACCACAGTATTAAAGTCTGAACGCAACAAATTTAAGTTACAGATTCATGAAGTCAACCAAATAGTTAAACTGGGTGAAGATGCTTGCAATTTCAAAACGGACAAAAAAGACTACACAAATACATATTTCAACCTCATCTCGTATGGTAACAGTGAAAATTTACAACGAGTGACACATGATCGTGTAAACGTCACTGACAGCGTAAACGCTATAGACCGTGTAAACACCACACACCGAGATGACGGCTAGCAGCTTAATCATCACGCAGTGACGACGACGGCTTATAGCTTCAATTGTTTTTGTTTTTATTTTGAAGCATTCTTTGACAGATCACTTGCCAAAATTAATTGTGAGAAAAGTAAATTGTGAGACTATTTTTTAGGTAAACAGTTTATAATTCTATCTTTTTAATGTTAACTATATTTATTTATGTCAAACTTGTATTGTATTTTTACTATTGCAGATCCTGATGATGGCACTTGTTGCCGAAATATATTGATCAATGTAATTATACAATTATGTTTGATTTTTTCTTCGGAAGTAGTTGGAGGCCATACAAACAACAACAATTAAGTTGAAACTCAAGAACAGGCGGAGTCATGGCACTCTCTGGCGTATGGCAGCGAAGAGTTGGCGGCATACGAACAGGAGCGGCATTGGGCTCATTTCGAAATCTAGAGACTACGTAGTTATCTTGTTCTGATTGGTTGAAAACAACTAAGAAATGAGTTAAAATTTCCCCTCCGACGTAGTGTAAGAATTTTGTTTTCAAAATTAGTTTGACACTTCAAAAATCAGCTGTGGCTGAACATTGAAATTTGATTTGGTTGGTTTTGGTTTTGTTTATTTTTGTGTCGAATATGAAACTAATTGTATTCTTCGAAAACCAAAATTATGCAATCGAGGATGAAGACGATGTGTGTAGTCTGATTATATCAGGTAAAGTTTTTCCTTTTAACGCAATAAAACAAACTACACATTTTCCAGTGCATGTCACAGACAAACACAGTACACAGAATACAAGGTATTATATTGCGCATCTCTCAGAGACCAAGATGACAGAAGTGAGAAAAGGCACAAAAAGAAATGCCGATAAGACAACAACAACTTTTATTGTATTTTGACATTTGGTCTCTGAAATGTGACATATGCGCGAACATTAGGAGAAGAAAATCGGGAATATAATACTTTTTATTCTGTGTACTGTGACAGACAAATATTACAAATTTTTGTTTCTTTTTGTTTTCATGTTTACATCTGTCAAATATGACAGTTAAGAGTTGACCATTGAATAAGAAGTTCAGGAAGCGGTGTTAGCTACATGTACAGTGTACGTGAGTGAAGCACCAAAAATGTCTGATGATGTCAATTTTTGGGACTTGTGCTGTCAATTTTTGGGGTCTCTGCTGTCAAACTTTAATAGTGTTGTCAGTCGAGTTCAGCGGTGTATTATTTCTGTTGGTGATGGTAAGGCGCTGCAATGCGTTTAGTTCCCGTTGTGTGCACGGTTGTTTTAAATAGTTGATTGTTTATTTTATTTGTTGATTGTATTACAATCAACTAGAAATTACTTCTATATTTTCCCCTTGTCAATATTTGAGTCTCTGTCTATTGTGAATTATATCTTCAAGAATTTGAATGCTCTAAAATACATACCTTGACAATTTTGGAGATTATCGAAAGCTGAATAGAAAAGAGAAAAGTGGATAGAAATTCTTAAATTTTATGGAAAAAATTTTAAGTCCGTTGTTTGTTCAAAACACTTTCATGAAACTGATTTTATACTTGATGGTGCAAGAAAAAAAATGCAATTCCGCAATGCCATATGTCTAACCATGATATTAAATGCTTGTTCAAGTTGTTCATAGAATTTGCTTTTAAAAACGATCAAAATAGGCTTAATAAACGTGATTAATTACGGATGAAAAATGAAGAAAATGTAGCTACCTACTGGAAAATAAAAATATTAAACATTAAAAACCGTGTATGTGTACCTTTAGTGTTAAAACATCATGCGTCATTAAAAAAGAGTTGAGATTGAAAAATAAAGTTGAAGCAAAATCGATGAAATTTTGATTCTATTTCGCTTGGCGCCCCTGAGATTAACCATTCAACTGCAGACCAGCCCTGTTGTAATGCGTTTGCGTTTGTGAAACTCACATTACTTAGAAAAATGCTTCACTTCTTTTTCAACAGGAAGACCCTTCCTGTACTTTTTATTCAATGGAGTTGACTTACTGTATAGTGCAAATTTCCCATTGCAAAAGCTGGTTGAATTTAGACTACGTAGTCACTAGGTTTCGGAATGAGCCCATTGTCGCATAGGGACTGAGGAAAAAGAAGAATTCTTCATATATTTGAAAAATTACCAACAATTTTTACTGCCTTTGGGACATTGCAGTATTTTTTTTTTTGTTTCTATCATTCTTTAAATTTTCTTTGAAAATTGTCCTTCCATCGCGTTGCTATTAGTCTTACCTAACTACGTAGATATGTTTAATTTGATCAATTTCCATGAAGTAAAATGGTTAGAATCGATGTACATAATATTATGTATTTGTATAGGTATCCAAGTAATTGCTTTCAAATGAAACTGCATTTGTTTAAATGATACAATTCAACAGGTACCTACGTCTCTAATTTAATTTGAACATCAATGCCTTTGGCACGAACCTGTATTACAAGTAAACACCAATTACAATGAGATTTGAAAATAAAGTACACAGAAGTAGAATTTCCAGAGTTCAAATATCCACAAAGGACAAAAAAAACACTTGAGAATTAAATCATGTTTTGATTTTGACTATATACTCCGCAAAAAAAAGTACCACTGCTTAATTCATGTTTAATTATTTACTTTCCGGCTCCGATATCGCAGATAATACTTTTGCCCTCAACCTCAACTTGAAATTAAATTCTTTCGCTCTGTTTTGCTATTTATTTAAATCCATTTACTAATTTTTAAGGCAAACAAAAAACAATTTCTATAAACATACAAACACATACAACACAGATAATCATAATATACAATACGTAGGTTGCTGCGTGTTTATGACTCACGTCATCATTATCATTATATGCCGTCTGTTTCTCGTTATACATTTATTTGCATATTTCTATGGAACATCTAATTTATCAAACACAAAGAAGACAATAATTAATAAAGACACACCTTTATTATGTCTTAACGTGGAACCAGAAACTCCAATAAAATATCACACACTTCGGGAACTTTCACCGTAATCTAGTCGCTTAGTGGTTGCACTTGTTTAGAATATTAAGTTCTGTTTGATTAGAAAGCACTGAATGTGCACTGTTGCAAATGCTTGAAAATTGATTAAAAACGAAAGAAAACAAGCAGAACAAACGTTCGACTTCGAACAGAGCACGAACACAACTGAAAGTTGAGTTGTTGAATGGAAAATAATAATGAAGCTGAAAACCGGTCGTTTTTTGAGGTGCAATTACAATAACGACAGTTTATGTTCTTATTGTGAACTTGTGAAGCTCATTGACACTGTGAATGAGCCAGAAAAAGCTTTTGAAGTAACGTAGACGTGACGTTGTTGTTAAATCTAGAAGCTTTTAGGAAGTGTTACCAGCTTAACAGTTTAGGGCAATAAAAAGGCTTTTTGAGATGGGTGGTTCAGGCAGGTTCGTGAGAGGTTCTGTAGTTCGTACCTGAAACAACGTCTGGTTTCCGGGCTCTGATTTACTTCATTCGATTTCTTTGAACTTTTATATATACGTTCTTAATTGAGGGTTTCCCCCATCCGGTTTGTTCACACTTTACGGAATCCTCTAAAAGCACTCATTTTTATGTAACTTCCGACTAGAAACTGGAGATTATGCAAGAGTCCACATAGATTGAAAGAAACATGAGAGATATTTTTTAGAACATTGCCAAAATCTTTTGATTTTATTTGACTTTTAAGAAGCTTTTATGCTGTAATAGGTACATAAATAAAACGGTGCGCATGCGCGTAAATATTTTCCTTTTTTTTAGTGACAAAACTGAAAACTTTCCTTATCGTTTTCGTCAAACGAAAGGTGTGATATTTTTGATTTAAAAAAAGCCACATCTGCAAGTTTCCCGACATTCTTCGTCGATTTACTCTCGAACAAGGATGATCGAACTTGAACTAACCTGGGCTAGAAGAAAAAAACAAACTAATTAAAATGAACATTCAAAACGTAGCCATTCCTTGTTAACTTTTAAATAGTTATCCTTATTTCCTCTTTTCCTTGTCAAAATGTCCCGAAACGGTCGCAGTATAAGGTAATAGATAACTTCAACAACCGATATCAAACTGAAACCAGTAAACAGCCCCAACAAGCCTCCAGTGCTTGCTACAAAAATATACAATGTTTCTTAATTTCAAATTATCTAAAAATAATCACTTACACAAAAACTGCGTCAACCCAATAAAGCTGTACCGCATATTGCCGTGATACACATTTTCCTCATAGTAAAAATGCACCACAGCAATATTCTCCTTCATGTATTCGGTGGAGAAATTCCTACCACTTTCGGCGTTCAAAAAATTCACTGCATATCCACCCATAGTGAGAGGAGCGGCAAACGTCGTTGCTTTATATGTCAAATCGAAACATCCCGGCAAACACTTGGTCTTGCATTTGTCCTTGACGACAATCGACGTGTCCTTGATCGAGGTCAGACAATGGAAATCCTTGAGTTGGCACTCGGAAATGTTCGGAAACATTTGTGGCAGGTGATATGGAACACATCCGCAGTATTTCAAAAACAATCTAGCATCACACTCGCGTTCGCAGTTTCGATGAGAGTATTGCAAATAGTAGTCTAACTTGCTGTCGGAGTTGAAATGACATTGGCGGTCTTTTTGACGCAGACCACGCATATCGTCGGCAGCTTCGGTTTGTATGGCTTCAAGACGGAATTTGGTTTCATAGCCTAATTGGACTGGCAGTCCGGTTTCCTTGACAAATGGGGTCTCAATTGGATTATGAAGGACGATCTTAAAGTTTGAGTTTTAGTCAAACAATTTTTTTTACAGATTTTGTTTAAGGACAAACCTTAAAACCAGGTCCCATGGTTGACGAACAGTAGTAATCGTTCATTTCCGCATCGAACATGATTGACAGAGCCATTGAAAAACCTGTGCCTGCTGCAACTCTTGGATAAAATTTTGGTGGGAGTTTTTTTTGGTAGCCGATTTCTGGATTCCAATAAACCGGCACCCTGCCATCTGTTGCAGTCAAATCTCGAAGGTGTGGATAAGGACTTGAACAAAACAAAATAAATTGTATGAATCAAACGCTTTTTAAGAACAAAACATTTAAATACTCGTTTTTGTATAAGAACGATGGATGGACAGCATTGAACATACAGCAAAGTCCCTCGTCGGTTAGGACTGGTCGAAAAAAATCGGAACAATTTTGATAGATTCCACCCATTCGACATGACCGCATCATTCCTTCACATTCTTGAACGTGCTGGGGTAAAAAATGAAGGAGAATAAAGTGAAAACTTAGCTAAGTTGAGGAGTTGTATGGTTAAGTATGATGTTTGATGATGATTTTTGAGGATTAAAAGACAAGGAGGAATGTTAAACGATGAATAGTTTATAAACGCATGATAACTATTCAGGTTTGAAGATGTTTGAAGGCAATGTAGCTATGTTTGAAAGGTTTGTATGGTGAACTATGGCCTTTGAAAATAATTTCTGAGGATTTAAGGACAATGAGCAATGTTAAAAAACATTTGACCAGCTGAAACGTTATGTGAGGTTGTTAAGGTGACGATGGGTAATGTTTGTCAATGCTTTGAGAACCATCATACTAGGTTTGATGGTTTTATGTTCGATGCTTTTAAGAAATGTTTGAAGTCTGTTTGTATTTTAATATTTCTTACAATTTTCACGATATTCTTTTCATATTTAACGGTTGCGAAGCGATGATGATGACGATGAAGATCGAACGATATGAAACAAATTTGCTTGGCGGTATAATTATGATATTTTGCTGTTTGATCTTCATTATTTTCGGATGTGATGATGAGTAACTTCGAACAAATTACTTTCTGTTCTGTAGTTTGAATATGTTTGAAAGGTTTCTGATGTTGGTTGATGTTGTTGACAATTGATAATGGTTGATATGATATGTTGTGGTTGTAAAGTTCGAAGTCACTTGAATGTTGTTGTCAACAGAATTAAGCCTGAACTACATCGAAACACAAAGTGTAAAGCCTGAAAGTATTCGTATTCGTATTGAGAACTTTGTGCACAGTGAAAGCTCGATCATGGTCAAGCTTTTGTTCACGCTCGCTTTTTAAAAATGAGAGGAAAATATTCATATATGCATTTGTAGAAGCAGTACAGAACCTAACTTCCACTGTTTTGTACTTTTTGGCACTTTATGTTCCGATGTAGTTCAGGCTTTATATTAAAAAAGGGTCTAGGCTCTTGATGCTCGGTGTTTACGTCTCTGTATACTTACACTTGTTATAAATTGCGAGAAAAGCTGGTTTTTGGGTTGTGGCAAACTCCTATACTGACTGAAATTTGTATCATCCCTCAAACAAATCATTTGAAGCAATCCATAAGGTATTGGATCAGGGTCTCTGGAATAAAAAAAAAAAAAAAACAGTTTCTCAACCAAAATGTCATTTTTTCAATTGAATAGTTTCAATACGTTTGCTTGTAATGTTCCACTCGACCTTTCATAACTTGATTCATGTTGCAGACAGTAATTGCCGGAAATGGAATCTTATGAATATAAGCCGGATGTGGACTGATTCCAATGATAACTGGAGTATTCTGCCAGGACAAATATGTGTTCCTTATAAGTTGAGTCAAGACGCCAACAGAAATAGCCAAAGCGATTAAAAATAGAAGCCTGAAAAATGTTAGAAAAAGTTAAGCTTCTCACTGACCTCGGAGATTCAAACAGCCAACCTCTCCCATAGCTGAAGACTTCGATTTCCAATGTATTTAAGGGCATGCAAAGCAGTTTCTCTACAAAAGTCCTGAAGGGTATTATCGATAAATTCGCCAATTCTGTTAGACTTTCTTTTAGGTTCCATTGGAAGATGTTAATCAATCAAAGGACTTCTTTCAATTGCGAGCAATGTGAATAGATTTCCTAATTTTAAGGTACTTAAAATGATTCCATTTGAAGAATTTGTAATCGAACTAATGATTGGTCTTCAGTCTTTGCTTTTAACTGATTAAAATAGGTTCGACGAATCATCGTTATACTTCCACTGATCGAAGCTAATTACTGTTGAAAAACATTATTTAAAAAGTACTTAATTCGAACATCGTCGAAATATGCAACGTGTCTTCTTCCTACTCCTACTCATACTGGCTAACAACTTCCTTTTGAAGAATTTCAAAGAAAAGACTTGTTTTTTGATATTTCCACCATTGTTTCAAAATGCGGGACCAAAAACTCTAATAGAATAAAGTTCTCAAGAAGCCAATTAGGTATATTATTTTTCAAGAGAATAAGAAGGGACATTCTTAGTTGTTGAACCCGCAGTTGAGTATTAAATTGCATTTAGTGTAATTAAATCCTTACAATTGCTTTTTACAAGACATCATAAGTCGAATAACCACAAAACCATTAAAAACCAGGTTAATTGCTGACCTAGTAATTTTTTTGTTTGAGCAGGACCTTAGAACAAAAATCAAACAGTTGAAAGCGTGACACAATTCATTAAGATACAGAAAACAAGTAAAAAAAATATCCATAAAACGCAAGCACTGCAAAAAGCAATCAATGTCCATGAGAAATCAGATATCACTTCTGGATTGTGTCTGCCTTTTAACCTGAATTCTAAAAATTGTATGCCATCAAATCAAGAAACACTCAGGAACGGATATCCGACTTGCTCATATTCCTGACCTAGTTTTCTCGCTTCTAACTCCCCGTCATATAGCTAGTCCGCCTACATTATGACATCGAAAAAGCTGTTACTTTATAATCTTTCAGTTTAATGCTGTTTTTTTAAAAAACAACTTACTGGAAAAAATCAATAGAAACAGGGTGCAGTCGGTAGGGAACTGATTTCTTACAATTTACAATCTAATAACGTTGACCTAGTGTGGCTTGCGGCTGACATGCCAGTGGCAGTTTAAACATACCTACCTGGGACTGCATGTTGCTGTTATTATTTGCATGATATAGAGTCGGTGATCCCATTTTTTTTTTAGTGCAATTAGGAGCGGAATGTATAATTTTTTCAGAGGAAAAGAAGGAGGAGTACTTCCTGGTAGTTCAGGAACATAAATGGATATAATTAAAGTGCACTAGAAGAGTCCAGACTTCTGGATATAGTAAGTGTAGAGTTGAAATGTGAAAATCTGGGACGCTTAAATTTTATCGTTAACATGAAATCTAAAGTTTTCATCAGATATCCTGTGGATTTTGAGCGATAAACAAAGTTTCCACCATAACTTAAAGAACTTTGGATTTCTTTAAGGATAATTCTATGAACGAGGTGGAAATCTAAGGCGGTTTTTTTTAGGTTTGAGTCATCTGTGTTGTTGCTATTCAAATATTGCCATTCGACACATTGTATAACTCAGTGATAACAAAGTACAAAGAACTAGCTGACCCTGCAGACTTCGTACCTGCCTCAATCGATAATCGATAAGGATAACCCTCTACCACACTACCCAACCCACTACCCCCTTGTGCTACCCAGTACGTCTACCCATATCCGCTACCCCGTTACGACACTACTCTGTTACCCGCAACCAATTATTTCTACACGCTTACCGTTACACAATTAGCCAGAAACTCACTACTTATTACCGCAACCATTTCTTTTTTTACTTTTTCTTGCTTACCAGTTCCCCATCACGAATTTTCCAGTTTCCCTTTGAAAACCAATGAATTTTCTGAGTTCCATTCGAAAACCAGTTTCCACTTGAAAACCAATACATTCACAATTTCAAGCAAATTTTCCATTTGAAAATCAACGAGGTTTCCGAGTCATACATCAAGAATATTCTATTTTTCCATTCGAAAACCCATTTTGAACAAAAAAATTCCAAGCAAAAAAATCTAATTTCCGACCTTTGTTTGGTTTTCCAGTTTTCCCACTCTTTTATTAGATTTTTCCAATTTTTTTTTTCACAGAAATCATCACTGAATAGAACAGTATCAACCATGAAAATTTCACAAATGTCTGTTGGGCCTTTTCGGTGTTTATAAGAGACATACAAACAAACACACATCCATTTTTATTTTTTCTAAAAACTAAAAAATAAGTTTTGAAAATTTCGGTTCTTTAGATTCTCAATTTTATTTTCAGTACAATCTGGAACTGACTGGTTTCACAAAAATGGGGTTCGGATCTAAAGACGGGAAAACAAAAGCTCGGAAAACTTTCCTGTGGTACTCAAAAATTCTACCATTTTTTTCGTGAGAATCTACTCCCTGTTGTCATATAGATTTATGTCAATCAAGGAAATCGAAATCTGGTACATTTTTTCGATTTTTCTTACAGCCCTGTATTAGGTCACATACTTTTACAAAAACAGAAATTTTATAAGACACCCAACGCTGAGAATCATGGAGATCGAAGCATTAAAATTCTTCGTTCAAATACTTTTATATAATCAGTTGCTTTTTAGTTTTTATTTCATATTTCACGGGCACTGCCTTTTGCGAAGAACTGACAAAACTTCCGAGAGTATCAATCTGTCATGAAAAAGTGCTTCTCAACTTTGCCGTTTGGAATCGGCGTTAAATTATAGGTATAGTGAGAGTAAGCCATTTAGGCCTTGGGTTTTCAAGAGCTGTCGCGCCACTATTTATTTTATTTAGTTAAAGATTGTTCATGCTATAGGAGGGACGCGTAGATTGCTTTTTTTTTTTTTTTAATAAAATACAAAGTTATTTAGTTTAATTTATGCGAGTTCTAATCCATAGCTTTGTATTTCTGGTTATAAATGCCGTGAGATCTTGTTAATTGTGCCTAATTTTAGAAGAATCAGCCTACTTAATATCGGTTACAAGATCTTCTTTGCCGTAATATGTGCACGTCTGAAGTCTTTCGTAAGCAATCTGATTGGTTCTTGTCAATGTGGCTTCATCAGCAGATCCTGAAAAAAACCTATGAACTTAAAATTGATACCCTTCATCAAACAAGTCGATGAACTGTCGTGCGATTTCCTTAACATCGTTTTTGAAAAGTGCAAAACTCCACCGTCAACGTCAGAGACACTATCTCCAAAAGTCTATTCAACTTCTCGCGAACACCGATGATATTGATATAGTGGGAAGAACACACGGTGATGTCAATGGAGCCTTTGTGAGAATTAAGACAGAAGCGGCAAAAATGGGTTTAGCAGTAAATGTTTCCAAATGGAAGGAAACGTTGTCAAGTAGAAGAAATAACAATGATATGGTATTCTTCCATCAAGTTATTACTGGTGTAACAGATGCACCGGAATAACTTGGTGCTATATCTTTCAACCATCGGGGTGGCGGTTATAATTTTCGTAGGAAGCACTTGGTACATGAACCAAAACATCGTACCAACTATGGTTTCTATGAGCCCTTGACACGTATGAGTAGGCTATCAAACTGCAACTCAAACTTATTTGATTGAAATATAAGTAAGAATAAATTGAAGTCTTTGCTCAAGACCAGTGTTGTACACTTTTAAATGTTTCTCTGTTTACTTAATGTTTGTAATTATTAGTTTTGGATTAATCTTGTTTTGTTAACTGTCTTGTTTTCGTTTCATCCATGTGAGTGTTTGTTATGTAATGTTTGCTTACTAACATCTAACACTGAACTAAGTGATGAGCCGGTGGTATAACATAGTCTACTATGTTGGCAAACCATTGGTCGTTAGACGGTCCTTGCTATAAGCTCTCTTCGACCAATTCTGATAGTGTAAAAAACAAAAAACAAAAAAAACGAAGTATATCCTGTCTTCGAGGAAGGACATACAACACCGGCTCGGACAGAACGTCGCAATAGACGCATGCAACTTCGAGGTAGTAGAAGAGTTTGTCTACCTAGGCGCCACTATTAACACGGTAAATTACACCAGCGCCGGGATCAGACGAAGAATAACGAAGAAAGCAATTGAGTTGAAAAGCTCTCTAGTCTAAAGCAACTAAAGTAAAACTGTATACTCATCATCCCATGCCTGCTGTATGGTGCAGAAGCATGGACCTTGACAAATTCGGATGAATGTGCCTTAGGCTGTTTCGAGAGAAAAGTTCTTCGGTTCATCTTTGGCCCCGTGTGCATTGAAGGGGAAAGGTGAAGTGGATAGAAAAGCGACGGGTTGAACAATGACATGGATTTAGCCAGAAGGGTCAAGGTCCGGAGACTCAGATGGCTCGGTCATTTAGAGCGGATGAACACAAATGCTCCGGATCGGAAAGCCTTCAACACTATTCTCGAGGAACGTTGAAGGAGAGGAAGACATTGACTCATTTGGCGCACACAAGTGGAAGAGGACCTCAATCAACTTGGAATGCAAAACTAGAGACAGCTAGCTAGGGACCGAGCCGGCTGGCGGAGACTGTTGGTTGAGCTCCAAGTCCACAAGGGACTGTAGCGCCACCTTAAGTAAGTAAGTGAATACTGTGTTATGTATCTCCCTCTTCCTGTAAAGGAGGTAAAATAATGGACCTGGAAATTTAGAAAGGAAACATGTTTCCGAGTACATATTCCCCAGTAAGTGAACGTGCTGACCTACACCTACTTGTGGTGCCATGAGAGGTTCTTGTCAATTTATTGGCATGAACCTGCGGACGTAGGCAGCTTTAGTCAAATGGAATTAACGGATCGAAGCAGAACGTATGATGAAGATTGATGCGATTTTTAAAAGATAATATATCTAAGGATATATTAAATGAGGAAATACGATCAACGAATAACGAATGTGGATAGACGTTAATGAAATTAGACGCCCAGTTGGGTGTATCCCTTGATTGACAGAGGGAGAGCGGTGTCCCTCATCCGCCAGTTGCAAAACAACAAAAGATCACAAAATGAAAAATGTTTGTATAATGAATGGTTATACAAAACCAAAATGTGACACCAACCCTTCACCCAGGGGCAATTGGGTACCGCGGGTAGTGAGGATTTGCCAACTCACTAGTGGGATGGACCTTTGCGGGGGTTGTGGTTATCTGAGTTTGGCCGCAGCTGCTATTCGCAAATCACGGTTGCGGCTATTCTTTCAGTTACTGAAAGTTGAGTGCAGTTTCCGTGACTGGACAACGCCAACGGCTCTTCTTTCGGTGACTGAGGGTTGAGTGAAGTTCCGTGTGTTGCATGAATAGTAGTCCAGAATCAAACCAAGATAAATAAGGGCTGGCACTAATTCAATTGGTACTGGTGTGAATCCAGATGCAGGGTACCCGCTTCTTTCTTTAGAAAGTTGAGGTGTGCTTTTGCATGCTGGTGGATCATCAGGTGAATGTCAACACTTTTAAATAGACACCTGTGTGAATGGTCACACGTCGGATAAGGCTTAATTGCTAGGTGCCGACGTAAAACTAATTCATTCTTCTTCCTGTAAAAGAGGAAGGAAAAAAAGTAGAAAAAAAGTAGAAAAAATAAAAAAAATGTCTTCGAAAAAAACTGAATCTCAAGACATATAACTACAATCAAATAACAACATTATAAAAAAAAAAATTACATACCAAGCATTTAAATACGAAGTAATAATTTCGGAATAAATTACGAAAATATCCTGTTAAAAAAAATACAATTTTTTTTCCAAAAAGTAGCATAAATCCCACTCTCCGGCTTTCAAGTATTTCAACATGAACCGCGAAAAAGGCAATGGCTTATATAGAATTATTTGAACGAAGAATTTTAATGCTTAGTTTTCCATGATTCTCAGCGTTTGGTGTCTCGTGAAATGTCTGTTTTGAAGGGTGTGGCATTATTTAGGGCTGTTAGAAAATTCGGAAAACGTATCAGAATTCGATCTTCATATATTTGAGTAGCGAGAAAGAATAGAATAGAATAGGTAAGACTTTTTGAGCGGATATTCGAATAAAATACTTTGCGGGATTTCGTTATGCAGAATTTTGAGACAAGACATTTTTTGAATTTTTTACCTTTAACCATCGTTCTTAGTTTCTGTCGATACAAAAAATACAGAAAGAAAGAAAAAAAATAACAGATAAATTGACAAATCCAATCATTTATAAGGAATAATCTACTTTTGTCTATTGATAATGAAATTTTAGATAGTTCTCTTTTCAAGAAATTGGAGTAGCTTGCATTCATTTGCGCCATAGAAATAGGAACGTTAAAATAAAATGGCAGTGTTAAGGGTTACGTACCAGCAACACAAAACTAAATAAAGGGGATTGTGGTTGGATACATTTGGATAGGTATAATGTTTTTCATTCGTTAGTAATAATACAATCTTATTACATAATACGTTAGTTTTTTATTTTCAAATAGATCACAATTAACAGTATAGTACCAGTGGGGAAATGTGTCTGTATATGACGATTAACAGAGTAAGTGTTGGTTCAAATTCAGCCCGAGCACTGCAACTTTGATTTTTCGTAGGTAATCGTCTAAAATAATGACATACGCTAGACATAAGAGGCCTTCACCTCTCGACCAGGTAGTGCCTTTAAATAGTTTTTTTTTTCACAAAGGCCTCAGCCTTTTCGGAGCTATCGTGCCACCCCTAATGTTGTCCTTAAAATAGATCATTTTTTTAGAATTGCCTTCTGTTTTACAAACCTGTAATCAAAATTTTTGTGAACGGTGATTAAGTTGTGTTTCGAAAAATTCAAAATTCAAACAAATAAGACTTTATTTTTTTTTAATTCTATTTTGTGAAATACACTCTTTCCCCTTTGAAAATGTCTCGCAATGATAAACCAAAACAAACAATAAATGAAGCGATCTATGTTAAATAGTAAGTGGTTCTTGTGAAACAAACAGCATTGTTGTCAAAAATACAAAAACAACCGAAAAATATTTTTTTAATTTTCCGAACTATAAATTGATTCAACTCAACACCCCATTTTGTAAATTCTTAGAACTCCCTCAATACATCTCTTAATATTAACCTTCAAGTAGATAAAACGAAAACTTCAAGTGTGTTCAATTTAAAAAAAAATAGTTCTCACCCTATTAATTCGATTGAGTTCAATTTTCATTTCAAAGCTACCAAATGTTTTATACCAAATTCTCAATCCGATAATAATATTGATCTTGATCTCTTTTCATCTCCTTAGACTGTAATAGGCACCTCATTTATTTATGACCGATAAAAAAGGGAAAAATCAAAGTGGAATATAATTTGTACTCTGTCATCATCGTCTCGATTTTGAAGTACTATGAAATTTCCTTTCGAATTATCTGTTGATTTGTTCATTTCTGTTTTGGGATCATGTTAGAAATTTGGATTTGAAAACATTTCGGTGGGGCCATCGGCAGTAGCTAACTTCATTCATTTTATACTTTCTAAATGAGTGTTGTTCTCAAAAGCCACACTCTACTGTCCTTAACTGAAGTACCATTTTTCGATTCATCTTCATCAATAGAAAATCCAGTTTATTTGATTCTGTACCCCACTGTAATATCCGTTCTTCTTTTTACGTAAAACGCTTTTTTTCCCCCAATCGACACCTAATAGACACCCATAAATCTTCCACGTTCATTTTCAACATTGTATTGGAATCGGCCTCAGACAAAACGAATAAAAAAAGCATCAAAATTCGAAATAAACAAACCGAGCGATGACTAAGTTAACGCACATAAAAAATGAAAATTAGATCTTCCATGAGTACACTGAAGGCCGAGTAACTAGACAATTTCCAGAAATTTATTCAATCCATGATTTTCTCAGAACTATCTAGGTATTTCGTTGATGAGGAGTGACACAGGGGTATGGGTGGGAGGAAAATGTAGTTCGAGAGAATCCCTTTGCACATTATAAAGTAGGCACTTCACGAAGTAAACAATAAACACTTGTAAGGGAAAACAAGTCAACTCATTCACAGCTGCAACTATTCCGCAGGAGGGCGTTAGTGTTGAAATGTTTATTAACATTCTATGGTATTTGAATGTGGCACATTCTGTGGTACTCCCTGAGCTGTCCATCATGCAACTTTACTACGGTTCAATAAAACAGCCGAACGTGGCATATGTTTTCATTACTTGCTTGCAAAAACACAACCGCACCCACGACAAACCGGCGATCGCGTCAACGCATTTAAATTGTCTTCTAGCTTCTAGAAGAAAGGGAACGAATTATTTTCGGAGGGAATTCGAACGGGGTTAAGCAATAACAAGGAATCCCAATG
>CAKKXW010000001.1:27015927-27065293 GCA_920937365.1 Sphaerophoria rueppellii | reverse complement strand
TTTCCCTAAAAAGCAATATTTTATAGACAAGTTAAACTAAGAATAGATTTGTCTTATTATGCATAAGCCCAAAAATGGTTTTAAAATAAAAGTGTTCTTGTAAGGCAGAAGGCAATGCTGCGGCGGCAAGAAGTAGATACCACTTTTATATAACGAATAATAACGGCGAATACATTCCACCGGAACGTGTTACAGAGGTTGAACGATTTTTTGCCTTAATTTTTGGTCTATAAGAATTTGGTTTTACGAATATGGGCACTGCAGGCCCTCCTGGCTTGTTTAAACTTGTTCCGGTTTTCCTCAGTTGGGTTGGCTCCAAAACTATAATTAAATGACAATAAGCAAGTTGGAGACATTGTGCAAGGCCACCTTACATAAGCGGCAATAATAAGCAATATATTTTCACCATAGATGAAGAACGGCGGCGTCGTAACGGAAGACGGAATGTTCTTGTGAAAATAAAATTTTGGTAAAAACCCGAATACGTATTATTCTGTTTAGATAAGAATCAAATTGAACAGATATTTTATAACGAAAAATCCCTTTTTTTTGTACTACGAGGTTTAAAAAATCCCTTTATCCCTTTTAGCTTAGTTTATCCCTTAAAAAGGGATAAATCCCTCAATCTGGCAACACTGATCTGAACAAGAAATTTCTTCGGCCAGCAGCTTTGTAGCAGCTAAAAATTAGCTTTCATAAACAGCTAACATACGTTTTTTGAATAGTTTTGATTTGAAAATTATTTGTTAGTTTCTTGAAAAATTAGAGGAATGGTGAAAATATTTTACAATTTTCTAGACCAAAACTTCAAAAATGGTATGATCATAGGAATGGTATCATTGAAGTTACTATGTACAATTTTAATAAGAATAACAGTTATGGTCATATCTCTTTTGAAGAACATATTTTTCGTTCTTAAAACATTGAACAAAACAATCGAATGTGAATTTTTAAACTGTAATTTTGTCTATACTAATATAGGGTTTTCCAATAAGAAGTGTTATTTTGAATAGCCCGCATTTTCAGTAGCTGTCACTTTTGAAGCTGTCATTTTTTGACATTTGACAAATAGACAAATAGAAACTACGCCATTAATAAAAATGGAACGATACACAACGCGAAATTGTTAAAGTTCACTATAAAAATGGTGAAAATTTGGCAATGACGGTTCGTAAAACTAAAACATTCTTGGGTCGTCGTGAAGCACTTTGTCGGACCGCAATACAGAAATTGGTGGACAAATTCGAGCTGTTGGGACAAGTTAGTGATGTGAAGAATAAAACCCGTGCACGTCACGCAAGAACAACTGAGAATATTGCTGTTGTATCCCAAAGTGTTAAAGAAAACGAAGACTTGTCCATTCCTCGTCGTTCTTTGGAGTTCCACAAACGTAATTCACCGTATTTTGCATAAAGACTTGGGTCTTAGGGCTTATGAAGTTCAGTTAACACAAGAACTCATGCCGGCTGATCATCAACAGCTTCTTGTCTTTGCTGATTGGGTCCTTGAAATGTATTAAAATGATCCGGAATTCTATCGAAAAATCATCTTGACTGATGAGGCCCATTTCCACCTCGAAGGCTACGTCAACAAGCAAAACTGTCGCATCTGGGGCTCGGAAAACAGAAGAGTTATTGTTGAAAAGCCTCTTCATCCTCAACACGTGACTGTTTGGTGCGGTTTATGGTCCGGCGGGGTCATTGGACCTTACTTTTTCGAAAATGGGACTGGAGCAACAGTTACGGTTAATGGATTGCGCTATTGAGAGATGATTATTGATTTTTTTATGGCCCGAATTGGATGGTATTGATCTGGACAACGTTTACTTTCAACAAGACGGCGCTACGTGCCACAAAAGCAATGAAACCATCGATCTTTTACGGGAATAGTTTCCGCACCGTATTACCTCTCGAAGAGGTGATCACAATTGGCCACCAAGATCTTGTGATTTAACACCTTGCAACTTCTTTCTTTGAGGTCACGTGAAAGATAAGGTCTACGTCAACAGCCCAGTGTCGATTCAAGACCTCAAGGATGGAATTCGTGAGGCTATCGAGGACATAGGACATCCACTTTGCGATTTGGTTATGGAAAATTTCATGAAAAGGATATGGTCTTTTAAGCGTGGTCGTGTCGTCCATTTAGCTGATGTTGTATTTGTATTTTGTTTTTGTATTGATTTTTTGTTTGTTTGTTTGTTTGAAATGAATAAGCTACGAAACTACTTTTCCGATTAAAAAAAATTTTTCACCGCTGACAAGCTACACTATTCCCAAGTTACATAGGCTATGTTTCATTTTCAAAAAAACAACAACATCACATCAAAAAACAACAGCATTTGAACAATATCTGTATTAATTATAATTATTTTGGAGTTGCTCTGAAGGGTGGCGAGACGAGGTTCGCAGGGTCGTTCGGCTAGTATTTCAAAAAAAAAAAAAAAACAAAATAAACATCCGAATTTTCCTCCCCTAACACGAAAAAAGCAATTGCTTACATGGAATTATTTGATCGAAGAAGTAGTTTACTTCGTTCTCCATGATTCTCAGCATTTTGTGTTTCATAAAATTACAGTATTTGTGTAAGGATGTTTTCAAATTCAAGAAAATACGGAAAAGGTAGGTATCATATTTCGATCGCCTAAACTCTCATAAACTTGAGTGAAAGAAGCACATTGTCACGAAAAAAGGCAGGATTTTTGGGAACAAATGATATTCGGGCATAAGTACTGCGGAAAAGTTCGTTGACGGCAAATAATATAAGGGATATCGCTAGCTATGCGGTATTTTGATTTCCAGTCTTTCGACTCCAACACGTTGTTAATTTTCGAAATTCCTAAGTTAATTTTACTAAGAAAAAATACATTTTAGTGTCAGATTAAAAAAAAAGAACAAAAAGGCAATTATGACTCGATTTTCTTTCATGTTAAATCTATGATTAGTCCCCATCAGCACGATTTCATCAAAGGTAGGTCTAGACGAATTTAACCCAATTTGTGTCTGAGTCCCTTAATGATATGGAAAAAGTTTACGAGGTCGATGTAATAACCACCGACTTCAGCAAAGCATTTGATAAAATTAATCACCAAATAGTTTTTTTTAAGCTTACAATCTTTGGATTTTCTCATTCGTTCATCCAATGGGTTAAATCATACTTGGCGGACCGGCTATATCGAGTCCTGTTTAGAAAACACTTATCCAATCCTTTCGTTGCTTCTTCTGGTATCCCTCAAGGTAGCCCACCTTGGCCCTCTTCTTTTCGTCATTGCCATAAATGATGTTGTGAACATTATTTCCCACTCAACTGTTCTGATCTACGCCGATGACATAAAGATCATTAAAAAAATCACTTCCGAATCCGATTTCTCTCTGCTTCAAAGTGATCTGACTGTCTTCATTACTTGGTGCAACAAACATTTTCTCGAACTTAACGTCGACAAATGCCAATCCATGACCTTCTCCCGCAAACGATTCCCTTCTTCACAACGTTCTTATCATTTTTCAAACGTACTTATACCAATTGTCACCTTGATTCGTGATCTGGTTATAATTTGTGATAAAGGGCTTAACTTCAGATCTCACTACGAGTCAATAATTTCATAGGCGAATTCAGCTCGTCTAGGCTTTATTAAATAGTGGTCAAAAGAATTTAATGACCCTTATGTGACAAAGGCTTTGTTTACAACATTTGTTAGGCCTATTCTAGAATACGCCAGCATAGTATGGTCTCCTTACCATAAAACCCATTCCCTGCGAATTGAGGCTGTTCAAAAATAGTTCTTTCGGTTCTCGTTACGTAACCTCCCCTGGAACAATCCCCTCATATTACCTCCTTACGAACAACGTCTGCATATTATTCAACTCACGTCTTTGGAAAAACGCCGTGAAATTGCGGAGATTATTTTTATCCATCAAAAACTACAGGAGCTATTGACAGCCAATCCCTTCTCAATATGTTCTCATTTAACACAGATCCGCGCAATATGAGAACTGTCCCCCTCTTTCAGCTTTCTGCTCACAAGACCAATTACGCTCATTTCAATCCCGTCAACAGAATGCTGCGGTCTGCTAATAATACTCAATACGTTTTGGACTTCCACATCTCCTCTTTATCCTTACGTACCACCCTATACCGACTTTCCGATTTGTCGTAATTTACCTTCAAATCATGTTTGCTAATAATCTAGAATTCGTAATTTTGTATGTATTCAAAATTGTCGGTTGGCGTCGGTCGTGAGACTGCAAGCTATGACCGCAAGACAAAAGGCTGCAATTCATATGATCAAAGAATGCTCCCTTATTCATGAGAAACTACTCCTTTTCTTCACTCAAAGTTATTAGAACTATAATGAGATCGAAATTAGGTTCCTTTTTCGATTTTTCTAACAACCCTGTTTTAAGCCACGCCCTTTTTCAAAAACAAATATTTTATGAGACATTAAATGTTGAGAATCATGGAGAACGAAGCATTCGAATTTTTAGTTCAAATATTTCTATATAAGCAGTTGCTTATAAAGAAGCAAAATTCGGAGGAATTTTCCACTTTAAACCTTCATTTAATTGGTATCTAAACAATTAAATAAAATACAAAGTTTTAGTTTAAAATTTACGCGAATTTTAAACAATAATTTTGTATTTTATTCAATTGTTTATAAACAATATGTCTTCTCTTCCTGTAAAAGAAAAATTGTTAATAATAATTCTTCCATATTAAAACAAACGAAAAATTTGCGGTCATTTCTTTTGCGGTCTTCCTGTAAGCACCGGAAAATTGTTATAGATTTTATGCCATCTTGAACAAAGGCATTAATATTCATTCAGTTATCAAGTTCTTACCTTCGTTTTGAAGTTATTTAGAAAAATAAATAAATCTACCTCTATAGATTGGTTCAATGAAAAATTAAATTTCTTATAAGACCCCAATTATTTTGAAAGAATCTTTTTACAGAAAAAAATAAATTTCAATATAAAAGTGGTATTAACTTGTTTTAATTGCATATAGTCCTACTTCTTCAATGCGATTCGTCTCATACAGTTTTTCAATAATCCGGTAGCTTAAAGCAAAGTTTTAATCGCTTCGAAAACTTATTTCGATTTTAAAGTTTTATGAGTTATGCCATTACAATTACAGCTAAGCATCTATATCTTGACTCTATTAACAACACTTTCTATTTACTCAACTTATCAAAAATCAATAACTTAACTTTCAAGGACATTTCATGTCATCGTCATGAGTGCTGTTTGGCTAGTACATATTTCCAATGTCCATATGTCTATTTTGTTATCCTCCCGAGGGATTGCGACTTCGCCCACCTCTTCTATAAGTTCCACAATACTGCTGACGTATTAATTAATTTTTTGTTTTGTCCATATGGAATAATTCTCCACTGCTCCTCCTAGCTGATGAATTATTTTGATGAAAAGAATTGTCATTTTAAGGACACCACAAAACTTTATCATCTCCAATCGTCAATCGTGTATGCCGGTGCAGTCTATTTATAAATATTGTGTAAAGCACTCTTCGGTTAACATTCTTTTTGAGTCAATTCATGTCCTTTGATGGTATTTATTGACTAAAAATACGTCACGTTTATTGCCCTTCAGATAGTTGTGCTGTACTGTTATTAGAAAATTATTAAATATTCTATCGATTGAAGATGTAGATGTATTGCAGCCGGTTTTCGATATTTTGAAATAAACTTGAAGGTTTTCAGTAGAATTTGAAACATGATGTAAGAGAGTCTTCGATTAATTCAAATTAAACGGTTTCCTGTTTTGAATTGTGAGTTTGTAGCTCCTGTATATACTCAACACTTAATGGTTGCAAGTAATATAAGAACACCGGTTACATATACGAGGACGAAATAATAATAGCTATAGCTAGTGAAAAACCTTAATTCTGGGTAATAGCAAAATCGTTTGTTTCGTTTTCTTTGTTAGTTTTTACATGCAATCTCATTTAAAGTGCAAACATTATTTTTGAAATGAAGGACGTCATATGTTATTATTGATATTAATTTGTAAATAATTGATGTTAAATAATTACAGTTACTTAATTGCGTTTTTTTTTATGACGAATGCATTATTGTGTTTCATTCATTCTACACCTAACACAATGACTTGCAGATTTCTTATTGTTAGTTTAGTTCAGTCATTAAATTTTCAACTAATACAGTTTTCTGTCTTTATCTTAACTTTCAGATCAATTTGTGTTGGAGCAATAATTTAATCAGAAAATGGCAGTGGGTGACGATGATGACAATAAGATGCCTTTGAAGGACCGAACATGCAATGATGAGGACACAGACTTGAATATGACAGCTGAAACAAGGCTTGAGCAAAGGTAATCGTAGTTGGTATAAGAATCTTACGCTCATATTTCACTTTACTTTCTTCAAAACGTTTTTATCAAAACTCACCTCACAAGCAATGAAAACTTAATCTTTAACTTCTAAAAGGGAAAAACAATAATAACAATTATTTTTCTATGAAATTCTTCATCAATTCTATTTGCAAAATTAATTAAATGTAATTAAGAATAAGAGTGTGAGCAAGTCTAGATGCCTCCGTTTGTAATTACGAGCAATATAAGATAGCGTGCTGGAACAATATTGAAGTCAAGAAGGTTAAGTTTTGACGCATTAATTTTTTTTAATTTAAATTTCGAACCACACGTTTCTATTCATACGCATTCCACACAGACATTTGGGTAAAAATGATTCATCATCATTGTCCTTCTCCTTAGTTCGTCAGTTGTGAATTTTTATATAATGACAGAGTGAATCCACAGTTAAAAGAGACAGTTTGGTCTTTTTATTGTTTTTACTTGTAATGACTGATAATTTCAGAGTTGATTATTGTAGTATTCGTGGGCTAAGAATTAATTTTCTTGCTGCGTATATCCACACTGTTTCGAACAGGCCAGCTGTATTGGCACTGAGTGAAAGCCAAGTAGGTGAGAATTCTGACTCTACTGAATTTTTTATTCATGGGTATTGCTTAGTGCCATTATTCTTCTCCCACCATGGTCCCGCCGTCTACATTAGGATTGATGTTGCTCATCAATTCTTACCACAGTATGGACGCTACTCCAACCCTTTTTTCTATTTTATGTGGTTCAAGTTTTCCGTAAATAAAAACATCATTCACTATTGTTTTCTATATCGAAGCCCAAATTTGGACAGAGCTTCAACGCTCTGTCTGACTCCATCCAAAGAATTGTTTCACTGTATCCTCACACTGAAATCGTTATTACGGGCGATTTCAATGTACACAATTCTTCGTGGCTTCTCCATTCGGGTCAGATAACACCCGAAGGAATGGGTGCTGAGATTTGCTGAATTTAACCACCTAACTCAGGTTGTCACCGAGCCCACTCGAATATCGGACATTAATGGCCAAGTGGAAAACACTCTTGACTTGTTTCTTACGTCTGACCCTGATAAATACGCTATCAGTGTATTAAAGCCACTAGGCAGATCAGATTATAGTATCATATCTGCAAATTTTTCGTGTCAAGCTAATCCAGTTAGAGAAAGAGCTCCGAAGAGAACCGTGTGGCAATACGAGAAAGTCAACTGGGACGGTCTCAACAACTTTTTCCGGATCTTTAACTGATCACTATGCTTCCTCGATAGTGACGTAGACTCCAGCGCAGATATGATTACTAATATGATTATTTTGGGAATGAAAACTTTTATCCCGAATAGGGTTAAAAGTATCAAACCCAAGGAAAAGTCATGGTTTGATTCAAGCTGTAAAGGGGTTATCAGGGAAAAAGAAGTAAAGTTTCGGTGTTTTAGAGCCAACCCAACTGAGGAAAACCGGAACAAGTTTAAACAAGCCAGGAAGGCCTGCAATGCTCATATTCGTCGGACCAAATTTCTACATGACCAAAAATTAAGACAAAAATACTGCAATGTCCCAAAGGCAGTAACAATTTTTGGTCATTTGTTAAAAATATGAAGAATTCTTCTTCTTCCTCGGTCTAATCTAATGCTAGGCAGTTCGCCGCCAACTCTTTGCTGCCAGAGATTGTCATGACTCCGACTGTTCTTGAGCGCGTCAATGATTCCATGGGACAAATCTCCTTCCGCACTCGTGCTGTGGCGAGAGTCCTAAGGGATCTCAACACACATAAATCCGCTGGTCCGGATGGCATCCCCGCTATTGTTCTGAAGAGATGTTCTTCCACGCTGGCAAAACCCTTGCGTAAGCTTTTCCATCTATCATTTTCTTCTGGGCTCGTTCCGAGCAGTTGTAAAACAGCATTTATCCAAACAATCCCAAAAAAACCGAATCTTCTTCTCGAAATATCTCGAAGACCGAAAGCTTCTTAATGACCGGCAGTACGGCTTTCGCAGCAACAGATCCACTGGTGATTTGATGGTTTATCTCACCGAACAGTAGAACAAATCTTTACATCGTTTTGGAGAAAGTAAGATTATTGCACTTGATATTTCAAAGGCATTTGATAAAGTCTGGCATCTTGCTCTTTTATCGAAAATGAGTGCCTTCGGTATCGATGAATCCCTTCTTCGTTGGATTAGAAACTTTCTTTCGAACCGTTCAATACAAGTTGTACTGGACGGATTCAAGTCTGAAACCCACAATATAAATGCTGGTGTGCCCCATGGCTCCGTTTTTTTTCCGACCTTCTTTCTCATTTTCATTAATGATCTCATGTGTGTTACTTCTAATCCAATAAATTGTTTCGCTGGCGATAGTACCCTTAGCTTCTCATATTCGTTTCCAGATTCACATCCCTCCTCTTCGGATGTGGAACTGCAACGGCAAAATATGCTAAGCTCATTAAACTCTGACTTAAACAGCATTGTACAATGGGGAATTAAAAACCGTGTAGAGTTTAATGCTTCGAAAACTCAACGCTGTCTTGTATCGTTGAAGCGAGATATACCCCCCTTGCCACTGTCCATGAGTGGCACTTGCATCATTGAGACTGAACATCTCGAGATTCTCGGTATGTTTGGGTTTCTTAAGACGGTGCAAGAAATTTTTCTCCACGTCTGATCTGGCTATTATTTATAAAACCTATATCCGTCCAAAGCTTGAGTGCAATTCCCACCTTTGGGCTGGTGCTCCAGCTACTTACTTAAGCCTCTTGGATGGTATACAAAAAAGAGCTGTAACAATGATTGGTGATAGAGAGATCACTGACGCATTCACTCCTTTGGCCCACCGCCGTAACGTAGCGTGTCTCTCCTTGTTCTATCGCTACTTTCACGGTAATTGCTCTAGTGAAATAGCCAGTTGCATTCCTCCCCTCAAACAATTCGCCCGTAATACTCGCGCTTCTAGGAATGCCCATCAATTTACCCTGAAAAGCCCAACTTTGGACGTACTCTTAAGTATAGAGAATCATTTTTTAGCCGTACTACGCGAATGTGGAACTCTCTTCCACACTCTGTCTTTCCCAGTCATTACAATGTTAAAGAATTTAAGACCAATGTACGCCGACACCTCCTTTTCAACCCCTTCTCTCCTTCCTAATGCACTCACTGTGTCTCTGGCATAAAAAGGGTATAAAAATCCCTTGAATGGGTGCAAATTATACAAAAAAAAAAAAAACATTCAATTAATGTTTGTATTTAATTTAGAGATTAACTTTTTAGAGTATCATCATCGTGCGTCGTCTGCCAGGCCCAAGTTTCTATTTTTATCTGTGCTACAACTGGGATCCAGTCCATGTATCCCAATTGTTGGCTGACACCATCCAATTTCGAAACCCAAGGCGTCCTCATCTATGCCATCCTGCCAGCGCAAATTTGGTTTCCTACCATGAATTGTACCGCAAATCACTCTCAGGGCCGGTCTCTCTGCGATCATACGAGCTATAGGTGCCCATCTAGCTCGTGAATATATCGTCTCGTGAATCGCTCTTCGTCAAAAACGGGGCCAACTATTCTCTGTAAGACTTTCCAATTAAACGTATCTAAGAGTTCAGTGTGGGTCAAGTTCAAAGCACCCAAGTCTCGGATCCGAATGTGAGTTTTAGTACTGGTATTCTCTTATTAAGCAACAATTCTGAAAGGGTTGTTATGAATTAGGCAACACCCTTTTTAACAACACAAATTTCTGAGAGTCATGGAGATCGAAGCAGTAAAATTCTTTGTTCAAATATTTTTATAATGAACAATTGCTTTTTTGTGAAATCAAATCAGCAATTTCCAGATTGTTCATGCTACAGGAATTACAACGTTGATTGAGTGTATATTGTTATTTTTATTTTTTTTATAAAATAAAAAGTTATAGTTTAAAATTGGCACTGTAAATTTATCTTCTCTTCAAATGAACAAAACCCTTTTGAGGTCGGAAAATACTTCAAAAAGGGATATGGTTTTAAATAATTGTTAACTGGTCATACTGAGGTAGCGTCTTCTGTAATACTCGGTCAATTGAATGTCTGCAACAGTAGTTTTTTCTTCCAATGTGTTCAAAAGGCAGAAAAACAAATTTTGTCGAACTAGCTAATTACCGCAGTATGCATATTTTCGCGGAAAACAATCCTACCTTTTTTCATGACAATTTAATCTTTTTCCGCACTCTAAATTAAAAGAACAATTTAAGACTGAAATCTGCTATGTACCTTTTTCTAACACCCCTGAATTAGGCCATAACATTTTTCTAAAACAGATATTTTATAAGACACCAAATGATGAGAATCATGGAGAACGAAGCAAAATCATTTTTCGTTCAAATAATTCTATACAAGCAATTGTTTTCTTTCTTTATACCTAATTCATTCAATTCCAGATTGTTCATGACTTTGCGAACCCACTTCGATTGCTTTTTTTTAAATTAAATCAAATACAAAGTTATAGTTTAAAATTAGCCTATAAGCAATATAATCTTATAACCATGTTTGAAAGCAATATTGCTTAGGCTGTTCATGCTAGTATGAAAAGTTTGTCATGTAGGCAAATGGATTCAGATAAACGCCTTAAAAACAAATAAACATAAAAAAGTATTTTCAAATTTTGCTTAGTTTAGGAAAATGATTAAAACTCCTAAACCAGCAAATGGAAAGGTCTCAAACACTTGGTTTAACTAGTATCAATATCGACCTTATTCCTATACTCTAGCATATATTTGTTTTGTAGAAACATTTGTTTTGCTTGGTATTTTCTTACTTACAAGATAAACTTCCCAGACTATAGCGCAAAGACACTTAATTGATAAATCAGTTAAGTGAACATTACAACATACACACCTCACATGTAATACAGACTTTAAATATTTTCTGACGCAGACAATACCGGTTTCTAATATTACTAATGAATAAGCGGCAAAGTTGTAGTACAGATGAGGATGAGGAATACATTTGTTACTTGAAGCCGGTAAAGCTTTTCTTAAAGCCAACAAATGTGAACATCAATCAGTCTTTTAATGGCGATCAACAATAGTGTTTAAACATTGAAAACTGTGCGCTGCTTTTTTCGCTTTAGTTTCTTTTGAGCTGTTTGTTTTTCCCAAAAACTTCCTTTGTTTCGTCTTAAGTTTGTCTTCTTTCAACATCTAGAACAAATTGTTCGTCTATTTGTGGACTTAAGATGTTGTAAGACTTCTTATTGACATTGTGCACGATGAACTCATTCACGTCAACAATCACGTGCAAAAAATAATTACCGACACATTTAATTGCTTTATTATTTATTAATTGCGCATAAATTAAAAATTCAACAATTTATGAAAATTCGCTTTTATTTTTCAGACGAGAAAACATCCTAAAATGGATGAAGCGACTGACAATAGCTTTGATCATACTGATTGGTGTCTTTCTGCTTGCTTACATGTTCTGGAATTTAACGTTTAGTGGTAAGTTGTTGACATTTTGCGGAGGAGTAAGATTTGCTTATAGTTTGTGTTTTGCCAAGAACTACTAACCAACTACACACCCGATATTGAAAATTTATTATTACGTTTAACAGTGTGTAAATATTTTATAGATGCCAATGAGCCGAAACTGGTGGAAGACGTCCACATTCAATCGCTCAATAATGGCGATGTGGTGACTGTCAGAGATGCTGCTTCAATTGCAGCGGTGACAACAATAGCTCCATCAACTTTGAAGCCACTCATTGAAGAGAAAACTATAGAAGAAGAAGTGACAGTGACTACTAAGGCTACAGTAGTGCCGTCTTGGGAGACATTCCAATCGAAATTGGGAGTTTATCAGAAGGCGGCCATTTGTTCGGATAGTGAAATTTGCAGTACTGTTGGCAGGTGAGAAAGTTTTATTGACTATCAAAAAATGTAGGTTAATAGCATTTTAAAAGTGCTTGGTATTGTTCATGTACGTTAGTCTGTCCACAATTCATTTTCAAGTTTTTTTTTACTACGACCCTGCCTAGACTCATTTTTAAAGTGTACTTGTGTTTACAATCGATTTGGGAGATTACTGACCTTATTTGCTGGTCCAAAAAATTACATACTTGTCTGAAATATAATCTTTAGCTATGTTAAACAAATGAAAATCAAAAATTTTGATTTGAAAACTTAATTGCAATTAGTTCAATAAACATTTTATTTGAAAACGTGTGAATGTTATGGGGTATCACGATAGAAATCGTAAAACAATTTTTGCTTTTGAGAACTTGCGCAAAATGTTTCACGAAATAAGAAATATATATTCAAACATATCAATCAATCAAATGGAAATGTTTCAGAGATATTTTCATATTTTAAGAGAATTTAGATAAGTAATACTTTTATACGGCTATGCATACTCTAAAATGATTTTGGGGTCAATGATATTGAGGAGTGGAATACGAATCAATCTAAGCAGTTGAAAATAACTAAATAACTTTTGATCATTTTCATTTTCTCAAGTTGTATTTGTTTTTTCTTTCGTGAGTCAAGATTTCGACCAAATATTTGGTCCAAAGGCAATGTAGTCTTTGATTTTAAAAATTCAAACAATAGACCTTGAAAATATAGTATTTAGACATAGGATTTGTCCGTACAATTTTTAGAGATTCGATTTTCTTTTATTTTATTTAATTTATAAAAAAAAAAAATTCAAGAAACTTCGAAGAAATTGGTATGAATTTTTTTCTTGGACCAGAAAGCTGCAGGCATAATGATAAACATTTTAGATTTTACTATGTAAGAGTTAGATAATTTCTTGTCTTTCCAGTTTTTGGAGTTCCTTCTAGTATTTGAGCTATTTGTTTTTGAAAAATTATACAGTTTGTTATCACATGAGTTTTTAAATATTTTTTGAAAAAATCCTTATATAAAAAAAAAGAATTTGTTTTATGACATTATTATTTGTTTTCGCATTAATAATGAAATTATTAAGTGAGTTAAAAACCGTTCTCACGAACGTTTCGCTTCAAACTGCATTTAACGTGGTCACCGGGAAACGGGTTTTATCGAAAAAGCGTGTTTCTGAAACATTCTTTCAATCCGTTCAATACATTTTGTATGTAACGCATTCAAGTCTGAAACTCACAATACAAATACTGGTGTGCGGCATCAGGGCTTCCTTTTGTCTTCTACACTCTTTCTCATTTTCAAGCATGATCTATTGTGTGCAATTCCTGCAAAACAACTGCATTTTCTGAGCTCAACGCTTTGAAAACTTGAAGTTTGAAGCGAGATATATGTATGTTCAACACTGATCACCTCTTGTGGAACAAACGCATATGCGATGGAACCAAAAGTACCACAAGATGTTTATGTTTTTTAAGACGGTCCTAGAAATTTTTCTCCCCGAATGATCTCGCTACAATCTATAAAATGTTTATCCGTCCAAAGCAGAGTACAACTCCAATCTCTGGACTGGTGCTCCAGTTACATACTTGATCTTCTTGGATGGTGTACCAAAAGAGGTCTTAGAATGATTGATGATAGAGATAAATCAAACTCATTTACTGCATTGAAACACCTTTTTGTGTTTCCCTCTCTGTCTTATCGTTACTTTAACGGTAAGTGTTTTGTGCAATTGCATTACTCCCCTTAAAAAAATTAACCGTAACAAGCGGCAACGAGCTCACGGAATCTTTTAACGTCAAAAAAGGATTCAGACAAGGCGATGCACTGTCATGCGATTTCTTTAACATCGTTCTTGAGAAGATAGTGCAGAACTCCAACGTCAATACCAGAGGCTCTATATCTTCCAAAAATCTGTTCAACTTTTCGCGTACGCCGATGATATTGATATAATGGGAAGAACACAGCGTGGTGTCAATGGCGCCTTTGTGAGAATTGAGATAGAAGCGGCAAAAGTGGGTTTAGCGGTAAATGAGGGAAAAACGAAGTATATGCTGTCTTCGAGGAAGGAGACCCAACTTCGACGGCTCGGGCAGAACGTCACAATGGGCACATACAACTTCGATGTAGTAGAGGAGTTTGTTTACCTAGGCTCCGCTATAAACACGGGCAATAACACCAGCGCCGAAATTAGACGAAGAATAACTCTTGCTAATCGCTGTTTCCTTGGGATAAGAAAGCAATTGAGTGGAAAAGCCCTCTCTCGAGCAACTGAGGTAAAACTGTACAACACACTCATCATCCCAGTCCTGCTGTATGGTGCAGAAGCATGGACCCTGACAAAATCGGATGAAAGTGCCTTAGGCTGTTTCGAGAGGAAAGTTCATTGGGTCATCTTTGGCCCCGTGTGCATTGAAGGGGAATGGCGAAAAAGATACAACAGCGAACTTAACGGGTTGTACAACGACATGGATCTAGCCAGAAGGGTCAAGGTCCAGAGACTCAGATGGCTCGGTCATTTAGAGCGAATTATCACCAATGCTCCGGCCCGGAAAGCCTTCGACACTATTCCCGAGGGTCGTAGGAGGAGAGGAAGACCGCGACTCAGGTGGCGCACTCAAGTGGAAGAGGACCTCAATCAACTTGGAGTGCAAAACTGGAGACGACTAGCTAGAGACCGAGCTAGCTGGCGGAGACTGTTGATTGAGGCCTAAGTCCACAACGGACTGTAGCGGCACCTTAAGTAAGTAAGCGCGCTTCCATAAATGCTTATGAGTTTACGGTCGAGAAAAGCCTTGGACATACTCACAAGAATCGTCATTTAGCCGTACTATGCGAATGTGGAACTCTCTATTCCACATTCCAATCATTGCAATGTTCGAAAATGCAGGTCTAATGAACATAGACACCTCCTTTCCAAACCCTCACTTTGTTCCTAATGCGCGCAAACCATAAATTTGAGTGGGTGCTAATCTTCATAAGAAGAAAAAGCTCTACCTTGTACAGGGTCTTTCATTAAGTGGAAATTGTTAAAAAGCCGTTGGCGTTTGTTCTTCGTAACTGCCGTGCCACCCTTATTTTATTAATACACATTAAAAAATGTTTAAGTCGTAGTAAGCTGGTGGGTCTACGAATGGTCGAGTGCAGATCTTTCGATGAACGCGTTTTGGTTACTTATTTATCGAACCCATGGATCTCAAATTCATCTATCTCTATAGTAAGATAATAGCGACTATAGTACTATGGACAAGAGGGCAGAGTGTTGCCCAAACAGAACACTTATTTTAATAAAACTATTTCGGCATTTTCAATTGCTGGTGAACGCTTTATTCGTATTATGATTTAGTAACTGAATAAAAATGAAAGCCAATTCGACCAATTATGTCGCATTTTACTGTCAAATTAGGAAGTACCTATTTGAACACCTTCTATTTTCAGGAAGTATTTTTAAGATTTTGTGTGACTGGCGTCTTCTTCATTGATATGCACTTGGAACATGTTTGCTGCACTGCGCCGATATTGTGTTGTCTTATTGTTGTTGCAGAAGCGACACATCACTGTCTGCATCTGCAGCCGCTGAATTTGGCTTTAATTGTTCTTAGGTCTATTCTTCTGAATTTAATGCCGGTTTCAAACCGTTTTAAATCCCTTTTTCTATTTTTATCTAGGAAGAAAGTACAGTGGCACGACAGTGGCAATTTTACCAAATTCTCTCGAGAGGAAGTATACGTAAAAAATGAATGAATACCTTAAAAGGCACACCATACGTTCTGCGAAACAGCCAACTTATATTACCACTGCACTACGCCGCTGGCACAACTTGTTTTTTATCTCAGTTCTTATTTTATTAGCCTGGTATTTTTGGAAGTGTAACTCTATTCGTTTCCCCCAATTTATTCAGATTTACAACATACTAGTCTTAAGTTTATGGAATCGGTTATCATAGTCACGTTAAAAATGCTTGTTATATTTGCCCCAAATATTTGATTGGAATGTGGTGGGGGTATTGCCCCATTGGAACTTAAAATTTGATTCCTCGTCCTGAATACGTAAAACTAAATACTAAAATACAACCCAAGCTCATATTGAAAAATTTGTGACTGTTATTTCTACACCAGGCAGGGAATTTTAATTTGAATCAAGGGTTTCTAAGAAATTCATCACCGCTCTGATTCGGTTGCAATTGTATTTATTGTCTACAAATGCGTCCTTTCCTTGCCTTATAGTGGTGCAGAAAAACCCTATCCCGTTTATGAGTATGCATATACAATATTTTTTTACTAAGTTAAATGTCTTAATTCTTCAATTTGTTCATCCTGTTTTTGAATTTAAAGGTTGGTTCACTGTGGCGTATACATACCTTTTTATGTTTTAAACTTCGACAGAGCAAAGTGATTTAAATTATGTAAATTATTAATCTAATGAGGTGAAGAACATAATTAATATTTACTAGCTGACCGCGTGAACCTCATCTCGCCTCCCTTCAGATCAAGACATTCAGCCGTTCTTAGAACTTACTTATATGGCAAAACAACGTTTATCGGGTCAGCAAGTAGAATAAAAGTATCATACATACACAAAATTATTGAAATGAATGAACAAATGAATGCATACAAGAAAATTCATTTAAATCGATTCAGCCTTGTAGTTGCAGTATAGATAACGACTACAGCGCTACCTGCCGGAAAGGTTTGTGAATCTTAACCAACCAGTGCGCCACCTGCCTGACTGGTTTGTGAATCTTAACCAACCAGGGAGCTACTTGTACGCATACAAAAAAAAATTCAAATCGGTCCAGCATTTCAGGAGGAGTTCAGTGACACGTACAATAGAATTTTATATATAAAGATTTACACTATGTTAACTAGTTTCTATATAAAGGTATTAAATTTATCAACACTCAAGCATTTTGTGACTATTAAGCCCGAACTAAGATATCGTGCCAGGATCAGAGTTTCGTTTTTTATCCCTAAAAAGCGAATTTCAACGTCCTTGGTACTCCCTTGGCTTTTATGTGAAATTAATATGAAATTAGTTTTGGCAGGATTCAGAAAAAATCAAGAAGGACATCAAATATAAATTAAATAAAATTTCTGACCATTATTTTTACTCTACAGTTTTCGTTTTCTTTGTGGAGATTAATTTAACCTGCGATTGTAGAAATTAGAAATTAGAATAAGACTTTAGCGCCAAAACCCTTTGAAAACGTTGCTTCCGTCCGAAATATCTGGACACATATCTAAGAAAAAGGAACAAAAATGTTTACAACTTTCAATCTATCTTTACAGTGAC
The DNA here is from genome assembly GCA_920937365.1 of Sphaerophoria rueppellii. Taxonomy (NCBI): domain Eukaryota; kingdom Metazoa; phylum Arthropoda; class Insecta; order Diptera; family Syrphidae; genus Sphaerophoria; species Sphaerophoria rueppellii. The sequence continues at coordinate 27,047,768 of CAKKXW010000001.1, read as the reverse complement.
ATTTTCAAACGTGGTGGCAACGCCATCGATTCCACTCTAGCTGTTCTCCTGTGCAACGGAATCACCACAATGCAAAGCATGGGAATCGGTGGTGGATTTATTATGAACGTTTTCATCAAGAAGGACAATCGTGCTTACACAATCGATGCCCGAGAAGTAGCCCCATTCGCAGCGTACGAGAGTATGTTTGTCGACAAACCAAAGGCATCACTTTTTTCACCAGCGGCAATAGCAGTTCCCGGTGAAGTTATGGGCTATTATCGAGCTCACTCTCGATTCGGCTCATTGCCATGGAAACAAATTGTCGAGCCATCGATCAAAATTTGCAACGAAGGCTTCATTATGTCCGAACATCAATTTGCAGGTCTGAATTTCAAGCCAACGGTTATGAATGACACACTTTTAAGGTATGTCTTGGAACGTTTTATTGTTTTGAATGCATCTAATAATGCTTTTTGTAGATCAGCTTTTGTCAACAATGCAACCGGTGAATTCCATGCGATCGGCACCAAAATCATGCCGCCACCGCAACTCTGTCAGACTTATGCCAATCTCGCCGAAAATGGCCCCCTGGACTTTTATAATGGATCCATAGCGAAGGATGTTGCTGCTGATTTGAAGGACTTGGGAAGTATTGTGACTGCTGACGATCTTGAGGCCTACAATGCTGACCTGGTTAGTTCAATATCGATGCCTTTGGGCAAGGATACACTGTATGCAACACCACCAGTTGGAAGTGGCACAGTTGTGTCGCATATTTTGAGCATCTTAAATGGGTACAACGTAACTAAAGACAGTTTTGTCAATGACACCGAGAAGGCATTGTTCTTCCACCGAATGACTGAGGCGTTCAAATTCGGTTTTGCGAAGCGGTGGGAATTGGGCGATTTGAGATTCAATGACTTGAGGGAGGTTTGTTTGCGAGAATTAATACTGAGGGACATGTTGCTAACTTTTTCCCTTTCTACTTATTAAGCTTGTGAGCCAACTCACTTCGACAGACTACGGAGACGAATTGCGGCAAAAGATCAATGATTCAACGACTGGGGCGGACAGTGCGTTTTATGGGGCAAGATTTTCGGCCAAGGATGATTTTGGGACCTCACACGTTTCAGTGCTTGCACCAAATGGTGATGCTGTTTCTGTTACCAGCTCTGTTAATCATTAGTTAGTCTTTTTTTTTTAAGTTGAACTACTCGAGGGTTTTTATTGATTTTCTTTTTCTACAGTTTCGGAGCAGGATTCGCAGGCAAACGTACCGGAATTGTTTTCAACAGTGGAATGGATGATTTTTCCATACCGGGTGTTTCAAATCAATTTGATTTACCACCAGCGCCATCGAATTTCATCGAACCTCAAAAACGTGGAATGTCATCGATGTCACCTATGATCTTGACAAATAGTACAGGACACGTGAAACTTGTCATTGGATCAGCGGGTGGCTCGAAAATAATTACATCAGTAGCACAGATCATTGCTAGGGTTGTTTGGTTTGGCGAAGATATTAAGACGGCAATTGATGCGCCGCGAATTCACAACCAGCTTGTTCCGAATGTACTGACCTATGAGAATGACAGTTTAGAGGTAAAAAATTAAAGTTTCTTCAAGAATTATTTTTATTAAAATTTAATAGCACTAACAAGCTCTACATTATTGACTATTGGACTAGATTGCTTGTTTATTAAAAAAAAAAAGCATAAGTTACAGATAAGAACAAAAACCTATTTTCTTCTTCCAGAGCATAATGAAGCTTCTTGACGCTAAGGGACATAAAACAAAACAATTTGAAGGTAGAGGATCCGCAATGTGTGGCATAGTCCAAAATAGAACAGCCATTTATGCGAATGCAGATTTTCGTAAGGCTGGTGGCACTGATGGCTTTTAGAAAAAAAAAATTCAAAATAGATAAAAACAAAACATTTTTGTATACTCGTAGTCCGTACACAATTTAGCTACACGAATAATCTTTTTGTACAAAGTTAAAAACAATGAAAATATCTATAGTCAAAACATTACAGTAACTCATTTTAAATCACAAGTCAATGTTTTTATGTTTTTGTTTTTTGTTTTTGGTGTTCTTTTTTTTTAAGAAAAAAATTGCTGCAAACATTCAGAGTTTTTGTATTTCAATTAAGAAGAAAAGTGTATTAAAAACCAAACAGAACCAGAATAAACCAGAAATATTATTTATAGAAAAATATATAACTATATTTAAAAGTAGACATTATACATACCTTTACGAAGTATTTGTTTGGTTGTTAATTTTTTCTAGTATCTTTTTTTCTATGTAACGATTCTTACATATTTACCAACCGTGCTATATTATTATATTTACCAATTTTTGTAATTTATTATTTTTTGTAATAAAACCAAAATAAATAAAATAACATAAAAATATGGTTTTGTACTAATATTGATGAATGACTCTGGAATATTTCCTAAATCGTTGAGGCGGTATCTTGGTATAATTCATTCTGTATGGGTACCTGTTTACAATAATTGTAAGTACGCATTATTGTAAGAAACGGAAATAAAATTACACAATAAAATTGCAACGTAATCATCAAAACTGCATGCATGCACAACAAAATTGAAGCGTTAGCAAAAACATTGAGTGCGTGCACAAAGAATTGCGTATACGTTTGCGACAAAATTGTGTGCGAATGCAGAATTCGCAACAAAACTACATGCGTTCGCAACCGAATTTGATGCGTTCGTAATGAAAATGCATAGGTACACTTCGTTCACAACAAAATTGTGCACGTAAATAGCGTTCGCAACAAAATTGCGTGAGTACGCAGCGTTCGAAACAAAATTCTTTGAGTACGCAGCGTTCGCAAAGAAATTGCATGCGAACGCAGCGTTGCCAGCAAAATTGCCTGCGTTCGCAACAAAACGTCTTGCATAAGCAGCGTTCGCAACGAAATTACAAGCGTACACAGTGTTCGAAATAAAATTGCGTGACAGCGTTTGCAAAGAAATTGCATGCGTTTGCAACAAAATTGCCTGTGTACATAGCGTTCGCAACGAATTGCAAGCGTTTGCAACAAAATTGCATGCATATATAGCGTTCGCATCGTTCGCAACAATATTGTTGGCGTACGCAGCGTTAGTCGTTAGTCGCAGCAAAATTCCTTCTGCTCGTAATTAAATTGCATGCGTTCGCACGAAATTGTGTTTGTACGTAGTGTTTGCAACAAAACTGCCTGCGTTCGCAACAAAATTACATGCATAAGCAGCGTTTGCAACAAAATTGGCTGCGTACGCATAATTCGCAGCAAAAGTCGCTGCGTCCGCAACGAAATTACGTGCGGTCGCCGCTTTCGCGACGAAATTGCATGCGTTCGCAGAAAAATTGCATGCGCTCGCAACAAAATGTCGTGCAAAAGCAGCGTTTACAACGAAATTGCAAGCGTACGCAGCGTTAGAAACAAAATCGAGTGAGTACGGCTCGTTTGAAAGGAAATTGAGTGTATACATAGCGTTCGCAACAAAATAGCATGCTTACGCATGTTTCGCGACAAAATTGGGGACGTATGGAGATGGAGAGCTAGAAAAAAAAATTACATGCGTTCGCAACAAAATTGGCTGCGTACGCAGCCTTCGCAGCAAAAGTCCCTGCGTTCGCTTTAGCGACGAAATTGCATGCGTTTGCATTAAAATTGCATGCGTTAGCATTAAAATTGCATGCGTTCGCAACAAAGTTACCTCTTACATTCCAAATTGAAATTTATCTCATTAAAAATGCTTAGGCTAAAAACAAACCAAAGCGGACAAAACGTTTGTTCGCTCTTCCCCGGACACAGGTCCATTGCTCTTATGAGGCAACACACACAGAAACAGACACGACACGATAAAAAGTCTTATCCGCTCGTCAGTTGCAGTAAATACATGGGGTTGTATAGGAGCAAACCACACCAAAGAAGACAAACTGTCCCGGACAAAATGTCGACGCCTAAAAGTACACATATTAATAGCAAGTTATTCAATTAATAAGTATAAAAATTATGAAAAATTATTTTTATTAAATTTTTTAATATGTCTTATGGAGAACCACAGACCAAAGTGAACAAGACAAACAAACAGATTTCGACAAACGGACGGGTTGCTCATACTTGGATTTGTATTTTACTGCGATATTACTTGTTGTATTTTGTGCAATTTGGTATGGATGTTGTTGTAAGGGTAAAAAGAATTAAGAAAAAAGTAGAGATTTCTTATTAGTGGATATTGTGGTTTCAAAGAAGTGTGCATTAAAACTCGACTAAATTTGTTTGTATGTATACATATGTATGTAAATTGTATATACACATGTAATTCCAAAATGTGTCTGCAGAGTATACCTAGTAGGAACGCTCTCCGAGTGGTTCATTTTTGTTTACATTTTTGGATCCCGTTAGGTATCAAGTACACGAGAAATAGACGGCAATGTATGTATACTGTATATTATACACATGAAATTCCAACAGTTTGTCTGTTTCTCGATAAATGTGTTTGTGCCATTCATCGAGGAATAAAGAAGCAAAATAAAATCAAGGGAAAACGCAACCCTTTTTTTTCAATTTTTGTCTTCTTTGTTTGTCCGCTGGCAAAACACACCGAATGCGACAAGGACAAAATATTTTGTCTTTGTCGTCCTCGGTGTGGGGTGAATTACGACACGATTTTTTGTCTTGCGACAAGCAAACAGTTTGTCCGCTTCGGTTTGTGTTTAGCCTTAATCTCACTATTTTCATTTTTGAGGTTATTTCTAGATCTCAATCTACTGAAACTGAGCACATGGATTCTGCATACCATCTATTGAATTTTTCTCAGTATCATTTTTATTTGCAAAAAGGCAATTTTTGTAATTGTAATTTAAATCTACCAACAGTTTTCTAAGATTTACATCTGTGATATGTTTTCTCTTCTGTTTATGTTCTATTCTGCACTGAACAATGCAATTCTCTCATGTGTTATATCTCAACAACATGAACTTGCCTTTATCAAGATAGTTCTGATGCGCATGTTCTTGTTTTAATTAAGTTTTGACAGACATCAACATGATAGAATTTTCATGAAAATAAATAGTAGGTAACAACAATGCTTGGGGGAATGAAACAAATGTTCTGGAAATGGTGGAAAAATAAAAAACAAAGTGTGTTTCAAAACAAAGGGTATGTCTCACTCTTAAAAACATTTGTTATCTTCGACAACAACCACTCAGTTTATGTTTCTCAGAAAGGCGACAATTTTCCTCGTCATTACTGTTGCATTCATTGGAATTCTCGTCAACCAATTTCAACAGCAGTTCAAGCGGAAGGAACACAAATGCAAACGTCCTCAACCAAAACCTCCGGAACCACCATCATTGCGATATCCTCCGGACGTTGAAATTCCACTTCCACCATCCCCATCCGTTTTGCATGTCTTTCAACATGCAGCTGTTTGTTCGGATAGTGAAATTTGCAGTCGAATTGGAAGGTATGCATAGAATATCTTGTTCTTTTGATGCTTCATCTTATTGAAAATTAACTTTCAGAGACATCCTTCAGCAGGGTGGAAATGCTGTCGACTCGGCCTTGGCTACACTAGCTTGCAATGGGCTCGTTACCATGCAGAGCATGGGAATCGGTGGCGGGTTCATAATGAACTTTTTTCGGCATTCAACAAATCAATCCTCGACCGTGATTGCTCGTGAAATAGCTCCAGCAGCTATCAACGAAGACCAATTCTCCTCAAAGGCGAATCAAATTGATTCTAACCTTCAAGGACCACTTTCGATAGCAGTTCCTGGTGAAGTTATGGGTTATGGCGTTGCACATCAGAAATTTGGCTCCTTACCATGGAAACAAATTCTTCAGCCTACAGTTGACATTTGTGAAAAAGGCTTTCAACTGTCGAAACACCAATGGGATTCATTGTTTTTCAACCCAAGAGTTCGAAACGATGAGTTTTTAAGGTGAATCACACCATTTGGCACTCAAAATCAACTGTAATGTTGTTTTGTTTAGAAAAATGTTCGTGAACATGTCAACCGGGGATTACAATCGAGTAGGGTCCCTTGTGCATCCACCAAGGCAGCTTTGTGAGACCTATCGAATTTTAGCAACGAAAGGCCCTCGAGAATTCTACTCCGGACATCTAGCTGAGATGATTGCTGACGATCTAAGATATATTGGAAGCAAAATTACAATTAATGACTTGAAAAACTACCAGGCCCAAGTGTTGGACTCATTCGGGTTGAATTTAGGTTCTGATGTCTTGCACTTGGTTCCGCCAGTTGGAGGTGGCATTGTTGTTGGTCAAGCTATGAACATTCTAAAAGGCTACAATTTCGACAGAGCGAAAAAAGAAAATGAGACAATTTTGACTCATCGCATTGTGGAGGCACTCAAGTTTGGATTTGCCAGCCGATGGAAGCTTGGCGATCCTAATTTCAATAGTCAAAATGATGTAGGTTAACATTTTCTACCTATAATTGATGTTGTATAAATTCAGGAGTATTTGTTTCAAGGTCCTAGAGGAGATGCTATCTCGAGAATCAGCTGAAAATTTAAGGCTCAAAATAAATGACACTGCGACCTATGATGATGTTTTCCATTACGGTGGTGAGTCCAGTCCAGTTAATGAACAAGGAACGGGGCACTTATCGGTTTTGGCTCCGAATGGGGATGCCGTTTCGATCACCAGTACAATTCATTACTAGTATGTCGGGACTGGGGACTTTTTCATTCGTTTTTTCATACATTTCCTTTTGAAATTTCCAGTTTTGGTTCGGCCTTTATGGGCAAACGAACAGGAATCCTATTCAACAGCGCTATGGGAGATTTTTCAATTCCAGGCCTAGAAAACTATTTCTCACTTCCGCTGTCGAAAGCAAATCTTATTCAGCCCAAAAAACGTCCCATGTCTTCGATGGCGCCAACAATTGTAACAACACATAAAGGTGATGTCAAAATTGTTGTGGGCGGTGCAGGTGGTCCGAAAATCATATCAGCCCTAGTCAATATACTAGTTCGAATGTTATGGTTGGGCAAGGACATCAAGGAAGCTATCGACGCACCGCGATTCCATCACCAATTGATTCCAAATTTTTTCGAATACGAATTCGGTGTGTTGAAGGTGGGTACATAATTTTTACTGTCGTAAGAATATTATTTTATTTCGTTCACTTCTTGAAGCATGTTGTTGATGACCTTGAAATAATTGGACACAAAACACTGCGCTACCGAGAACGAGGATCAGTCTTCTGTGGAATTATGAAAAATGAAACAGCGATCTATGCTAATGCTGATTTTCGAAAACAAGGAGGTGTATTTGGATTTTAAAGTTCAAACTACAAAAAAAAAGTGCTTTTATATTGTGATTTTATAACATTTAAGTGAAATAAAGCTTGCCTTAACTTAAGTACGGAAAGACTTCATCATCTGTTCCGAAATCTCGATTGATCAAAAATCGGTTCATTACATTTTTCCTCTCAACAGTCCAATGTTTGACAGTTCCAATTCTGAGTGGTTTCCTCGGCTTGATTGGAGTCACCCACACTTGCTCGCTATTTCTCAGCTGCAAATCAAATTTTTGAATTACTGTTTATCAACTGATCACTCACATTTCTCTCAGAATTCCTCTTCTGACGCTTCTTTGTCCTTCGATCGCAATTCGGACGCAATATGATGAAGTACAAAATCTCAATCACCGAAAAAAAGCTGAATCCCATAAACAATCCTAGCAGTCCTCCAATATTTGCTGAAAACACACACAATTTTTCAATGTTCGACCATCTGTCAAAGTAAAATACTCAATTTACATAAAAACTCGGTAAATCCGAAAATCTCCCCTTTGGTCGTACTCCGAAAAACATTCGATAAATAGTAAAAATGAATAATTGTCACATCTTGAATATCAGACATCAATTCAGGTGGATAATCATCATTTGTTATGAAATCATCATCAACCATTTTTGTCGATGTCACTGTCGGATTGAAACTCAGCTCGAAACATGCCGGCAAGCAAGAGTCACACGAGTATTTTCCACTGGACGATTGAATTTCACTCTGAATCAATTTCGTACAACGATTGTCTTTCGGTCCGCAAATTTTCGTATCCGGATCGATTTTTGGCAAATAATACAAAGTGCAATTGCAATGTTCGAAAATTATTCGAGCTTCGCATTCGAGTTGACAGTTTTTGCGCGAATAAGTGCGATAGAATATGAGATTGCCCTCGTCGGAGAATAAGCATTGACGGATTTTCGTATTGATGCCGCGTATTTGGGGTACTGCCGTTTGGTATTGTGGTTCGATTGAGACGCGACTTTCACGGCCAGCTGTGACGAGAAAACCGAAACTGCTTATTTTGGGCTGTTCGGCTGGATTGTGGACTAGGACCTAAGAGAAGGAAAAAGGGTTAAAACTAATTCATAGAGTTGATATATTTTTCAATTAAAATTTTGTACGGACATTTTAATAGGTTAAATGGTATGTTGGTACACTCTAAACAATTTCTTCAGAATCAGGTTTAACAAAGTGGTCTCGAAAGCAATCAAGATAATCGATATCTTCGCTTGTAGTAAATAGCACTGAATACAAACTTTCAAGAGAATAAACAAATGCAAATGATATTCCTGAATAGAAAACCTAATTCGGTGGTCTCGTTGCCAAGTAAATGTCATACGAAAAAATACACAAATCAAGAAAACACGTTTTAGAACAACACAAAAAATCTGTCACAAACTAAGTTCAAACATCTCTTCTTGTCTAGTCCATGTGAAGGTTTACCTCTCGCGCAACAGTTTTCAATACTTTTTGATGTTCCCCAGGGCTCCGTTCTGTTTCTGACACTTTTTCTCGTTGATAATAAAGGGTTTTCCAATATAAACGGCTTGATTTTAACAGGGTGTGTTCGCCTTATTGCTTCTTTTATCTGACTTCGACATCATTCCCAAGGGACGAAGAAGTTGAGGAAGACCAAAACTCAGGTGGCGCACTCAAGTTGAAAAGGACCTCAATCAACTTGAAGTGCAGGACTGGGAACAGCTAACTAGGGACTAAGTTGGCTGGCGGATCCTGTTGATTGAGGCCCAAGTCCTCACAAGAACTAGACCTGGGCCAGCACCCATATACAAAATCCTACTGGCACAGGATCTGATAACAAATGACTAGACCATACGCAGCGAAAGTGTTTTTTAAAGAGGTTTTGGAGGACTTGCAATGATCCCAATTTTGGTCAAAAAACAGCTTTAGGGATGAGACTCATTATTGGATGAATACGGGCACGTGAATAGACAAAATTGCAGGATTTGGTACGACATCAATTCTCGTAAGACCCACGATATGCGAACTTGGTGTGGATTTAAGCCTATAGCCGTCATCGTCTTTGAAAATGATGCTGGCGAGGCTATCACTGTCAACTGTCACTGAAGGTCGATATTCGCCTACTTTTTTGTGGCCTGAATTGGGTGATATGGACACCGAAGACGTATATGGTCCATATGGTATGGTCCTACGTTCCACACAGCTCAAGACATAATCGATATTCTGGCTCCTGGGTCCTAGTAAACGGAATTTAAGTTTTAGAAACTCTTCAATAAGGTTCTTTCCGCTTCTTTAAATTTCCTTTCCAGGAAGAATATCACCAAAACACCTTCTTGGAAACGTTTTGTTATAAGATAAATCCACTCCTGCACATGAGAAAAGTAGAAGAAAAAGCATAGTGTTCTCTCGTTTTCCACCTCTACTTGGTAATTTTGGCACCAGTAGACGGTGTGAATCGAGAAAGACAAACACTAAGAACCCACGTATAAATACTGCTTCTGTGTACACATATATGTTTGTATCCATCCTTGCTGATTTTGCAGTTGTTCCCCAATTGTCCGTGGCTTAGTGGTTAGGTGCGTTGGCTGCTAAGCAGAACGTCGTGGGTTCGAGTCCTATTCGTGCCCATAGGTTTTATTCCATCTTGCACGGGCACTGCCTATTGCAAAGAAGTGACAAAACTTCCAAGTGTATCAATCTGTAATGAAAAAGTGCTTCTCAACTTTGCCGTTCGGAATCGGCGTTAAATTGTAGGTCCCTTCAAATCTTTCAATTCTTCACACGCACCCAGAGAATTGTTGATGAGAGTAAGCCACTTAGGCCTTTACTCTTCAAAAGCTGTCACGCCACTCTATTTATTTACTTTCCCAACTAAAAGAACAAATATAAACAGTAAACACATTCCTTACCTTAAAACCAATACTCTTCGAAGAACTGCAATAGTATTCCGACGATGATGCATTCAGAATCACAGTTAGTCCCATGTGACTCCCGGTCCCAGCGGCAATTCTAGGAAAAAATTGTATCGGCAAATTGTCGCTGAATCCCTTTTCTGGTGCCCAATCGATAGGAACAAAATCGTCAGTTACACTTGCACTAAATCGTTCCTCATCTCTAAATTCATTCTCAAATATTAAGAATAAACCCAACAAAAGGCTAAAAACTCACGAATAGTTTCTCATTAGAAAATGTGGATCGAGTGCATTAAAGGTGCAACAAAGTCCCTCATCAGTTAGAACAGGATTGAAAATTTCAATACAACTTTCCGGTTTTGAGCCAAAACGACAGTAAGCGAGCATAGCTTCACATGGTTGCGCCACCTGCTTGAAACTTCATCATTTTTGCCTTCTTAAGGAATAGAGCTTACCCTCATTAGCAAAAGTTTAAAATTCTTCCACGATAGCTGCCCGAAAAGGGCACTCGCTCGAAGATCCTTTGCACAGAGGCTCATCAAAAGTGTATAATTCAAAGTGGACCTTTAAAATAACTTCACAATTACTGTCTTTGTTAAAAGTGTGTAAGAGACCTACGTGTCAATCTCCAGTACACGGCTTTTCTGAGCCTTATTCAAGCTGCAAATTGTGATGGCCGGAAATGGAATGGTTGTTATCAAAGTCGGTTGAGGGCTCGTGGTAATTATTATTGGTGAATCAGACCATTTCGTATAAATATTTGATATGAAAAACGCCGAACACAAGATGACAAATGCAAACGATAGTCCAAAAAACGATCTGAAAATGAGGTCAAACTTAAGCAACAAAATAACAAGCTACCTCCGAATCAGTAGACCTTTCAAAAATGGTTATTTTGTCATCAGCAATGTACTTGAGACCATGGAGTGTCGAGTTCTGCAGGAAATCCCTTATATTCTTCTTGAGTCCCACATAACAGCTAGTATATTCTTCTTCATCCTCCTTGCTCATTAGCAGACCACTTTTCTTTCCACTCATGTTGATGACTTTTGCAAAACTAAAGTATTTCCAAAATGTCGCCACATCTTAAATAGACCTTAATTTTGGATCATAATCAGGACTTGGACATTTTGTTGACAAACAACAATATAGCAATCACTTCAAAAAGGACAAACAGCCATTTTATTGCAACTGCTACAAATCCATTAGTTTATTGCACGAAAAACGGTCTAACAAGTGTGTGTGTGCCTGTGTGTGTGCAAGTATGTAATATAACATTTTGAATTTTAATAGCTTCTTAGTGCCTGCAGTGTGTGGATGAGGTGGTTGAACATTGATTTGCTTATTGGGAGTCCTTCGTCAAGGATTGCGAAATTGTGCTAATATTTTGTTGTTCACGTTTCTCGCGCAGCTTGTTACTGGGAATTATTTTATTTTTTGATGTTGCAATTGTAGTTGTTGGTGGAAAGTGGAGTAATCTTGATCTGCTCGTGTAACTGTAGGGTTTTTTGTTTGAAGTGTAATCGAGTAGTTGAGGTTTTGTTTGCTGACGTAGGCGTGGTCGGGGGTCGTCCTGTAAACGAGAGTTAATCGATGATAATATTCAAAGGTAGGGAGTAAGTTTGATTATTTTGAAAGGTAGTTACTCTGTTTAGGGATTTGATGGAAGTTTTGCGAAATCTTCGGTTGAGAACTCGTCGAAGTGGCCGTATGATTCCAAAGTAAACCAGCTCGGCTAGTGAGATAAAACTGAAGCCCATGAATAGACCCATTAAACCACCAGTATTGGCTGTAAAAGAAGAATTATTGTTAAGCGGCTTTCTAAGAGAAATAATAATAATCACCTCAACTTACATAAGAAATCCGTAAGCCCAATAAATTGCGTCTTCACACTGCTCCTAAACGTGTTCTCCTTGAAGTACATATGCGCCACTGCGATATTCTGCGAAGCATACTCACTGCTCATATTCTGTACCAACTGACGTCTTATCGAAAATCCTTTATGCCATATCGGTGACGAGAAGAAATCCGGCAGAAATTGCAAATCGAAACAACTTTGCAAGCAATAGTCAAAGCATTCCATTTCGTTGGAATTTCGAACATGCGATCGTCTCATAACCTCATCAACACACGACACCTCCTTAATTCCACACTTGCTGACGTTAGAAAACAGCTTTGGCATATAAAACGTCACACAATTACATTGTTTCAACATCAAATTCGCATCGCATTCCATTTCGCAATTGCGTTTCGTATAGAATCTATACGAGACCAGTTTAGATTCTTCATTGAAAATGCATTGACGATATTTTGGATGAACCGAGCGCAATTCTGAACTGGTTTCGGATTTGACAGTTTTAATGCGAATTTTGGTTTCATAGCCAGCTTGTAGGAGAAGTCCGGTTTCTCGCAGTTGTGGGGTTTCAGTGGGACTGTGTAGTGAAATCTGTCGAAGAAGCTTAAGTTGGTCAAAAATTATCAGAAGATCCGTCTAGGTACCTTAAAACCTGCTCCACTAGATGATGAACAGTAATACTCGTTCAAATCGACGTTAAGGACTACTGAGAAGCCTAGAGACTCACCGGATCCAGCTGCAACACGAGGATAGAATTTCCGGGGCATTAGCTTAGGATATCCTTTTTCGGGATCCCAATCGACGGGAACCGAACCATCGGAAATAGCGAAATCGTTGATTTGTTCAGGACTTTATAAAAAAAAAACTCGTTTAAAAAACCTATATTTGGCAATTCGGAATGCGATTTACCTCATTTCTTCATGATGAATGTACATAAAAGACGGATTAACAATATTGAACGAACAACAGAGTCCTTCGTCCGTCAGCACTGGCTGAAAGATGTCATTGCACTTGTATTTCAGGCCACCGAAATGACACTCAAGTAGCATTTTTTCGCAAGGTTGAGAGACCTTCAACAAATTTATGATTTTGAGCTTTTGAGTCTCCAAAACAAAATACTTACATCCATAATAAAATCTTCAAGAACTGTCCAATCACTAACCGAATCTGCATACTTCAGCGGAACCTCACGATTGCAGAGCATTTGTAACATCGAGAACTCAAGACTGTCACTATTTCAAAATAGAATTTTGAGTACAGAACAAACAATTTTCTCACTTACTTATCAAATTTTTGAGCTTTGGACTTCATAGCTTGATTGAGATTGCAAATTGTCACCGCTGGAAATGGTGATTTAGTAATAAATGTCGGCTTAGCATTTAAACCAACAATAACCGGAGTATTCTTCCATTTGGAGTAGACGTTCGATATGAAATATCCAGCAGCCATAACGACAAAAATAAAGGAAACACCAAAGAAGATCCTTTCAAACGTTGTTAGATCCCTTTCTACAACATATTTCAGGCCATGGAGTGTTGTGTTTTCGCAGAATTCTTCAGCATTTGCTGAACAAACTGTCCTGGCTCTAGATAAACGTCTTCCTCGGGTGTAAGTCTTCATGGCAATGGAAAACAGTATATGAAAATAATTAGGTTTCGATGGAAGAAATGTCATTTCACGTAATGATGTGAGGGTGTTTAGGAATGTTTAATTACTTTACTTGATTAGCTGAAGGGCTAGTTAGAGCACCTGTACATAATATTTTAGAGAGGATTATAGGGCATGTGCCCAAGTGCTCAATTTGATGGAAACATACACGAGAATGGATCGTGGATATGATACAAATCAAATCCATTGCCTCTTTGCCAGTATTTTAAAAACTTCACGACACTCAATTTCTAAAAGTGAAAATAATAGTAGCTTAAATTATTCCCTAGAACAAAACCTCTTTTTTCTTCAATCCATTTTTTAAATGCAACCATTACAAACTATACTTAATGGAATTCTAATGAGAACAACTGCAAAAATCAAATCAAACAAATAATGCACGGGTGCTGTTCTGGTGGATTCGGAAAACACTTTCGACATTATGTGGTATATGAAACAATCCTATCCAACGTACTGTGTCTTAAACCGTTCTGCAACACAAACATCGGTACGTACCAGTGTGGAACACTGAGGCAGATTCTGGAAAAGACCAACGAATTTCAAGTCGAAACCAACCACTTTTTCATCGACTCCAAAGCTGCTTATGATAGCATCCACCGCCAAGAGCTTATGATGGCGATGTCTGAAGTCGGGATCTCGAACAAACTGATGAAGCTGTGCCACATAGGGCTTCACGATATTCGATAAAAATATCGGTATCGTATCGTATCGAAGGTCGATACGATAATCGACACGATATCCAGTACCTGCGATACCGATATCAATACGACAAACGTGTTTATAAAATTGTCGATATTATCGTATCGACTGAAAGAATTCTATTTTCGACACTGAGTTATTAGCATTTACACATTATTTGATTGTTTTTTTACGCGTTCGCTCGTGCTTTCGTTGTCGATCGTCTTTTGTAAGAACCCGATGAACATCGATACTGGAACGAAACGCGTCATTTGTTTTCGAGGCATGTTAGTAGCCGGTTATTACATATAATAAGTGGTTGAAAGGCGGTCTTTATCTATAGTCATATATGTATATAAATGCACCTATAAAAATAAAGACATAGATAATGCGAAGATGTACACCGTTCTTTATTTTTCTCTTAGAGCGGTTATGGGATTGTGAGCTTTCAACAAAAATGTCGATTTAAAATTTCGGGTTCGGATATAATCAAACAAAATTAATTTTGAATAGCTTGCGTTTCATTTTTTGCCTTGCTATAATAGTAATGCACATTTTTTTTTATTTCGATATTTTATCGAATATCGTATCGTATATATTTGTCTTAAAATTATCGCCGATATCGATACGATACGATAAAATAATTTGTTATTCGATACGATACCGATACAAAGGAAAAATGTCGGTATCGTATCGTATCGTGAAGCCCTAGTGCCATATGACGCTAAGCAATACGTAGTGCAGTGTGCAAATGGATAACAGGTCGATCCAAGAGAGCTATGCTTGTGGCCTTCACAGCGATTTAAGAACAGGCGAAACTCGGGCTTGAAGTGAATGAGGACAAAACAGAGTTCATGCTATCAACATCTGCCCATCGTCTAGTACAAAACTTCATTGTTGGTAGCAGTAATTTCGAGGTAGCTAAAGAGTTCACCTGCCTTGGAACAAACATCAATTCCACCAACGACACCTTAGTGGAGATCCGAAGACCGCTGCTGCTGCGGTTAGGCAAAACAATTGGGTTCAAAACTCCTCACCCAAAAGAAAAAGTGTCTGCTATACAAAACTTTGAATTTACCAGTCCTAATTCTCTAAGGCGCCAAGTGCTGGACGATAAGTAAAAAAGGGGAACTGATACTGCCCACTTTCGAGAAAAAAAATTCTTCGACGGATTTTCGGTCCCGTATGCGAAGGTGGCGAAGGAGAAGAAGGTTCAATGGAGAACTTTACGAGCTTTACTAAGATGTGGATGTTGTCCAGAAGGCAAAGAAAAGACGACTACATTGGCTCGGCCACATCGAGCGAATGGAATACAACGCTCCAGCCAAGAAAATAAAGTCTTCTCATCTTAGCCCCCATGGTTCGAGATGGCAAGGAAGATCGAACCTACGGTGCGGTTCGGCCACTGGAGCGTGCATGCGAGGGACCGATCTTGATGGAAGGGTGCAATATCTAAAGCTGAGATCCTTCATAGATTGTGAGCCGGATAAGTAAGTAAGTACCTTTGGACCATCTCGTACTATCTTCTGAGGGTTTGAAAAAAAAAATATTGCACTATTGCTATGTTTAAGCAATGAATCGTGTTAAACTCGTATTTTCTGACTATAGCTTAAACTAAGGCAACTGTTTCGTTTCATAAAACCCACAAGCCAAGCTCTTCAAGCAAGTTTGTTTACATTCCATGATTTTGGATATGTTTATTGCTCTACAAAAATATTGTCAAAACCTCCTTTCGATTTACATTTCTATAAAATTCTGAAAAGACTTATAAAAGCTCGTAGAAAATAGGTTTTTCTACCTATACGTTGCACCTCAATATTACAATTAAAGTATCGAGAGCGTACAATTAAAGCTTAGTGGTTAGGTGCGTTAGCTTTTTATCGTGGGTTTGAGTCCTACATGTTTCCGTTAGGTTTTATTTCACTGGTACTTTATAAGTATATATACTGGCAAAACTTCTAATATTATCAATCTGTTATGATAAAGTGCCTCTCAACTTTGCCTTTCGGAATCGGCGTTAAATTGAAGGTCACCTCAATTCCTCACACGCACCCAGAGGATTGTTGATGAAAGTAAGCCACTTAGTCGTTAGGCCTTGGCTTTTCAAGAGCTATCGCGTCACTTTATTTGTTTTATTTTTTACTAGCAAAACCCCTGCCCGCTTCGCAGGGCTTCGGCCCACAAGCAACGGTTCGGAAATAAGAGATTGGCAGGATGAAGAATACGGTAATCGATGGATAGGCAGAAATGAATAATATTCTTAGAAAAATCGTGCCTGTATTTGCTAATCCGATGAATATTCATTCGTTTTTCAATTTTAATTTACCCATTAAACATATCTTCCCCAAATTTAGCTCCCTGAGAAGAGGTAAGGTAATTAGGATTTTGAAAGCAAGCCAGCTTTAGGCATAAGTATGCTTTTAACCCTCTTCAGGATTGCACAATGTTATAAATTTCTTAAACTAATTGGGATATTATAAAGTATTGCAATAAAAATATTGACAAACAAAATCTGAATTCGATGTTCTAAGCTGTTTTAGATTTTCCCAAGTATTATAAAATGTATGGTTTTTTGTTTATCAATGAGATTTTATTTGCTTATTTTTTGTTCATAACGCATTTAACGCATTATTTGAAAAAAAAAAAAAAAAACAATATCTTAAAGTCAACACTTTGCTCGGGCAAGAAAAATTGAACACAACTTGAATACAAAGTTAGCCTTTTTTAATCTTAAAAAAGTGATGAAAAAGTAACTTTGTCTTAGAAGGATTATTTTCTAAGAATATGACCAAGAATCACATCCCAAAGTATATGGCAGACAAATAACAGGATACCCTGTAGAGTTGACCATGAGGAAAAACAGAAATTTCTAAATCAAAACCACATATTTTTCAAGTCGAACAGGAAACTAAAGACTTCTGCCATTGACTTCTTCACGGCCAGTCTTGTAGTACTGTAAAGTTTATGTTGATTGATGTCCCGAAACATAGTAATGCTGATACCATCAGAGTTAAAAAATGGCAGTCCTGGTACATAAATGCATAAATGCAAAAAATTCAAAAACTCCGTCTCGTTGTAAAATTTACTACATCGTTTTCATTTGTAATTGTGTCAAACCACTCAAACGACTTGTGGGCAAAAAATTATGCATTTATTTGTCTTGTTCAAAATAAATTGTTGCATCGATATAAGAAAGACTTTAATCTGTACCAGCCATTAATGCACTTCAACTCAATGCTTCAATGCTTGGAAAGACATCTTGAATCAACTCATTCCGTGGATTTGCATCACAATAAAAATTGTTTGGAAGTGAAATTCGGCCTTCAGAATCAAGTGAAATTATTCCATTTCCAATGTCCAATAGTGTCCGTGGCTTATTGGTTAGGTACGTTGGCTGCTAAGCAGAACGTCGTGGGTTCGAGACCTACTCGTGCCTAAAGTTTTTGCCTTTTGCGAAGAACTGACAAAACTTCCAAGAGTATCAAAAAGTGCTTCTCAACTTTGCCGTTCGGAATCGGCGTTAAATTGTAGGTGCCCTAAATTCTTCACACGCACCCAGAGAATTATTGATGAGAGCAAGCCACTTAGGGGTTGGCTCTTCAAGATCTGTCGCGCCACTCTCTCCTTAATGTCCAATAATTGGCCAATGTAAGTTTTCTGAAATAGAAGTTTTTAAACGACTCCATTCGCCTGCAGCAGTTGACCGTGGTATAATCGACAAAGTTTGTCCTCAGAAACAAAGAGATTCAGAGCTCCAAATTCTTCAAGTTGCGGTTAAAGGCTTCAAGTAAATTTTTGTGCGCCATTGTGCACAAACTGGAACTGGAATACCTCCAGTTCGCTAGGGTTTATTAAATTTTATTAATGACACATTCCATCAACATTCAAAACGTTATAATTATAAATAACAAATAACAATATAATTAACAAATACGTACCCACTAAAAATTAGAAATTTCATATATCAAAACAACGTTTGCCGGGTCAGCTAGTTCAAATATAATTTCTAAGGTTTACTGACATTTTTTTTTGTTGAAGAAAAATTATATTTGTCAAATAAATTTTCTTCACTGACATTTTTTTTGATTTCTTTATTGAAAAAAAAAAAAATGTTTGACAAAATTTTCAAACTAAATTGAGTTTTCGTATATTGATCAGTTTTTTTTGTAGTACGAAACACAAAATTTTTAACATTTTTTAACAATTGAACCATTTGTGATTTGAAAAGCATACATTTTATTTTTGCTAAACCTTCTACCGTAAAACCTCTTGCATTTAGAGAAAAAATCAGGAAAATCGGTCAACCAGTGTGCCCGGTTAGCGAACGAACACAAAAATTAGGCTGTTCTTTTATATATATAGAAGATAGGCACTTAATATACATTCTATTGTGTAAACATTCATTCGTGTTCTTAAAACTCACAGCCAGTCACTACACTCAATGATTTAAGTTGGCCACTTATGACCGACCAAAAATCGGCTACTATGTGCCTATAGCCCATTTTAAGTTCTACCTAGTACTACGACCATCAGGAAATGTAGTACAGAATGTACTGATAATTTAGTATTTAAGATATGTATAAGTAGGGGTTAATTGTTATCGTCATACTCTAAATACCTTCTGTAGTAGAAAATGGAAGTGTGCATTGTAATGACACATAACAACACGTAATTGACAATTGAGTATATTGCCCAATACTTTCCAATGAAAGCGGGGCATCTTGTTATCCATTTTTCAAGTATTGTTGCCGCTTTGGATAGTAAAAGTTCTGATATTCCCGACCGGTGGTGTACAGAGTTGTTAATTTTTTCCATAGTATTGAATAGCTTGGCCATTGTCTTTTTATATAGTGTACATTGTACGATAATGGTCCTTCAAAATCTTAAACATCGATTGCGATCTTACTTAAATGTTTCCCTTTTCGCCTGCTTCTAGCATTAAAACTGTGAGAAGATGTTTTCACTCTTTGGAAAAACTTCCGCTCTTCTGACTATAGGTATCACACTTTTTAATCCCTTTTTCTTTCTGATCTGATGATCAATCTCGTCAATCGCAATGTCTGGAGTATTGGTCTTCTGAGCTGTATTTTAAAAAGGTTGGCATCGCGTCATTTTTAAATAAATCGTTAGTTAAAAAGTCATATGCCTTGCCACCACAATCATAACACAAATACCATCGTACCTAGCTTATTTGCACGAACGGCGCTCTCCTCCGGAACACTTTAATGAATGCTCGAGCAATCCGAACTTAGCACAATTTCGTTTCACTTATTCTGAGTAAATTCCATCAATGACCAAGTTGTTGGCAAAAAAGCAAAAAAAAGTCATTAATGTTAATTCATAGTCAACAGCTTCCACTGCAACTTGGTTAATTACTTACAATCACCCATCTCCATGTCCTGTTTGCCGGACTGGGCCTGGTATATCAGAGAACGAGAGCGATTACCTTTTAACATTTTAACCTTCGAACCGGTTGCGGGTGATGTGCATAGTGGCTATGGCGATGCCAATGTACTATATAGCTGCATACCAATATTGTGCAAACTGTACAGTATGCCAATATTGTATAGAGCAAACATTGACGGCCAGTTGATGAAGGGACCATGTATTGTTAATTGCATTAATAAACTTGATCCAAGGATAAGTGAAGTGTGACGGCTGAGTTGTGGGTGTGGTTCATGCCAATATGCATCTCGATTGGAAGTGTACATTTTATTGATGCACTATTGGCAATGCACATGAATACATTTATATGCAGTCACATATTCAACTCAATTACAATTTTCTATTTGTATTTACCGTTGAAAATAATCGAAATTAACTGCAGTAGATGAGTTGAGTGGGTACGCTTTTCATAGTGGATTATGTAGTTTCCCTTTGACACACATATTTAAGGACAAAATTAAAGATACAGAAAGGGTAAATCTGGTCTTTGGTGTTGATTATTCAAACCTGTTGAAAGTACGTAAGTGACGAACATTAAATTAAAAAGTGTTCTAGTTAATGAAATTTACAAGAATCAGCATTCTTCTTGAACCTAGCGCCGTCCATCACATAATGCAAATGCAGCAAAAGTTATTCGAACTTTGGGATCTTTATAATTAAAAATGTTTCTGTAAGATATTTTTGACACTTGACATCCCATCGCATGAAACGAACTACAGAAATATAACAGCACTGGCAACTGAGGTTAACGGCTGGATTCTACAAAGTGCCAAGTAATTCCGGTGTGATACTTTAGGATGTGATTCTGGGTCATATTCTAAGAAAAAAAAATGTTTTACACTAAATTCATATGTAGGACTATGAAACCATTTTTTGACGATTTAAAAAATAGGCTAACTTTGGTGTTGTAATGATGCATTACAATTCAGGCGCCTCATAATTCAAATTGAAAACACAAAAACACATGCAACTTCGTAATGCATTGGGATATAATTCACACTCAACAAAACAAGCCTGAAACAAACGTAAATCATACGGAAAGAAAAGAAAACACAATTTTTACGTATTTTAAACTTCGCCCTACGTATAGTTCACATTTTGTTTTTCCCAAAAGGTTGACTAGTAGAAGCTAAAGAAGAAGGAAAAAGTTAAGTTATACATCCGACATCAACGAGTTTAGTAAGAAAGCCGATAGCAACAGTGTGAGTAATAAAATCGGTCAATAAGTGAAGAAGCAATCAGTCTGACGCCGACCGGAGTAAGGACCATAGGTAAGTTGTTGAATATAGATATAACAAAGTCTTTCCCCAGCAGTGGTAAGGGGCTTCTTGTGAAGTATTCAGTTCATCGAAGGTAAGTGTAATACCAGTCTCGACTGCGATTGTACCGGTTACGACCGCGATTACCCACGTTAGTGGCGATTAACCTGTGTTTACAGCGATTACCCGTTGCGACGGCGATTGTACCGGTTACGACCGCGATTACCCACGTAAGTAGCGATTAACCTGTTATTACAGCGATAACCCGCTACGACGGCGATTGTACCTTTTCCGACCGCGATTACCCACGGTAAGTGGTGACAAAACCGTCCAATTCCAGTAATAGAAACCCGTCATCAAAAGCATAAGCAACCACCGTCCGAAAGAAGAAACACGGGAGTGGCAATCCAGCATAAGGGAGAGAGGAATAAATACCGGTATCCCGCCGAAGCTGCGTCTACAGAGATTACCCGTTTCGGCGGCGATTGTACCGGTAACGGCCGCGATTACCCACGTTAGTGGCGATTAACCTGTATTTACAGCGATTACCCGTGTCGGTGGCGATTGTACCGGTTACGACCGCGATTACCCACGTTAGTGGCGATTAACCTGTGTTTACAGCGATTACCCGTTTCGGCGGCGATTGTACCGGTTCCGACCGCGATTCCCCACCGTAAGTGGCGATTAACCTGTTATTACAGCGATAACCTGCTACGACGGCGATTGTACCTTTTCCGACCGCGATTACCCACGGTAAGTGGTGACAAAACCGTCCAATTCCAGTAATAGAAACCCGTCATCAAAAGCATAAGCAACCACCGTCCGAAAGAAGAAACACGGGAGTGGCAATCCAGCATAAGGGAGAGAGGAATAAATACCGGTATCCCGCCGATTCAACGATAAATGAATTCTATATCAATTGTACAGTTATAATCGAAAAAAGAAATAGACCACAAGTTAAATTTCGGTATTTTATTTAACATAACCTGGACTTCCCTGAGCATACCTCAGTTATAAACCTAAAATATCACAGTGTGCTCTGACCCTTGTTGTGATTAATTTCTCTGACAGTGTTTTTTGAAAATTTTTTTTTGTAGAAATATTAACCTGCATTTATGGTTTTTTACCTACTTTTCTAAATAGCGAACTCTATTAAAAAAGCGTTGAATATCGTTTCGATGCTGAAATATTGGCTTAATATATTTTATTTTTTTAATTTCCAATTACTGTTATTCTTTTTTTTACCAGACGACCGACATTGAATTTTTCATATTGTTGATTTTGTTTGACCAAATCTTTTAACTTGTTTTATTAATTTTGTTAAAATAGGCTCTTTTGGTCTTTTTGGTTTGGGAATGCAAATAAAAAAAACTATTTCATTGTTTCTCTCAACGTTTCGTAAGAAATCCTTACTTCTTCAGAGGATATTGTCTTTATTCAATATTTGTATGAAGACTTTTTTTGGCCGAAGTTCGATCCAGCAAGTAAGGAAGTCTAAAAAAAAAAAAAAAAATGTCAATCAATTAAATAAAAAAAGGCCCTATCATTACAAAATTCCAACAATAAATCGTTTAACTTAAAACTACTCACCATTAATTGAGGTAGAAGTCTTACGCTTATAATTTAAGTAACACTTCTGTTATGCACATTCAAAGTTCAAACTTAATGCTCATGTTCATTTACAGATGTTATTTTACTCATTAAAGTTGAGTAAAAATCTAAATTCTATGCTAGTACAACAGTTCCATGTTCCATCTTTCATTGTAAGGTAATGTTAAGAAAATGAGTGTACACACCATTGTAATCGTATTACCTTTAACAGGAATAATATCGTATGTATCTAAAAACACTCAACAAAAAAACTCGCATGCGATTTAACACTGTCACCTTCACTGTCGCTGATACAACATTCTCTTGAGCTTGTTTTATATGCTTCTCAATTTATTTATTTCTCAACTCAAACCGGCATGCTTAATTTGAGATCTCACTCAACTGATGGAAAATCATATCAACCCCTTTCGAAGGGGTGAATTTTCCATTCAAAATGATGTCAAAAACTTAGTCTGTATGAAGAAAAAAAGAATTAAAAAAAAAAAAACAATACTGTAATAGTAATTGAAATGCAGAGAGAAACGAGTGTTTTTAAACCAAAACCAATGATAGTTAATGATTTTCAGCTTGATTTTGTGCCAACATCAATTGAATGTGTCAAGTGTAAGATAGTATTGAAAATTTTGTAATTGGATCGTGGAAATTGGAAGCAACTCGATTTTGGTTTTAAATTTAAAAATGATGGGAACTGTGTCAAGTTTCCACTTTTCCAATTGTAAATTTCCTCAATCCAATTCCAGTCAAATAAAGGGCAATAGGAGTGTAGGACGCATTAGTTCAGTCCTTGTTGTTTCGAAGAGATTATGTGGCGAGGCTTTGGAGTTTTTTTTTTTTAATTTGTTGTGTTATTATCATATGTTTTGAATGTTTGACGTTGATTCCTTAAAACGGTTTAGTTTTTTAAGACTTCATAAAAATTATTCTAATTAAAAAAAAACTTCAAGTAAACCTATAAGCGGTTGAAGATGTGGGTTCTGCTAATGAAGACGTTAATTAGCTTGTCTTGGCAAAAATATAATTTCCGTCAAACTTCATTGGGAAACCTTTTTTTTTTTTATTTTGTTGATAGACCGTGGTTCTGAGAATCTCCTTCTTTGCCAGCCAGAATAAGTAGATCTGATAATGTGTTCTCAAAGAATAGGCAAAGAGGCATCAGTACCTACTAATTTCAAATCCCAAATAGATAAAAAACAAACAGTTGAAAAATGCACGAAACATAAGAAAGAAATGTTTGAGAATTACAATTAAGCCACAAAATGTCTGCGATTTTTCTAGTTTTTATATTTTTGGAGTTAACTCCTTTAGAGTCGCAGGTATAATAAATACACAGGTAGTAAAATCAATCGTCAAGATAAAGCGTGAACAAAGAGGCTAACACATTTTTTTAAATCTAAATAATGTCTATTCTACTGAATCGATTTAAATGAAATTTTGTACAAGGATAGTCTAGCCTGAGAAAGGGCAAAAGCTTCTTAATAAAAGATCAAGCCTTTATTTTTCGAGAAAATCTTATAACAACAAAACGCTTTTGTGGTAGCTACCTTTTTAAAGCAAATAAAAAATATTTTCTTACAAAAAAATACATAAGTGTTTTAAAAAAATCGATGATGTTTAAAGAAAATCGTAGGAATCGTTTTTGTGAAAATTGAAAACTTTTGGTTTTTGGGCAAAAAAATTGTATGGTGGCTACCCTAAATTTTGATCTTAAAAAAATTAAGAAAAGTAAGATATGGGTTTGTGCTCAAACCTTTAATTATTTCAAGTTTCAAGTCAATCAGACCAGTGGTTAAGGCGCTGTAGGTGCGTTTGCAGACAAACAGACAGACACGGACGGAATAGGCGACCCTTTTTTTTTCACTAAAATCTCCACCTTTTTTTACGAATTGAATGCAACGAAAAATAACAAACAAAGAAAATTTAGGAAAGGACCCGAATTTCACGTTTTCAACTTTATCTGGCACAATTCAATGCTTTGACATTTGGATTTTTGTGGGTGCATTCAGGACCAAATTGCCAAGATTTCTACATTTAGAAATGAACGTATACAGTCTCAGGGAGTTTTTACAACCGCCACGTGTTACTTTCGTACCCACACTCCCCTACTTGCCATATATTCTATAGTAGGTATGTATCGCTGAATGGGGGGGGGGGGGGGAATAAGGGATGAAAATTTGTGTGTGATGTTTTTGAAACATATTTTAAAAACAACCAATCGAACTGAGATTTCAACCTTAAACGGAGAAAATCTCCCATATAATAGAGAATTTCATTTAAGTAGGTAGGTTAAAATGGCTGTTCTGGCAGCCTTTGCCAAGGAACACAATTATCGCTTTAATTACGCCGTTTTGATACCATAAACTCGAAATTACATAAAAATAATAAATTATAAGAAAATATAAATACAGCCTTAACCAATATTCCGATTGAATTCAAACTTGAAAATTAGGGGTTTGAACGAATTCGCGTTTATCGATTTTTATTTTTATTTTTTAAGATCAAAATTTAGGGTAGCCAACATCCAATTTTTTGGGCCAAAGACTCGAGAGTTTCAATTTTGTCAAAAACGTCTGCTACGATTTTTAAACTTCCTCGAAATTTCTGTTTCTCCAAAACAGTGCCTCCCATAGAACAGTTTTTTGTTATCAGATTTTTTCACAAAATAAAGGTCCAATCAGCGTAATTTTTTTTTTAAAGTACGTACATATATGTATTGCCCAAATAATATTTTGTGTTCGTACAAATTTAAAATCTTTTTTTGAAATTTTAAACTTTTTTTTTCAAAATTTTGTATCTCAAAAACGGATCGATATTAAAAATCGTTATTCAAATTTAATATTGACATGTTCTTGAATACTGCATACCCAGATTTATTTTAGGACATTTTGTTGTAACGAAGCGTTACATGCTCTTACACAATAATTCGATTTTCCAACAGTGACTAAATAGACGGTCAGTTTATCATTTCGAATTCATATAATTCACGCTCGCATTAAAATTCACATATGCAAGCAAAACTAATTCGAGCATATATTTGCATACATTTTGTTTAGCCTTGAATCGATTCAATGCATAAGGAAAACAACTCGTATGACTCATTTACTCATGGCGGCGTGTTTGCATTCATCACCGATAACATTCTTATAATACATCACAAAAGCAAATGCAACCGAATCTCAGAAAAGATTAACTTTCGCACTCATACAATTCACACTTGGTTTTAGTATATCCATACCAGCTTCCGTACTTTCGTAGAAAAAATTACCACTACCACTACTTTTCGTCACTACTATTAGTTGTCATTTCAACTTTGGGCATCGATTTGAGTGCTTCTGGTCATCTCCGCCGCCGACCGCCATTTCTTTATTAAAGCTTCCCAACACCAGTGGTAAAAGGGGCTTTAAACATCGAAGGAAATTTGTCCTGAGTATCACCAGGGGCCTTAAATAAACCTGCTGATCTATAGCAAAGCTATTGCCTGCCGTACCACGTGCCACTTGGGGCCGTAAATAAACCTGCCGATCTACCAGAGATATTGCCTGTCGTGCCAGCCGCCTTCAGGGGCCGTAAATAAACCTGCTGATCTACCAGAGGTATTGCCTGCCGTGCCACGTGCCACCATGGGCCGTAAATAAACCTGCTGATCTACCAGAGATATTGCCTGCCGTGCCGCGTGCCACCAGATGCCGTAAACAAACCGGTCGAGTAAGAATTACCAAACACACAAACGAAAACAGGAACAGGAAGTCCAGTAGCGAAAGCCCTACCGCCAGTTAAGACAGCAAGAACCCGGACTAGGATGGGGAAGTTTTAACTGGAACCGAACTCATACCGGAAGTGATACACTAAATTTAAGAAAAATCAAGGCAAATTGAATTAAAAAAAAACCTTCACAGAATTTTATTCCCAAGACAGTAGCGCGAGTACTGAAGGTAAAAACAAAAAATATGAAACAAATAATTAGTAAAAAACTTCATTTCGGTGTTCGGGTTTGTTTCTTTTTTATGTTAGAGGACTTTGAATTTGATCTGCTCAGAGCTTTGTCTTGATGCATCTGTGATCTACTCAGAAAAACGTCATTGATCCCTTGCCTGTCATACATTTTGACATCTAATCTATATGCAATTTTAAGGATACATTCCATAAACCGCATCCATGAGTGGAGTTTGCTTAATCCAAAGGACTTAGCTTCTTGACTTCTTCACTTTTTCCTGGTTTTCCCACTTTAGGCAAAGAAGGAATTCGGTAAAAATATCAATTTCGTCATAGGTACATATGCAAGGCCTTATAACAAACATGGCCACCAACTTGAACAACACTGAACAACTATACTTTTCGTCTAATGAATGCAAAAAACACATTTATTTTCAATTAATCTTACTCTTACTAACCCCTTTTATTAAACGTAAGCTTATAAAAAAAATTATATTTATACTAAATGCCAGTTTATCTATTGAGAAAAAATAAGAAAAAGCTTTAAAATATACGCTAACAAATTAAAAATAATATAAACACTTGCACTTTATAATATTGACCTTCTTACAAAAAAAATTACACACAATTTGAAGTTTGAGATGATTTGTTGTTATTGCACTAAGCCGCAACAGCCATTACGTGGGAGGTTTACCCTGTGAGAGAAACCGGTATTTGTTTAATTTATGTGTATGTCAATATTTTAATTAAATCTCGCTAAATCAGCGATTTGTCACACTCGCTCGTTTGAAGAAAAGAAGGCCAAGCCTACTTCTTTTGCTTACTTATGGAAATTTTCGTCCGGTTTTTTGACATTAGCTTAAGTTCACTTAAGGTGATTTTTTAGCTGGTTTGGTTTTGGCAACACTGGTTTTGACAGCTGACGTGTGTTTAGTATCTTTTGTCACTGTCAAACAGCTTCAGTTTGGTTTGCAATTTAACCATGGATCGTATTACAAATGAACAAAGCTTGCAAAGTATTGAATTTTACTATCAAAATTTGTGCTCGGTTCGAAATGTTCATCGCGCGCTGCTTCCATTTTATGGTCGGCATTCTCGACCTTCTGAGCAGTCTATTCGGAAGATTGTGACCAAATTTCGCACCAAATTTACTTTGTTGGACATTAAACCACCAACACGATTACGTACTGTGCGTAATGAAGAAAATATTGCGGCCGTATCAGCTAGTGTGACAGAAGACCGCGAAATGTCGATTCGGCGCCGTTCCCAGCAGTTAGGCCTTTTTTTTGCCCGAAATGGAAGTTCTTGACTTGCATGATATGTGGTTTCGCGAAACAATGGCGCAATAGCGAGGCGAGTTTGGTGAACAGTTAATTTCACGTTTCGGGCCGGTCAATTGGCCGCCTAGATCGTGCGATTTGACACCATTAGACTATTTTTTGTGGGGGTATGTCAAGGCTAATGTCTATAGAGACAAGCCCGCTTCGATTGACGCACTGGAAGCCAACATCCATGCATTCATTCGTGAGATACCGGCCGATATGTGTGAAAGAGTATGCCAAAATTGGACTCAGCTACCTGAGACGCAGCCGCGGTCATGAAATTATCTTTAAACATAAAATTGCAAGGTTCAAACTTCAAACTATCGATTCAAATAAATATTTCATTCATTTTTTCGAATTTTTTGTTTTTTTTTTTTTAAGTTCTAAACCTCTTAAAAAATCACCGTTTAATATACTATATACACTATTTTAAAATTTACTTCGCTACTTCGCTTATTCTCAATCTTCTTCGCTTTATTCCCAAATCTACTTCGATTCCATATTTTTCAAGTGGTAACGCTGCTCAAAAAACAAATTAATTCTGTGCGTGTACTATTTTCTAAAACAGCTGTTGAGCTATCAGACAAAGCAAAATTTCAGCATATTTGAACTAGAGCTTCCGTTTAGAGTCACGTTGCGTACGAAACGTGAGGTCGAAGCGTCATTGTGATAGCAAGTATTGAATTCCTATAGCTGAACTCGTAAACGTCAGGCGAAGCTGAAGCTCAAGCTGAAGCTGAAGCGTCTTTGTGATTCAGCCTTTATGGCTCCCCAAACCATTACATGCCAAGCACGGCTCTGTGTAATCGATCTAACTGATGCTCTTCTTTACGCAGATCCTTAAAATAGTAATTAAACCCAACCCATAAGGACTCTCCATGCTAAATCAGAGAAAACGACGCGATACCATTCGGAACTCCAAGACATGTTAGCACGGCAGAACACAAGAAGTTGCTCTTTCCAGGCTGCGTCAATAGGTGGTTCCTTTTTTAACTTCAAGCGTTTTAAGTGTTTAGCTTTCGAAATAACGCGTTTAACCGTGGAAACACTTGCTTTTACACCACTCTGTTCCCTTATTTTGGTGTCAGAATCGAGTGAGTTGGATAAGCCAAACGCAGAATAACTCTAACGGTTAGTCCTTTCATGTTTTTTCCAAACCGGGATTCATTGCGCAAAAACTTGGTTTGTTCCATACGCCATTGGCACTTTTTTGAGAAAAACGCATTTAAAGGTTCGCGCGCTTAGTACTTCGAAACTGTGCGATAGGATTTTTTTTATTTTTTTAAATTGAAGTTAGTCTTATAAAGACTTCCCCTACCAATTTTCAAAGTGTTTTGCCTTACCGTTAACAAGATACCTTAATCAGCACAAAAGTCTACTTTTTTGGTTTGTGTTCCACCTCATACATTTTGAAAATTATTTTTTTTCCATACACGTGAAACAAACAAAAATGGATATGGCACAAACGAATTCTCATCAATATATAATGTGAAAGGCAAGAAAGCATGTAGTTGAACACTAAAATTTTAAAAGAAAATCGATTATATCTTCGTTTTCAATAAAGTCTTTATTTGAAAAAATAAAAGAAAAAATAAACAAACAAAAATAAACCGTTTGCTCGAATCTTCGACGTTTTACGTTTTTTCGGGTTATGAACTTGAAATAAAAATTATTCTTTTCTTCGTCTGACAGCCTCTAAAACGAATTAAAAATAACTAATCTTTCCGATTCAGTAAAGAATTTTGTGTACATGTAGAAACACGAACGCCTTCGGACCTTTGCCAGGAATAACCTTGTTGTCGATGGTTGTATACGACTTAACCGATTCCCTGAGCTTTTTTCGGACCTGAGATTTCCACAACTTTAGACGCTGTCTTTTACGTGATGGCTTTGGAGATGTGTTTTCACTTTCTGAAAAAATATAGTAAAATAATGGTCCCCTTATGTTTTTTAACTTTTAACGATAAAATATATACTTGAAGAATCATTAAAATCGGATGGCAAGCTTCGTTCATTTTCGTCAACTACAACTAATTCTGTTTCAGGGAGGGTTTTTGACGTTGTTTGAATTATTTGGCTGTCACAACTACTATCAGCTGTATAATTTGGAAAAATAGCAGTAAGTAGTAAGTATAGTATTGAAATAAATGAGTAAGTTTTAATTACTTGAAAAGTCTCCCGATGATGAAGAGGTCGAACTATGCTTGGGCAAGAACTGGTCATTAAACATACTTTATTTGAAAAAAAAAAAAAAAAAACAAAAACATATATTATGAAAAAATATAAAATATTATAAATATGTAAATTGTAAACATAATTATAGCAGATACTTACTTTAGGATGCCGCTGGCCACAGAATCATGTTCGGATGACATACCGTTTATTGCAAAAAAAAAATATATATATATATAAGCTTCACTGACCGCGCACGTCCTTCAACTTTGGCAGCGAAGCCTCGACGAACTGATTTCATACAATTGTCACTGGATATCTACACAATTGTAATGGATATGGCAATGGCACAAACCAATACTAAAATTTTGTTTGCGATCATTGTCCCATAAACATAGCATTTCTTTAACACAAATGCAAGTAGGACAAACCAATTCTCAACATTCTTAGTATTTTTTCTATCCCTTGTCACCGTAATTCGTAATATGCACGTGGAACAAAACAATTCTGACAAAAAACTTGACAAAAATTATATGGAAAAAATGTCCCAAACGGCAAAAAATGGTTTATCCCACAAGACAATTCTAGAAAATGTTTATTTTGGTGGATATGGAACAAAATTGATGTTGGATATCTCGGGATTGAAAAGACATAGCGCAAATCTGGTCACAGATTTAGAAAGAGCATACAAATTTACTATAGAATTCATTCTTAACTCAAAACCGACAAAAGTGGCGTATGGAACAAACCAATTCTCGGGCGACGCTGTGCATCATGCCCGCATGGAATTTTGTTGAGAAGTTATTTAAAAACAGTGGACTCTCTCTAAATCGAAATTGTTCTTAACTCGAAGCTGTCATATAAGTAGATACTAGATATGTATAATTTTCCCCGCTTTAGCTACTCTTTTCACTGATGCCTTGCTCTTATTATTCGTAACTTATTAGCGTAACGTTGTTTAGCTTAAGCCCTTCCTGGATAAATTGACTATTCAATACAAAAAGAATTGTTCAATTTTATTTAGCAGTTGCATGGATATGCGCGTTCTTACAATTACAATCAGAAAAATTAATAATGTGTTGCCGTTTTTTAAACATTGCTATTGTTATATAGCCTTAGTCCTTCCTTAATTAATGAACTCTTCAACAGAAAAAGAATTGTTCGATTTGATTTAGTTATATTGTTATATTTGATTCAGCACGTTCAAGAAAACAACAGAAGCCTTCAAAAATGTATATTTTCTGCATTTTTCACATTTTTCACTGACGCTTCGCTGCTATTGGTCGCAGCGTAATATTATATAGCTTTAAGCTTTCTACGATAAATGGACCATTCAACATTAAATGAATTGTTCAATTTGATTAAGCGGTTCCTGAGATAACCGCGTTAAAACGCAGAAATATTAATATTTTTTGCCGGTTGTTTCCACATTTTCCACTGATTCTTTGCTCCAATTCTTACTTATGGTGGCGCTACAGTCCAGGTCGGACCAGGGCCTCACCCAACAAACTTCTCCAGCCAGCTCGGTCCCTGGCTAACTGTCTCCAGTTTCGCACGCCATGTTGGTTCAGGTCAAAGATTAAATATGTAACAAGATGGGAAACTGACTTACGTTTCACTCCCTAGATCCCGCAATTTTCATATTCCTTCATTTTCTATTTCTTTCCGTCTATATGAATGCATGTGAGTTACAA
>CAKKXW010000001.1:26998767-27015427 GCA_920937365.1 Sphaerophoria rueppellii | reverse complement strand
GCAGAAAATTTAGAAATAGAGACATCACGCAGCGCTGTTCTGCATGCAGAATTTGCTCCCATAAGAGCCTGTGTATTTTTAGTTTTGCTGCGCAGCAATTCTGCACATCTGTTTTGCCCTTAAGATATTTTCGACACTTGACATCCCATCGCACACGAATGAAACGAACTACAGAAATATAACAGCACTGGCGACTGAGGTTAACGGCTGGATTCTACAAAGTGCCAAGTAATTCCGGTGTGATACTTTGGGATGTGATTCTGGGTCATATTCTAAGAAAAAAAAATGTTTTACACTAAATTCAGATGTAGGACTTTGAAACCATTTTTTGACGATTTAAAAAATAGGCTATCTTTAGTGTTGTAATGATGCATTGCAATTCAGGCGCCTCATAATTCAAATTGAAAACACAAAAACACATGCAACAGCGTAATACATTGGGATAGAATTCACACTCAACAAAACAAGCCCGAAACAAACGTAAAACATACCGAAAAAACGTAAATCATACCGAAAGAAAAGAAAACACAATCGTTACGTATTTTAAACTTCGCCCTACGTATAGTTCACATTTTGTTTTTCCCAAAAGGTTGACTAGTAGAGGCTAAAGAAGAAGGAAAAAGTTAAGTTACACATCCGACATCAACGAGTTTAGTAAGAAAGCCGATAGCAACAGCGTGAGTAATAAAATCAGTCAATAAGTGAAGAAGCAATCACTCTGACGCCGACCGGAGTAAGGACCATAGGTAAGTTTTTGAATATAGATATAACAAAGGTTTCCCCCCACCAGTGGTAAGGGGCTTCTTGTGAAGTATTCAGTTCATCGAAGGTAAGTGTAATACCAGTCTCGACTGCGATTGTACCGGTTACGACCGCGATTACCCACGTTACTGGCGATTAACCTGTGTTTACAGCAATTACCCGTTTCGGCGGCGATTGTACCGGTTACGACCGCGATTACCCACGTTAGTGGCGATTAACCTGTGTTTACAGCGATTACCCGTTTCGGCGGCGATTGTACCGGTTACGACCGCGATTACCCACGTTAGTGGCGATTAACCTGTGTTTACAGCAATTACCCGTTTCGGCGGCTATTGTACCGGTTACGACCGCGATTACCCACGTTAGTGGCGATTAACCTGTGTTTACAGCGATTACCCGTTTCGGCGGCGATTGTACCGGTTACGACCGCGATTACCCACGTTAGTGGCGATTGACCTGTGTTTACAGCGATTACCCGTTTCGACGGCGATTGTACCGGTTACGACCGCGATTACCCACGTAAGTGGCGATTAACCTGCGTTTGCAGCGATTACCCGTTTCGGCGGCGATTGTACCGGTTACGACCGCGATTACCCACGTTAGTGGCGATTAACCTGTGTTTACAGCGATTACTCGTTTCGACGGCGATTGTACCGGTTACGACCGCGATTACCCACGTAAGTGGCGATTAAGCTGTATTTACAGCGATTATCCGTTTCGGCGGCGATTGTACCGGTTCCGACCGCGATTCCCCACGGTAAGTGGCGATTAACCTGTTATTACAGCAATAACCCGCTACGGCGGCGATTGTACCGGTTCCGACCGCGATTACCCACGGTAAGTGGTGACAAAACCGTCCAATTCCAGTAAGAGAAACCCGTCACCAAAAGCATAAGCAACCACCGTCTGAAGGAAGAAACACGAGAGTGGCAATTCAGTGTAAGGGAGAGAGGAACAAATACCGGTATCCCGCCGATTTAACGATAAATGAATTCTATATCAATTGTACAGTTATAATCGAATAAAGAAATAGACCACAAGTTAAATTTCGGTATTTTATTTAACATAACCTGGACTTCCCTAAGCATACCTCAGCTATAAACCTAAAATATCATCACAGTGTGCTCTGACCCTTGTTGTGATTAATTTCTCTGACAGTGTTTATTTTAGGGACCTCATTTTGGACTTTTTTAGTAGAAATACTAACCCGCATTTATGGTTTTTCTTACTTATTTTTCTAATTAGCGAGCTCTATTAAAAAAACGGTGAATATCGTTTCGATGTTGAAATATTGGCTTAATGATTTTTTTTTTATTTCCAATTACCTTTATTCTATATTTTACCAGACAACCGACATTGAATTTTACAATCAATCAAATAAACAAATGTCCTATCATTACAAAATTCAAACAATTAATCTGTTAACTTAAAACTACTCACCATTAATCGAGGTAGAAGTCTTACGCTTATAATTTAAGTAACACTTCTGTTATGCACATTCAAATTTCAAACTTAATGCTCATGTTCATTTAAAGATGTTATTTTACTCATTAAAGTTTTCACTTGAGTAAAAATCTTAATTCTATGCTAGTACAACAGTTCTATGTTCCATCCTTCATTGTAAGGTAATGTTAAGAAAATGAGTGTACACACCATTGTAATCGTATTACCTTTAACAGGAATAATATCGTATGATCTAAAAACACTCAACAAAAAAACTCGCATGCGATTTAACACTGTCACTCTCACTGTCGCTGATACAACATTCTCTTGAGCTTGTTTTATATGCTTCTCAATTTATTTATTTCTCAACGCAAACCGGCATGCTTAATTTGAGATCTCACTCAACTGATGGAAAATCATATCAACCCCTTTCGAAGGGGTGAATTTTCCATTCAAAATGATGTCAAAAACTTAGTCTGTATGAAAAAAAAAATTAAAAAAACGATACTGTAATAGTAATTGAAATGCAGAGAGAACAGAGTGTTTTTAAACCGAAACCAATGATAGTTAATGATTTTCAACTCGTTTTTGTGCCAACATTAATTGAATGTGTCAAGTGTAAGATAGTAGTGAAAATTTTGTAATTGGATCGTGGAAATTGGAAGCAACTCGATTTTGGTTTTAAATTTGAAAATGATGGGAACTGTGTCAAGTTTCCACTTTTCCAATTGTAAATTTCCTCAATCCAATTCCAGTCAAATAAAGGGCAATAGGAGTGTAGGACGCATTAGTTTAGTCCTTGTTGTTTCGAAGAGATTATGTGGCGAGGTTTTGGAGTTTTTTTTAATTTGTTGTGTTATTATCATATGTTTTGAATGTTTGACGTTGATTCCTTAAAACGGTTTAGTTTTTTAAGACTTCATAAAAATTATCCTAATTTAAAAAAAAAAACTTCAAGTAAACCTGTAAGCGGTTGAAGATGTGGGTTCTGCTAATGAAGACGTTAATTAGCTTGTCTTGGCAAAAATATAATTTCCGTCAAACTTCAATGGGAAACCTTTTTTTTTTTTTTTTGATTTTGTTGATAGACCATGGTTCTAAGAATCTCCTTCTTTGCCAGCCAGAATAAGTAGATCTGATAATGTGTTCTCAAAGAATAGGCAAAGAGGCATCAGTACCTACTAATTTCAAATCCTAAATAGATAAAAAACAAACAGTTGAAAAATGCACGAAATATAAAAAATAAATGTTTAAGAAATACAATTAAGCCACAAAATTTCTGCGATTTTTCTTGTTTTTATATTTTTGGAGTTAACTCCTTTAGAGTCGCAGGTATAATAAATACACAGGTATTAAAATCAATCGTCAAGAGAAAGCGTGAAGGCTAACGCATTTTTAAAATCTAAATAATGTCTATTCTACTGAATCGATTTAAATAAAATTTTGTACAAGGATAGTCTAGCCTGAGAAAGGGCAAACGCTTCTTAATAAAAGATCAAGCCTTTATTTTTCGTGGGAGGTACCGTTTTAAAGCAAATAAAAAATATTTTCTTACAAAAAAATACATACGTGTTTTAAAAAAAATCGATGATGTTTAAAGAAAAACGTAGGAATCGTTTTTGTTAAAATTGAAAACTTTTGGTTTTTGGCCAAAAAAATTGTATGGTGGCTACCCTAAATTTTGATCTTAAAAAAATTAAAAGAGGTAAGATATAGGTTTGTGCTCAAACCTTTATTTCAAGTTTCAAGTCAATCAGACAGTGGTTAAGGCGCTGTAGGCTCGTTTGCAGACAGCAAACAGACGGACGGACGATCCACTTTTTTCGATTTGTCATCGTAATGTCATATCTCACCTAAATCTCTACTTTTTTTATATATATATTCTATAATGTGTTACAAGTAAAAAATGTAACGCTGGGGGTGGGAATAAGGGATGAACATTTGTGTACGATGTTTTTGAAACATATATTTTAAAAACAACCAATCGAACTAAGATTTCAACCTTAAACGTTGAAAATTTCGCACATAATAGAGAGTTTCATGTAAGTAGGTAGGTTAAAATGGCTTTTCTAGCAACCGCTGCCCAGGAACACAATTAGCGCTTTAATTACGCCGTATTGATACCATAAACTCGAAACCAATATTCCGATTGAATTCAAACTTGAAAATTAGGGGTTTGAACGAATTCGCGTTTATCGATTTTTATTTTTATTTTTTAAGATCAAAATTTAGGGAAGCCAACATCCAATTTTTTGGGCCAAAGACTCGAGAGTTTCAATTTTGTCAAAAACGTCTGCTACGATTTTTAAACTTCCTCGAAATTTCTGTTTCTCCAAAACAGTGCCTCCCATAGAACAGTTTTTTGTTATCAGATTTTTTTCACAAAATAAAGGTACGATCAGCGTAATTTTTTTTTGAAAGTACGTACATATATGTATTGCCCAAATAATATTTTGTGTTCATACAAATTTAAAATCTTTTTTTGAAATATTAAACTTTTTTTTTCAAAATTTTGTATCTCAAAAACGGATCGATATTAAAAATCGTTATTCAAATTTAATATTGACATGTTTTTGAATACTGCATACCCAGATTAATTTTAGGACATTTTTGAAAAATTTTATGTATCGAAGCGTTACATGCTCTTACACAATAATTCGATTTTCCAACAGTGACTAAATAGACGGTCAGTTTCTCATTTCGAATTCATATAATTCACGCTCGCCTTAAAAATCACATATGCAAGCAAAACTAATTCGAGCATATATTTACATACATTTTGTTTGGCCTTGAATCGATTCAATGCATAAGGAAAACAACTCGTATGACTCATTTACTCATGGCGGCGTGTTTGCATTCATCACCGATAACATTCTTATAATACATCACATAAGCAAATGCAACCGAATCTCAGAAAAGATTAACTTTCGCACTCATACAATTCACACTTGGTTTCAGTATTTCCATACCAGCTTCCGTACTTTCGTAGAAAAATTACCACTACCACTACTTTTCGTCACTACTATTAGTTGTCATTTCAACTTTGGGCATCGATTTGAGTGCTTTTGGTCATCTCCGCCGCCGCCGACCGCCATTTCTTTATTAAAGCTTCCCAACACCAGTGGTAAGGGGCTTTAAACATCGAAGGAAATTTGACCTGAGTACCACCAGGGGCCTTAAATAAACCTGCTGATCTATAGCAAAGCTATTGCCTGCCGTACCACGTGCCACTAAGGGCCGTAAATAAACCTGCCGATCTACCAGAGATATTGCCTGTCGTGCCAGCCGCCTTCAGGGGCCGTAAATAAACCTGCTGATCTACCAGAGCTATTGCCTGCCGTGCCACGTGCCACCATGGGCCGTAAATAAAACCGCTGATCTACCAGAGATATTGCCTGCCGTGCCGTGTGCCACCAGATGCCGTAAACAAACCGGTCGAGTAAGAATTACCAAACACACAAACGAAAACAGGAACAAGAAGTCCAGTAGCGAAAGCCCTACCGCTAGTTAAGACAGCAAAAACCCGGACTAGGATGTCCGGGGAAGTTTTAACTGGAACCGAACTCATACCGGAAGTGGTACACTAAATTTAAGAAAAATCAAGGCAAATTGAATTTAAAAAAAACCTTCACAGAATTTTTTTCCCAAGACAATAGCGCGAGTACTGAAGGTAAAAACAAAAAATATGAAACAAATAATTAGTAAAAAACTTCTTGGTTTCTTGTTTGTTTCTTTTTTATGTTAGAGGACTTTGAATTTGATCTGCTCAGAGCTTTGTCTTGATACATCTGTGATCTACTCAGAGGTAAAAAAGATCCCTTACCTGTCATACCTTGACATCTAATCTATATGCAATTTTAAGGATGAATTTCATAAACCGCATCCATGAGTGGAGTTTGCTTAATCCAAAGGACTTAGCTTCTAGACTTCTTCACTTTTTACTTGTTTTCCCACTTAAGACAAAGAAGGAATTCGGTAAAAATATCAATTTCGTCATAGGTACATATGCAAGGCCATATAACAAACATGGCCACCAACTTGAATAACACTGAACAACTATACTTTTCGTCTAATGAATACAAAAAACACATTTATTTTCAATTAATCTTACTTTTACTAACTTCTTTTATTAAACGTAAGCTTATAAAAAAAATTATATTTTTACTTATTGATAGTTTATCTATTGAGAAAAAATAAGAAAAAGCTTTAAAATATACGCTAACAAATAAAAAATAATATAAACACTTGCACTCTATAATATTGACCTTCTTACAAGAAAAATTACACACAATTTGAAGTTTGAGATGATTTGTTGTTATTGCACTAAGCCGCAACAGCCATTACGTGGGAGGTTTACCCTGTGAGAGAAACCGGTATTTGTTTATTTTATGTGTATGTCAATATTTTAATTAAATCTCGCTAAATCAGCGATTTGTCACACTCGCTCGTTTGAAGAAAAGAAGGCCAAGCCTACTTCTTTCGCTTACTTATGGAAATTTTCGTCCGGTTTTTTGACATTAGCTTAAGTTCACTTAAGGTGATTTTTTACCTGGTTTGGTTTTGGCAACACTGGTTTTGACAGCTGACGTGTGTTTAGTACCTTGTGTTACTGTCAAACAGCTTCAGTTTGGTTTGCAATTTAACCATGGATCGTCTTACAAATGAACAAAGCTTGCAAATTATTGAATTTTACTATCAAAATTTGTTCGAACCAAGCACAAATTGTTCATCGCGCGCTGCTTCCATTTTATGGTCGGCATTTTCGACCTTCTAAGCAGTCTATTCGGAAAATTGTGACCAAATTTCGCACCAAATTTACTTTGTTGGACATTAAACCACCAACACGTTTACGTACTGTGCATAATGAAGAAAATATTGCGGCCGTATATGACAGAAGACCGCGAAATGTCGATTCGGCGCCGTTCCCAGCAGTTAGGCCTTTTTTTTGCCCGAAATGGAAGTTCTTGACTTGCATGATATGTGGTTTCAACAAGACGGTGCCACATGCCACACAGCACGCGAAACAATGGCGCAATTGCGAGGCGAGTTTGGTGAACAGTTAATTTAACGTTTCGGGCCGGTCAATTTGCCGCCTAGATCGTGCGATTTGACACCATTAGACTATTTTTTGTGGGGGTATGTCAAGGGTAATGTCTAACGGGACAAGTCCGCTTTGATTGACGCACTGGAAGCCAACATCCATGCATTCCTTCGTGAGATACCGGCCGATATGTGTGAAAGAGTATGCCAAAATTGGACTCAGCGGATGGGCTACCTGAGACGCAGCCGCGGTCAACATTTGCATGAAATTATCTTTAAACATTAAATTGCAAGGTCAAACTATCGACTCAAATAAATTTGTCATTCATTTTTTCGATTTTTTTGTGTTTTTTTTTTTTTTTTTTAATTCTAAACCTCTTAAAAAATCACCTTTTATAATAATTAATCTTCTACGTTTCGTAAGGAACTCTAATTGGTTTCATTGAGCTTTCGGAGAAAGCATTTTAGATTCATGTGATATCACAATAGGCCATCAGTTGGCCTTAGTGTGTCGTTTTACCATCATGTCAGCTACTTTAACATTACCTAAGCTAA
Source organism: Sphaerophoria rueppellii (assembly GCA_920937365.1). Taxonomy (NCBI): domain Eukaryota; kingdom Metazoa; phylum Arthropoda; class Insecta; order Diptera; family Syrphidae; genus Sphaerophoria; species Sphaerophoria rueppellii. The sequence goes on along the minus strand of CAKKXW010000001.1, from coordinate 27,007,627 downwards.
CCTATTTTTTGAATTTGTTTTTAAGAAAGCCGTAACCTAAATGGAAATGTAGCTTTCAATATATCAGATCGCACTGAGACAAGGACAAAGTATGTACCCAATTATTAAGGACTAACGAACGAACTCAAAATTTTCCTTTCAAAATCATAAATGAACCTCAAAATAATATACGCAACGAAAACGGAAGTTGTAAATTAGACGTGTGTATCTCATTGTAATTGTCCTCGAGTCTGGAGCCTAATTACAATGATTTAAAACATAAATGATCGATCATCGTTTTTGCTAGTCTGAAATATTTTTCCAGGTGATTTTTTCAAATGAATGTAATGTTTCTTTTCCATTAAAAAAAAAATTTAAAGTTGTTCTTCAAGTTAAAAAAAAAAAATAAAAACCTTACTATACACACCGCTCTCAAATAAAAGTGTTAAAAATGGTGTAAACTGTGTTTTTTCTTGCTTTGTTTCTGAACCCAACAACCATCATGCGTCATGCCATGTCCCGAGAAATTACTATCGAATTGCCAAATCAATTCTACACCGAAAGTGCATCGAAACACAATGATTTCAATGGCAAAAAGCGGTCGCTTTTACCTCTGCTAGTGCTATGTCATGGCCATCGAACCAGTAGTCATGGTACATATCGGTACAGAAAAACGAATCCTTTGTCGTTCATCAAAACACAAAACCTTTTTCCTTGTTGCCAGGAATCATGAGCCAAAAGCAGGACCTCTATTCCATTGAGGACTTGATATAACTACACCACGACCACAACATGTATAAGGTACTGAAGTCGCGGGTAATTATTCAGTTTTATTATTCATTGCGAACGGCGCCTATATCGAACAATGAACTACTGCTACACAATCGAATGAAGGATACGATGGTGTTTGACGACAACAACGCTTAACTTAGTACATATTCGTCGAAACAAGGATATACATGGTCCTGATGATGTTTTTGTTATATGGATTGTGGCTGGTGGGCTTGTGGCCCGAATTTGTTAAAGAAACCGCCAATTGGGCGGCTCTGTTTCATGTTATTTATTCTTCTACAGTCGAGGAGTTTTGTTTTTGAATTGAAATTCATAAATATATAGCTTCTGGTATTTTTTTTTTCTGGCAAGGAAAACAAAAGAATATCTCGGAGAAGGGACATTGATTTAACAACAAAATAATAATACAAAAAATAATTCTTCGTCGCTGGAAACAAGGTCATGGGATATATGAAATGAAAACACATTGTAAAGGTTGTTAATATTTTTCATGATGTATTTACAAGTAACATGTTGCGCATTCGACCCTGGGGGCTGACAAGATTCTTCCCTTTTTTCTTGGGATTTCACGAGGCAAAAATGTGTGTTGTTTTAAGCAACAAATTTATCAATTTGCATAAATTCGAGGACGGAAAATTCTGTAAATTTTATTTTACTTTTTTTAGACAAGCAAAGGTCACGGTTCGGCGGCGAGACAATAACTACGAGCTGAAGATAGCTAAGTATTTATAACGTTAATATGTTGCACTCAAAGTTCATTACATAGTTGCTCAGTTTTTTTTTTGCTTACAAAAAGTAGAGCATCAGTCTGTGTTAGACCAAGGGCCTCATCTAAATAGTATCCCGCATTAGATCCCAACTCGGGCTGCAGCTATGTGTCTATTATGTTCTTCTACTGCGAAAGCCCTTCAATTTTGATCTAGAGAATCAAATAAAATGAAAAAGAACCTTGCCAAAGTTCATGGCTAACCATCAAGCAATATTTTCCTTAACCTTCAAACCTATCATTAAATTGCAGTCCTTGCTATCTTAATTCGCTGCACAATAACGCTTCACGGGTAAGAAATCTATTCTAGCTGGCTTAATTCTATCTAATTTACTTCACTTCCTCTTGAAATATTGCCATGCAACAGTATGCAGTGCACATACGAAGGTAGCTAGCTATTACACTGCTGACAAATCAACACATTGCCATTGAGCAACAAATGCAATAAATGTAGTACTCGCAGGTTCCTTCCAACCATACTTTATATGGAAAATGGAAGAATTCAACAACTTTCCTATACAAAGCGACTTGCAATATAAGATTCCCAGCCTTGTCTAACCACCTCTTGCTCTGCCAGAAGCAATTAATCTTACTATCCACATTTCCTTGCTCAAAAGTTTGTTTGCTCCACTTTATTCGTTTCGTATATCTAAAGTGTAAGTGGTGGTTTATTTGAAAACGATTTACAGCCTCAGAAGCACCAGCCAACGCCAGCGGTATCTACTGCAAGTCTCTATATAGGAGACCACCTTGTTTTGCGATTCATCCGAAAAGCAACCGACTATCCCAACCGATTCTATAGCACGCGCCGAACCGAACTAAGACTTTATTAGGAACATAGTTTACCGCCAGTATGGCAAACTGTATGAATTTATAGGAATACTATTACCCACACAACAATGGTTATTTATTAGAAGGACGCAGAGGGTGTGGGATGTTTTGCTCTAGTCGCTTTTTTTTCTAGCTGGTTATTTTGTTGCAAAGATAAATGGCTTGTTAATTTGTTAGAATTTTCGACTTTATCCGCAATTAATTAAATGGCAGAATCTTTTTTTCAGGTTTGCTTTGTGTGGGGGAAGACAAAGTGCAAGTTATGGGGCATTTTTGACCTTTTGTCCAGGATAGGAACAATGAGATTGTTGAGATTACAGCATATGCTGGTACCCAATTTGTGTTACTTACTTTATACTTAATTCTATTCTCAGACAATTAAGTCTTTACTCCTTCATAGTTGAATGTCTTCCTCTCTGCATTTTGACAGTTCATCTTCATAGCGACGACCTTGTCAAAGCTACATCTGTCAAATAAACAGTCATTAGGCGTTTTTAAATACTCGTTTAGATGGAACAGAGCGAACAGAATCAAAACACGTTCTGATTTCTCTGAACAAAAAGAGCTCTGAGGTCGCAAATTCATTTCTTGAAAAATTTGGAGAACTAATTGTCACTTGCCTTGTATAAAGTGAGCCGTGAGTTTTTTCTTGTTAAATAATAAAAATATAATAATATTAATTATCTTCAGCACCTGTGCGTCCTATTTCGCCGGCCACCTTTTTGAATAAGAGACCTTGTTCGGTCTAATTTGGCCGAGCGTAAAGAGTGCACTCTGAACAAAAGAACTAACACGATGTTTTTAGCTCTGAAATCTCCGAGCAAAAATATGAACACGGAACTTTTTTGAACATGTCAAGCTCTGCACTTGCCTGTTCACAATAATTTGAATCGTTGACGTAACGTAAGATCTGTTGAAAATATCCCTTGAAAACGAACGTGAATGTGCGCAGGAGATATGGAGGATTTGGATTTTGCGTCGCTAGTTCAAATTTATTATAACTGAAACACAAACACGCTTAAGCTTGGTTTTCGTGCGCTTCGAGTTTGTTTAGATTTAAATTTCTCCCTCCATCATCTTCATACCTTACCTAGTAAAACAAACGAGGTTTGTTTGTCCTACAGCTTTTTTTTAAAGCTGTTAAGCTGTCAGACAAATCAAGTGTAGAGTATGTGTGAACGAGAGCTTCAGTTTGAAGTCACATTACGTAACCTTACGTACAAAACGTCAGGTCGAAGTTTAATTGTGATAGCATGCATAGAGGCCCTATAGCTGAACTTGAACTCGTGAACGTCAGGCGAAGCAAGGCTTAAGCATGTTTGTGTTTTGTTTCACCCATTTAAATACACTTACAAAAAGGCAGAAAGAAGTTTTTAAGAAATAAATAAAATAAAGCCAAGGCCTCTCAACAATTCTCTGGTTGCGTGTGAAGAATTTAGGGGAACAACAATTTAACGCCGATTCCAAACGGCAAAGCTGAGAAGCACTTTTTTATGACAGACTAGCAAACCCCTGCCCGCTTCGCAGGGCTTTGGCCCACAATCGTTCGGAAATTAGAGATTGGCAGGATGAAGAATACGGTAATCGATGGATAGGCAAAAATTAAAAATATTCTTAGAAAAACCGTGCCTGTATTTGCAAATCCGATGAATATTCATTCGTTTTTCAATTTTAATTTACCCATTAAACATATCTTCCCCAAATTTAGCTCCCTGAGAAGAGGTAAGGTAATTAGGATTTTGATAGCAAGCCAGGTATAGGCATAAGTATGCTTTTAAGCCTCTTCAGGATTGCACAATGTTATAAATTTTCTTAAAGCCAACAATTATTGGGATATTATAAAGTGCTGCAATAAAAATATTGACAAAAAAAACTAAATTCGATGTTCTAAGCTGTTTTAGATTTTCTCAAGTATTATAAAATGTATGGGTTTTTGTTTATCAATGAGATTTTATTTGCTAATTTTTTTGTTCATAAGGTAAAAATAAGAAAACTTTATGTTCCTTACGCATTATTTGAAAAAAAGAAATATATATATCTTAAAGACAACACTTTGCTCGGGCAAGAAAACTTGAACACCACTTAAATACAAAGTTAGCCTTTTTTTTAATCGTCAAAAAGTCATGAAAAAGTAACATTGTCTTAGAAGAGTTATTTTCTAAGAATATGACCAAGAATCACATCCCAAAGTATATGGCAGACAAATTACAGGATACCCTGTACAGTTGACCATGAGGAAAAACAGATATTTCTAAATCAAAGCCACATATTTTTAAAGATTGCCCTTGCGTCTTATTTATTTTTCAGGGAATTCAAGTCGAACAGGAAACTAAAGACGTATGCCATTGACTTCTTCACGGCTAGTCTTGTAGTACTGTGAAGTTTAAGTTGATTGATGTCCCGAAACATATAGTAATGCTCATACCATCAGAGTTAAAAAATGTGGAGGCAGTCCTGGTACATAAATGCATCAATGCAAAAAATTCAAAAACTGCGTCTCGTTGTAAAATTTACTACATCGTTTTATTTGTCTACTTCAAAATGAATTGTTGCATCGACTTTAGAAAGACTTTGATCTGTACCAGCCACTTCAACTTAATGCTTCAATGCATGGAAAGACATCTTTAATCAACTCATTCCGTGGATTTGCATTACAATAAAAATTCTTCGGAAGTGAAATTCGGCCTTCAGAATCAAGTGAATTTTTTCCATTTCCAATGTCCAATAGTGTCCGTGGCTTAGTGGTTAGCTGCGTTGGCTGCTAAGCAGAACGTCGTGGGTTCGAAACCTACTCGTGCCCAAAGTTTTTTATTTCATCTTTCTAGGGCATTGCCTTTTGCGAAGAACTGGCAAAACTTCCAAGAGTATCAAGAGTATGAAAAAGTGCTTTTCAACTTTGCCGTTCGGAATCGGCGTTAAATGGAAGGTGATGAGAGTAAGCCACTTAGGCCTTGGCTCTTCAAGATCTGTCGCGCCACTCTCTCTTTAATGTCCAATAATTGGCCAATGTAAGTTCCCTGAAATAGAAGTTTTTAAACGACTCCATTCGTCTGCAGCAGTTGAACGTGGTATAATCGACAAAGTTTGTCCTCAGCTACAAAAAGATTCAGAGCTCCAAATTCTTCAAGTTGCGGTTAAAGGCTTCAAGTAAAGTTTTGTGCGCCATTGTGCTCTCATCCCACACAAATATTCGGACATTGCCAACTTTTTTGAAATATTGTAATGTCAGATTTATGTCCAATAATGTGCTCACAACTCCAGAAGAAGAAAGAGCCAACTCTTTTTTTTTAATTTTAGATCATATTGATGCTTAAATTAATGATAACAAAAATGATTTCCCCATTCCACCGGGTGCATCACAAAAATATATAGGTACCACCACTCAGACTGATCACACCTTGTATATCTAATGGTGTCATACACATAGGTAATTTTGTTGATCGTTTATCTTCGGCTCAATAGTTTGCGCAAATATTCTGAATCCAATGCAATTTTATTATTGTCCTTAACGTTGTATTGTTGTCGAGCAACCAAATCAATTGTGACAATGCTTTATTCGCAATACGGTTTTTTCGTAAGCAACTATCACATTTCAATTTCAAAGCATTCAATTCCCCATCAGATTGGCATTTGCAATGACTTGACTCAAAGCACACCATGTTTTTCATTCAGACAATAAGTATACGTGGAATACCTCCAGTTCGTTAGTGTTGATTTAATTTCATTAATGCAAATTCCATCAACATTCAAAACGTTACAAATAACCCACTTAAAATAAATATGATGTATGTACATACATATTTTCATACTCTAGAAATTTCATATATCAAAACAACGTTTGCCGGGTCACCTAGTTCAAATATAATTTCCTAGGTTCACTGACATTTTTTTTTTGTCGAAGGAAAATAAATTGTCAAATATTTTTTTTCTTCACTAACATATTTTTTGATTTTTTTCGTTGAAAAAAAAAATATTTGACAAAATTTTCAAACTAAATTGAGTGTTCGTATATTGATCGGTTTTTTTATAGTGCGAAATACAAAATTTTTAACATTTTTAAACAATTGAACCATTTGTGATTTGAAAAGTATACATTTTATTTTTGCTAAACCTTCTGCGCTAAAACCTCTTGCATTTAGAGAAAAAATTAGGCGAATCGGTCAACCAGTGTGCCCGGTTACCGAACGAACACAAAAATTAGGCTGTTCTTTTATATATATAGATAAGATTGATACTCTTGGAAGTTGTGTCAGTTCTTCGAAAGAGGCAGTGACTGTGATAGATGATATAAAAACTATGGGCACGAGTAGGGCTCGAACACACGACATTCTGTTTAGCAGCCAGCGCATCTTACCACTAAGCTACGGAGGTTTTAAGTCTGTTAAAATCTTTGTCATCCTTATCAGAGATAAGTTAATAATCTAAGTCACCGCCAGAGGGATAATTTCTTCAAAATATTATCGGACTTTCCCGAAAATAGTTCAAGAAAAGACTTTTCAACTAGAAAAAACGAAATTTGACAGGTAATAGCTCAATGGAGAGATTCGAATTTAGTTCAGCAGAAGGATATTTAGTTCAAAATGTTACCGGATTGCTCCAGAAACCGTTCTAGAAAATACGTATGACATTTGACAATTTGATAAATGCCTTTACAGAAAGCAAATTTCGATTTCGAGTAAATCTGCAAGTCATCGTTTTTCTACACCAATAGCTTTCAGCCCTCTGTACTATTATTTGTCGTTCTTATTTCCACTTTTTGTTGGCATAAGAAAATTGATGCATTATATAGGTTTTTTTTTTTGTATGGGGTTTTGCACTTTATTTTACGATGCTCATCATGTTTTCCTAAAAAAAAAGTCATAAGATAAAACGGTGTTAAATAGTCTCACATGTTGCTTCTATTCCACCAAGCACACTCTACACTTCCTGAAGATCCAGTCCGACAATGTCCAACGAATAAGTTTAAACAAGCCAGGAAAGCCTGCGTTGCCCATATTCATGCAGTAAGAATTTTTGTTCTTTTGTAAAAAATATGAATAATTCTTTTTCTTACTCGGTCCCTACGCTCTTTGACAATGACACTCCAGTTGTTAGCTCTTTCGCGAAAGCTAACCCTTTTGCCAGAAAGTGTCATGACTCCTCCCTTTCTTGAGCCCGTCAATGATTCCATGGGACAAATCTTCTTCCGCACTCGTGCTGTGGAGAGACTCCTTAAATATCTCAACATACATAAATCCGCTGGTCTGGATGGTATCCCCGCTATTGCTCTGAAGAGGTGTTCTTCCACGCTGTCAAAACCCTTGCGTAAGATTTTCCATATATCCTATTCTTCTGAGCTCGTTCCGAGCAGTTGGAAAACAGTATTTGTCCAGACAATTATAAAAAAGGCACATCTACTTCTCCCTCCAATTATCGTCCGTTAAGGAGAGGGAAGGTCAAGGAAAATCTGATAATCAGCTTAAAAGCGAGTTCGAGACCGAAAGCTTCTTAATGACCGGCAGTATGGCTTTCGTATCAAAAAGTCCACTGGTGATCTGATGGTTGATCTCACCGAATAGTGGAATAAATCTTTACATCGTGTTGGAGAAAGTAAGATTGTTGCACTTGATAATTGATATTTCATAGGCATTTGACAGTGTTTGTCACCAGGCTCTTTCATCGAAAATGCGTACTTTCGGTATTGAAGAGTCCCTCCTTCGTTGGACTAGAAACTTTCTTTCGAACCGTTCTACACAAATTGCATTGCAGTTCCAGTCAGGATGAACTTCTTAGTGAACACCTTATAGGGCTACTATCACATATTCGCAGCCCACGCCTATAAGGAGCGGTTTGGCCGGCTCTTTGTCTTAGAGTTAAACTAAAGACCTGGCCCTCCAGGTCGTGCGTCGGGGTGACTGCCCGGCCACATAAAGAAATGATAGCTCCGAAACACCAACAAGCCTCGGATACCGACGGAATTAATGATGACGACCCACGCAAACGAATTAAGACAACGAATTTCGGTTTTGCACATGGAATGTTAGGTCCCTTATCAGGCCACGTGCAGCCGAACAACTAGCGGAAGCCCTTGACTGCTATATGAAGCAGATATAACTGCCATCCAAGAAATGGTCCGGGCCTACGTAAAATGAAAAAAACTGCGATATTTACTACGGCGACTGCTACCGGGAACAAAATCAGCGTCTATTTGGATGTGGATTTGTAGTTGGGACTCGACTCAGGAGGAATGTCTTGAGTTTCAACTCAGTGAATGAGCGCATCACTACAATCCGTATCAAGGCTAAATTCACCAACATTAGCCTCATCTGCGCTCACGCCCCCACTGAGGAAAAGGATGAAGACACCAAAGACAGGTTCTACGAGCTCCTCGACAAGACCTATGAGCAATGCCCTAGCTATGACATTAAAATCGTCCTTGGAGATTTTAATGCTAAGCTGGGTAGAGAAGAAATCTTTGGTGGAATAATCGGACGACATAGCCTACACGACACC
>CAKKXW010000001.1:26974091-26984518 GCA_920937365.1 Sphaerophoria rueppellii | reverse complement strand
TCAGTTGGTAGCTGGTTTAGAAGTGCAACGCCGTCTAGGACCTTTTCTGGATACTTCAGGTTTAGCTATGGGTGGTGGAAAAGTAGCTAAAATTCCGGCGCATACTGTCGTAGATGTCTCTGCTTGACATGTTTCGATACAGATCAAAACCGCAGGGACGGTTCGAGCAAGCGAACACGTGGAGTTCTGCACTATCTTCTCAAGAACGATGTTAAAGAAATCGCATGACAGTGCATCGCCTTCTCTGAATCCTTTTTTGACGTCGAAAGATTCCGTGAGCTCGTTGCCAACCTTGATGGAGCAACGTGAAGTCTTCATCGTCATTTTGCACAAGCGAACGAGCTTGGCAGGGACGCCAAAACTAGACATAGCTTTGTACAGTTCGTCTCTGTAGATGCTGTCATACGCGGCCTTAAAATCGATGAAAAGGTGGTGGGTATCGATTTGGACTTCATAGGTCTTTTCCAGGATCTGCCGCAACGTGAAGATTTGGTCGATGGTTGACTTTCCTGGCCTGAAGCCACATTGATAAGGACCAATCAGATTGCTGACGAAAGGCTTCAGACGTTCACATATTACGTCAGAGAGGATCTTGTAGGCGATGTTTAATAGACTTATTCCTCTATAGTTGGCGCAGTTTAGAGGATATCCCTTTTTCAAGATCGGGCAAACAATGCTGAGGTTCCATTCATCGGGCATCTGCTCCAGCGGCTTTGTTGGATATTGCGGTTTTTACTTCTTCTAGGTCGGGTTCACGGAATTGTTGGCTATCATCGTGTCCGATCAAAGGCTCCCGTCTGACGGCGGTATTTCGTTCGTCGTCGCCGTTATACAATCTACAGAAGTGGTCTTTCCAAATCCCCAGCATTGACTGCGATTCTACTATGATGTTCCCTTGTTTATCTCTGTAGGCATCAGTTCTTGCTCGATGACCTTGAGCCAGTTGTTTAACCTTGCGGTAAAAACTCCGAACTTCATTCCTGCTGTTGGCTCTCTTAACATCCTCGATCTGACGCTTCTCATGCTCTCTCTTTTTCCTCCTGAGAAGCCGGCGTTCCTCTCTCCTCTTTTGCTCGTAGAGCTCACGAGCAGCTCTTGTCATTCTATGCAGCGCCGCTTTGTATGCCTCCTGCTTGGCTGCATGGGCCTACCTGCATTCTTCATCAAACCAGGGGTTTCGTTTTGGTGGCTGTGTGAAACCCATAGGCCATATCCTTTTTAAAAAACAAACATTTTATGAGACATCAAATGCTGAGAATCATGGAGAATGAAGCAATAAAATTCTTCGTTCAAATAATTCACTCAGAAAAAACTTTGTTAAACCGAGAACCATGCATTTTGTTGCCATTGTATGCATCCATTTTTTCTAGGTCATGACAATGTTATATGAAATTTCCTTACCACCTTCATCGCTACACTCTTTTAACAGGCGCGTAATACGTTATTTTCAACTAATTTTAGGACACAAACGTGCACAAAACGCATGCACAAAACCCATAACTGCTCCTTTCCAATAATGCAATAATAATTCACGTTAACTAATGTCTCTCAAGCATTGCAACTCCATTAAAACCAATTCACCAGAGACGTGAGAATGGTTATTTATTTGCTTTTGTGGTTCACAAATTCGTCGCGCAGAAAACTTCGTAACTACTTAAAATCAACACTCCGAAACTTATGACAATTGCATATAAATGCATTCATGTAAAGTTTTCCTTCGCAAGAGAAGATACTTGGAAGATTACTTTGTCACTAGGTGGGCGTTATGGGCAAACCAGTCGATGTCTATTTTGTAGTTTTCTTTTAGAACGAAGAACAGACAACAACCTGAATTTTAAATTGAGGGCGTTTTCTTACAGTTTCGGACCTCCTGGCAGTTAAACATAAACGACATGTCACGCCTGCAATTCTGAAATCAAATTGCCATTACCAACGACTGGCAACAGTGGAGCCGCAGCAATTCTCTAAGAACTCAAATGAAATTTTAAAAGAAGCATAAAGAATTCTCACTGTCAATAAAAATGTAATTTCAAAACTGTTGACTATTTTCCAGCTTTAAAGCTCAGTTGTCCTAGTGTTGCCAACAACAAAGCGAAACCAATCACCAACTTTGTTGGAAACAAACAGCCTGGGCATGCAACAATATTACACGCGATAATCTATGAGCGTTTTTGCACTGTTTACCAGGCGTTTACTTTTCTTTTTCTCTCCCGATACTGCACTTTCAATAAATACTTGGTTATAACAAAACTTTACAACATTTGCGGGCCCATAAACCAACAGACTATCCCAAAGCCACTACCACCATCCCCACTTTCAAACTCACTAAGTCACGCTCTTGTTACACGGCCACTGTTTTGCATGCTCTCAGACTGCAACAAAATGAGCAATAAACTTCGGGCTCAGACAGCAATCCACTTGGATGACAGTTAAAAAATTTGATGTAGATGGAAACTTCAGCGAAGCCATACGACAAAGTGACAACTTTTACTTTTTCGTCCTCAAGGTAAGTAGGTAAAAGTTCAGGTGGCGTTACAGTCCGTTGTGGACTTGGGCCTCAACCAACAGTCTCCGCCAGCCAGCTCAGTCCTTATAGCTAGCTGTCTCCAATTTTGCACTGCAAATCCTCTTCTACTTGTGTGTGCCACCTGAGTCGCGGTCTTCCTCTCCTTCTACGTCCCTCGGGAATAGTAACTTTCCAGGCCGGAGCATTGGTGTCCATCCGATCTAAATGACCGAGCCTTGTTAGTCTCTGGATTTGACTCTTCTGGCTAGTTCCATGTCGTTGTACAACCCGTTAAGGTCGATGTTGTATCTTCTTCGCCATTCCCCATCAATGCAAACGGGACCAAAGATGACCCGAAGAACTTTCCTCTCGAAACAGCCTAATGCACATTCAGCCGATTTTGTCAAAGTCCATGCCTCTGAACAATACAGCGGGACTCGGATGATGAGGTAACACCCACATCATTACCTTAGTTGCTCGAGAAAAGGCCACTCAATTGCTTTCTTAACCTAAAGGAACAGTGATTAGCAAATTCTGTCCGAGCCATGTCGGTGTAAGGAGCATATAAAAGGTTTTCCAATAAGAGGTGTTATTTTGAATAGCCCGCTATTTCGGTAGCTGTGACTTTTAAGCTGATAATTTTTGACATTTGACAAGAAGAAACTACGCCAATAATAAAAATTAATAAAAATGGAACGATATACGCTTCAACAATGCATTGAAATTTCAACAAGGCGGCACTACGTGCCACACAAGCAATGAAATCATCGATCATTAACGGGAAAAGTTTCCGTACCGTGTTATCCCTCGAAGAGGTGATCACAATTGGCCACCGAGATCTTGTGATTTATCACCTTGCGACTTCTTCCTTTGGGGCCAACAACCCAGCGTCAATTCTAGACCTCAAAGATGGAATTCGTGAGGCTATCAAGGACATAGGGCAGACACTTTACGATTTGGTTATGGAAAATTTCATGAAAAGGATATGGCGTGGTCGCGGCGGCCATTTGGCTGATGTTGTATTCCATTAACGGCATACCTTCGTTTTTGTAACGAAATAAACATCCGATCATTTATCTCAAAAAATGCCATTGTCTTTGAACATCAAAATAACACCTCTTATTGGAAAACCTCTTACTTCGCTTTTCCCTCATTTACCGCTAGACCCATTTTTGCCGCTTATGTCTCAATGGAAGTAGTTTACTTACTCTTTAGCTGGCGCAGTTTATAGGATCTCCCTTTTTCAGGATCGGGCTAACATTCCATTCATGTGGCATTCATTCTTCAGACCATATCTTACAGATGATTTGGGACATGCCCCATCTAGATCGTCGCCTGCTGCTTAGAACAGCTCGGCAACCTGACCATCTGGTCCAGCGGCTTTGTTTTGTTTTCAGCCGTGATATTGCGGTTTTTACTTCTTCTAGGTCGAGTCCACGGAATATTTGGCTATCATCGTGTCCGCTTCCTGACGGCGGGATTTCGCTCGTAGTCGCCGTTTTACAGTATACAGAAGTGGTCTTTCCAAATCTGCAGCATTGACTGCAATTCTACTATGATTTTTCTTTGTTTATCTCTGCAGTTATCCTGGTTTTGGCGGCATGACCCTGCAGGCTGCAGCTAAAAAACCAGGGGTTTCGATTTGGTGGCTGAGTGAAAACTAGCTCATTAGAGGCGGCATCTCTAACTGCTTCTGGCAATGTTGCAACTGGTCTTCGACACTGGATGTTGACGGCATAGGACTTCATAAAAGCTTATTTGACACTTGATCGGAGAAAGATCTAGTGATCTCTTCTGATTGTAGCCGTCCGACGTCGAATTTTCTTCCAGCATTTCGATGTTGGCTCCTCGGAAAGTTCGAACAACTAGAATGCAGGGACAAGTGCCTTCCGTCGATCGCAATATGATCAATCTGGTTGACGATTTATTGATCACTAGATCTCAATGTTCATTTATGGATGTTGCGATGTAGGAACCATGTGCTTGCTACCATAACATTTCGCCCCGCAGCAAAATCGATCAGCCTGAATCCGTTGTCGGAAATGGTGTCGTGCAGGTGTTCAAGATGTCTCCGAAAAATATGAGATGCTAGAATGGGTGTGATTCTGTAATTTTTATGAGGCTGTTTTTCTGCACGTGTTGTGGTAGATTCGACACGAGTCATTTTGAGAATAAGAAAGCAATCTTCTAATACAATATTGGAAGAAAAAGCTTTGATCTCTGGACTATGATTGACTGGCGAAGAATTAATATTTCAACAGGATGATATCCCAAAATATATTTCCAGACATAGGCAGGAGTACTTCAAACAGAAAGAAGAAGATATAGCCACTGCCTGTTCTGATGGGAGGCGCTGGATAGAAGGATCAAAAATTAAATACACAAATAAATGTATATCAATCCGTCATATTTAGGTTACAAGCTAGATAAAGTCCTTAAATTGAACTCTCATTTCCGAATTTTGAGTGGATTTCCGAGTACAAATTTTTGACTGCCATTTTCTGTATTCTTATGTCGGATTTGTTGCTTTTTAAATTCCGGTTTCAAACACTCAAAAAAAACCCTATCTAAATGCCCATTCTAAAATGAATTTCCGTCTGAAAAAAATCTCAATTACTCTCTATACAGAGCCTGAAGTAAGAAAGAACACGAATTAAAAACGAGTTGTTTGCTTAAGTCCAAGAATGTAAGCTTTTATAAATTTCTTATGTGGCCACAGGTGTATCGAAATATTTTTCAAGTTGATTGATCTCATACACTTGTTTCTTGTTTCGAGAGCTCCGTACAAACTAAAAAAGTCCTCCATTGATTGTTTGACCATTCAGCAAATAGTCGAAAAGGATGAATGAGCCATTGTTCCCATTCAAAACACTAAAATCTACATCACTCTACTTGAACTGGTCTTGGTCTCTGTATCTCAATCTCACTCTTTCTACTTTTAAGTGGCCTAGGATGAGGCTAAGAAGAAGTAGAAGTATTCAGAAACCGACCAATACCACAAAATCGAACTTCTAATTGAAGTGCAGCTGATATGGAACAGAATCAGACATCGATTAAAGTCATTTCCGGAAGGATTTAACAGCTATCGAACAATGTAGGTGGGTGGTGATAAATATTCTGGCACCTCGCCGCTCCACCAACCAATGATATCATCGCCCGAACTACTATAAGGACCACATTCAAGTACGCCTTACCTATATACATGCTCAGAGGTCAGTTATCTCTCTGAAATAGACAAAAAACAGGATAGTACATCAGAATGACAACATACAGAAGCAAAAAATTGGAATGAGAATCGCTATGAACATAGACCCCGAGAGACATATGTCAGTCTGTCGCCTTTCGGCCATGTTCAAAGTCTATCCTTCGATATCCGACACAGATGTTTGTTTTATTAGGACGACGGGAAATGTTTTTTTTTTCTGCTCATTGTTGGTATTCGTTTTGTGCCCTCGGAACATCAGACATTCAGTAACACTATCGACTCAAAAGAGTGATTGTGTGGGATGAGTACAGCCAAATGCCATGTCCACTTTGTATTAATAGACCAACGCAGATTGTAAAGATGGTCTATATTGAGAACTCGCCCGCACAACCCACCCATTCATCGTTTGCATATTATTTGATATGCACAAATATCCTTCGTCCTTTTGTAACTCTTTAGCAACAAAGCGCCATTGATGCAGAACTTGATTCAGATTCGCGTCGGTCGTTATCCGAGTCACAAAGGGGTTGATATAGCAGACTCTACGATGTAAACAATTATTCGACAAATTTATGACCGGATGCCATAACTTAGAGGAACTGTGCAGTGTGCAAAATAATTGCAAAGAATAAACTCGCACTTATATCAGGACTGTTGGAGTTGGAGGAGACGTGTGCGTAACGAAGCGGCTGCCCCAGAGCACAAAACACAAGAATTTACTGTAGACACACACAGAAATGACTATTTTGGTGGTGGATCTCGTTTCTGGTTGCTAGATTCAGATGGGATGCGAACGACTGTGTTGTGTGCCTGTGCAGCCGTTAGGAGTGAACATAAGTAATGACCTTGTTTTGTTTGTGCAGGAATTGCAGCAGACATTACACAATTTATTTACCTTTCGGAACATTTTCGTGAGATTTCAGGGTTGTACACTTGGCGAGGTGGACTCCAAACCTTTGCTCAAAACATCAACTTGTGGTGGGGGAGTTTGAGAGTAAAAAAGGTGACGAAGTTGTATAGTTTTGAGATTTATTATGCAACATGTGTAGAGCCTTATGGTAAGCTTGGCGGAATGTTATTGTACGCCCTGAAGAAGCAAAAAAACTTAATTTCTTCAACATTTTGTATTCTATGGAGCAGTCAGGTTTAAAAAGCATGGACAAGTCTGGCTTTAAGATTTCCATTATGACCAATTCCTAATTTATTATACAGTCTACATAAATGGCCTTTACAAAATCTGTACCATTGACTGTTATTAAAGAGTTTCTAGTTCGTTAATCCTTTCCGGTGAAGGTACAAGACCCATGTTGCTATCAATACGGCAGACTAAAGCTTTGGAAGACAATCAGATATAAGGCACCTGGTGATATTCCGCACAGCAGTCAAAAGCTGTGGTAGATCAAGCGGCATAACGCTTCTAATGAGACTGTACAAAACAGGCTGAATCTCTGGTAGAAACTAGTAGAAGGCAGTGGTGGTGGGAATATAATAAATTGATGTTTTTTTTTAAATAGACAACGAACATGCATTTAATGGGTTTTCTATTCAGAGCGTGTGATACAGCTTAAAAACGAATATCTGTGCTTGATCTACTTAATTAACCGACTCACAATACATGAAGGATCTCGGCCGGAGATCAGGAACGGTCCCTTGCATGCACTCTCTAGTCACCGAAACCAAGCGCTCTGGCATCCGCAGTCACTATTGGTCCTTTCACCGTAGGTTCGGTGTTCGTTGTCGTCTGGAACATGGGGGTTGCGATGAGGAGACTTTCTTAGCTGGAGCGTTGTTGTCCATTTGATCGATGTGATCGAGTCTTTTCTTGGCTCTCGGGGACAACATCCACATCTTGGTTACAGCTCGTACAGTTCGCGGTTGAAACATCTTCTCGCCATCATATCAAAGGAGACCGAAAATCCGTCGAAGAATTTTTCTTTTGAAAGTTCCCAGTATCAATTCTCATTTTTACTTATCGTCCAGCAATCGGCGCCGTAAAGAGTCAAATTTTTGTATAGCAGACACTTTGTCTTTCCAAAGTAAAATCAAAGCTGAAATCCAACAAAGCCGCTGAAGAAGATGGACTAGCTGCTGAGTTGTTCAAAGCAGCAGGCGACAAGCTAGATAGGAGCATGCACCAAATCATCTGTAAGATATCGTCAGAGGAATGCATGCCCGATGAATGGAACCTCAGCATTGTTTGCCCGATCCTGAAAAGGGGAGATCCTCTAAACTGCACCAACTATAGAGGAATAGGCCTACTGAACATCGCCACAAGATCCTCTCTGCCGTAATATGTGAACGTCTGAAGTCTTTCGTCAACAATCTGATTGGTCCTCATCAATGTGGCTTCAGGCCAGGAAAGTCAACCATCGACCAAATTTTCACATTGCGGCAGATCCTGGAAAAGACCAATGAACTCCAAATCGATACCCACTACCTTTTCATCGATGACAGCATCTACAGAGACAAACTGTACAAAGCTATGTCTAGTTTTGGCGTCCCTGCCAAGCTCATTCGCTTGTGCAAAATGACGATGGAGAATTCACGCTGCTCCATCAAGGTTGGCAACGAGCTTACGGAATCTTTCGACGTTAAAAAAGGATTCAGACAGGGCGATGCACTGTCATGCGATTTCTTTAACATCGTTCTGGAGAAGATATTGCAGAACTCCAGCGTCAACACCAGAGGCACTATCTTCCAAAAATCTGTTCAAAGTGCCTTAAGCTGTTTCGAGAGGAAAGTTCTTTGGCATCTTTGGCCCCGTGTGCATTGAAGGGGAATGGCGAAGAAGATAAAACAGCGAACTTTACGGGTTGTACAACGACATGGACCTAGCCAGAAGGGTCAAGGTCCTGAGACTCAGATGGCTCGGTCATTTAGAGCGAATGGACACCAATGCTCCGGCCCGGAAAGCCTTCGACACTATTCCTGAGGGACGTAGGAGGAGAGGAAGACCGCGACTCAGGTGGCGTACTCAAGTGGAAGGGGACCTAAATCAACTTGGAGTGCAAAACTGGAGACGACTAGCTAAGGACCGAGCTAGCTGGTGGAGACTCTTGTTTGAGGCCCAAGTCCACAACGGACTGTAGCGCCACCTTAAGTAAGTAAGTAAGACACTTTATCTTTCGAGTGAATAGTTTGGAATCTAGTTGTGTTGCCAAAAACGAATTAGCAGATCTCCACTAAGGTGTCGTTTGTGGTATTGATTCCAACAGTGACGTCTTGTCCTATGCGGTGGACAGATGTTGCTTTGTTTGTGGATAGCATGTACAATATTTTGCCTTCTTTCACTTCAAGACCAACGAGTTTTACCTGTTCTTCAATCGCTGTGAAGGCCTCAAGCACAGCTCTCTTGGATGGACTATGTCGTCTGCATAGCCTAGGAGCTGGGTGGATTTCTTGAAGCTAGTGTTTTCCGTGCTCACAATTGCCTTACGCATTATCTGCTATAGGACTATGTTGAAGAAATCAAATGACAGGGCATCTCCTTGTCTTGTGGTTTGAGGTTTCATAAGAGAAAAACGCTCCAACAGTTACTAAGTGTATGCGGTAAGGCTTCTCGCTGACCTTTATTGTTGATTGCTGATCAGCTTCCGAAAGCATATACTAAACAAGAACCTGTCAGTTGGTAACCGCTCTCTAGTAGTATGGTAGACCAACAGAGAACAGAATTCTTCTTGTTTATTTCTTCGACCCATTTATCTTCCCACGTCCCACCACTGATCATTCTGTAGCAAAGGAGACTTAACATTGTCTTTTTAATTCCTAGGTACAAGTATTTAAATATATATGGATATTAAATTGCTTTTTTTCTTGACCAGAAATAAGAATCAGTATACCATAGATTTTTAGTGTCCGTGCTTGTGGTTAGGTGCGTTGGCTGCTAAGCCGAGAGTCGTGGGTTCGAATCCTACTCGTGCCCAAAGTTTTTATTTCATCTTTCACAGACACTGCCTCCCGCGAAGAACTGACAAAACTTCTAAGAACATCATCTGTCATGAAAAAGTGCCTCTAAACTTTGCCGTTCGGAATCGGCGTTAAATTGTAGTTCCCCTCAATTCTTCATACGCACCCAGAGAATTGTTGATGAGAGTTAGCCACTTAGGCCTTGGCTCTTCAAGAGCTGTCGCGCCACTCTTTTTATTTTTTATTTTTATACCATAGACTTTTCCCATTTTTCATTCTCTACAAGTTATTCGAAATGATGAGAATCAAGGAGAACGAAGGAAAATAATTCTTGGCTAATTTCTTTTACAAATTACTGCGGTTTTGTGTGCGAATTTATTTGAACGACAAAACGTATAGGTACTTGGTTTAATTTATTAGCAAAACATAGTTCTCTATGATTCTCACTCAATTGAGAGACCTCTATTTCAAAGTCTTTTAAGTGCCAAAACATTATTTTTCAAAAACTTTTGTTCTAGTCTGTCATTTCATGAACAAGAAGAATTACAATTCGGTATTCTTTCGACACTAATTTTCTTAAAACTTAAATTAAAACTCTATTGTGCAATTGACGATACGTGGCCAACCGATTAACAAATGCCAAAAACCTATACATTGTTTCGGAGGCAAATGTGGCGCTATGTTGATAATATAAAAATGTGCACGACTGGGTCGTACGAACTTGCTCCTGCATGCTAAAACTAAATATTTATGATTACTTAAATTGCAAAAAGTAGTGTTAAAATAAGAGATATACTTTAAGCAATTCTG